>CM053620.1:41148018-41200590 GCA_028646535.1 Procyon lotor | reverse complement strand
GGGGGGGGGGTTTGCAGGGAAAGAGGCAGGTAGGTCTGGCTGCTGCTGGGAACCAAAGGTCTGCTGGCCGGGTACCCTGCCTTGTCCAGCCCTCTCATGCAACTCCGCTCCCCAGTACATTCATTATCCAGCTGTGGGACAAGGGAGAGTGAAAGAACTACAACTCCCATGGGCTCTGGGGAAGGCAGGCAGTGGATGGGTAAGCAGGCTGCCCTCAGGCCTGCTGGGAGTTGTAGTTCCATCCCCCAATGACTTAATTGAAGATAGGTTTGATTAAGGAGGGTGCTAGACGGTCTTTGGAAACTCCTCCAAGATTCTTCTAGGACCCAAGATTCTGGATCCCAGCCTCCCTCAGACCCAGGAGTCCCCGTCCCCTGCCCTTCCTGTCCTGGGATCCGAGAGTCCGAAACACAGTCTTCTCACCGGATCCCAGCTTGGGGATCCAGTCCTATGACTCCCTTTCCTCCCTGCCCCACCCCTGCCTCCAGGGCCTCCCTTCTGGGGCCTGGTGAATGCAGCCTGGAGTCTGTGTGCTGTGGGGAAGCGGCAGAGCCCCGTGGATGTGGAGCTGAAGAGGGTCCTTTACGACCCCTTTCTGCCCCCACTGAGACTCAGCACTGGGGGAGAGAAGGTAAGGGGCCTGGTGGGAGGGATTACCGCATCCCCTGGGGGCGGGCATGAGTGGGGTGGGGGGTTGCTGAGGTGGAAAGCCCGGCTGGGGTCTGGAGGGATGGACACTGGGTGGAAAGGAGGCTCCTTACACTCTAAAATGGATCACCTGTTCTTCCTTCCCCAAACATGGCTCCCTAGTTTTTCCATGTCTGTAAAAGCAACGGTAACACAGACTGTTCCCTGGGCCAGGCATTGTTTGAAAAGCCTGATCAGCTTGCTAATCCTCCCAACCACCCCATGAGACAGAGGCTATTGTTCTCATTTTAAGGATGCAGAAACTGAGGCACAGAGAGATTGAGTTACTTGTCTGAGGTCACACAGCTCGAGGGTCAGCACTGGGATTCAAACCCAGGCAGTGCGGTCCTAGCATCCAGGCTCTTGCCCACTTTGCAATCCCATTTCTTATAAGAGCTGGTACCCCTCTTCACTCAGCTGTCCCTGCCAGAAGCCCGGAGCTATTCCCAACCCGTTCTCGCCCTCATTCCTATGTCCGGTCTGGGTCTTTCTTCATCTCCCTGCTCAATATCATTTCGGATCTTGTCACATTGTGTCTCGTCTGCTGCCCCCCGCCATCACTTTGCCCCCTGGACTGGTGCCATCGCGTGCTAGCTAGCCTGGTTCGCTGCCTACTGTAGTCCATTCTCCACCCCACAGCTCGAGGGACATTTAAAAACACAAAGCAGATCATGCCACTCTCCTGCTCAACATATTTCTATCGGGTGAAGTAATACTAACAAAGACTTGAACAGCAAGTACCATGTTCCTGGCACTGTGCCAGGTGTGAGATTTTTTTTTTCAAATACACACACACGTATTTATTTATAATTATTTAAATAAAAATACAAAACATCCCATCATTGCCCATAAGGCCCTGTACCATCTGGCTCCTATCACCTCTCCTTCGTTCACCAGGCTCTGGTCCCACGGGCCCCTGCACTAGCGCTGAAACAGGCTACCTCAGGGCCTTTGCACTTGCTGTTTCCTCTTCCCGGAATGCCCTTCTCCCTGTTCTTTGCAACTAATTCTTGCTTATCCTTTAGGTCTCCATTCAAATATCACTTTCTCATGAAGGCCTTTCCTCATCCCCTCACCCCCTCCACCCCAATCTAGGCTGGGTTTCCCATTTTACCTTCTCAGAGTGCTCAGTTCTTCCCCGCTCGAGCGTAAGATGTAATTAATTAAGCAGTTACTTATGTGATTCGTTATTTCTTGTCTGCCTCTGCTCCATTAGGACACGAGTTCCACGAGGCCCAGGATTTTTGCCCACTTGTTCCTTGCTCTCTTCCTGGCATCCATGGCACATACTAGCAGTTCAATAAATATCTGTTAGTTGAATAAAGGCATCGATATTAAGCACCTATCACAGGGCCAGAACAGACCCTGGGCAGTCACTGGTGTTCCAGCTGTGCTGAATGATTAAATGGTTGGTGGAAGCAGGAAATGTAGGAGTGGAATGCAAGTGGGAAAAGACCTTCCCTCTTTGTCCCTGTGACGGCTTCCACCTCTCCTGCAGCTCCGGGGAACGCTGTACAACACCGGCCGCCATGTCTCCTTCCTGCCTGCGCCCCGACCTGTGGTCAATGTGTCTGGGGGTCCCCTCCTCTACAGCCACCGACTCAGTGAACTACGACTGCTATTTGGAGCACGTGATGGAGCTGGCTCTGAACACCAGATCAACCACCAAGGCTTCTCTGCTGAGGTGGTGGCCACTGACCTCTCGTCCTTGACCTTCACCCTGAGTTGACCCAATTCCTCCCACCTCACCTTTCTCTTAATGCCTCATCCCACCCTCCTTTGCAGAACTGCTGCCCCCACCCAAGCACTAATCTTTAACCTGACTTGGGACCCTGAGGGCACAGAGCTGCACCCATTCTCTCCTCCCCTTCTGCTGGGGGACCCCACTCTGTGCTCCCCTTCCAGGTGCAGCTCATCCACTTCAACCAAGAACTCTATGGGAATCTCAGCGCCGCCTCCCGGGGCCCCAACGGCCTGGCCATTCTCAGCCTCTTTGTCAATGTGAGCCCAGGGAGGGAGGGAGGGGAATTCTGGAATGGGGTCTGGGGAAGAGGGAGTCCTGGGTCCTGGGGGAGGGTGGGACTGGGGGCTTGGACTTCTGGATTCCTACCTCTTCACCTTGTGCCCTCACACAGGTGGCTGGCAGCTCGAACCCCTTCCTCAGCCGCCTCCTTAACCGCGACACCATCACCCGCATCTCCTACAAGAGTAAGTCCCTGGTGCACTGGGAGGAGGGGGTGGGGAGCTGTGTGTGCACAGAAGGGGAGTTCAAGAGGGTACTGCTCCTCACGGTGGCCCGGTATGCTGCAGATGATGCCTACTTTCTTCAAGACCTGAGCCTGGAACTCCTGTTCCCCGAATCCTTCGGCTTCATCACTTATCAGGGCTCCCTCAGCACCCCGCCCTGCTCAGAGACTGTCACCTGGATCCTCATTGACCGGGCCCTCAATATCACCTCCCTCCAGGTGACCTCCTGTCTGCCCCCCTCCAGCCTGGCTAACCCATTCCGTGGCCTGGGCATCCCTCTTGGCCTCTCCTACCCTCCTTCTTCCTTCCTTTTCTCTGGGGCCGAGTAAGACCCCGCCCACCTGCTCCAGGGGCGGGGCTTCCTCTATGACCATTCACCAAGACCGCTCGGCGTTCACTCTCAGTTTCCCACTCCCTTCCCCGGCAGATGCATTCCCTAAGACTCCTGAGCCAGAATCCTCCGTCCCAGATCTTCCAGAGCCTCAGCGGTAATGGCCGGCCCCTGCAGCCCTTGGCCCACAGGGCCTTGAGGGGCAACAGGGACCCCCGGCACCCCGAGAGGCGCTGCCGAGGCCCCAACTACCGCCTGCATGGTATGGTCCGGTCTGCACCCCTCCCCGCACGTCTTGGTCTAACCCGCCTATGTGTCTCCCCTCCTTTTCTCAATATGATACAGTCCTACCCACCCCTTTGCTGTTTCTGTGTGGTCCAGCCTCCTGAGCTCACACTCGCTCTTTCTCCCTTCTATGTGTCACCATGGTACAGTCCCCCTCCACGCCATAGACCATTGCTGGTCCGTGATTTGTCTTTCCTCTCCACTGCTTGCAACTTGCAACTTGGTATATGACCCGAACTCCCTGGCTTCCCACTGGGCCGTGGTTTTTATTACGATGGCTTTCCAAAATGGTACAGCCCGGATCCCTTTTGTGTCCGTGTGGTACAGTCTCAGGCTGTTCCATAATCTGACACACACCCCCTTCCTGGAAATCAACATGGTACGATCCCCTTCCCTTTCTACTGCCTCCCGGTGCTACGACCCTGTGCTCTCACGGCCACCTAGCTAGCTTCTCAACATGGTATGGCCCAGACCCCCCCACCCCCACTCTATGAATACCTTCGCGTAGTTCAGTCTGCTGCTGAAGCTGGACGTCCCTATTCCACCACTCCCCCACCCCTGCTGCCTCCTGCAGGTTAAACCCAGTGCCGGGGCAGAATCTGACCGTTTCCCCCTGCTTCTCGGCCTGGACTTGCCGGTTTCCCCCATCACAGCCTCCCTTGTGGTAGAGCCCTCCGCGGCCCCGCCCCCCCCCCCCGCAGACCCTCCGCAGGGTCCAACCCCTAGTGCCCTAAACTAACGCTCCCCCACCGGTGTCGTCTGTCTTACAGTGGATGGTGCCCCCCATGGTCGCTGAGACTCCCCATCGAGGACTACGTCTGTCCTTTCCAAGCCTCCCAACACCGGGAGGGGAGTCGCCCCCAAAACAAAGCTATTAAAGGGACAGAATACTTCCTGTTTCTTAGTGGTCTGATTCTAGGCGCGGCGGGGAAACATTTGGGTCCTGAAGAACAGCAGCCTTCTTCTAGAAACCAAACTCCCTCTTCCTAAACCGCACTGCTCGTTTTTTTGGCTTCCGGTTTCCCAAACCCGTCGTTTAGATTGGCGGCTCCTTTAAGCGGCTCCTCTTTCACTACCCTCCAACTCACCCTCCCCATCGGGCAGCACGCGCAGAGCCATGTGCTTCCCCCTCCCGCCTGCCTCATTGGCCCGAACTGGGTCACGGTCCCGCCCCCAGTGCCGTCTCCCATTGGGCAAATGTAGGTCAGGGTCCCGCCTCCCACCTAAAGGCAAGGCAACTTCACGCACTGAACCCCTCACGCGCCCTCCCGGGCCTTGGCGGATCCAGGGGTCTCATTGGCCGTGCGTCTCGAGGGGTCAAGACGCGATTGGCCCGCGCTTTCAGCCGGAGGGCGGCACGCGGCTGGGGTGCTCGGCCGAAGAGGCTGGCGGGGGCCGAGAGGAGGGGTGCGCGCTGTGGCGTCGGGTGTTTTGGTTTGGCTTTTTTTTTTTTTTTTTTTTTTTCCGCGAAAGAAGTTTGCGTTGGCCACGCCTCAAGGCGGCCGCCTTCTCTTGCCCCCTCTCCCGCCCCTCCGCGCACACCTCTTGGTGCAGATTGCAAAGCGCCTTCCGCTCAGAGAGCTGCAGATTTTGCAAGAGCCAGGCTCGCCCACCTTGTAGAAGGAGCGCCTTGTGTCCCCTTGAACTCCGGGTTGCAAAGAGCCGGCTGCCCGATTTGATCAGCCCCTCACTCGGACTGCATGGTCTCCAGGGACCCTCTTGAGTTGCACGTTTCTGCACTGAGGACTGCAAATACCCGTCACTCCTAGGATTTGCAGTGTTCTGGATACTGGAGGCTTGCAAGCTACGCTCGCCCGCCCCTGGGTAGGCACTCGCCCGAACCACTGGAGTGTACCGCTGACTGGCAGGCCAGTTCTTCGCCTCTCCATGAGCCCGTGAGCCTGCGGGCAGGTGCCCGGTGATGGCGCGGCCCGTGAGCGACAGGACCCCGGCTCCCCTGCTGCTGGGCGGCCCAGCCGGGGCCCCCCCTGGCGGGGGAGCGCTGCTTGGGCTGCGGAGCCTTCTGCAGGGGACCAGCAAACCCAAAGAGCCAGCCAGCTGTGAGTTCTAGCCCCATCTGTCCTAACCCGGACACCCTACTCCCTGAGGGATTCAAGTGCTGGGGCGGGGGGCTGCCTCCTACGTGCCGAGAGTCCGTCCTCCAACCGTCATCTACCTAATTACTAAGGTGTTTAGGCCCCTAGATACCTCAGTACCCAGGATCCAAAAGTACCTGCGCTGAAGCCCGTCCAAGAGGAGGACCCAGGAGTCCCCCAGAGTCCTCCGAGGACCCAAGAGTCTGGGCCCCAGCCCCTGCTTTCTTTGGTCCTGAGCGTCTGGACCCCTGGGGTCCAGGGAGGAGGGAGGGGGTGTGTCGGATGCTCACACGGTAATGACACGGGCTTGGGCGGGGCCTCCTGGGGTCACATGGAGTCGAGGGATGAGGAATGTGCCCCAGGAATAGAGCCCCTTCCTGCCCCTTACAGAGTGTGGGGGTGGGGAGAAGAGGCCACAGTGAGCAAGGGGGTAGGCTACAGAGAAATTACAGAACTGTCATTTTTTCCCCCTCTCACCTGCCCAACCCTCCACCTACCTCTGTCTGAACTTCCGTCCCCCTTCTGTGTCCCTATCCGTTCCCTGGTCTGTGTCCTACCCATCTCTGGGTCTCTATCCCCCCCTTTCTGAGTCTCTGTCCCTCTCTCGATCTCTGTCCCCCCTCTCTCTGTCTCTGCCGCCCCCGTCTGTGCCTTCTCTCTCTGGGTCTCTTCTCTTTGGGTCCTTGTCTTCCCTCCTATCTTTTCTCTCCCCCGCTTGTTCCCTCTTTCTCTGGTTCTCCGCCCTGTGGGTCTGTATCTCCCTTTTCTTCGTGTATCTCCGTCCCGGGGTCTCTTGTCTCTCTCTTCCATCCCGCCCCGCCCGGTCGTTCCCCGGCCCGCAGGTCTCCTGAAGGAAAAGGAGCGCAAGGCAGCTCCGCCGGCAGCCACGGTCCCCGGGCCCGGCCTGGAGACGGCGGGCCCGGCGGATGCCCCAGCTGGGGCGGTGGTGGGCGGCGGGTCCCCGCGGGGGCGCCCGGGGGCCGCGCCTGGCCCGGGTCTGTTGGCGCCGCTACTGTGGGAGCGGACGCTGCCGTTCGGCGACGTGGAGTACGTGGACCTGGACGCCTTCTTGCTGGAGCACGGGCTCCCGCCCAGCCCGCCGCCCCCCGGCGGCCCATCACCGGCGCCCTCGCCCGTGCGCACGCCCGCACCCTCCCCGGGGCCTGGTTCCTGCGGCTCAGCTTCCCCTCGTTCCTCCCCGGGGCACGCCCCCACCCGGGCTGCCCTCGGGGCCGCGGGCGGCCACCGCGCAGGTGCGATGGCGGGGGCGGGGCAGGGCCTTGGCGGGGCGGGGCTTGGGCTCCAGGGGCGGGGCTGTGCTGCACTTGGGCGCGGGACGGTGGGCTGGGGTTGTGCGCCCAAATTCTGGGTCCACGGAGGCGCGAGATGTTGGGAGAGGAGTCCGGATTCTTTGTCCCGTAATGCATCAGGGACTGGGTCTCCTGGATCCATTGGAGATGAGGGATTTGGGATCTCAGATTCCAGGGAGCCTTTCCCGTGGGGCGGTAGTGTGGACTTTTCTGTGGGACGTGGGGACAGAGGGTCCGGATACTCGAGGAGCCGGGACTAGGATCCCAGAACACCGGAATTATTTGGTGGGGAGTGAACTGCGCTCCAGAATTTGGGCCCAGAGTCGGTGGAGTGGGGAAGGACCGCAACTCCTAGGTCCTCTATAGGGGAGGAAGCAAGGTCTGGGTACAGACTTCTGTTTCACCAGGACAGAAGAGACTGGCACCGGTAGTTGGTGGGTCCTCCAGCGGAGAGGAGCTAGGGCCCGTGGTCCCCGAAGATGTTGGGGATCTTCATTTTGGGTCTTCCACTGGGGCGAGGACCGAGAGCTTCCTCTGTTCCTAGGAGAGGAGGGGCCTGGGATCCCAGAATCAAGTGTATCCCAGTGGCGAGGGAGAAGGTCCAGGGGTCCGTTTGTCAGCGTGTTCCCCAGACAACAGGAGGGCCTGGGTGTTTGGAGCTTGAGAGGTTTGAGCTGAGAGACCCCAGGGAGCAAAAGGAAAAGTGTGTTTCCTCGGGCGCTTGGGGGTCTCTACGGGCGGACCGCAGGTTGGGGATTCCTGGACACACCTGGCCCTGGCAGGACCTCCGGGCAGAACCCGGGCCCTCCCCTTCCCAGCCGCACATTCCCGCGCCACGTGAGTCTTCTCCTCCCTCCTCCCTGCTCCTCACTTCGCGCACGCGCGGTCACGCGGAGGGGGCGGGGCCTGGGGAACTAAAGGGCGCCCGTGCCGGCGGGGACGGGGGGCGGGGCGGGAAAGCTGGCGTCCGCACGTGACTGGCCCTGAACCTGTATCCTCAGCTGACCCCGGCACGCTCGCTCTTAAAGGCGCAGGCCGCCCCTGCCCCGTCTCTTGAACCATCCTCCCCAAAACCTCATTCATTTGTTTTTCTTCTCTTATCCATCGGGGCCAGTAGCTGTTTAGCGGCGCACCTGAAGTCTTTTCAGATTGACTGGATTTCTTTCCCCTGAACAGCCTGGGGTCTAGGCTTTGGTCAGGGCTTCAGTAAGCAGGATTCAGGCTAGATAATGGGAAAGGAGCTAACACTGCGAATTGGAAGGCCTGAGGTTTTAGAAGCAATAGAGCAGACTCGTGTGTCAGTTATAATTGGGCCTGTTTCCCTGTTTGGGAAAGTGGAGTTGGTTCCATGATGTCTAAGAATCTTTGTAGCTTCCTGTTTTATATTGCTCTCTGGCAGGCTTTGTGGTAGACCTCATAAGGGTCTTCCTTGTGGTCAAAGAGATACCTGAGCCAGGGGTAGCCTCTGTGAAACCCCCCTACCCCGTCCCCCAAATAAATACACACTCAAGCAGCACATTCTGTTTCCCCAAGGCCTGACCTCTCGGGACACACCCAGCCCGGTGGACCCAGACACGGTGGAGGTGCTGATGACTTTTGAACCCGACCCAGCCGATTTAGCCCTGTCAAGCATTCCTGGCCATGAGACCTTTGACCCTCGGAGACATCGCTTCTCAGAGGAAGAGCTGAAGCCCCAGCCCATCATGAAGAAGGCCCGGAAGATCCAGGTGCCAGAGGAGCAGAAGGTGAGCCCTGCCGGATGTAGCCTGCAGGCATGGCCCTTACAGGATCCCCCAGCCAGGGATGGCCCTTTCCTTACAGACAGGCCTGGGTTTCTTTCTTTTTTTTTTTTTTTTTTAAAGATTTTATTTATTTGACAGAGAGAAACACAGCGAGAGAGGGAACACAAGCAGAGGGGATGGTAGCGGGAGAAGCAGGCTTCCTGCAGAGCAGAGAGCCCGATGCGGGGCTCGATCCCAGACCCCTGGGATCTGACCTGTGCCGAAGGCAGCCGCTTAACGACTGAGCCACCCAGGCGCCCCCAGGCCTGGGTTTCTCACTGCGGTTAGCTCTCAGTTGCTCTTAACCTGAAGCCAAGCGTCAGTCGTCCACAGCCATGGGGCGCAAAGAAGGTCGAGGTTTCCGCTTGAGATTTACAAAGATGGTATCATGGTGGGACGCAGACTCAGCCAGCCCTGCTGGACCTACTTGTACAGGCTTGGAGCTTTGACCAGGCCCTGTTGCTAAGGCCAGCAACTCTTAGCGGTAGCATCAGTCTGTTTCTTCTGAGCCGCTAACCGGGCTGAGGCTGGTCCTTTGATCTCTGATTTGGGGCATCCTTCGGGGTGCTTCCGTCTGCCTGGGATGCAGACTTTGCCAGCCCCTCTGGGCCTTGTTTTCTGGGCCTGTGCTGCTCATTGGTGAGAAGCCTCGAGTTCCTGTGAGCAGCCAGAGCCACATTCTGATCCGGGGCCGTGACTGCTTTTTTCTCGAAGCCTGCCTTTGCCAGTTCTGGGGGTCTCCCTTCCCAAGGGGTGTCTGGGCTCCTCTCACCAGACTTCACTGTAATTACCTGAAACACTGAGGACCGACCTGTAAACCCAGTCTAGACCAGTGGTTTCTCCTGTCACAGGGCCTGGGCTGGATTTACCTTCGTAAGCAGGGACGAGGCTTTAATGATACGGGGGTGGGAGGAGAGCATCTCGTGGAACTCGGGGTGGTCCTCGTTACTAAGGAGCGGTCCTCCTCCGCAGCCAGATTCTAGGACTGGAGAGCCCTAAGTAATGGTGTGGGGAGGTCTCCGGCTAGGCCTCTTCGCTAAGGGACAGCTCTTCTAGTAGTCGGGACCTGTCCGGGGGGGAAGGCAGCTCTGTGGCCTCTACCCAAGGCCGGAGGGTCAGAGACTGGCTGCAGTTATTGGGACCACTTAGATTGCTGGGGAAGGATGGGGTTGCCTTGACAACCAGGTCAAAAGGTCCCCCGCTCTGGGAGGATCTATGGGACACAAAAGCCCATTGCTAGGGAGCCTAGGCTTTTCTTAGCAACCAGGATCCAAGAAGGTAGTGCATAAAGCAGTGCTTTTTACTGGAAGAAGCCCTCAGCCCCTGAAGGCCCCGTTGCCAAGGAACGAGCATCCTTAGCAACCAGGGGCTAACTGTAGGGCCTTTGTCAAGCGGAGTGATGGGGTCTGCTTTGCACAGTGGAGACTTGGAGCCCAGTTGCTTGGAGTGGGGAGAAACTTAGCTGTTGCTAGGGGCCTGCTCTCCGTAGCAACCAGACCCTTGGGTACTCATCCTCCGAGAGCCTTGGTGTCCTTTGGACCCCACTGCTGGGGGGGAAGCACCCCAGAGGGTCTCTTAGCTGCCCTCTGGTCCTTGAAGGCACAAGGAGAGCAGCTCCCCCTGGCCCTTAGTGCCTTCTCAAACCCCACCCTCAGGACGAGAAGTATTGGAGCCGGCGGTACAAGAATAACGAGGCAGCCAAGAGGTCCCGAGACGCCCGGCGGCTCAAGGAGAACCAGATATCGGTGCGGGCGGCCTTCCTGGAGAAGGAGAATGCCCTGCTGCGGCAGGAAGTGGTGGCCGTGCGCCAGGAGCTGTCCCACTACCGCGCCGTGCTGTCCCGCTACCAGGCCCAGCACGGAGCCCTGTGAGGCTGGCCCCCGCCCCTGCCCGGCGGCCTCACTCAGACTTGCGCCCTGACGCCCTCTTCCCTCCCCGCCCTGTGGCCCACCGGCCGGCCAGCTGGGTGCCCCAGGGACGTGATGATGCAGATAAATACATTTATATTTTTAAGAAAAAGCGAGCCTCCCCCCCTCCCTCGCGGGGGCGGGGAGGGACCTCTGTGTGCGCCCCTGCCACTTCCGGGGACCCCATCCTTCCACCGCCTTCGTTAACACATCCTGAATAAATCTTGAGAACCCCAGAGCCAGCTGTTGTGGGAGAGGAGGCAGCTCCCTGGCCCCAGTTCAAGGCCATTGGGTCACACTGGCAGAGGTCTGTGGGCAGGTCTGGGCTTCAGTCCATAAAAGGCAGGAGCTACTGGAAGCGCCTAGAATTGGATCCCTCCCGCGGGCTGCCGGATGCAGAAGGGGCGACGATCTGAATGAAGCGACTGCCTTTATTGCATAGACCTTTTCAATTGCTTTGAAGATGAGGGTCAGGGGACGCACAAGAGACAGGAGAAAGGAGTTTCCCCGCAGCCACTGGCTGGGGGGGGCGGGCGCTGGGAGGAACATTAGTGCAAATCCGAGTGTCGGCCGGGCCGTAAGTGCCACCAGGTCCCGTCATTGGACAACGCGTGAGACAGTCTCCGCCCTCAGCGGACCTGGCCTCCCACGAACCGGAAACGAGAGTCTGGACCGAGCCCCGCCCTCGCTGGTCAGGCACTACCCTCGGGGCCAGCCCATTTGTCGGTGACCGTGATGACCCCGACCCCCTGGAGTTCGGGGCACACTCCAACATTACCTCTGGTCCCCCGGGGGCGGGCGCAATCCTGAGACGGAGCAGGGGTTCCTGCGTGTGAGGCCTGCGCCCTTACTCTAGCAGCTAGGCCCCGCCCCTAGGCCAGGCCCCGCCCCTGGCGGGGTGCTAGCTTCGTTAGGTTCAAGGCTCCCGACCCGGGCGGCCGGGAGGCCCCGTGAGCAGTGTACCGAGGCCTGGGTGCACCTGCGCCTGCAGCGGCCCATACTCTACCTGCTCTCCGTCCACAGTGAGCATGCCGCGAGGCGTGAGGGGCTCGAGGCGGAAGGCACGGGCCGCGGCGTAGCCCAGCTGCGGGCAGCCCAGGCTGAAGTGGCTGCCCCGTTCCATGGCCAGAAAAAGGCGCAGGAGCGCCGCGCGCGAGATGCCGGCACGCACCCAGCACAGGTGCACCAGGCCGTCATCAAAGCGCGCATGGGGGGCTGCCACCAGGTCAGCCCCCAGGTGGCTGGGTGAGATGGCCAACATGAGCACAAAGTCCCCCTCCAGCGTCACCCAGCCCGGGGGCAGTGGCGTGCCCAGAGGAGGGAGCAGGTGGTCAGGTGGGCCCCCGGCAGAGAAAGCTCCTGGAGCATCAGGGGTGGGAGGTGCGAGCCCAGAGGAGGCTGGCGTTTCTGGGACCCCCTTGGTGATGGGTGACAGTAAAGCCTTAGGGGAGCTGGGTGGTGAGGGTAGCAGCGGGTCTGGGGACAGTGGGGCGTCCCCATCCCCACCATAGTTCCTAGCCAACTCTGGGTCCCCTCCATTGAGGGACAGGATGGGCAGGGGCTCAGGTGAGCCTGGGGAGGTCAAGGCAGGCTGGGGCAGGGGTAGGGGCAGAGGCAGGTCAGACACTGAGCGATGCAGGGGTGAGTGCGCCACAGGCGGGGCCGGGGCCGGGGCCGGGGCCAGGGTCAGGTCTGACTTGGCACGGGGCAGACCGCAGGCAGGGGTGGGGGAGGCAGGCTCCACAGTGGCGGGGAGGTAGGAGAGGCGTCCGCGGTACGTGTGCAGGCTGGCAAGGCCCAGCACCATGCCCAGTGTGAAGCGGGCGCTGCCCAGGGCCCTGAAGCGCTCGCTCTGCAAGTCCACGTCCGACACGAAGCCCCAGGCCACGGCCAGGAAGGAGAAACAGCGGGAGCCTGAGGCCAGCGTCACAGAGAGCAGGTCCAGTGGGCGGCTGCCCCCCCGGCACAGCAGCAACGAGCAGTTGAGCAGCAGGTCGACACCCATGGCCGGTTCAAACCTTCACAGCCAGAGACGGGAGGACACGGAGGGGGGGTGGGGAGTCAAGGGGGCGGCGTGAGACCCGGGGCGCAGGTGGCAGGACAAAGACACGGAAAGCTGGGGGCTCAGACTGCAGGGGCACCTGGTGCCCGCCTCTGGATGGACTCTTCTTACTGAGCCAGGTTCCCTGTCCGCTCTCTTACCCATAAGCATTCGCTCGGTGGCCCTGCGTGGCAGGCACCGCTCTGGGCCCGAGGGACAAAGCCGGGAATGGACAGGCAGACATGCCCGGGGGGAGGGGCGGCACGGGGAGCATTCCAGCCAAGACTGATGGACCTGACCGACCATGGAGTGCCTGGGGGAGATGTGGGGACAGACGTGCCACCTCGCGGTGCCGGGCTGGCGACGGCGGGGCTCCACCTACCCCCCATGCTGGTTCACAGCTCCAGCAAGGGCGTTGCCAGAACCACAGGGGAGGACGCCCACGGGTGTCTTCACAGCTTCTTCCCAGTCAGGGCGGTGTAGGAGTCCGTTCAGCACCTGCAGGGCGGGACAGCGGCCACCTGGGTCCTGGTCCCAGTGGCCAGGCTCGAGTCCCCCAGCGCTCGGGCCGGGTGCCCCGCCCTACCTCGAACAGCAGCCCGTCTCCCGAGACTGTGACGATGCCGTCCCACTCACTCAGGCTCAGCCCCTGCACCAGCTCCCGGGCGTGGTTCTGCCGTTCTGATGCGGGGAACCAGGAGGTGAGCCAGGCGGTCCCCCTCTGTCCCGCCACCACTCCCCAGGACTCCGAACTCAGGAGTCCTGGCCTCCCCTCCCCGCCCCCCGCGCCCCCCTCCCCAGCCCCTACTTCCAGCCTGGCACGGCCCTTACCTGTCTGGATGAGGTTGAAAGACAGCCCGGCTTCAGAGATCATGGGCAGCACGTGGTTCTTACACCACTGCCAGGCCAGACCCCGGCCCCCGAAGGGATTGACCAATAGGAGCAGTCGGGGAGGCCTTGGCAGCAGCTCGGGGGTGATTTCTGCAAAGAGAGGGGGAAGGAGTCTACAGAGGCCACAGACCCAGGCCCCTCACCTCAGAAGGCGGAAGTGCAAACGGCCCCCAGTGGAGCTGGTGGAGGGCTGGCACAGCGGCATGCTGGGAATTCAGTTTTTCTCCAGGGCTTTGGGGTGTGCAGCCCCGTCCCCCTCCCCCAGGAGCCAAGAAAAAGGCAAGACTTGGGTGGCTAATCCCAGTGCCCTTTGGACCCACGTGTGGGCGAGGGGAGGAGAGCTGTGGATTCCACTTTCTTTACCCTCAAACACCTGGAATCCAGGATCCAGTTACTCCCTGGTACGAGGCTCCCTCACTGTCACCAGCGGGGCCCCCAGCCAGCCAGCGGGATCCTGGAAGACCAAGGGAGGCTCCCCAGATGTGGACCCTTGTACCTTTACCTTCCTGTGCCAACTGAGGAGCCTGGGTGGGGGCCTCTGGCCAAGAGCCTTCTCTGATACCCCACCCCGCACCACAGGCTGGATTAGAGGCCGCCTCGGGGCTCCTGGGACGCCCTAGCAGACTTCTGTGAGGGCCTGTCACCCTGGGCGGTGACTAATCGTGTCTCAGTCTGCTGCTCTCACCAGACGGGGAGCCTCTGACTCATCTGTGTGGTCAGGGCCCATGGAAGCGGGGGAGGGGACGGAGAGAAAAATCTAGGAGAGCAGCCGACAGCAATCCTTCTCCTCTGTCTGTGGTTTCTCTTCCTACTGTAACCCATCCCTGTGTGTCTACCACTCTTTCAATACGGACCGAGAGACACACGTCACAGACAGACACACAGGAGAGAAGAGACAGAGGTGTCCACGGAGGGAAATCCACATAGACGCTAAGGTGGCCCTAGGACAGAGCGGCTGCATAGTGCCTCACCCCCGTCCCCCGGCAGTGGCAGTCCACGGAGCAGACACATGAGTGCAATGGCCCAGCGCTGGGCCTCAGCGCGGTTCTCCTCGAAGGTGGCCGCCCCGTCGGCCCGAAAGGTGCGGGCGGCTCTGCGCCGGCCCCCGCGCCGGGCCTGCGGGTAGGTGTAGACGCAGAAGTAGGCCGCTGGGTCTGTGGGGCTGCGGCTCCGCAGGGTGCAGCAGCCCGACACCTCGGCCAACGGGATCAGGCCGCCCCGGGGACGGGCTTCGGGCTTTGGGCGCAGCCGCTGTATGTGCAGGGCCTGTGGGGTGAGAGTGAGGGCGAGGCGGGAGCCCCGGGCCGGGTAGGAGCCGAACTCGCCATGCAGGAGCGGGGTGCTGGTGGCCAATGGCGGCGGCGGTGGGGGGGCCATGGCCTCAGCCCCGTCCAGGGCGCTTCTAGGCCTGTGGCCCCAGCTCCAGGTCAGCTCCTGGTCTGGCCTCTGTGGGGAGGGAGGAGGGCAGGAGTCAGAGTCTAAGACCCCTGTGGTGGGTAGAGAGAAGCAGGGGCAGGGACCTGTGGACAGGAGACGACAGGGGCGGTGACAGGCGAGATGGGAGCATCAGAGACAGACAGGCTCAGACAAGTGTGGGGAGACCCTGAGGACACGGGGCAGAAGCCTATTGTACAGGAAGGCCAGCATCCTGGAGCGTGGACAGCAGGCATGCAAACGTTCATTCATTTATTCCGCAAATAGTTACTCAGTACCCTCTATGTGCCAGGCCCAGCAAACACAGCAGGGAACAAAGCAAACAAAAATCCCTGCCTTTGAGGAGTTCATGTTCTCATCGGAAGACAGAAAAACAAGAGAAAGAAGTCAGATAGATAGTGTGCTGGATAATAAGGGCTTTGGAGAAGTAGAAGGCAGAGGAGAGAGAGCTGGATAGTGGAGATATGCAGAGAAAGAGAACACACACACACACACACACACACACACACACACACACGGTCATCTCCAGATGGAGAAAGTTACCCAGGAGAGACACTCGGACACAAAGAAAGAGAGGGATAAAGTCTAAGAACCAGAGGAACTCCGAGAGGAGGAGACAACCAGCTCCAATGAGATGAAACCCAGGATGAGGAGAGATACTTAGGAGAATCAGAATTTAGGGACTCCAGGAGGTCCTCTGAGGGTCAGAAAGACAAAGGACAGAAAGAGCAGATAGGAGGGGCGGGGGGGGGGGGTGTGTGGACAGCTGGAAAGACCGAGAAAGGGATGTGACATGGAGGAACTAAAGAGTTACAGGAGCCACATGCAGGCGCCTGCGAGGGACAGGGGCCAAGAGCTGGACCCCAAGCACTGACCTGGGCGTCTGGCCGCCTGCTCTCCAGGGAAGGGGTGGGAGCCGGGCCTGAGGTCCCCTCCCCGGAGGCCTTCCCCTGCCCTCTGCCCACCTTCTGCCTCCTTCCTGCTCACCTTTGTTCCCCACCGCCCCGCCCACCCAGCCAGCTGCCAGTCCTGCCCCTCACCTTCCCCAGCCCAGTGCTGCCCCAGGCGCATCCCGATCTGTGGACTCACCCTCAGGAGTCACCTCTGCCCCCTGCCTCCGGCAGCTCCCTCGGCCCCGCCCCTAAGTTTGCACTGACGAGCACCCCCATCCCTGAGCTCAAATCAGGCTTCGATACTGAGTCCTAGATCTCCAGTCCTGGGCCTGAGCCTCTGTCCCTGGGTCCTCGAGTCTCTGGCCTGGTCTCCATTCTCTCCACCCACCCTGGTCCCCCAGACCTGGGCCTGGGTCTCCATCCAAAGGTCCCCCGCCCCCAATCCATTATCCTGAGTCTCTGTCTCCGGTTTCTCCGGTCCGGGTCCCCCATCCCCACGCCATTTCCAGAACCCAGACCTGGGTTTCCATTCCTGGATCCCTCAGTCCCGGTTTTGGTTCTCCATCTCCATCCCACACCCCTGGTACCCCAGTCCCGGCCTGCGTCTCCGTTCCTCTTGGTCCCGCGGTCCCGCAGACTCGGGTCCCTGACCCTAGCCCCGCACCCTCCTCACACGCCGAGTCCTCCTCCAGGCGGCCCCTCAAGTCGGCACCAACCGCCAACAGACTCAGGGGTGGGGGGAGGGTGTGCATCCGCTCAGC
The DNA here is from genome assembly GCA_028646535.1 of Procyon lotor. Classification (NCBI taxonomy): domain Eukaryota; kingdom Metazoa; phylum Chordata; class Mammalia; order Carnivora; family Procyonidae; genus Procyon; species Procyon lotor. The sequence goes on along the minus strand of CM053620.1, from coordinate 41,183,926 downwards.
CAATGGGCGCGCGGCCGGCCTGAGCCGCGCCAGTGAGGGCGCACGGGGGGCGGAGCCGGCCAGCTCGCGAGCTTGGCGCAGGGGCCAGCGGAGGGAGAGCTTGAGAACTGGGCGGGGCCTCGCGCTTCGCGAGATCAGCGGCCATAGTAAGTGATGGCGTCACGACCGACAGCGCCGAAGACGCCATCTTTGTGGAGGGCAAGTGGTATCCCTGCCCCATCCTTTGAGTTTTTTTGAAAGAAAAGAGGCAGGAGGGAGGCGATCTTCAGCTGCAGATACGGACCGACCCTAACACAGGTAACCAAGACCCAGAGCTATGCAAATGGAGTTATACAAGAGACCTAGAAGAGCAGAGTCAGAGGGAGGAAGAGACTTAGCGCTGTCTGTTTTTCAGATAATTACAGAAAGAGATCCATACAAAGAGACAAAAGACAATAAAATTGAGAATATGCAAGGTTAAGGACACAAGAAAACCCAGAAAATGGTGGACAAGGAGATGGAGACAGATACTTCTGGAATGAAAATCGGGGAGGAGAGGCTCATTATCCACCAACTCTTTACCTTGGACTCAAACCAGAGTGGAGACAGCATGACATGGACGTCTGCCCAGCGAATGACCCAGTAACATGGCAAGACAGAGAAACGGAGAGAGAGATGAGGAGGAACAGTATCTAAGAGAGACTTCTAGGCCTGGGGTGAGGGAGGAAAACAATGTTGGAGGACCAGAGGCCGATAGCAAGGGAGCCCGAGAGACAGAAAGCAAGAATGTTGACAGAGACAGAGAGAGGCAAAGACATAGCGAAGCAGAAAGGAAGCAAGGTGAGAATAGTATCAGGAGACCAAGAAACAGAATCGTAGAAAGACACATGCAGAAGGAGACAGGGACAAAATTTGCTAGAAAGTGATTAATGGAGCACGTTCTTTTATTGTCAAACAACATACCTTGTTTAACCCAGAGTAGCAGCAGTACCAGATAGTCCATGCCAAAGAAATTCCCAGAGAGGGGGTGGGGTGGGGACAGAAACCCAGGAAGGAGGAGAGACAGGGAAACACACACCTTAGTTTGGGAGAAAGGAAAGCAGGCACACCGGACTGACAAAGAGGCTGGGACTCAAAGACAGAGACCAAGTCACCAAAGCAAGTGAACAGAGACAAGGAGGAAATTGTGTCCCACGGTGTGGTGGTCTTAACTTTCAGAGGGACCCCTTACCTGGTCCCGCTGCTCCTCTGCTTCAAGGTTTCCATTCATCTGCTGGCCCTCTGCTGTGTTACCACATCAGCAAGACCCTGGTCCCGGGGGGCAGGCCATGGGAGGGTGGTATGGGCAAGGAGTCAGGCCTCACGGTCCAGGCCTGGCCTTTGGCTCTGTGGAGGACCGGTAAATAAATAGGAGCATCAGGGGCAGACTGTGGGTTGGGCTGGGTGTGTTGGGAGGCCAAAGGGGCAGGGCTTCCCTGAAGAAGGAAAAAAGAGGGGACAGGTTAGCTTTGTCACTGCCCCAGCCAGTCCATCTGGTCCTACCCAAGAAGGGCTAACAATAAGGAGTGGAGGCTAATTTGTATTGAGCATTTACATGCAAAGCATTGTTCTAAGCATTTATACTAACTTATGTAAAGCTGGAAAATACTCTATGTGCTAAGCCTATTATCCCCTTTTTGCGGATAAGGAAAGTAAGGCACAGAGAGGTTAAGTGACTTGCCCAAGGTCACACTGTTGTTAGTACTTAGCACTGCCATGATTTGAATTTGGTTACAGTAGACAAGACCCCATCTCACCATCTTTCTATGTCTGTGCTTCTCCCCCAATCTCCATCTTCCCTCTCTTTCTAGGTCTCCTTGTCATCCTTAGGTCTCCATTTCCCTCACTCTCTGTCTCTGTCCACTCCTGCTCTGGGCCTCCAATCCTCCTCCCCTCTGAATCTTTATCTCTTTCTTTCAGGAGCCTTTCACCCATTCCCTCTCCACCCCACACCCCAAGCCTGGGGCTTCAGTGGGCCTCCTTCGCATTCCAGTACCGTGCAAAGCCCTCACACAGAACGCGCTGGGCCACTCGAATCTCTCCGGCAGGGAAAAGGAGCCCCCAAGTAGTAGAGGCTGTGTGTGTGTGTGGGGGGGGTGTCAGAGAAAGGGCAAGGGGAGAAGACGAATATAAAAACTGGAAATAGGGGATGCTCTAGATTTGGCTGCAGCAAGAAGATCTCGGGTTAGATCTCAGGTAGGACTTCCCGAGCTGCGGCTGCGCCTAGGAAGCGCCCCACGCGTTGAGAGGTGAGCCTGATAAGGAAATGCCTGAAGCGTGGGGTCAGAGGTTTCCCAAGGTCCTGACAGGCCTCGCCAGCTCCGCCTCCTCACCTCGAATACGCTGCCGGTCGGGTCCTCCAAGAGCCACAGAGAGGCCGTCGGCTTCGGGCAAGAGCGCCACCGTGAAACGAGACCTCCCGGCGCCGCGCGACATCTCTCTAGCTCCCAGAGCCCTTTCTTCCGGACTGTCGAGAGCAGGGATTGGGTAGGGCCAGAGAGGCCACCCCGTCCTTGACGTAGCGTTTGTTCCCCGGTGGGTTGTTCGTCCACTTATTCCGGAATCGCCCATTCGGCCGCTCTGCGATTTGCCATAGAGAGGCCCGACTCAAGTAGAGCGCCGCGTCGCGCCCATGTGACGTCACGCAGGCGCCTCTCGCTGAAAGCTTTCTCCGCCCACCCCGACACTCTTCTCTCTTTCTGGACGTGGGTGAGCAGGAGGCGCCATCATGGTGAGTGTGCTTAGAGATGCTCCGGGTTCGACTATCCGCCGCCATCCGTCGCGGTCTTGGGCTGGGGGAGCCCCCGAGGGGAGCAAGGATGTCAGGGGAGTTCGGAAGGGGCGTCTCCCGCGGTGGGGGGGATTATTTGGGGAGCTCCAAGACCAGGAATGGGCCGGTCTTAACCGGCCTCCGGCCCCTCCCGTCCTCATTTATTATTAAAGTTTCAGTTGAGTGGATGACCAAATGGAGGCGCAAGGAGGTTAAGTGATGTGACGGGGGTCACAATGCCAGGAAGTGGCAGAGCCGGCATTCGGACCCTGGCGTTGGCCCCACATCCATGCTTGACTTTTGCCGCCTCTACCTGGACCTGTCACTGCCCTGGGCTGGAACGTTGGGTTCTGGGGGTGGGGGGCGTCTCCACCGTCCAGTGCCCCGGTTTTGCGGCCGTGCTCCCTGTCCAGCCTGTGATCTTGCTTTTCCTGTCTGTAACCCCAGTTTCTTGGGTCGCGGTAATCCGGTGTCACAGATAGGCGTTTGGGAAGAAGTTGTAGGAAGCACATATCAGAGATTATCGTGTACGTTAAGTGTTGGGAGAAAAGGGAGCTGGGAATAACCCCGTAGTTCTTTACAGTTCTTAGCACGGCCTATTAGAGAATCTCAGGAAAGCAGCCAGGGTCTGGTGGAAACTGGCTTGCTTCTGTTTTCTCAGCTGAAGTGGGAAACTGCTTCATAAGGCTGCTGGATTCAAGGAGGTTGTGCATGGAAGGTTCTAAATATACTAGTTCTGCCTGGAGTAAATTCCAAATAAAGGTTCTTTGCTGTACTTTTAGGGAGGGTCTGCCCTTGGCCTGTATTATCGGAAAACAACTTCTAGAGAGAAAATTTCTGAGTCGACGTGTCTGCTGTGCTAAAGCTTTTCAGGGCACCGTGTGCCTTGTGCTGAAGGCTTTGTGTGTAGAATTCGTATTTTTCTTAAATCGGGATCATTTGAGGCCCAGGTTTTTTAAGTCTCCTCGGGGTGGACCCGGGATTTGTTGTCTCTTAGAGGCTGGGGTCCTAGCTCTTCCTTGGAGATGGGTAATATGGTCGTTTTGGGGGGGTGAGTTATCTGCTAGATGAGAGTTGGGTCCATGGTCTCTCCTTAACTGCAGGGAGTCGACATCCGCCACAACAAGGACCGAAAGGTTCGGCGCAAGGAGCCCAAGAGCCAGGACATCTACCTGAGACTGTTGGTCAAGGTGAGGCTGCGGCCCGAGAGCCTTAGGGCTGCCCAGAACTTCTAGAACTGGCATTCTAGTATCAGGCCCCAGGCCACCCCAGGGGCTTGCGGGGCAGGCGCACATCTGTGGTTCTGCCCAAGGCTTCTGGGAGTTCACTGTTTTCAGCCTCTGGGCTGTATACAGCTGGGGGGTGGGAGGGGATTTGGGGGCTCCCTGGGGCTCAGTGGGATGGGGGAAAGCCATGAAAACCTTGTTAGGCCAAACCATGCTGTTTTGTCTTTCATTTGAAGGTTGGTGGGGGAGGTGTGAGCCACCCTGGGTTCCCATTCTTCTTTTCTCTCTCCTCCAGTTGTACAGGTTTCTGGCCAGACGAACCAACTCCACCTTCAACCAAGTCGTGTTGAAGAGGTTGTTCATGAGTCGCACCAACCGGCCACCTCTGTCCCTTTCCCGGATGGTGAGGGGACCGACTGGATTGTGTCTTAGAGCTGGGGGGGCGGGGCTTGGGGGCCTGGCCATCAGCTGGTTGACTTCACCCTGTGGTGGGCACAGAGCTCTGACCCTTGACCCTGGGGCTGTAGCTGAACAGCGTTGGGTCTTTAGTGGCTTGGGCTCCTGTTCTCATTGTGAAGTGGGGGTGGCTGTGGTGGCTTCAAGTCACATGGGGCAGACCTTAGATGTCCTAAGTGCTCTGGAAGGAGAGATCTGTTGAAGAGTCTGTGTTTGCATCGTGTCTCCGGGGTGTTTCCCTGGCTGGACCTGAGATCAGGCCTGTGCTGACTGAGAGGCCAGGCGTGGGCAGCTTTATCCCCTTTGGGGCCTGACGGTCTCTGTCCTCGGGATGCGTGGCCTGCGGGTTGCATTTGAACGGCAGAAAGAGCTTCCTTAGTGCGTATTTGTCCCCCCTACCCCCCAAAGATTCGGAAGATGAAGCTGCCCGGCCGGGAAAACAAAACCGCTGTGGTTGTAGGGACCATAACCGACGATGTGCGTGTCCAGGAGGTGCCCAAACTGAAGGTGAGTGTGGAGGGGGCTCAGGAACGTGGTGGGTGGGCTGGAGCTCAGACCTGGCTCGTGTCCTTGCTCTGCTGATCGCCTCTGTCACCGGTGCCACGAGGCTTGTGATGCCTTCCCAGTACCCTCTCTTCCCTGGGTGAGGCAGGTGTCACACCTACCGGTCTGGGTGGCTTTTAGGATTGAAGGGGGATTGTCCTTGACATTAGCCATGGTGGGTGTCGCCCAGCAAGAGCCTTCTGGGTCCCTCCCTGTTGGTGGTACTGGCTCTTGAGCTTTAGAGCCAGGCTTCAAATCTAGATTTCTCGGCCAGTCTTTGGCCTGTAGATAAAGTCCTGGGTCTTTTCAATGCTTCCGTTTCCTTACCCGTGATAAATTCAGGTTGTTGCAGTCTTAAAGGAGGTTTTGGACATAAATTGGTCAGAATTGCTGTTGGCACCCGGGGAGCTCTCTCTAGTGGCGGTGTAACTGGGCTCCGCAAGCAGCTGGATGGTCTGCGGGGCCAGAGCTGGGGAGAGGAAGGCCCGCAGCCCCTGGGGGGTGGGGGCGGGGGGGTGCTGATGGTGCCTGTCCCGTGTTTCCCCCAGGTGTGCGCGCTGCGTGTGAGCAGCCGCGCCCGGAGCCGCATCCTCAAAGCTGGAGGCAAGATCCTCACCTTCGACCAGTTGGCCCTGGACTCCCCCAAGGGCTGTGGCACCGTCTTGCTCTCTGGTGAGTGATGTTCCGTGGCTCCCATGGTGACTTCTTGGAGCTGGGTCCCTGCCTGATGCCATCTTCCCCTTCCCCTTCCCAGGGCCACGCAAGGGCCGGGAGGTGTACAGGCATTTTGGCAAGGCCCCCGGAACCCCGCACAGCCACACCAAGTGAGTACATCCGGCCTGGCCGTCTGGTCGTCTGGCCCTGGCTTTTCCCTGGAGCCCACCCTGTGGGTCTGAGCCTTGCATGCCTCCGGCCCCTTCTGTTTCTCACTAGTCCAGTCCCAGCCCTCCCTAGACCTGCCCACCTCGTCTTCCTCGCTTTCTTCTCAACTTGGCTTCAAGCTGTTCCTCCTGTTGCTGAGATCTTGGCCGGGCCAGCCTGGTAAACGCAGTGGTCGGGGCCTGTGCCCAGCGGGAGCCTGCAGCGTGCCCTGCTAGGCTTTTCCAGCAGCCTGCCCCGTGTGCCGCCCCTCTCCTGCGCAGGGCAGGACTTCCTCAGCGGGCCACACTCACCCTCTTCTCCCTCCCCACAGACCCTACGTGAGATCCAAGGGCCGGAAATTCGAGCGCGCCAGAGGTCGCAGGGCCAGCCGTGGTTACAAAAACTGACCCCAGATCCTGCCTTGTTATTAAAGATTTTGAATGCTGATGGTCTTCTGTGTGTTTCTGGGGGCCGGGGGCCGGGGGCCCGGAGACCAGAGACCAGAGACCGGAGGGGATTGGATCCTTAGGGCCAGTCCCTGAGTAGGATGCAGGGCCGGTCTCCATGGAGACCAGCCAGGAAGGAGCCCTTCCCTCTGCCGGGGGTGGAGTCCAGCGCTCCCTGCAGGCGCCCTCTAGCGGCTTTGATGCACGCTTGTGAATCTTGCACTATTGGATGCTTGCGGCCCCCTGTGGCCAAAGACCCGCCCTCCTAGTAAGACGGGTGACAGGTGTTTCTGCACCTGTTACCTCCCCCCCGCCCCAGGCTGCTTTGGACTAGGGATGGTGGGCGGGGCATGGACCAGGAAGTGCAGAGGGGGCCGGACTGGTGGGGGAGGGGTACGTGGGAACAGGTGAGTTGCTCCCTTTTTTTCCTCCTTGAGTCTGGCGGGCCACTGGGCCCTGGGCCAGTAATCCGATGAGTGTGTTCCCTGGGTTGGGGCCTTTCCCAGGGACCTGCTGTGGGGCCCTCCTCTGTTTACACAAGGGGCTGGGTTCCCCGGATCCCAGGCTAAAACCTGATGAATGAAGCCAGACAGCAGGAAGAACAGCAGAAATAAAACCAGGAGGTCTCCAGACCCCTTCTGACCTCCAAAAAGGCAAGACGAGGGAAAGGGGATGGGGGGACTGGACACTTTGGGGGAGCTGGCTGGGATGAGAGAGAGTCCTGGTTTTGTTCCTCTTCTCTTTGTAGGTCTTGTTGCTGTGGTGTGGAGGAGGGGAGCCGTCTGGGACTGCGATTGGAAGGAAGGGCTGCTGGTTTGCAAGGATCGGGGGTTCCCAGGCCAGAGGTTGGGTCAGGAGCCTCAAAGGGTGGTCCTGGGCCACGAACAGGTGGATGGTCAGCTAGCAGGAGACGGGGATCCAGGCAGACAGCTCAGCTCAGCCAGGGATCAGCATAGTTCAGAGGGCAGCCTGAGACGATTCTGGCTGGGAGACGGGCCAGGGCAGCCAGTCAGGAACAGCAGCTAGGCAGGCCCTCCAGCCAGATGGGCCGCTGAGGTCACAGTCCCACGGTGATGCAAGCCCCCATTGAGTGTATTCTCCACCGTAGCAGCCCAAGTCGGGTGACACCCCAGGGACAGAGGCCCCAGGCGACAAAGACCGAGACCTCATTCCCCGGGTGAGGAAGGGTGAAGCCAGACTTAGGGCTGGAGCTCGTCTTCCCAAACGGAGGGAGCAGGTCCAACGGCGAGGTGCCTGGGCTGGTTGGTCAGTGCGAGCCACTTGTCATCAGGAAGGACGTTCCGCTGGATACGGCGGGGCGCTCCACGGGGCGGCTAGGTACCAACACTGTTAGCTGGAAGCAGCCAACGTTTGCCAAATACAGACCAGCCGGAGAGGGTCAGTTAGATGTGCTATTGGTCAAGGGCAGAGAGGCAGCCCACTTCACCTTTAGTTAGGGACAGTCGGGTGGTAGAGACAGGCGGGCAGGCTGTGGCCGTTGCTTGGAGATGGTCAGCCAGTCAGCCAGACCTCTGGCCAGGCCAGCCAGGCCATCAGCCTGACAGAGACTGAACCAGCGAACGGGTCCACTGGGGCCGCCGGACCCCCCGAGGCAGCTGGTAGGAAGTTCAGATGGCCAGCCCATCACTGTGGCGGCTGGAGGCAGGCGGCGGGTCGGTCTGATCTGAGCAGCCCACGCCCTGGGCCTTGTGATCGTCAGGACGAGGAGGCAGGGACCTTCACAGAGCGGCCCCGGAAGCCTGGGCCGGCCACATAGCGTCTGCCTGGCGGGAGGCCCCCAGATGGTCGGTCCCCCAGAGGCGGCCCCCCAGCCAGCCAGCCAGCCCCACGGTCCTCCCACCCGAGCAGCCCAATGGCAGCCTCCCAGCTGGAGGCCCTGGAGGGAGAGGAGTCAGGGGCCGGGGGGCTGCCCTTGACGGAGGCCAGCCCCGGCTTCCTGTATTCCGAGGGCCAGCGGCTGGCGCTGGAGGCTCTGCTGAGCAAGGGCGCGGAGGCGTTCGAGGCCTGCGTGCAGCGCGAGGGGCTGCGGCCCTTCCTGAGCAGGGAAGAGCTCCGGAGTCTGGCGGCGGCGGCTGAGGACTGGACCGCATCCAAGCAGCCACCTGGCAGGGCAGCAGAGGGAGCCCCTGCCCCGGACTGGGACTCCGGCAGCCTGACTTACTGGCCGGGACGGTCAGACAACCTGGCGCCCACGCTGCGGTTGGGCTGGCCAGAGGACCCAGCCTGGAAGGGAATCACGAGGGTGCAGCTGTACACGCAACCCCCCGACGAGGGCCACCCGCCCCTCAAGGAGCTGGTGCGCCAGGAAATCCAGGCCGCCTGCAAGGTGGGGGTCTCAGGGGGCCTGGTATCCACTCCCCAGACCCAGACATCCTCACACGCCAGGTCCCAGACCTGGGAATGGTGCATCCCTGGGTGTCTCGCCCATGCCCTCCTGGGACTCGTGAGTTCACGCCTCGCAGCCCCCGGGACCCAGGCGTCCACATTCCTCAGACCTCCTCGTCACCCTCTCTCCAAGGCCTGGGTGCCCCTGGGCGTCCACGCCCCTTGGACCTAGTTATGACCCCTTGATCTCGGTCACCTACCCCACTGCACCCCCCCCACCCCCGCTAGGGGTCAGTCTTCCCTCCCACGGAAGGCCCAGATGTCTCCCCTACAGCCCCTCGGAGAGCCTCCTCTTTACCTGACAGCTTTGTGTCTGCCCGCTCCCACGCTGAGTGCCTTACATGGGTTAACATTTATAATTTCCAGGAGGGTTCTGGGAGGTTGGGACTTAGTATCCCAAGTGAGGAGAGATGGGGAAACTGAGGCATGGAAGGTTGTGTCTCTCACCGGTAAGTGGCCGAGTGGGGATTTGGACCAAGGCTGTCTGGCCCCTGGGTCAGGAGTCATCTCTGCTACACGTTTCTGTCTGCAAGATCCAGGCCCTCGGTGCTCCCCCGCCCTGGTCCCCAGAAGTCCCCTGGGTGGCCGAGCAGATCATCCCTCCTTCCCCCTCCCGGTATCCAGGGCACCCCCAAAGACCCAGCCCACAGGGCCCCAGAGCAGGGCCATCGTGCAGTGTCACGCATGGGACGCCGTGTGCTATTGCAGACGTGATTATGAGTTTTCCAGCAGTAGAGACCTTGGTCTCTGGGAAACACAGTCTTTCCCTCATTCTCATGCGGGCGCTGTATGCGCAGCAAGGGGTCTCTCCCGTGGCCCCCTTGAGTGTCTTGTCAAGGCCGGGACTTTAAACTCCCACCCCAGAGCGCCTCACCCCCAGAGCCCACCCCCAAATGTCCCTGGAGCTCCAGACTCCATCCACAGCCCCTCTCCCCACTCCCCAGCTAGTGGCCGTGGTCATGGACATCTTCACTGACCCAGACCTGCTTTTGGACCTGGTAGACGCCGCCACACGCCGCTGGGTGCCTGTCTACCTGCTCCTGGACCACCAGCAGCTGCCCGCCTTCCTGACGCTGGCCCAGCAGCTGGGGGTGAACCCCTGGGCCACCGAGGTAGGAGCCGGGCGGGGGGACCCGAGTCCCCATTCTCCTGGCACTGGGGCCAGTGGAGGGCAGACCCCCCCACGGCGTCCTAGCTCAGCGAAGTGGATGCCAGCTGAGAGGGACCTCTGAGATCTGATGCCCATGGCATTGGGGAATTAGAGGTCTTCCCACGGGGCCCCTCTGAGTTAGGGGTATCTCCAAGAGACCCCCGAAGCCCAATATTGGTACCTCTGGGGAAGCTGGAACAGACCTTTCTACAGAGTCATGGGCCACCCAGGTCCTAAACAGCCTGGAAGGACTCCGCCTGGCCCCAAGCCCTGGGCAGTGAGTGGGGGTGTGTGGGGTTGGCCTGAGCTCGGGGGTGCCCCCCTCTATTCCAGAACCTAGACATCCGTGTCGTGTGGGGCTGCAGTTTCCAGAGCCGCTGGCGACGGCAGGTGAGAGGCAACATGCGGGAGAAGTTTGTGCTCCTGGACGGCCATAGGGTCATCTCCGGATCCTACAGGTGCGGCTGTCCCCCGCCCCACCACCCGGTGTCCTGTCCCCAACTCTCAGAGAGCAGCCGGCGCCCTTTTCCACCGGCCTCTCTTTCCTGGTCTGTGAAATGGGTCTAAACACCCTCACTGGTAGAGGACATACCGACTTGGGGTCGAGCCAGGCCCGCCTGGGGCGGGGGAGTGGGGGGTGGCATGGGCCCCTCCTGCTGGCCAGCTTGGTGGCCTGGCCGGGGGTTGCGGGGAGCGGGGAGCCCCGGGGAGGGTCATCTCTTCGACCCTGTGTCTCCTCATCTGGAAAACAGGGCCCGTAGTTTGTGAGTTTCAAAACTAGGACGACCTGGATGGAGTCCTAGCTCTCCCTTGGGTTAACTCCACCTCTCTAAGTATCTGTAAATAATAATAATATTATAATAATAATAACAATAAGAGTTGGTAAGCAAGGGACCCGGCCCTCACCCTGGCTCACGTCCCCCTTCTCCTGTCTTTGGGGTCTGACCCGCCCTGGCTCCTGGCTCCTTGCCTTCTTAGCTCTGTGACACACTGACCCGGTGCCTCCCCATGCTGTGTGCCTCAGTTTCCCCATCTGGAAAGTGTGGATTAATAACAGCACCTGCCTCATAGGGTCGTCGCGTGGGAGGGTGCGGGGTGCACAGACCCTCGGGTCAGGTGGCCTGACTTCGAACTGGGGCTCTGCCGGCTACTGGCTGTGTGATTTTGGGCAACTGACTTCACCTCTCTGTGCCTCCCTTCCCCTCTACAGATGGGGATGAGACAGTTAGTGCCCTCTAGAACAGGGTTTCTCATATTGGGGGCCCGAGGATTCTGTGTTGGGGGAGGACTTCCTTGGGCATTGTGGGGGGCTGCACTGAATCTCTGGCCTCCGCCCTATGGCTGTTGGGAGCAGCCCCCTTCCCCTACTAGGACCACCAGAAGTGTCTCCAGACTTTGCTGGCTGTCCCCTGGGTGGCCGGGAGTGGTGCAGACGTGCCCTGTGGATGACCAGAGCTCTCCACTGGCGATTTTCGATCTTGGGCATGCCCGTGTCAGGATCACCTGGAGGACTCCCTAAAAACACAGATCTGGGGCGCCTCCCCAGCCCCACCCCCTGGGAATGGGCATTTCCCGCGAGCTCCCGGCCCGGCCCCGGTGCCGCCACTCCCAGGAACACCTTGGGGCAAACCGCTCCCCTTGGAAACCGGGGCCCGTCTTGGAAAGCGTCTACCTTCCCTGCCGGCTCTGTCCGGGGGTTCAAGCGAGATCGAGGTGCCCTGGCACGTAACAGAAGCAGCGCTCCATGAACGTTAGCTGTCGTTTATTATCGTCATTGTTCATTTGAACCATATTTCATCGACTCTAAGGTGCCCCCGACGAAAAGGAGCATCCTGATCGATATGTGAAAAACTACGCGTCTTAGAACCCATGAAATACAGTAGAGGGGTCCAGCCCAACCCACCGGGCCCTGCTCGGTGGCCTGAGGGTGCTTCGCCCTGGGCTCCGGGTGGACAGCCCTGGTAATGGATGAAGCCGGGGCCACACGAGGTTGTCCAGGGCCTCTGGCCATTTAATGGGGGGGAAGGGGTCGAGGCGGGAGGCTCGGGGAGCAGCGGAGCCGGGAGACCAGTCCCAGGCCCTGCCCTTCGGGTTGGTCACAGCAAATGTGGGAGCAGCAGCAGCACGCCCAGCGCCAGGCCGGCGGCGACCCCTTCCGTCCGGCCGCCTGCGGGATTGGGGGCCCTGTTACACATGTGGCCATAGCAGCAGGTGGAGGTGAGCGTGTAGGTGACGCCCATGTAGGTGACCGGCTCCTCGTGGCCGCAGGATGTGGACGGCATGCAGCCTTTGTTGGTGATGGGGCCGAGGCCCGGGGCCACCCCGATGCCCGTGAAGCAGTCCTCATCGTCGCCGCAGCGCATGTGGATGCCGGGACACTGCTTGGAGTCGGTCAGCTCACAGAACACACAGTCCTTGGCGCCCGCGGCACCCGGGGGGAGAGCCGTTACCAGAAGCAGCAGCCAGCCGAGGACCATGGTGGCCTGGTGGCAGTGACGGTGCGCAAGCCAGGCCGCGGGCTTCCCGGGCCTCCCGGAACTGCTGGATGATGCTCCTGAGGCCCGCGAGACTTTTGCCCCTGGTCTGGGCCTCCCAGGGTCAGCGCTCGGAGGGTCCTCGGTTCCCAGCGCTCCGCGTCCCTCTCAGGGGCTCCGTCGTGACCTCGGCTCACGAGTCCTCGAGTCTCAGAAGCTTCCCCGGGACGGAGACAAGCCAGCGGCCGCTACCCGACAGCACTCTCTGTGGAGCGGAATGGGGTGACCTCACAGACCCCTCGGGGCTCCCACTGGCCCCTCCAGGGGTGAGGTCACAGGTAGGGGGAGGGGTGTCACAATCTGCGGGCAGACGGGCCCGCCAACCTGCCGGTGAGCGAGGACACGCCATTCTGCCAAGGTAAGGACGCTTGGACCAGCCCTCACCATCCTGGTGGCTGATGCGTCGGTTCTCTGGGCGCCGGGCCCGCTGGGGCGCATGACCCGTGGTGAGCCCATTTTCCCGATGGGCAAACCAAGGCTCAGGAAGCGAAGGGGAAGTGGCCTAGGTCCCGAGAGCCAGGATCAGAGCCCAGGTGCATTTACTTCCCAAGAGCACCTGCTGTGTGCCCGGACCTTAAAGCTAGGTGCTTCAAATATCGGCCTTGTGACGCCAGGGACAATAGGGGCCTGCTCACCACAGCCAGCCCACCGGGTGCCATGCATGAAGCTCAACTCCTTGTTCTTTCTTTCCAATCTTCCTGGCATCTTCGCTCCATATCCCGGATGAGCAAACTGAGGCACGGAGCCCGCACCCCCAGAGCCTGCCTCGTGGCAAGTGTTTAATAAACGGCGGTCATTATATAGGAAGCAGCTGAGTCTTAAGACAGGCCCCGTGGGAGTCAGGAGACTAATCCCACCACTTTTCAGAGAGGGAAACTGAGGCACTGATGGCCTCCCATGCTGGGGATGGGGCAACATCCCACTTTAAGCTCAGGCCGGCTTCCAGATGATATTTTAGATATCTTAACTCTTGTTGTCACGTCAGCCCTCTGGGGACTTAGCTAGGGGGCTCTTGTTCTACAGAGGAGGATGAGGACACCAGAGAGGTTGCAGCACGTGCCCAAGGTCACACAGCCTGTCCCCGGGACCGAGTGGGGACCGGGAATGGGGTCCAGGCCGAGCCCCCCAGGGGCGGCCGGGAGATCCTGACCCCTCACTGCGTGCCCCCCAGCTTCACGTGGAGTGACGCTCGCCTGCACCGCGGCCTGGTGACCCTGCTGACTGGCGAGATTGCCGACGCTTTCAGCCGAGAGTTCCGGACACTGTACGCGGCCTCCTGGCCGCTCCCATCCACGCCCACCCGGGGCCCCTTCATCAGCACCGTGGGGGGGCTGCAGCTGGCTCACAGCCCCCACCGCGTGGCCCGCCGCCGCTCCGTGGCCCCCATGTCACCGCCGCCACCCGACGGCCGGCTGGCCCGACGCTTGGCCGCCTGCCGGGTGTGTGAGGGGGACAGGCAGGAGGCCGCGGCCGCCCCAGGGCCGGCGCTGAGCGACGTCCTGAGGAGCATCCAGCGCACCCGGACCCCCAGCGGCCCCCCAGCCCGGCCCAGCCGTTCCCTGTGGGACCTGAGCCGCCTGTCCCAGCTGTCCGGCTCCAGCGACGGGGACAGCGAGGTGAGAGCTGGTGGCGGGCCTCTGAGAAACAAGAGGAAGAGGATGGGGCAGCTGAGGGCCTACTGTGTGCCGGGCCCTAGGCCGGGGCTGGGGGTGGGGCTGGGGTGCGGGAAGAACAGCGCCCACCAGACGTCACGACCCCAGTGACCGTTCCCTGTAGCCCTACTGCGTGCCAGGCAGGGGAGCGCTGGGTGGCTTGGGGCAGGGACCCCGAGAGCTACCCTGGGTGCGAATCCTGGCATGACCCACTCATGGGGAGAGCCGAGCAGAGATCTGCCTTCTCAGAACCTCTGTGTTTTCATCTGGCAAATGGGCGCAGCCACTGTCCTCAGTCACAGTTTGGTGGGAAGGAGGAGTCAGCGAGGGGAGGACGAACTAACGAGAGCACTTAGCATTACCACACATCTCCACGGTGGAATTTATTTGTATTTCCTTCACAAGGTACTCATCCCAGGTCAGTGAGGTAATTCTCTTCTATCGCTTGTGGTTACAGATGGGAAAGTTGAGGCTCAGAGAGGTCAAGTAACTCACCCAAGGTCAAAACACCTATCTGTCATGGGCACCGCGCCACACACCGGGCGCGCTCACAGAGGTGATTGAATCCGATCTTTGCTGCGACCCTCTGAGGTGGATGTTCTTGTGGCTCTCTGCCCATTCATTTCACAGATTAGGAAACTGAGGCACGAGGGAGTGATTGGAACTCAGCCCTGGTGGCCTTCCTGGGGCAGATTTTCCATGCTTTTAAACCCTGGCTTCCCAGATTCCAGTGTCGTCGGGGTGTTGGGGAGGGTCGTGGTGAGCTCCCAGGGGTCCCTGTGCCCCTCCTCTCGCTGGGATTCCCACCGTTCCTGCCCTAATTCTCTGGGACCCTGGATGGATCAGTGGCCTCAGCTATAAAGTGGGCTGTCGAGAGGGTCAGAGCAGAGTGATGAGGGACAAGCAGGCAGCCTCGCCCTGGATGCCCCAGACCCGGGGTACCGTTGCTCTGGGAGCTTTGCCCCTCTCGGGCTCAGTTTCTCCACTTGCTACGTGGGAACTAGTGGGGACCTTTTCCTAGGGTGAGGGAGAAATGTCCCAGGAATCGCCTCCCTCCATTCCAGTCCAGGGGAGGAAGGGGGATGGGCAGGGCCAGGGGCAAGGTCCTCGCCTCCACCCGGTCCTGAGGCGCCCTCACCCACCATCACCTCCCTTGGCAAATATTTGTTCCCCCCGGGCAGCTTCTGGCAGCTTCCTGTTCCTCCTCAACCGGGAAGCTGCAGAGGGGGACACAGCAGCTGGCCCTCTGAGGGTCTGGGGGCCCCAGAGCTCCCGGCTCACTCCCTTCCCCACCTTCTCACCTCCCCTGAGACACACACACACACACACACACACACACACACACACACACACACTCAGTCTCCGGAACCCTCTCTTTCCCTCCACAGCTCAAGAAGTCCTGGGGCTCCAAGGACACCCCGGCCAAGGCCCTGATGAGGCAGCGGGGCACCGGAGGGACCCCCAGGGGTGAGACAGAACCCCGTCCTCTGAGCCGGTCCCAGCCCTGGGGCGGCACCCTGCCCCTCCGCCCTGCACGCCGCCTCCGCTATCTGTCGCCGACCCAAAGGAGTTTTGGGACAGATGCTGCCTCCAAACTCCTGGAACCCCAAGGTGTCCAGCAGCCAGATCGGGCTGCCCAGGCAGGACTCAGGGGGCGACCGTGACAAGAGCCAAAGCTGCACAGCCTGATGACCGGCAGCTCCAAGACCCTGCCTCCTTGTGCCTGGGACAAGGTTTCTGGCCTGGGTGTCTATCTGGAAAGCAGCGGAAGGGATTTTTTTTTCTCTTTGTTCAAGAACCTGGGCAAGCTCAGTGCTCACTCAGAGGCCAGTGTCACAGTTTCGGAAATGGGCAGAAAATCTCCTGGAGCTGGGATCCTAGAAGAGTGCATGTTCTTCTCTGTGGAGGGGCCTAGCTGAGTGTCCCCGCCCCCACCCCAGGCTGGAATTGTGTGGGGTGAAGGTGGGGAGCCCTGGGACAAAGTAGGGAAGCTTCCGGCCCCCGCCGTGCTCAGGAGCTGTGGGTAAACAGCTTGGCAGGGGAGAGAACAGAATCCAACCCAGGGAGCGGGGCTGAATAATGAGGGCCTGGAAATCGGAGAGGACGCAGCTGCTGGGGGATGGGTCAGGCCAGGGACACTGGGACTGTTCTGCGGGTGCTAAGGGCTGAGTTGCTGGGGGCTCCCTTTCTCTCTGCTCAGAATAAAGCTGCCTGATGCCAGAATCTTGCATTTTGCACAGCCTAGCAGAAGACCCAGGAATGCGGTGCTGGCCCCCTCCTTCCTCACACCCCCCAAGAGTCGCCCCGCCGCAGCGCCCCGGCCCTGGGAGAGGCAGGCGCCCAGCGCTTGCCTCCCCGTAGCACTTTGCCTCCAGCCGGGGCTGCCGAGTCCCCGACCCCACTGGCGTGCGGGGTCGGGGAGAAGACCGCATCCTCTCCGGAGGCCCTGGGTGCGCGGCGCGTCCCCACCCCCAGCCGCCGCCTCCCTCGCGCGCCCCCTGCCGGCCGGCCACGGCAAGCCACCTCCAGAGCGCAGCGAGAGCCTTGGGCAGCAGCGCTGCGTTTATTCTCAAGAGTCACGGGTTGGAGGGCTCGGAGGCCTCAGGGGGGCTGGGGCTGGGATCGGGGTCCGGGCTGGCGTCGTCTGGCACGTCCCAGGGGAAGGGGGGCAGCCCCCGCATCTGCTCGCGGTAGACACGGTCGAAGGCTTCGCTCTGCGCCACCGTGAAATGGTTTTTCCAGTCGCCGCACACCCCTGGAGGGGAGGGAGTTGGGGGTGGGTGAGGAACGTGGGAACCTTCCCCGCCCCCGGCATGCCAGCACCCCCTTCCCCACCTGCGAGCCCTTGCCAGAAGCACCCCCACCCCCTTCACCTCCACGTTGCCACTTTACCTCCTACAGTGGCCGCCTCTGTCCCCAGTCACCCGGCTAGACCTCTGGGCACCCTTCTTGCCCCCTCCTCCCTCCCTCCCTCAGCTCCCCCCATCCTCCTTGTCCCTCCAGTAGACCTGTTGCCTTCCCTTTAAATCACTCTGCCCAGAACATCCATCCGCCTCCTCATCCAGCATTCCTGCCCTGTGTCACCTCTGTGACCGTGTCACTGTGACCCGTCCCTCACCTCCTGGCTTGAACAAGGCTTCCTCACCCCAGGGTTGAGGGCTCCTGCAATGCGCCACACTACCTCCACTGTGGCTCTGACAGTGGGAATGAAAGCTTTCCCACACTCGGTGCCCGGGGATGGGCCAAAGGGCTCCCCTGGATTCGTGGGGGGTTCACTCCTCAACCCTTGCAGCAGCAGAGCCAGCAAGGGGCGGGAACTCTGCAAGGGCCTTCTCACTTCGTCATGGGGCTTTAACCTAGAATCCTGGGGCCAATGTCGTTACAAGAGTACAGCCCACATATTACATGAGGCCCCTTGTGAGGTCTGGGGCGCTCCTGTCGTAGGCTGGAATGATCACACCCCCCCTGCAGATGTTGACCTGTCCTAGTCTTTGGAACCTATGTGACCCTGCGTGGCAAAAGGGAGTTTGCAGGTCTCATTGTTAGAGACCTGGAGATGGGGAGAGGATCCCGGGTCATCCAGGTGGCCCCCATTTAGCCTCGAGACGGGAGGCTCAGAGTCGGTCTTCGCGAAGACTCTCTATAGCCTCACAAGGTGTGCCCGGCCCCAGGCTAAGCCCCGTGTGTGTGGGGTCAATCCTGCGTCCACAGTGATGCTGTGAAGGCCGTTCTGCTTGCAGCAAGCCCATGTCTCAGCCGGGAAGACTGAGGCCCAGAGAGGTTACGTGACTCGCCAGGCCACACAGCCAGGCAGTGGCTTCGCAGAGCCCCCCCACCCGCTCCGTCCCCCCACCGCACCTTTCCGGAGGAAGGCACCGTGGCGCTGGTCCAGCAGGCTGGGGGGCAGAAGTGTGAAGTTGGACATGGCGTTGGCCTTCATGGCTCCGAATGCTGAGTGTGCCACCACGGAGCCCAGGGCCTCCTCACCCAGCGGCCGCCCTAGGAATTGGCAGACGCGCTGCACGGAGCCGTGGAGATCCTGCAGGCAGGGGAGAGGGGTAAGAGGGGGCTGGGCAGAGGGAGGTGGGACCCCAGGCGAGGAAGGAGCACCAACCACACCGCGAATCTGGACGTCTGAGTCCCAACCCAGACCTGTCTGGGTGACTCTGCTGCTTTGCCTCAGTTTCCCCACCTCCAAGCCGAGAGACTGGGCTCTGGGTTCTGAGAGTTTTCGCAGTTTGGGGTTTTGGAGGGTTCTGGGGGCGGGAGCGAAGGGGCGGGAGTGGGTTGGACGTCATGGCAGGGAGCAGAGGGCAGTCAAGCACCTTATGCAAAATCACCTTCACTCGGGTTAGAAATGGGAGTCAGCCTGTCTGTGCCCCAAATCTGCACCCCCCCAGGTCCCCATCCTGGATCAGTGGCCTCCTCGAGCCAGTCCCAGGCCAGACTCCCACTCCTCTGTCTCCCCCTGCTTCCACACCCTTGGCAGTCTGTCTCTGCTCCTGCCCTCCTCAGCTCCCAGCCCTGGTCAGGCCCGGTCCTCTCCCTATGGACTCCTTGACCCTCCTCCCTGGCCTCCCTGCCTCCAGGCTGCCGCACCCAGAGCTGACCCCACTCCTCCCTGCTCCCAGCTCTCCTATGGCTCCCTAGTGCCCTGGGACAGGAGTCCCAATCCCCCGAGCCTGGCTTTCAAGGACAGACGTGGTCTGGCCTCCCCCATCCCATCTTTCCAGAACTTACCATGCCCTGCACTTTCCTCCCCGCAGCCTTGGCGTGGGGCTGCCAAGAATGCCCCATGCCATCCTCCTCCACGTGGCAAACCTCCCCATCCAGACCCAGCTCGAATATCCACCCCCTCCTGACGACGACGACGGCTCAAGTCACTGGGGACTGAACATCTCCCATGTACCAAGCTCTAGTCCAAGCTCCTCATGTATATTTGTGCCGAGGGTGCCAACAGCCCTGCAGAGAGCTGTCCTTACCCAAATCGGTAAATGGAGGCTCAGAGAGGGGAAGACACTTGTCCAAGGTCACACAGCCAGGGAGGAGCTCAAATTTAAGTGCTCGAAGCCCCACCTTCCTGTCCCCCTCTATCTCGCTGCCTTCCCTGAAATGCAGCCAGCCTACTGGTTAACTCGACCAGCCCCAGGCTCTGATCTTCCAGGTCATTCCTGGTTTCATAACCCTCCATCCCTTTCTCGTCTTGAACCACTGGCGTGTCCCAGAAATCGTAACGTGTTGGCCGTTCCTCACACCCAGGGGCAGCCCAGAAGCTCTGTCAGGCTGCATGGCCCAGTTTTTGGTTTGGAGAATAAAGCCAGATGAAAGGGAAAAAAAAAAAAAGTGGGCATGGGGGGTTGGTAAAGCCTAATCTTCTCTGGATCTTCCAACATGGAGAGATTTACCAGGGTGGGGGGAAAAATAACAATTCAGGTAGGTTGTCAACTCTCTCTAGGTTCCAAACCTCCTCTATAAAACGGGGGTGTTAACGATATTGGGGGGGAACCATATAAAACGTGGCCAAATATTGGCGATTTTATGTGGTCTGCTCTAATAGGTAATTCACCTGTCCATACCTGGCGAGGATTAAATGTGATAAAGCCACACGTGGTATTTGACTCACGGCCTCAGTCACCTTCAGGGGACCCTGGCCACTACCGTTACTGCTGATCAGATGGGCCCTTGCTCAGAACCTAATCGCTTTTACTTCACAAACTATATTAACACTGTGGGGTACCTTGTTATACGGTAATAATACGCCAACGCCCGCCGCTGTAGTTCTCACAGCAATCCTGTGAGCCTGCATTTTCCCACCATTTTTTAAAAAAGATTTTTATTTATTTATTTGAGAGAGAAAGAGAGAGAGAATGAGCGGGGGGAGGGGCAGAGGGAGAAGGAGAAGCAGGCTTCCCGCCGAGCAGGGAGCCCGATGTGGGGCTCGATCTCGGAACCCTGGGATCATGATCTGAGCTGAAGGCAGATGCCTAACTGGCTGAGCCACCTGGGCTTCGCCCCTTTCCCACCCATTTCAAGGATGAGATGGCTGAAGGTCTGAGAGATTTTAGGGTTTTTTTTTTTTTTTTTTTTGAAGTAGGCTCTGTGCCCAGTGTGGTTCCCACTGCAGGGTTTGAACTCATGATCCTGAGATCAAGACCCGAGCTGAGATCCAGAGTCGGATGCCCAACTAACTGAGCCACCCAGGCACCCCAACATTTTAGGGGATTTTAACTGCTTTATTGGACATAAAAATTCAGGTCTTTCCCACTCCAAAAAGTACTGAAAGGATACAATACACACCTGAAATGCACATGCAAGAAAGGAACATGTCTCGGGCGCTCAGTAGGGGGACATACAATGGGAGCTTCTCAGGCACCCAGCCTTTGGGAACATCCTTGTTAAGAATCTGGAATGGGGCGCCTGGGGGACTCGGTCATTAAGCGTCTGCCTTCGGCCCAGGTCAGATCCCAGGGGCCTGGGATCGAGCCCCGCATCGGGCTCCTTGCTTGGCGGGAAGCCTGCTTCTCCCGCCACCATCCCCTCTGCTTGTGTTCCCTCTCTCGCTGTGTTTCTCTCTGTCAAATAAGTAAAATCTTCAGAAGAAGAAGGAGAAGAAGGAGAAGGAGAAGGAGAAGAAGTAGAAGAAGAAGAAGAAGGAAAAGAATCATCTAGAATGGATGGTTATGTTCATGGTGAGTTGTTCCTCTAGAAACACAGCATCCTCCTTGCAGCCCAGCATAGCAGTGGGCATTCTGTATGGCAGCTTCTTCCAGGGAGCTCTCCCTGATTGCCGCAGCCAGAAGGCATTTTCCTCTCCTGGGTGCCTGCTCCAAGGGCCTGTGATGGGGTCCAGACAGGATTCCCATCGAACTCCAAAGGCTGTTTCCTTCCACCGCTCCCCTCTGCCTTTCAGGTCACAAGCATCACTGAACCGAAGCTCACTTCCCACGTGCCCAGTTCTGCATGACCTCTTCTATCCCATCCCCTCCCCTGCTCAGGGCCCACTGCTGGCTTCCACCTACTCAGAGACAAGCCAAGGTCCTCCCTGGGCCTCCTGTCCCCTCTCTGTCCACATTTCCCACCCCTATCCCGACTCAGCTCTGGCCACATGGGCTTCTTTGCTCCCCTAGGAAAACATCAGGCACGGTCTCACCTCAGGGCCTTTGCACTGGCGTTTGGTTCCCTCTGCCTGGGACACTTTTGCCCCAGATATCTCCAGGGCTCCTTCTTCTCCTTCAGATCTTTGCTTAAGTGTCATCATCCCCCCGGAGGCCTCCCTGACTGCCCTATTTAAAACTGCGCCCCAAACATTCCTTATCCTCGGCTCGTCTCGTCTTCGGCTTGCCTTTGCTCCTTCGCTCTGCTCTCCGGCTGCCATCTACCTTATTTATTTGTCCACACCTCCTCTGTGGCTCAGGGGCTCAGGACCTTGCCCCGTTCGCCACTGGGCCCCCAATACCTGGTGGGCTGCGCACAAGGGCAGGCCTTGCCAGAAGGGAAGGGAAGGGAAGTGGGTGTGGGGAGGGGAGGAGAAGGGGGGCATTGGGCTGGGGCAGGGGGGGGGGAATCACCTGCTGCAGCTCCTCGTAGGTGATAAACAGGAAGTTCTCTTTGCCTCGCATCCGAATCCAGCCCTTAATATGGTCGAACCAGGAGCCAAACTGCACTGCAGGTGGAGGGACAGGTAGATGAGGACCAAGCAGCAAGACCAACCCCTCCGGGGCTCGGGGCTCAGGGGGCGGCCTCACTGGCCCCAAGTGGCCCCGGGTCTGGCCCTCAGGGCTGGATGCCTCCCTCAAACCCCCCACACCTGGTGCCCCCCAAACCCCTGTCTCCCCATCTCTCTGTTTCTGTCCCTTTTCTACATCTCTGCCTCTCTCTCCTTCATACCCCTCTCCTGCCCCTTCCTGTCTGGGTCCCCGAGGGGCACCCCCCAACCTCACTTTGCCCCAGTCCTCACCTTCGCCTTTGAGAAAGTTCTCCAGGAACTGGTCAGGTGTGCCGGGGTCCTTCAACTGCCCAGCGATCTTGGAGTAATGATAGAGTGACACCACCACATCCCGGGGGTTCCGGCCCATGTAGATCACCTGGGTGTGGATGTTGGGGAGAGGCGAGAAACGGTCAGACACAGGCAGGACCCCAGGCCCAAAGACTGCATGTCCCCAAGCCTTCTCTCTCCTGATCTACAGCAGGAAAGACTCAGGGTAGACTTCTTAGGGGACTGCCCCCTAAGGTTAGATCCGTTCACCCCACCCCAGAGGATGGGGAGAGTTCCCTGCAACCACGTTCTAGAAGGAGAGAGGGACTGTTCCTGGACCAGGCAGAGTGACAGTTTGGCTTCAGGGGATCAAGACTGGAGGAGGAAGGCATGGGGCTCAGGATGGGGGAAAGCTGAGAAGCGTTGACCCTGCCTACCTCTTCCCATAGCCAAGGCCCTAGGTCATCCATTCCCGCCTGGTCCCTCACCTCAGCCCTTTCTCCAGCCTCCCAGCCTCTGCATGGCCCCAGAAGGTCCTTCTACACCCAGAGCTGACCCTGCCCTCCTCGATTCTCCAGCACCCCAGGGAAGAGTCTGCGCCGCTGAGCCTGGCATTCAAGGCTCCGATCACCTGGCTCCACTCTGATTACCTGCTTCATATTCCACAACCAAGCCCCCTCCAGCCCCATCGGCTTTGTCCTTCCCTGGCACCTGTCTCCTTCCCCAAGACTACGGTCAGGAACTCACTTCCTTGGTGATCCCCCCAGTCTCCATCCATCTCTGTACCGACCAGCAAATTACAGATACGCGTGTCCAGCCCACATCGGTCCTATCAAATCCTGATTCAGTTACCTCCCTGCCCACTGGCAACCCCCACCCGGACGCCCAGGGGCCACGACAGAGCCCCCGCCTTCCCCTGAGCCTCCCCTCCCGCAACCCCACCCCCATCCCAGGGGATGGAGGTCTCATCCTCCCAGCTGCCTACGCCAAACACCGCGGAGTCACCCTTGACTCATCTGCCTGACACCCACACCCCATCTGTCAGCAAATCCAACTCCGGGTTCCACCTCCAAAATACACCCCAAGCCCAGCAGGCTTCCTTTACCTCGGCGGCCACCACCCTGGTCTCAGGGGAGGTCGCCTCCCACCCGGACTCCCTGCCCTCGCCCCCACTGTCTGTTCCCCACCTCGCCTCCAGAGGGCGCCTGTGAAAACCAAAGTCGGGATCTGTTCCTCTGCTCAGAGCCCTTCCCTGGTTCTTGTCCCTCAGAGGACAAGCGAAGTTCTCACCACAGCCCACGCAGCCCTGCACAGCTGGGACCCGGTTACCTCCCTGACCTCATCTCTACTCCTCTCCCCCTCGTTCAGTTGGCTCTGGCTGCACAGACTTCCTCACCAGCCTCAGGCATGCCACACAGGCCCCAGGGCCTTTGCACCTGCTCTCCCCTGTGCCTGGAATGCTCTTCCCCCAGACGCTCCCACACCCTGCTCCTTTCTGATGCGAGTTTATCACCTCGGCGTCTTAAAGAGCTTCCTTATCTATTTTCCGCCCGTTACTCCTTGGAACGCAGGCTTACATGGCTGGGTGCTTATTAACTACGGTTCTAGATCAGGGCCAGGCACTTAGGAGGTGTTCGCTAAACACGTGCTGAACCCATCAGTTAGTTGTGCTCTCCCCGCCCACCCCCCACATCCTGCACCTTGGCCTTGGAGTTGAAGAAGGCTTTGGTAAAGAGCTGGATGGGGAGGTGGGAGCTCATGAGGCGGGGGCTGGGCTGGTCCGAGAGGCTGAAGGCCCCCATGATAGTCTCACACCAGGGTGCCCGCTTCCAGATGGGCACTGAGCGGATCCAGGATGGGTCCCCGTCCTTCAGGATTAGGCTGAGAATCTCAATCATCCAGTTGGTGCCTGTCAAGAGATATCGGGCAAAATAATGGAAGACGGGGTGGCGTGGAGGAATGGCAAAGACTGTCCACCCAAGCCCATTTCATCGCCCACCAGCACTAGGATGGGACCACATTTCCCTCGCCTCCCCTGCAGCTGCATGTGGGGCCATGGGACTGAGTTCTGGCCAAGTGAGTGCAGGTGGCCAGGACAAGCAGCCATTTCCAGGCCTGGCCCATAAACACCTCCTACAAGTCCCCTCCCCCTCCCCAGCCAGCTGGATGCGGGGACGCCCTTGGAAACTGGGGCTCCCGGGGATGGCACAGTCATAAGATGGAAAAAGCCAGAACGCCCGAGGCTGCACAGGTTTCCCCCCACTTCCTTCCACGCATCCTGCCCCGAGCAGAGTTTAAAGGAATGACAAATAAGCTTCTAGTGGGTTCCATGGCTGCGACTCTGAGGGTTATGTGTGAGGCAAAAGCATTCTGCTAGTACATAGGGGAAGCTGGAATTAAATCAATCCAGGCGTCTGGGCTTAAAAATCTCAGCTCCTTTCACTACCCCTTCTCTGGAGTAACTCCTTGATTTCTGGGGGGGGGGAGCCACAAATATGTAGCAGGAAGGGAGGTCATCAATGACCCACTTCTCAGGTCTCGATTGCAGGAGACTATAGGCAAGTTAGATGAGAAATAATAGTAATAGTAATAATAATAATAATAATAATAATAATAATAATAATAGTTGGGGCGCTTGGATGGCTCAGTGGGTTAAAGCCTCTGCCTTCGGCTCAGGTCATGATCTCAGGGTCCTGGGATCGAGCCCCATGTCCGGCTCTCTGCTCAGAGGGGAGCCTGCTTCCCCCTCTCTCTCTGCCTGCCTCTCTGCCTACTTGTGATCTCTCTGTCAAAATAATAAATAAAATCTTTAAAAAATAATAGTAATAGTTAACAGTCACCTATTATTACTATTGTATTGCCCTAGATTCTCCGTTTTGTTGCTTTGCTTGTTTTAAGATTTTATTTATTTGACAGAGAGCGAGCACAAGCTGGGGGAGCTGCAGACAGAGGCAAAGGGGGTCACAGGCTCTCTCCGCCGAGCGGGAAGCCCGTGGGGGGCTCGGACCGACCACCCTGGAATCAGGACCTGAGCCCAAGGCGCATGCTTAACCGACTGAGCCACCCAGGCGCCCCGATTTGTCTGCTTTTAAGTCGTCTCTGTGGCCAAGGCGGGGCTCGAACCCGCGAAGGCGAGATCGAGAGTCGCACGCCCCACCAACTGAGCCCATCGGACGCCCCCGTACTGCCCTGGATTCTAACACTAACCCAGCCCCGGTTCTTGGTGCCTTGCCGCTCGCCTCCGAATCCACTCTCGGTTGCCCTTTTCCGGGAGATGGGAGCCAGACCCCTGAGCAGTTCTCCTCCGGCGCCCAAGTGCAATGGTAACCTCTGCCGGTAGAGGGCGCCGGAGGAACCCTTCCGCAGGACGGAGTGCGCTTCCCGGCTGGCTCCGGTGATGGACAGCGGCCCGCAGGGCCCTGGACCCTCAGCGACATGCCCCCCCCCCAACCCCCGCTCCCCCAGCGGACTTCCTCGGGCGCTCTGCTTCCGCTCAGGGGGAGTGGCTGCCTGAGCCCTGCATGCATGGGCTCTTCGTGTATCCCCTGGGGTTCTCCTTACCCCCTTGGTGGGTTTCATCCTCCACGACTAAAATACCTCCGCGGTAAAATACGCCTAACATAAAACTTACCCATTTCACCCTTTTTAAAGGGTCCAGCTCAGTGGCGTTAAATGGATTCAGATTGTTGGGAAACCATCGCAGTCCGGTTCAAAGCGGCTTTGACCCAAACCTGCTGCTCAGGGAAGGGAGATTTGGCTAGACCCACCAAAATCGCATATCCACAGACCCTTTGCCCGAGCAATTCCGCATCTAGGAATTTTTTCTACGGATAAATGCGTAGGCGCGCAAAGGCTATCTGCTCGGGAGGCGGCATTGGGTGTAAAGTGTGAGTTGCGTTTAAAGGCAAAAGGCTGAAAACTAGTCAATACTCCTCAGTGAGGAACTGTTTAAACAAGAATTCTCGTGCGTCCAATGTTATGGAATGCTATGGAACCCTAAACAAACAAATAAACGAACAAGGAAGTTCTTTGTCCACAGTCCTAAGATGGGACAATGTCAAGATACAAGGAAAAAGAGGGACGCCTGGGTGCCTCAGTAGGTTAGGTGTCTGTCTGACTCCTGATTTTGGCTCCGGTCATGATCTTGGAGACAGGAGACGGAGCCCCATGTTGGGGGCTTAAGATTCTCTCCCTCTCCCTCTGCCCCTCTCATCCCTTAACGAATACAAGGTAAAAGAAAACAAAAATATAAACAAAACCACAGTACAGAAGGGTGTGGTTAGTGTGTGAACAGTGGTGGGAAAAAGTGACAATGTATTTAGGCACCTTTCTGTTTGCACAGGCGAATTCTGGAAGGATATAATACACAGGGGCTCTTGGTGACTGCAGGAGGAGAGAGATTTTCAGTGCAAATCCTTTGTACCTCTGGAGCTTTTGAACTATGAATGCATCTTTTTTTTTTTTAAGATTTTATTTATTTGACAGAGAGAGAGAGAGATCACAAGTAGGCAGAGAGACAGGTAGAGAGAGAGGGGGAAGCAAGCTCCCCGCTGAGCAGAGAGCCAGATGCGGGGCTCCATCCCAGGACCCTGAGCTCATGACCTGAGCCAAAGGCAGAGGCTTAACCCACTGAGCCACCCAGGTGCCCCTAAATGCATTACTTCTTAAGAACAGAATCAATACATTTCAAATTAAAGAAAGAAGCTGGACTAATCAGACATCCATGCGCAAGGAACCTCAAACGATACCTCATCCCATATCCTAAAAGTATTTTAAAATGGATAATACATTTAAGCGTAAAATCTAAAATCATAAAACTGCTATAGGGAAACACAAAGGACATCTTTATGACCTGGGGTTAAGCAGAGATTTCTTAGCTATGACATCTAAATCTGACCCATTAAAGAACATTGACAAATGGGATTTCATCAAAATTAGAAACTTCTGCCTTGAGAAGACACTGGAGGGATAAGTCACAGAGGAGGAGAAAGCATTGCACAAGGCATACATGATAAAGGGTTTGTACTCAGAGTATATAAAGAACTCTCAGGGTGATTGGCTGGCTCAGTCCATAGAGCATCTGACTCTTAATCTCAGAGTCATGAGTTCAAGCCCTATGTTGGACAAGGAGCCTACTTTAAAAAAAAAAAAAAGAACTCTTTTGAAACTCGATAATGAGAAAACAAGCAGTTTTGATTAAAACAAGGGGAAAAGACTTGAATAGACATTTTATCAAAGAAGACACGTGATTGGCTAGTGATCCACGTCGTTGACCACCAAGGAAATGCAAATTAAAACCACAGTGATGGGGCGCCTGGGTGTCTCAGTGGGTTAAAGCCTCTGCCTTCAGCTCAGGTCATGATCTCAGGGACCTGGGATCGAGCCCCACATCCGGCTCTCTGCTCAGTGAGGAGCCTGCTTCCTCCCCTCTCTCTCTCTGCCTGCCTCTCTGCCTACTTATGATCTCTCTCTCTGTCAAATAAATAAATAAAATCTTAAAAAAAAAACAAACCCACAGTGATAGTAATCCACACCTGTTCGAAAGGCTTAAAACCAACCAAACCAAACAAAGAGAAAATCCTGACAATATCAAGTGTTGGCAAGGAACACTTGGTTGGCAAGCTAACCGATGTTGCTGGTGAGAACGCAGAATGGTGAAGCCACTTTGGAAAGAGTTTGGCAGTTTCTCATAAAGTCAAGCCAGCCTACTTCCCGTAGACTCTGCAATCTCACCTCTGAGTATTTCCCCAAGAAAAATATTTCCACGCACTCGTATGCAAAGCCGCACATAGATGGTAAGAGTCCCTCTAGGTGACATTCTGGAAAAGGCGGAACTCTAGGGGCCACAAACCAATGGTTGCCAGGGGCTGAGGGAGGAGCCGGGCGCGAAAGGGTGTGAAGGGATTTGGGGGCGAAGGGGGTTATAGGAGACTGTGTGTGTCTCTCAAAACTTGGAACTCTGCAGGAAATGAATGCATATGTCTGCATGCAGGATGCCCTAATGTTTCTAGAAGCATTACTCATGACAAAGCATGCAGACAGCCCAATAAATTATCAACCAATGAATGAACAGAAAATAGAATGCATACTATGGGACGGTATTCCACCATAAAAGAGAATGAAAAAACACCGGTGTGTGCTACGACATAGATGAACCCAAAAAATGTGGTACTAAGTGAAAGAAGTCAGACACAAAAGACCCCACATGGTAGGATTCCATTTATATGAAATGTCCAGGATGGGCAAATCCACAGAGTCAGAAAGCTGACTCATGGTGGCCAGAGCTTGGGGTCGGGGATGTGGGGTTTGGGGAGTGATGCCTAATGGGTACATCATGTCTTGTTGGGCTGGTGAAAATATTCCAGAATGGATTGTGGTGAAGGTTACTCAGCTCTGTGAATACATTACTACCAGAGAACTGTATGCTTTAAAATGGGTAAATCGTAGTGGGTGTGAATTATATCTCAAGAAATACCCCTCACAGAACTCTATGCTGAAGAGGGTGAGTGTCGTATTTTGAAATGTTTCAAAAATGTTTTGAAAAAGAAATAAAGTATCCAATCCCCATCATTCTAGAGAAGGAAAAGCTGAATGAAGTCTGTCCCTTCTCTCTCTCTTGAAAAGCTCCCTGAGGGACTTCAAGTAAAGTCACCTTGGCTCCCAAGAGATGCTTCATAGACCCACATGTCCCCGGCCTCATCCCCAGCCTCACTGACCTTCTCTTGTTCCCCCAATCTCATCAAGCCTTCCTTGACCCCAGGGCCTTTGCATGTGCTGCTCTCTGTGTAGGACACATTTTCCCACTCAAATCCCTCTGCAGCTTCCAGATCTGGACATGAACATCTCCTCCCCCATGAAGGCTGCCTTCGTCCCCCAGACCATCTCTTGTTACCTGCATTCAATGCTCTCTGCACCTTTCCTAGGGGGCACCCATTCCAGCCCTAATTATATGGTAATAGAGGTGATTGCATATTGAAATAAAGTCTGTCTCTCCCAACAAACTGACAACTGTCTTCCCTACTCACAGCTGTGTCTCCACACATGGCAGATGATTAGTAAGCAGCTTTTCAGTGATGGAATGGAGAAAATTAAGAACATCCCTTTCTCCCTCCCTCCTCACCTCCTTCCTTCCACCGATATTTACTGAATCCTTACCATGTGCCGGGCGCTGTTTTAGGCTCAAAGAACACAGCGGTGACCCAGACCCACGAAACCACCTGCCCTCAAAGAGCCCATGTTCCAGGGGGGAAACCAGAGAATAAATCAACAGACAAAAACACAATACAGTGGCCGATGGTGACAGGGGCTCTGACGGAAAGTAGGAGCTAGTTAAGAGGATGGAGAGCGACAGAGTAGAGACACTGCTTTAGCTGGGAGGTCAGAGAAGGATTCCCTGGGGACCCAAGAGCCCACCTGGCAGGTGGAGGGACACACCAGGGCAAAGGTCAAGTTCAATTGGGTTGGGAGCAGATCCAGAGCCCCACCCCCCAGCACCCCCCGGTGAGCCCCTCTCAGGCTCTGTGGCCGCCCCGCCCAGCAGGTACCTGACTTGGGGTAGGTGATGATGAAGATGTCGTCATCCTGCACGTCAGCGTTCTCTACCATGCGGATGCTCTCAGGCGAGTAGATGCCCACGGGGAAGGGGACGCCCTTGTACCGGAAGTATTCGCCGGACAACTTCTGGCTGTAAGAATGTGGGGGAGACACCGTGAGGACCGAGGAGGAGAGGAAGACAGGAGTCACTCCTGGAGGGTTGGGGGGGTTGGAGAGGGCAGAGGAATCTCAGGGCAGGAGGGAGGGTGAGCAAGAGGCAGGTGAGGGGCGCCTGGATCCCTGGTGGAACCCTGGCAGCAAACTTTCTCTGAGCCTCCTTTCTTCATCTACAAGGTTGGGGTGGTTTACCCAAACCCCACAACAGTCCACTGAGGTCACGACGATTAATAGCCGCCTTTTATGAATGGAGAAAGCAAGGCACAGAGAGGTTGAGTGACTCTCCCAAGGCCACACAGCCCGTGGGACACGGAGCACTTCACATCCATAAAGCGGGGCTAAGTGCTTTCCTCTCGTTGACTCTTTGCCCCAACCCTTGAGGAAGAGGCTAACTCACCACCCCATTTTACCAACAAGGAAACTGAGGCCACAGAAGCTGTGTGCCCTGCTTGCTCCTTCCTGCAAGGCCACGGAGCAGCAGAGCCCACCTGTGAGAACCAGTCCAGGGTCAGCATGCAGCGGGAACACTTCTGTTTTTGTGTTTTTTTTAACATTTTAAAGTAATCTCTACAGCCAACGTGGAGCTCGAACTTACAACCCGGAGATCGACAGTATTCGCCTGCTCTACGGGCCGAGCCGGGCAGGCGCCCCGAAGCTGAAACAGCCTGAAGGTTCAAGCCCCTCCCCTGAGCTGTCTTTCCAAAGCCCCCATGATGGGTCCACAAAGCTACACACGGAAGCACAATTTTCCAAAGTGAGATGCTCTCAAAGCAATCCATTCAGTCCCCTGTAGCTTTCCGTGACGGCCTCCCCTGGGGTCTCCTGCCCCTGGAGTGTGGGAGAGGGGTGGGGACTGGGGGGCCCTCGGTAAGGTGAAGGGGAGCTCCCCGCCGGCTGTTTATGGGGTCCGCGGTCACGCCTCTCCATGCACGGCTGCATTCCTGCCAGGCGGCTGGTGGCAGGAATTCGCATCACGACATGCCTTGTCCTCGGGCACCTGACACGGAAAGCAGGAGGTCGGGGAGGAAGCGCAGGTCTGAAGTGTACGAAGCCAGAGGCTAGTCTGTGTCATTTTTCTGAAATGTTTGGAGGGTTTGTCAGCTTTCAAAATGAGACAAGTTGCTATAATTCTCTCTCTCACCCTAAACAAACAACCCCCTCTCTCTATTGGGGGGTCATGCCTGAGTCACAAGCATTGGCTCTTTTCCTTAAGGAGAACCCCCTCACCACTGTACAAGCTTCTGGACCCACAGAATCCGATGTGCCCTTCCTGAGCCGCTGCTCTGGGCCACTTTCCATTCGTGCCTCGTTAGAGTACACCGAGGACAACCCACTGAACTGGGAAAAAAAACAAAACCAAAAACCAGTACGTGTGTAAGTAGGTTATATTGTCTGTGGATTTCACTTCAGGATGGCAAAGAGGCTATTACCAATATGCTGTTATATGAAGAGGGTCGGGGACCACACAGATGAAACTCAGAAACACGTTGAGTGAAGGACGGGCCACAAGAGGGTCCAGACCCCATGATTTCAATTATGGGAAGTTCAAATACCGGAAATGTGCTAGACAGTGCTAGAAGTTACTAGAAGGTGCTAGAAGGTGCCAGAAGGTGCCAGAAGGCGGGACAGCTGTTGTCCTTGGTAGTTTGGGAGATTGTGATGTAGGGGCTGGTTGCACGACATGCCTACTGTGCAAAATTCCTTGAGTTGTTGACCAAAGCTCTGTGTACAGCACTCTTCTGAGTTTTACCTTAACAAAATATTCAGTGAGTGAATGGATAAGGCATTTAAGTAGGGGAGACCCTCCCACTAAAACAACTGTTTCTAGTAAAAAGGAGGCAAAGTATGGGGCCTGATGAGGTTGAAAACCCAGCTGGCCTGGGGCGCCTTTTCTGTTGACATTTGAGCGAACGGAGGTCCACTGGAGGCTGTGACTGGCCCGGCGGGTCCCCAGGATCCCTCCTGAAGGCCTCTACCAGCTTTGGAGATTGGAGGGATGGGAGTTTCTCCAAGGCCTGGCACCGGGTCAGGCTTAGAGGGGACGAAGAGAAGGTCAAGAACTGTGTACCCTCCGCCTGGGGTCACTGGAGGCCTCTGGGGAGCCCGGGGGAGGCTCAGCCAGCTGGGTCTCCTGGGGACAGTGTGCCTGTCCCGAGGCGGGCCAGGAAGGGGCTGTGGGAGAAGCCAGTGTGGGGGGCTACGGCCTGCTGGGAAAAGCCCCTTTATCCCTGACTGGGGGTTGTTCCCATGGAGATAAGGAGGGAGGGCTGGTCCCCTCACAGGTTGTGCGGGGTGCGGTTTGCAGGCCCCGAGTAACCACAGCACAGTGGTACAGGCCTGGGGAAGAGTGCAGCCCTGGGGCTGGACATGACTTTGGCACTTCCTAGTCGAGCTGAGGCTCAATACTTCATCCCTCTGTGCCTCAGTTTCTTCAATGGTAAAAGGGAGGCGGGAGAAGTAGCAATGTCTTGACGGAGGACGTAAACTGAAGCCAGAATACGGGGGTTTGAATTCTGTGTCCCACCTGCTGTGTGGCTTTGGGTAAGTCAATCGACCTCTCTGTGCCACCTCAGGTTTTTATCCATAAAATGGGGGTAGTAATAATCGGTTCCTCATAAAGTTGTTGTGAGCACGTAAAAAGTACTTGAACTCACAACCCTGAGATCAAGATTCAAATGTTCCACGGAGAGGCAAAGCTGTAGTGACATCACTGTTTGGTGAATGACGTCAGCTCCTGCACAGGAGGAGAGTGGGCGTGGAATTAATGATGTCACTGGTTGCCAGGCAGATTAGCCCAGGGAGGGGGCACTTGGAGGCAGTCAGTTCTCGTTAGAGGGATTGGGGTTAAGTGACCGGCTCTCTGGTGCTCTCCGCATCTTGGCCAGCGGATCTCACCTCTCTGAGCCTCAGTTTCCTTATCTGTCCCATGAGGATAATGGTCATCTCTACCTCAGGGTTTTTAGCCCACCTGAGGATTAAAAGGGATAATCTAGGGGCATCTGGGTGGCTCAGTGGGTTAAAGCCTCTGCCTTCAGCTCAGGTCATGATCTCAGGGTCCTGGGATCGAGTCCCCACATCGGGCTCTCTGCTCAGCAGAGAGCCTGCCTCTCCCTCTGCCTGCTGCTCCCCCTGCTTGTGCGTGCGCTCTCTCTCTCTCTCTCTCTCTGTGTCAAATAAATAAAACCTTTAAAAAATAAAAATAAATGGGTTAATCTCGGCTGGGCGCCTGGCTCCTGGTAAACACTGGGGAAACTGAACCTCCCTTTGTTTCGGTCTTTGATCTGACAGCCACTTGGAGAGATGTCCTCCCCAGTTGACAGGAGAGGAAAAGGGAGATGCTGACAAGGAAAAGATGCTGTCTGTGCCCTTCAGCAGTCCCTGAAATACACACTGATGGCACAAGTGAATAAATACGAGGCTGCCTCCCTCCTTCCTCCCTCCCCCCACCCAGCAGGGAGGGTCCTCGCCCCCTCCCCCCCAAGGGGGCCACATGCCTGGTACTTCCCTGTATCTGACCGACTCAATGCACCCGGGAGTGAACAGAGTCACTGACCAAGAAGAAAGTCAGAGAAAGTCAAAGAGCTTTCGTGAAGTCCTGCCTCAGCCCTTCTCAGCCCCCGGCACGGCAGAATCCCCTGCCTGGCCCCTCAGAGATGCCCATATCCAGGCTCCCTTGCGGGCCAGCAGTGTGCAGACCTTACCAGTGCGCCCTCAGAGCCCAGAACAACCAATTGCTCATTGAATAAATAATCGAGGCACGAATGCTGCCTCCCCACATATGCTGATACTAGACAGGACAATGGAAGGAAGGGAGACTGATCTGGCCAAGGCCACAGGGGGCAAGTTCCAGGCAGAGCTGGGATTTGAACCTCTGCCCTGCGGGCAGTTTCAGCCCCAGTCCCGCCTTCCCTAGTACCCCGAAGCTTCCCCCTGTGCTGAGCCTTATTCCCACCTCCGGGCCTTTGTATCTGCCGGTTCTCCTGCCAGGAATGCTGGGCCCGCCCTCGTCTGTGCTTGAGGGCCCAGACAGGGAGCCCCCACCCCATTCCTGCTTGGCTGAATCTCATTGTGCGCCCTCAAACAGGTGCAGTGTGCCTTCGCTCCCCAGCTTGTAAATCAAATCTGGCCCCACGGGGACTTTCCTCTCCCTGGGTGACAAGCCCGTTTTGTTCCCACACCACGTCCGGGGCCTGGCACGGAGTTATGGCTCGACTGGAGCAGAGGAATGAAGGTGACAATGGAGCTGGGTCATTCGGGCAGCAGAAGGAATAGCAGAGAGCACGCCGGCCGACATAATGGGCAGTTGTCTGAGCTCCTGCTTATTAGCCTTCTGGAGCTGCCGGCTCTGGTCTGCCCTGCTCGGGAGACCCCAGGCCATGAGGCTCTAAGAATGGTCCGAATGGAACCCTCCAGCTTCCCACCTGTCCACCCCGCGCATGGTCGGACCCCCTCAGGGCCTTCTGTAACCTGGGCCTGCCCATTCCTCTGGCCTCCTCCGCCCTAAAAGACGCTGTCTGACTTCCCTCTGGCCCCAGCACGGGAGGAAGGGCAGAGGAGCCGCCCACAGAGAAAATCTATGTCAAGGACAAACATTATTGGATTTCTCCCGGGACTCCACGAAGTGGGTATGGGGAGCACCACTTCGTGCCGGAAGACATGGAGGCCCAGAGAGGTTAATGTATTTCCCTAAGGTCACACAGCGGTCCTGTTAGGCGGTCTCAGTAAGTACCTGTCGATGCGCCTCCCGCCCTTCCTCCGCCCCCCAGGCGCCCCCCCGACTGGACTTTAGTCACCTCCTTACTGGTCTCCCTGCTTCCAGCCCTGCACTCCAGCAACAGTGCTCCCCACTGTCAGAAACTGAGTAGGCTCTTGTCTCTCCTCTGCTCCTAACCCACCCGCCCTGCTCAGAGAAAAAGCAACGTCCTCACCGTGAACACGAGGCCCCACAGGAGCTGCCCTGACCCTCCCACCTTAATTTTCACCCACACCTCTCGCTTACTGATCTCGTTGTTGGTCCTCGGACCCTTCAGGCTGAGGCCTGCCTCAGGGCCTTTGCACCGACTGCTCTGTCTTCCATCCGGGACCGTGCTTCGCACCCTCGCCTCCTGTCTTTGCTCTGACGGACAGCACCCTGCTGCCCCTTGTCGGTGGGGCCTCACCCAACACCCTGCTTGCATTTGAGCCCCACCCCAGCCCCTCACCCGGCTTTGTCTTCCTGCCGCCAACACTCTGGGCACCTTCCCAGGCACTCTCACGGTTTACGTGTCTCCCCGCTACATGTTGGGCCTGCCTTCCTTGATTTCCTGGACACCCCCTCCCCGCCTTACAAATCTGAGCTGGAGGCACAGACGGGCAGAGCCGGGATCAGAACCTAAGCACTGTGGCCCCACAGTTTGAGCCTTAACCAGCCAGCGGTGGTGGGGGGTAGCGTTAGGTGCTCCCCAGATGTGCTCCTCCCTGGGCGGGGGTGCTGGCAGCGGTCCAGGTGACATAGGTTTGTCTCCGGTCAACTCACATAACCTCTCTGAGTCCGTCTCCACCTCCCTCCCCTGGGGCATGGGAGTATTTAACTCCTAGGAGAATAGTATTATCATATTGTATTATATGATATAGGGTGTATTCCTATATCTCACAGAACCGTCTTTCTTTTTTAAAGATCTATTTATGTATTTGAGAGCCAGGTGGTGGGAGTGGGCGAGGCGCGGAGAGAGAGAGAGAGAGAATCCCAAGCAGACTCGGTGCCGATCGCAGGAGCCCCACGCGGGGCTCGATCTCACCACCCGGAGATCACGACCGGAGCCGAAACCAAGAAGGGCCGCCCCCCTACCCCCCCCACCCCCTCCCCTGCGCTCTTGAACTATCTTATTATAAGCACATCTTAAACCCGGATGTCTGTCCCCCTCCTGGGTGCCCACCCGAGAGCAACGAATGCTAATGTCCACGCAAACATCTGTACTCCCGTGTTTGTAGCGACACAATCGCCCCAAACCGGCAGCAACTCGGACGTCGTCCATTGGGTGAGCAGGACCATAGTGGCCCGCCCACACCACGGGACGCCGCATGGCAATGACAAGAAACCGACCGAGGAGACCCACAACCACGTGGATGCGTCTGGAAGGCCGGGTGCGGGTCAGAGGAAGCCAGACTCAGGAAGGCACGTC
>CM053620.1:41125904-41147518 GCA_028646535.1 Procyon lotor | reverse complement strand
CCCTCCGGGACCACAGTTCTTGTCTCTGGAGTGGCCCCTCCCACTCTTTGGGGGGTGAGTGGGAGAGAGGGAGAGACAGACTCTTAAGCAAACTCCACTCTGGGCATGTGAGCCCGACAGCGGGGCTCGATCCCACCACCCTGAGACCAGGACCTGAGCCCAAACCAGGACGCTTAACTGACTGAGCCACCCAGGCGCCCCAGGAGTTATTTTTAAATGGCTCCTGCAGTCCATGGCCATTTTTTACGATGGTTAATTTGGGGGAGGTGGTAGTGCCCGGGGAGAGGGTATGTATACATGTTACACTTCAGGATAGGATTCTAAGCAAACACCTTGAGGGGCACGGGGTTTGGTCAGGACACAAAAGCAGGTGCAGTGGGAATTCCAAGCCAAAGCCTTTATAGGGGTTTATGCTAGAAAGGCAAGGCAGGGCAGGTTGAAAAGCTTAAGATTGGCTAGTTCCTATAATTCTGGTGGGCTTTGGGATATGGAGTGGTCTCTAGTCGCCTGGTATCTGGTCCTGGGTGACCTAAGGCAGGGGAAATAGTGGGTCAGTGTAAAGGTTGGCTAAAGAGGGTGTTTGGGGGGCTATGGGTTCCCTGAAAGATGTGCTAGCAGGCACGTTGTTATCTTTAAGGGTCAGAGAGCCCGAGTGGGAGAGGGGCTGTTTTCCCTGGATCTGTAAGGTACCCCCAAATGTCAACATAAGATACCCAAAAATGTTTAAGTTATTAATATGCTTGTAAACGCGAGATCTCACGCAGCAAAAGGGACTCTGCGGGTGTGATTAAATTAAGGATCTTGAGATGGAGAGATGATCCTGGAATATCCAGGGGGCTCTAACCTGATCCCAAGGGTCCCTGTAAGAGGGAGATAGGGGGCGCCTGGGTGGCTCAGTGGGTTAAAGCCTCTGCCTTCGGCTCAGGTCATGATCTCAGGGTCCTGGGATCGAGCCCCACATCGGGCTCTCTGCTCGGCAGGGAGCCTGCTTCCCCCTCTCTCTCTGCCTGCTTGTGACCTCTCTCTCTCTGTCAAATAAATAAATAAAATCTTAAAAAAAAAATAAGAGGGAGACAGAGGGGAGATTTCACACACTCACAGAAGAGGAGGAGACGGTGTGGCAAAGACAGAGGTGGAATTACCATAGAAGGCAAGAGGCAAGAAAACAACGGATTCCTCCCAGAGGCTCCAGTGAGAACCCGCCCACCTCGATTTAACACCAGAAGACTCATTTCAGACTTCTGGCCTCCAGAACTCTAAGAGAATAAACGCGTGCTACTTGAAGTCACCTTAGTCTGTGGCAACGTGTTGTAGCAACCGTAGGAAACTAACACAGTTGGTCTGTTTCAGGGTCGGATGAAAGGTAGGGAGCCGGAGGTAGGAACATGCCTGGGTTGGAGCAGACCGAGGTGAACTGGGATGCTCCCAGCCTCGAGCATCGGGGGGCCTGTCCCCTCACGTAGTGCTGCTCTCTCTGCACTAAGGCCAAGGGACTCTAGTCCTGGAACCTAAAGAGACACAGCCCCAGTCTTGTCTCAGATGCCTGAGAGTCTCAGGAATCGGTCACTGGCAGGATGTGGGGGGACCTCTATCCCTCTCTTCAAACCTGGGGATGGGAATCTGGAGACAAGACCCGGGGAGGGGGCTGTGCTCCCCAGAGGGGGATGCAGGCATTCAGTCCGTCAGACCAGGGGTGTCCTAACTTGACTTGCAGGAACTGAAGTGCAAGTGGCATTCTTAGAAATCACCCCTGATTTTCATGTTCATGAAAACACAGCCTCAGGAAGGCACACCTGACAATTATGAAAGAGGAAAAGGAGGAAGAGAGTCGTGACCGTGTTTTTCATCATGGCAAAAGAATTGGAAACGACCCAGATGGTATCATCGAGACGATAATTAAATAAGCCAGGATTCATGAATATGGTATGCCATGTGCTGCAAATCCCAAGCAGGTGCGAGGTTCACAATCAGCCCTCAGAGGTGTGTTAATGGACCAACCCAACTTACGGGACAATTCATACGCTCTGATGTGCAAGGCTTAGGTGGAAAAGAGTCTGCAGAAGTATGTATTTATAAAGGCTCAAATACGTGGGAAATACATAGGGATAAAACCTGCATGGGGACACAGCCAATAGATAGCAGCGGGTCCCCCGGGAAAGACATGCAATGGCCAAGGCACTTCCTCTATGAAGTTGAAGGGGCAAGGTGAACCCCCAGGGGTCTGGTCCTCCATCAAGAAATAATGAGGAGTGGGGTGCCCCGTTGGCTCAGTTGGTTAAGCGTCTGCTTTTGGCTCAGGTCATGATCCCCAGGTCCTGGGATCGAGCCCCTGCATGGGGGTCCCTGCACAGCCGGGAGTCTATTTCTCCCTCCACCTCTCCCTCCTGCTCTGCTCTATCTCTCGCTCTCAAATAAAAATAAAAAATAAAAAAAAAAAGAAATAACAACGAGTTAAAACTGAGACACATTTATTTCCAGGTTTTATCTTTGTAAAAGATGTTATTAGCACCCTCTTTTTGTCTCCAATTTCATATATATAGATAAAATTTACATTTTATCTATATACATAAAAAATCCACACTATATATAATCCCCTCTACGTTGCGTGTGTATATATTATATGTAATATATATTATATATACTATATATACATATATAGTATACATATATACACACCTATATAAAATCCTATCTAGGAGATGATAATACTGCATATGTCGTTTTATATCTTACTGTTTTACACATTATTTTAAATATAATAAGCATTTTCTGTGGTTTCAAGCTCTTCGTAAACACGACTTTTAATGCCTGCTTCAGAGTCTAGGGATAGATTGTCATTTACTCCATAATTCCCTGTTGTTGGCCATTTGGTTCCTTCCCAGGCTTTCATTGGGATAATTACATCTGTGTCCAGCACTGTTTTTGCATTTTGGATTTGTTTTCATCCATCTCCAGAATGAATCCCTGACTGCCCAGAGGAAATAAACATTCGTTCTGAAGATAATTCTCTTTCTTTGCACCTACAAACAAAACAAAACAAACAAACAGAAACCAATTGCATCCATGTTTGTGAAAAGACTTTGGAGATACATAGGGGCGCCTGGGTGGCTCAGTGGGTCAAAGCCTCTGCCTTCGGCTCAGGTCACGATCTCAGGGTCCTGAGATCAAGCCCCAAATCGGGCTCTCTGCTCAGCGGGGAGTCTGCTTCTCCCCCCACCCCTCGGCCTGCCTCTCTGCCTACTTGTGATCTCTTCCTGTCAAATAAATAAAATCTTAAAAAAAAAAAAAAACTAACTAAGAAATAACAAGAACTGGCAGCAAGTCTAGGAAAAACAGCAACTTCAAAGTGGCGAGGATGGTAAAGAATATTCCAAATATCGGGGACAGCTGTGCTGTGATCTCTCTTGCTAGAATAATAGATTCCAGAATAAACAAAGTCCCAGGCATTGCCGGTGCTCCCGTGGCTTGTTACCTACATTCGTAATTGTGTGAGTTATCTACTCCTGCATCACATGCCGCCGCAAAACTCAACGGCCTCAAACAGTAGCGATCAAGAAACAAATGAACAGGGGCGCCTGGGTGGCTCAGTGGGTCAAAGCCTCTGCCTTCAGCTCAGGTCATGATCTCAGGGTCCTGGGATCAAGCCCCGCGTCGGGCTTTCTGCTTGGCAGAGAGCCTGCTTCCCCCCCTCTCTCTACCTGCCTCTCTGCCTACTTGTGATCTCTCTGTCAAATAAATAAAATCTTTAAAAAAAAAACCCAAATGAACAAATAAACGATAGCGATCGTTTATTTTGCTCTCAAATCTTCAATTTGGGCGGAGCTAGCCCATCATTGAGCCCCATGGGAGTTCCTCTGGGAACTGGGGGACCCACTTCCGAGACGGCTTGCTCACATGGCTGGCAAGTTGACGCTGGCTGTCGGCTAGCAGCTCAGCTGAGGGTGGGGGCTGGGGGTCCTCAGGTCCCCCAACTTCCATGTGGCCCCTGGGGCTTCCTCACAGCACAGAGGCTGAATTCTAAGAGGGAGATGGGCAGCACCAAACCTTTATCATCTAGCTTCAGAAATCACATGGCATCGCTTCCTTCGAACCTTGTTGTCTGAGATAGTCACCCAGGTTCAAGGGGGGTAGGACACAGATCTCATCTCCCCATGGGGAAGGGGAAGCGGGAAGGTCTGGAAGAGCATGTGAAATGGGAGGTACCACTGAGGTCATCTTTGAGAAATAAAATCTGCCACAACAATGGGCCCAAATGCTAGATTTCAGTGGAACGCTATTGAGGAGAAGAATATGATTCTTTATTCTCGTCCAAGCTCATGGACTCTGTGAATTTGATCTACAAACCTTTTATAGGTCCCTGGGCCCCACGCGAAGAACCCTTGAGACAGAAGTAGGTGAGTTCAGGCATGAAAGGTGGATGAGGCGTTATCTTATAAACAACAGTTCTAGGGTATGTCGTTCATTTATTCATGAACATTTATTCGTTCATTCAACACATATTTATTGAGCTAGCTTCTGGGGATAAGACTATAGTCAAAACCACCACAGTCCCTGCTTGCCTGGTATGTAAGTGACTGGTGGAGGGAGATACCTCTACTCAAACTACTTAATATAATTACAAACCAAGACAAAGTGCTTTGAAAGAAAGGAGCCAGCTTGTATGAGACTACGTGACAAAGGAAATAACCTACATCGTGGGGTCAAGGATGGCTTACCTGGGGTCTGGATATCCTTCCTTGCTCCAAACCCTCCGAAGGCTCCCTTCTACCCAAAGAATAGAGTTCAGGCAATTACACCCGACACTCAAGATCTCTCATTTTTGGCCTCACTTAAAATACAGAGACTTTATATGGTTAACAATGTCTACTCTCTCCTTACTTAGTCGTAGAACCCTAATTTTATTTGAGGTAGAAATAGGAATTACCCAGCCTTTCTTGCAACTAGTGGGCAATGAAAATTAAGGAAATTTGTAGGGTAGAACTTCTAGGAAAGCTCCTTAAGAAGAATGTTGACAGCTGGCATGTTCCCCTTTGCCTTGCTCTCTCCCAGCACCATCACCTCCTTCCTCCTGCTTGGAACATAGGCATGAGAGTTGGAGCTGCAGCAGCCATTTTGGGCCATGAGCCAACCTTGACGATGGCAGCCACATACATAAGATGATGGAGCAGAAAGTTAGAGGAAGTTGGTCCTGATGGCTCTGTGTCATCCCTAGACTGTTGCTTTCCAGACATCTTTCACATGAGTATGAAATAAGCAACCATCTTGTTTAAGCCACTGCTATTTCTGAGCTACCAGTAGCTACACAGTTTCTAACCAAGGCACCTGAGGCTCTGCCTCATTTCCTCCCTCATTCTGCATGACGCATACACACACCTGCATCTTGGGCTCCAGATGCTCCAACTGCTTCCTGACCTCTCACACCTCCTTGCCTTTGAGCCTTCATTCTGGAAAGCCCTCCCATCTGTCTTCTTATTCATCTGGCAAATTCCTGGCCCCTCAAAGCCCAGGTGTCATCTCCTTTGTTTCCCTTAATGATATACAACCCCTGCCCTGGTAGAAATATCTGCTCCCCCCTGTTTACCCACAACACTGGTGCAAACATTTATTTGCGTCCTTAGCATTATCTAAGTTTTTAAACTGACAATCAAAAATATAGAGAAACACAGTGTGTATGGACACTTTCTTCTCCTTCTTTTTAAAAAGGCTTTATTTATTTATTTATTTGACACACGCACACACACACACAGAGAAAGAGAGAGCCAAGCACAAGCAGTGAGAGCAGCAGAGGGAGAGGGAGAAGCAGGCTCCTTGCTTGGTGGAGCCCTCCCAATGCGGGGCCTGAGATCCCAGGACCCTGAGATCATGACCTGAGCTGAAGGCAGACACTTAACCAACTGACCAACACAGGTGCCCCTGAACACCTTCTTCTTTAAAACATTCCAGAGATCTATTGCACAACATAGTGCCTATAGTTAACAATACGGTATTGTGTACTTAAAACTTTGATAAAATTGTATCCTTACCGCAAAAACAAAAAGAAAGAGAAAAAAACAAATAAAGACAAACCACACACACAAAGGGACACAAGGAAACTCTTGGAGGTGATAGTATTATTACCTGGATTGTGGTGATGACACGAATGTATACATATGTTTAAACTCACCAAATTGTACACATTCTGTGAAGTTTTTGTATATCAGTTATACTCCAAAAAATCTGGAGAAAAATTAAGTGGGTTACTTACACCAAAACAGAAGACAAAATTCAAATGATCCAGACTGCACATTTCATGCCCACCCCCAAATTAGTTTTATAAGTTTGGTTTGTATCCTTGAATACTTTTTTTCTGAGCATGTATATGTATGTGCCTCAAAAAGTAGCTTTGGATTATTGTTGCTTTCTACTTTTTTTTCTTTTGTAAAATAGCATTGCACTGCACTCAATGTTTTTGGTTTTTTTTAAAGATTTTTATTTATTTATTTGACAGAGAGAGAGAGAGATCACAAGTAAGGCAGAGAGGCAGGTGGGGGGGGGGCGGGAAGTAGGCTCCCCGCTGAGCAGAGAGTCTGATGCGGGGCTCAAGCCCAGGACCATGAGATCATGACCTGAGCCGAAGGCAGAGGCTTTAACCCACTGAGCCACCCAGGCGCCCCTCAATGTTTTGTAACTTGGGTTTTTCAGTTGACAATACGTCTTAGAACTCTATCTCTGTCAGTCCAAGACTCCTTCTCCTTTTTAATTATTTTTAAAGGTTCATTCATTTATTTGAGAGAGAGAGTGCATGTGAGAGTAGGGGGAGGGGCAGAGGGAAAGAATCTTCAGGCAGACTCCTCACTGGGCACGGAGCCCAAGGACATTGCAGGGCTCAATCCTGTGACCTGATCATGATCAGATCACGACTGACCTGAAACCAAGAGCTGGATGCCTAACTGACTCAGCCACCCAGGGGCCCTTCCTTCTCCTTTTTTAAACAGTTGTATAATATTTCATAGGACGGATGCCCCCCTTTTATGAAGCCACTCACTACTGATGAGCATTGAGGTAGCTTCCAATCTGGGGGACTTTTACATTAATGATGATCAAAGACAAACACATGACAGACAGAGAGGGCTTGGGCAGAGTGGAGGTGTTGCTTCAGATTTTATAGACAAACCCACACAAATGTCTCTCTCCCTTGCTAGATAAAATCCAGCAGGCAGATCTGGATTTGCTGGTGTAGCCCTTGGGCACATCGCCTTCAAGCCCAAGGTCAAGCCCCAGTCCTGTCTCTTCCTAAGTGTTTATGGCCACGGGCCAGGATCATGAGCTCTCTGAGCCTCTGTTTTCTTGTCTGTAAAATGGGCTGATAACGATATCTGTCTCTGAGACCTGTAGGGACAGAAATCTGTGGCCTGGTGGTATTCAGTGTGGTATGAACACTTGGGCTGCTACTTTTCTCATCAAGGCAAACATACCCCACCTCTGACCCCACCATCCCGCTCGTAGGTATTTACCCCAGAGTCATGACAACAGAAATCCATGTCGAGACCTGCACACAACTTTGTTCATCCTTGCCCTAAACTAAAAAAGACCCAACAGAAGATGGATGGACAGACCGTGGTCTGTCCATACAATGGATACACTGCAGCAAGAAGAAAGGAACAAAGTCTCGACACACCCAACAACAGGGATGCACTTCCAAATCGTTGTTCTGTGCAAACAGGGGCAGGCTCTTAAGATACGAACTGTATGCCCCCACTCGTGTGAGGTTCTGCAATAAGATGAAATTGATGCACAGTGAGGGCGGGAAGACTGATGGTCTCCGGGGGTGGTGGGGGGCTGACTGGGAAGGGGTGCAAGGAGACCTTCTGCAGAATGGGAATGTTCCAGATCTTCTTTGGGGTGGTGCTTGCAAAAGTGTATGCATTCGTTAAGACCCATCCAGCTGCACTCCTACGTTCAGTGAGTGTGACTGTATGTAAATTACACTTCCATGAAAATGAAGTCAAGGGGGCGCCTGGGGGCTCAGTCAGTTGAGCA
Organism: Procyon lotor; assembly: GCA_028646535.1. NCBI lineage: Eukaryota > Metazoa > Chordata > Mammalia > Carnivora > Procyonidae > Procyon > Procyon lotor. The sequence continues at coordinate 41,139,499 of CM053620.1, read as the reverse complement.
TCTGCCTTCAGCTCAGGTCAGGATTCCAGGGTCCTGGGATCGAGTCCTGCATTGGGGATCCCCGCGCAGTGGAGAGTCTGCTTCTCCCTCTGCCTCTGGCTGCTGGGATGGAGCCATGTAGTTGCTGAATGAGTGAATGAATGAGGGAATTAGGTTCGAGGCAGCACAGTGGCTCATGGAATATCCCTTGCCAAGCCCCTCACACCCCTGTGGCCCCCTGATTCTAAAAACAAGGAGGTGGCTCTATGCCCCGATCGTGGTCACCCTGGGCAAGGGCCCCTCCAGCCCCGGAGATGCTCAGCAACTTGGCTCAGGAGACCAGACCTTCTGGCAACCTCACTCCTGCCCCCTGCTTGGGCCCTTCTCCCCTGTCCCCGCAGGCTTACCCCCTCCAATCCTTAGACACACAATTCCCGAGCATCTCCTGTGCACAGGCACCAGGGAGAGAGCTGGAAACAAGGTAAACAACAATCCTGTCCTAATGGGCTCTGTAAATAAACGGGCAATGTGATGTCAGGGAGAGCTAAACACAGTGAAAAACTGGGCTAAGGGCCCTAAGAAGGCCAGAATTGGGGCTGCAGCTTTGGTGGCAAGGGAGGGCCCCTCTGGGAACGTCACATGTGGGCAGAGAGCCCCAACTGAAGCAAGGAGATCAGCCAGGTGGAGATCTAGGGAAAGGGCATTCACTAGAGAAAATGGACCAGTGCAAAGGCCCTGGGGCAGTTTCTTATTTACACTGCATGATTCAAGGAACAGGAATGAGGCCTGTGTAGCTGGAGGTAGGTGAGGGAGGGGAAGAGGACCAGACAGGAGGGCAGAGAAATATTGAGGGGCAGACCATTTAGGGCCTTGTGGGTCATGGGGAAGGAGCCAAGGGCTTTTACTCTGCGTGGGATGGGAGCTACAGGAGAGTTGGGAGCAGAGGGGGAATGGGAGCTGACTTAGGTTAGGTGTTAACAGGCTTTCCTGCATGGCGTGGCAAGAAGACACCGTGTGCGAAAGTGTGTGGGGCCAAGGGAGGGAGCTCCCTGGAGAGAGTACTGCAATAGTCCCAGCAAACCGTGATGGTGGGAGCAGAAGCGGTGAGAGGTGGTCAGGCTCTGGGAATATTTTGAAAGCAAAGCCAGCTGAAGGATCGGGTGTGGGGGTGTGAGAAAAAAAGCAGGATTTGACAATGACTGTGAGGTTTTGGGTGCGAGCCACTGAGCTGGGGGAGGCAGTGGGTGGGGCAGGTGGAAGTCTCCTAAATGTTCCAAGCTGTCTCACACCTCCAGACCTTTGTGCACTCCATCCCCCCGGCCTGGAATGTCCTCCCTTCTCCACTTCCCACCCCCGTCCTCAGCCTCGCCCGCTCCTGTTACAGCTGAGCCCAAATACCACCCTTTCCTGAAGCTTCTCTTTCAGTGACCCTGGCTTGGCACCGAGTGGGTGACTCTCTCTTGAGTGGCTGAGTTGGGGCTGTGGTTTTAATCCAGCGGCAAATGTGTCAACAGGAAATGACCTCGAATTCTTTTCTTCATTCAGCAGGTATTTATTGTGACAGAAGCTCGCAGGCACTGGGAAAACAGCAGGGAACAGGAGAGACAGTTCCCCTGCCCTCATGCGGCTCCACTGGGAGAGGCAACAATAACCAACACAAAGAAGTAAAGATCTAGCGTGTCACGTGGTGAGGGAGAAAAAAGAAGGATTCTGTACGCTAGATGAGGGGGAGGATGCAGTTATTAATAAGGTGATCAGGGAGGGCTTCATTGTGGAAGTGACATTTGGGCGTCAACCGAAAGAAGGTGAAGGAGCAGAGAAATGGATATCGAGGAAGAAGGAACAACCAGTGCAAAGGCCCTGTGGTAGGACTGAGCTTAGAACAGGAGAGGAACCTGGAAGTTCATCTGGCCAGAGCATATGAGGAGAGGGGCAGAGAGAGTAGGAGCTGAGGTTCAGAGGGAATGGAGGGACTTGGAACAATTTTCAGGGCCTGGAGGGCCACTGTGAAGACTTTGCTTAGACTCTGAGTGAGTGGGAGCCATGGACGGGTTCTGAGCAGAGGAGGGACGGGCTCTGATTCAAGTTGCAACAGGATCACCGCAGTTGCAGCAAGCATGACTGACATTTGGGGTACACTTCCTGCTAACCAGGAACCCTGCAAAGCGCGTTGTAGGAAGGATGCCGGCAGAAGGCCGGGCCGTGATTCCAGTCGTCTAAGCCACTCTGGTGAACAATCTAGACACTTCCTTCTACCTCGGGCCCTGTGCCCCAACCAGCACCAAGATTGGTCCAGCCACCTGCCGGAGCGGTTTTCAACAGCTTAGAATTCACACACCACGCAACTGGCCCCCTTATTCAGCGGTCTTTCATGTATTTACCGGGTTGTGGAACCACCCCCACATCCATTTTAGGGCCCTTTCACCGTCCCCAGAGAGAAATCCCTTGGCTCCCCGCTTCCCAAGGCAACCACTAACTTACTCTCTGTCTGAGTTGCCTATTCTGGACATTTCCTATGAATGGAATCCTCCAAGGTGTGGCTGGCTTCTTTCACTCGGCACAGACGGGTCGGTGCCCATTGGTGCTGCAGCGCCCATCACGAATTCCCTCCCTTTTGTGGCTGAATGATGTTCCATCGCCTGGATCTCCGGGGCTCCGTCTGATGGGCACTGGGGCTGCTCCGAATCGTGCCGCTGGGGACTCCCATGCGCAGGTGTTCGTGTGACCGCGAGCTGGGAACACACCTCGCAGGGGGGTTGAGGGGCCACGGAGGAATTCCGTGTTTAACGTCCGGGGCGCCGTGAGACCATCTTGTAAAGCGACCGCACGGTTTCCACCCGCCGTGGGTGAGGGCTCCGATCTCTCCACATCCCCGCTGACGCCTGTGTTTGTCCTGAGGCCACACGCTCCTCTCCGCTCCCACTGCCAGCGGCGTCCTGGGGCTGCCCTGCCGCCGTCTCTCTCACCTGCGCCTGGAAGCGGCCCCCATCCCTGGGCTCCCGGTTTCCACCCTGTCTTTCCTCACACCACCGGCAGGGGGAGCCTGTTAGCCCCGAGGTCGGATTCTGTCCCTCCTCAGCTCGGGGCCCTTCCGTGACTCTCATATTGAGAATAAACCCCCAAGTCCTCACCCTCCGGCCCAGTGAGCCCGCTCCTGCCCTCCTCTCTGACATTACTCGTATCCCCGCTTCTCTACTCATTCAGACTCAGCCACGCCTGCCTCCTATTCACTTCCGGATGCCCCAAGGACTGTCCAGCCTCACGGTCTCCCCCCCACCCCACCCCCGGGCTATTCCCTTTGTCCAAGTCCTCTTCGTCTTGTTCTCCTCCCAACTCTTTTTTTTTTTTTTTTAAGATTTTATTTATTTATTTATTTGGAAGAGAGAGAGAGCATGAGCGGTGGGGAGGGGCAGAGTGGGGAGAAGCAGACTCCCCAATGAGCAGGGAGCTGGAGGCGGACTTGATTCCAAGCTGAAGGTGGACGCTTAACCCTTTAACAGACTGAGGCCCCCAAGCGTCCCTCTCTTTCCAACTCTTTTCTTTGCCTCTCAGATCTGGGCTTTACTGTCACCTTCCTAGAAAAGCCTCCCCTAACTTCTCTCCTGTGATCACACCCTCCATTGGCTCCCTCCAGGCATTGGGCAGGGTTTAAAGTCGCATGTCTGGGGCGCCTGGGTAGCTCAGTGGGTTAAGGTCCCTACCTTGGTTTGGTGATCTTGGGGTCCTAGGATCGAGCCCCGCACCGGGCTCTCTGCTCAGCAGGGAGCCTGCTTCCCATCCCCCCACCCCCCCGCCTGCCTCTCTGCCTACTTGTGATCTCTCTCTCTCTGTCAAATAAATAAATAAAATATTAAAAAAAATAATGCATTCATAGTTCAAAAGCTCCAGAGGTACAAAGGATTTGCACTGAAAATCTCTCTCCTCCTGCAGTCACCAAGAGCCCCCTGAGTATTGTATCCTTCCAGAATTTGCATGTGCAAACAGAAAGGTGCCTAAATACATGGTCACTTTTTCCCACCACGGTTCACACACTTTTTTTTTTTTTTTAAGATTTTATCTGTCAGGGAGAGAGAGAGCGCACAAGCAGGGGGAGCAGCAGGCAGAGGGAGAAGCAGGCTGCCCGCTGAACAGGGAGCGAGATCGATGTGGGGCTCGATCCCAGGACCCTGGGATCATGACCTGAGCCGAAGGCAGACGCTTAACCAACTGAGCCACGCAGTTGTCCCAAATAAAATCTTTTCAAAAAATAATAATAAAAGTGAGAAGAGTGGCATTGTTTTTACCATTTTGCAGCTCTGTCTATAACGTCTGGCTCAACAGGAAGATTTGTTCCTTGTACCTGCTTCTGTTTACTCACAATAGCGCACCCCGTGAGGCTTCTACACTCATGAGAGAATGAGTGAGAAATGCAGGGAACGTATCAGTGTTGGTATGAAAATAACTTGGAGGAGGGGGGTGCCTGGCTGGCTCCGGTCAGTAGAGCACATGACTCTCGTTCCCGGAGTCATGAGTTTGAGCCCCATGTTGGGTGTAGAGATTCCTAAAAAAATAAATAAACTTTAAAAAGAAAAGAAAAGAAGGGGCGCCTGAGTGGCTCAGTGGGTTAAAGTCTCTGCCTTGGGCTCAGGTCATGATCTCAGGGTCCTGGGGTCAAGCCCCGCATCGGGTTCTCCGCTCAGCAGGGAGCCTGCTTCCCCCTCTCCCTCTGCCTGCCTCTCTGCCTACTTGTGATCTCTCTCTCTCTGTCAAATAAATAAATAAAATCTTTAAAAAAAGAAAAGAAAAGAATTTTGACCTCTCGGATTCCCTGACAGTCTCAGGGACCGCTAGGGGACCCTGAACCACACTTTGAGCACCATTGACCCACCATGGTTTTGAAATCAATAAAGCTCCCAAACCAGAAAGTTTGGTCATCAGTTTGGAGGCAGAATTGGACCTAAACAGATAAACAATCTTACATTTATTTCTCCCCATTAGCGGGGCTGTCCACAGATTTCACCACGGAAATATTAAAATGATAGCAGCCCTACCCCAGACACACGGGGGCTGTTGAGAATGTACAGCGTGTATTCCTACGGCTTTATCAAAATCTCACAATTCCCACATCCAGAACACACCTGGCCCCAGGGCTTCTGATAAGAGACCTGTCAGAAATCCAAGTTCCATGCATGGATATTTTCCCCCACGCCATCAGGCACCTGCTATGTTCCAGAGTATTCTATTTCCCAACAAGACTCTGGTCACGAGCCCCAAGCATGATGTCACACCTCAGTAATGGCTCACAGGTCACAGGTTGAACAACTCTAGCGGAGGACCTTCCATAAGCCTTGTGACGACCCCGCCTCTGAAGGGCAGAGAAAGGGCTTGACTCATCCGTTGCTGCAAGCCCAGATTCTGGCATAGGGCCTGGCTCAGTACATAGTGGGCATTGAATAAATGTTTGCGCAGTGGATAAATGAAGAGTGAGCCAGGGACAGGGTTAGGACTGCAACCCCGTCTGCGCCGCTCTCTAGGACTCAAAAATTCTGTCCCCACTGTTTTCCAAAGACCCCGGCGGCCGGCCAACTGCACCTGCTACTGCTTCCTCTCCCGCAGGCGATGAACCCGAGCCGCCCTTCTGGCTGAACCAGAACTACATTCCCCACAAGTCTCAGGGCTGGGACTACACTTCCCATGAGCCTCTGCTCTCGCCAGGTTCTGTGCCCTTCAGCCACCGGAGCAGTTAATTGCATCTTCGGAGCTCCGGCGCGGGTCCCCGGTTTCGTTCTCTTTACCCGCATCCTAATCAGTTCACCTTCCAGCCAGGGTGCTGGCGCCTTCTAACTCCCACCCCTCCTCGCGCGATGAGCCTGCCTCAGTTTCCCCAAGTGAGACCCCGAGAGGCGGCCCCTCTCGCTCTCCGGGGCCCCTCCCTCCACCGATGGGGCGGGCTGCGCGCCGCGGGGCGTGTGAGCCGCGCGTTCCCGCTGCGTCCAGGGGTGGGAGTTTTTGGACTCCCCCCACCTCCGCTGGGGGGCGGGGGCGGGGCGGGAGCGCAGGGGAGGGGAGCCTGGGTCGCCGCTGCGCTGCGCGGCGAGGCTGCGTCTGGGCTGCGCAGCTCCGGCCGGCCTCACGCGGGAGGAACGCAGCGCAGGTGCTCCCGGCGGCGGGGACGTCCGCGCCCCGGGGGGAGACCGTGCTTCCGGTGTGTCTGCAGCTCAGGGTGCTGTGGGCTGGGGTGTGAACCCCCCGACGGCGGCGGCCTGGCACGTGACGTGTGCGTCCTTGTCTGTTTTGTCTGTGTCCCTGTCGCACCGGGCTCCAGTCCCCAGCTCTGCCCCTGCCCGGCTGGGGCAGGCGACCGCATCTCGCCCTGACTCAGTTTCCTCATCTGTACAATGGGGCCGATCAAAGTACCTGCCTTAGAGGGCTGTTGTGTAAAGCGCTGAGAACCCTGCCCGGCGCAGAGTGAATGGTCAGAAGAATAAATCAATAAAATAAAGTATGATTATGTATCTTTTGTATAAAGCGGCCGTCTCTGGCTGTGTCATGTCCGCGTAACCTCGTAGGAAATGTGGGTATTTGTGATGTGTGCGTTTTTGTAAGTGTAATGCGTGTCCGCACCTCGGGATGTGGTGTGTGCCCCCGTGTGTGTGGAGGTATGTGATGGGTGGAAAGGATGGCTAATGTGTCTTTGTGACCTTGTGTGAAACGTGTGCGTATTTGTAATGTGTCTGTCCCTGTGTTTAAGTCTGTGATGTGTGTATCTTTGTGTCTATGTATTTGATGTGTTTATGTACAATGCGTATGACTGCATATGTTTATAAATGTGTGTGTGTCCGTGTATGATGTATCTGTGTGTATTTTTGTATGTGATTTGTGTAGCTTCGTATGCACGTGTAGTTCTTTGAATGTGTTGTGTCTCTATCCACGTGTGAGTTGTGACTGTCGTCGCCTATCTGGGTATGCGTATGGGACACGCTTATCTGTGGGCTCAGGGGAGTCAAGCGGGGGTTTGTGTGAGGGCTGTGTATCTTAGATACCTGTAAGTATGTGTGTGTTGTGTGTGTTTTCATGTTCGTGATACACATGTCTCTTGCATCTGCTGTGTGTGTCTGTGTGTTCGTGCACGTGGTAGGTGTATCTGTTGAGTGTTTGTGTGTCTGTGAAAGTGATGCTTGTGTGTACGTGTGTCTGTGTGTCAGTGTATGTGAGGCTGGTGTTGTAGGTGTTCTTTGTTGCCCGTTTGTGGAGCATCTGTGTGTTGTGACTGCCTCGGTGTGTCACCGTGGGGTCCGCGTGGATCTTTGTCTGTGATGTAGGTGTCTGTGGATTTGGGGCTTGACTTTATGGCGTGTGTGAGTCTTTGTGATGCTCTGCTGTTCCCATGTGACGGCGGGGGGGGGGGGCTCTGTGCTGGGGGCTGGCCTGCCGGTGCGTACCCCGTGCAGCCTGTCGTCCCTGCGTCTTTGTGTGTGACGTGTACGTGTCCCCGTCTGCCGATGGCTGTCCACCTTTGTATGCAATATGCTTGTCTGTGAGGGTCTCTGCGACGTGTATCAGGCGTGTGTGGGCTGTGTGTGCCCGCCCGACATCTGCATCTCGGCGTGGAGCACACGTGTCCATGCTGGTGGCATGTCACAGCAGTGTCCGGGCCAGGCGCTGTGGGCCCCGCGCCCCCCACAAGGGTCTGCTGGTCCCTGTCTGTTCCTCCTCCTCCCCTCCCTCCTGGCAGCCAATGCTACTGGGGAGCCAGTTGCCATGACGACGCTCCATCCTCCCTCCATCCTCCCTCCTCCCACCCTTCCTCTGACAGGCTCTCTGCTCCCCCAATCCTGGCTGCCCTCGGGGGCGGGGCCCTCATTCTCCCCCCCCCATCCTACCCTCTCCCCCCCCACCCCAGCAACCCCGGCTCCCCAGCTCCTCTCCTCTGTCCGCCTCTCCATCACTTCATCTGTCTGTCCCTTCAAAGAGGGGGAGGGGGGTACCTGAGCCAGTAAGCAGCCCCTCCCTCCCCCTGTCCTGCGTCTCCTGCCCCGCTCCTGGGCCGGGGGGAGGCCAGGGTCGCGCGGGTCCCCATGGCTGGGGGCTGAGGGCCCGCCCCCCCCTCCTCCCCAGCCGCCACCACCTCCACCTCCCTTCCATCCTCGACAAGATGCCTGGCCCCGGCGCCCTCATCCTCCTCGCGGCCGTCTCCGCCTCCGGCTGCCTGGCGTCCCCGGCCCACCCCGGTGAGTCTGTCCGGCCATCCGGCTGTCCGGCGGCCCCCACCCCCACCCCGGGCCTGCCCGGGGGTCGGTCCGCGGCGCTCCGGCTCCGTCACCTGCGTGCGCGTCTCCCCGCAGCCGAGCCTGGGCCTGGGGAGCTGCGGGGACCGTGCCTCTGTCAACAGGGCCTGTGGGAGGAAGACTGGGGGCTGGGTGGGGAGGGGGTCCGTTTGGGCAACATGTGTGTGTGCACACGCATGTGTGTGTGCAGGTGTGTGCAGGGAGCCGGGAAGGACGGGGCCTCTGGGAGAATTGGGGGCAGAGGGGAGGAATACTATTTCTAAGGGGACACAGCATAGGAGGCTGCCTCTGGCTTTGGGGGAGACCCAGGGCTTGCGGAGTTCCCTTCACAGAGGCTTGGGCTGGGGACAGAGGACATGGGTGTGCTCCCCGAGTCCCTAAAAGAGACAGGCCTCAACCCCCGTAACTAGGAGGGTTCCAGCGCGGGGCAAGAATCTTCTCCCCGCCTGCAGCTGGGGGGCTCATCCTCTTGCCCAAATAGGGGGTAACGAGACTGTCCGTTGGAGCGTATTTTAAAATCCGAGAGCTCCAGGCTCCACTATTACACCTCCTTCTTTCAGTCCTCACTGGAATTCATCCAAGCCTGCGGTGAGGTGATGGGGGGGTCCCCAGATTGGGGCGAGAGGAGGGACCCCACCCCCAACCCAACCACCTGAGAAGGCCTCAAACTACAACTCCCACAATGCCGAAGGCCATCCGGCTCCTCTGCCAAGGAGTCCCTGGTTGCAGAGCATTATGGGAGCTGTAGTCAATCCTGGCCAGGATGGGAGGGGCATGGAGCCTGGGAGCTTGGGGCTTGGAGCCGAGACCCCAGCCCAGCCCTGTGCCCACAGATGGATTCGCCCTGGGCCGGGCCCCTCTGGCTCCTCCCTACGCCGTGGTCCTCATTTCCTGCTCCGGCCTGCTGGCCTTCATCTTTCTCCTCCTCACCTGTTTGTGTTGCAAACGGGGTGATGTCGGCTTCAAGGTGAGGTGCATGCGGGGATTCAAGTGGGAAGGAAGACTCCAGCAAGGCCTTTGCCCCCCTCCACCCCACCCCACCCCCCAGCCCAGGTAGTTGGTGGGGGAGAGGGGGCAGCAGCAAGTCTGCGAGCACCTTCTGGCCTGAAGTTCTAGCCAGATCTGGAGGGCTGGGATGAAAACCGGGGGACAGTTAGAAGAAAGGTGGGAAGACACACTGACGAGAAGGGTGATGGCGTGTCTCAGCCCTGTGTTCTCCCACCCCTCACCTCTCCCGGCCCCAGGAGTTTGAGAACCCTGAAGGGGAGGATTGCTCCGGGGAGTATACTCCCCCCGCGGAGGAGACCTCCTCCTCACAGTCGCTGCCTGATGTCTACATTCTCCCGCTGGCTGAGGTCTCCCTGCCGATGCCTGCCCCGCAGCCTTCCCACTCAGGTACTCTCCACACCTTGACTAGGATCCCATGGTCCCACGAGACATGGTGGCAAGCCCTGAGAGTCTTCCCTCAGGGGCCAGGGAGCTGAGGTCCCCCGCAGCCAAGGGGAAAGACAGAGGGTGGGAGCCGCAGAATCTTGGAAGCGGCCTATAGGGAGTCAGAGATCATCTTGGTGGAAACCATTGCTTCACCCAAAGCCGGATTTGGGGGTTCTTGCGGGGCAATCGGTGGTGAGGTCAGCCTAGATCTCAGCCTCGGAGGCAGCCAATGGAAGGCTGAAGTCAAGTCACAGGATCTTGAAATGCCAAAGGGAGGGAGGGATTGGATGCCGGGAACTTGCGGTCAGCCAATGAGGAGGCTGAGATCCATCAGGGAATGTTGGCGCAGCCAATGAAAAGAGACTTGTATCTGCTTTGACCCCAGTCCTCACCGAGTTGGAGGGAGGGGGGGAGGGTGGCACTTGGGAAGGAGAGAGGCTAAGGGGCCTCCCCTTTTTGCCCCTCGCCCCCACTCCCCAGACATGACCACCCCCCTGGGCCTTAGCCGCCAGCACCTCAGCTACTTACAAGAGATTGGGAGTGGCTGGTTTGGGAAGGTGAGTGGGGCTGGGGGTGGGCGGGACGGGGGTCCATACAATCCAGGGCTGTGCTCCTGTTCTGTGTCCATCCCCCCGCCCCCGCCCCCACCACTTCTCATCCGTCCCCTGCCCCTCAGCCCGCCCAGAGCCCTCACCTCTGTCCTCCTCTCACCTGCTACCACCCGCCCCACCCCCCCACATCTGTCAGTCAGCACCTCCCTCCTCACTCCACTGACCACTCTGCCTCGCCACCTGGCTCTCCACGCGTCCGTCTGTCCATCCTTCCATCCGTCCCTGCATCCATCGGACTCTGGGCCCGTGAGTCTCTCACTCTGCATCTGTTGTCGGGGGACAAGGGCGGTGGCATCTGAAGGGAGAGGCCGGAGAGAAGGGGGATGCGCGGGGTGGAGATGGTCCCGGGGCTGGAGCCCGGGCCAGTGCAGGCCCTGACTCCCCGGTCCCCCTTGACCAGGTGATCCTGGGAGAGATTTTCTCCGACTACACCCCAGCTCAGGTGGTGGTGAAGGAGCTCCGAGCCAGCGCTGGGCCCCTGGAGCAGCGCAAATTCATCTCGGAAGCACAGCCCTACAGGTATCGGCGACTTTTCGGCGGTGGATGTGGGCCCCGGAGGCCCCAAGATCTGGGTTTGCACCTCAGGGAGGTGCCGTTAGGGAGCGGGAGGAGTCTAGCGCGGGGTCAAACCTTGTCTGAATCCTGGGTCTACTTCTTCCTGGCTGTGCGATTGAGGGACAGCATTTGCCTCTCTGAGCCTCGGGTTCCTCTTTGGGGCAGAGCCAGGGATATGAAAGGAGGGGCAGGGTGACGAGGGTGAGGGGAGGACACAGAAGGTGAGCTAGAGGCCTGCGCCTCTCCACTCTGAACCTCAGAATCTTCATCTAGGAAGTGAGTCCGGGAAGCCCAAAGGTCCTCACGTTAGAGGGCAGCTGAGAGGATGTGAGATTTTGCTTTAAGCACTGGGTACATATGGGTTGTTCCCTGCCTTGGGTCCCTGCTTGTGGGTGAGGAAGGCATGACGGACCCAAAATGGCCCTGAGGAGCACTGGCACCTCACCTCCCATCCCTACTGGACTGTTAGGTCTGGGAAGGCAGGACCCTTTCCCTCCCCTGCTTGGTCTCCCCTCCACTCTAAGGACTTCTAGACAAGAACTAGATGAACATTTGATCCATAAATGCCTCATCATGGAAAGGATATGTATACAGAGAACCTTCTTCAAACAGTTGTAAAAGTGAGGCATACCCTGAGGGCTACAGACACTGGCCTTTATCACCCTCGTGCTCTACAACCTCCCATGGCTCCCTGTTGCCTGCAGGACAAAGTCCCATGCCTCTGTACACCCCACACACCCTGCAGGGCCTGCCCTTGTTCACTTCCTGCCCCTGGGTCCCTTGGCCCAACCATCCTGGCCTCTTCACTGATCCTTTCCCATAACAGTCTCTTTCCTGCCTCAGGACCTTTGTCCTTGCTATTCCCTCTGTGTAGGATATCATTCCTGGATCACTCACCCCCAGATTCAGATAGTGGGCTTCCTTCCCCTCCTCAGGTCTCTGGTCAGAAAGGCCTGCCCTTACACACACATACACACACACACACACACACACACACACATACACACTCCCACGTAAGGAGGGGAGGATGCCCTTGGATGCTCCATGACACCAATTTGTGCATTTTTTTCCTAAAACATATTTCATCGGCTGGCTTATTTGCCTGCCTCTCCCTAGACCCATGCTGGCAACCACTAGCCACATATGGCTATTTAAATTTATGTTAAGTAAAACGAAATCAAATGAAAAATTCATTTCCTCAGCTACACGCAGCACATTGCCAGGGCTTAGTAGCCACATATGGCCAGTGGCTCCCATGTGTGACAGCTCAGATCTAGAACATTTCCACCTTCGCAGAAGGTTCTGTTGGAGAGCACAGGACGACCCTGGCATCTTGGGGTGGGGGCTTGGGGGGGAGGTTCCGTCTGCCCCGTGTAGACGTTTGCTCAGCAAGCCAGCAACCTGGGATCAAGTCCCCACACAACCACTGTTACCAGCTGTGTGACTCTGGGCCCAACTCTTTATCTCTCTGAGCCTCTATTTCCTTTGGATTCAGTGGGAAACACCATCCTGCTCACTGGGGTGGCAGGAGAGGATTTGATAGCAGAAGCATCCAGCCTGGGCTCAGACTGTAGTGGTCCAAGCACTCCTCCACATCCGACAACCTAAATCCCACCTTCAGGGCTCCAGCTGTTTGTCAAGTCCCCTGGACACTTCTTCTTCTTCTCTTTTTTTTCCTTTTAAGACTCTATTTATTTGGCAGAGAGAGAGAGAGATCACAAGTAGGCAGAGGCAGGCGGAGAGAGAGGGAGAAGCAGTCTCCCCGCCAAGCAGAGAGCCCGATGCGGGGCCCGGGGCTCGATCCCAGGACCCCAAGACCATGACCCGAGCCAAAGGCAGAGGCTTTAATCCGCTGAGCCACCCAGGTGTCCCTACATGCCGGACACTTTATGACTACTTTGGCCTCAAGATTCTTGGATCAGGCAGGGGTGCAAGGCACAGTCATCCCCGGTAGAGAAGGTTGGAACACAGGCAGTGAGCTTGGGCACCGACCACCTGCACACGAGTGGCCCCTGCCTCCCAGCGGACCCGAATGAGACCATTTCTCACTGCACCCTGAAGCCTGGCATGTTTTCACCTTCCTCCAGACCCCCAGGCCGGGTATCTGGGCAAAATCCTTCATTGTGCCCATTTTCACTGAGTACGCCCCGTCTAGGCACTGGGGACGCGGCCTTCTGAACAGAAAACCCCCAAGTTCTTGCCCTAGCGGGGCTCCCCCCCTAGTGGAGGAGACCTGCAATAGACAAATGAAGAAGGAAATTTTAAGAAGAAAATGTCAGAGACTGACAAGTGCCAGGAGGAAATGAAGCAGCACGTGACTTGAGAGGGGCGCTCTAGAGGATCCTGGGGGAGGCGGGGTTGACTGGGAGGGATCAGTCGCGCAGGCGTGTTGGGAAGCATGTTCCAGGCAGAGGGAAGAGCAGCTGCAAAGGTGGGAAGGCAGGAAAATGTGGGGCGATATGAAAATCAAACAGCGTGTTGACATGGGAACGGAGAAGCCGTAATAATAGCGAGGATCTTCCAGTGTGGCGGCGCCTCGCTGGTCTCATTAAATTCCTCTCCATGACCATCTGAAGGAATTACTATGACTGTGCCCATTTTACAGCTGAGGAAAATCGAGGCAGAAGAGGTGAAGTGATTTCTCTGGGGTTAAACACCTGCCAAAGGTGGACTCAGGGGGCCCCCTGCAGGCTCAGTAGGTGGAACCCAGCCGACTCAGTGGGTGGAGCCCGGCCGACTCAGTGGGCGG
>CM053620.1:41074191-41125404 GCA_028646535.1 Procyon lotor | reverse complement strand
GAAGAAGCGATGCTGAGGAGGCGCAGGAAAGACCAAGGAGCGAGCCTTGCTCTGTCCCCGGGTGCAGGGGAGCCACGGAGGGCTGTGCGCGGGCGAGTGGCATGTCAGAGACAGACTGCAAGGGAGAGACGGGAGGCAGGGAGGCCGGGAGGAGTCTGAGAAGAGAGGCCAGGAGGTGAGGAAGAAGCTCCAGCCAGGCTGTGGGGAGGGAAGGGGCTGAGCGGAGGTGAGGTGAAGAAGCAGGAGAGCAAGAAGGCACCTGGGGGTCTAGGCTGGGAACTGGGGGTGGGGGGTGGGGAGGTCGTGAGATGGGGAGCCGGGGGAAGGAAGGTGTGTGTTGAGGGGGCTTGAGTATGGGGGTGTGGCCGGGAGGCGGCAGGTGGAAGAGACCTAGACCAAAGAGATGGAAGCAACAATTTGGTGTCTCGGGGCGGCTGGGTCGGGACAAGGGTCTGCGGTGAGACTGTGGCCGCTATTCCCTGACCCTGCCGCCTCCCCACCCTGTCCCCAGGAGCCTGCAGCACCCCAACGTCCTCCAGTGCCTGGGCGTCTGTGTGGAGACACTGCCCTTTCTGCTAATTATGGAGTTCTGTCAACTGGTGAGGGTCCGCAGAGGGAGGGCGGGGTGGCGGGCTGGACGGGCCGGGGGGTTGCCAGCAAGCCCGGGGGCCTGGGAATCTTTGGCAAGAACACGTGCGCCGTGTGCTAATGTTTCCTGAGCACGTACTGTAGATGAGCGCTCGCTCGGATGGTGTGCAGTCGACCAGCATGCAAGGTTCTGTTGTTACGCCCTTTTAAGCAGCAGGGGGAACTGAGGCTCAGAGGGGCTGCCTGCTACATTTGGAGGCCGCCCCCCATCTTCGCCTCGGATAGGTGGGATGTGTGGATCCCTGGCCGGGGGTTGGTACTGACCCCACCGTCTCCTCCCTCCCAGGGGGACCTGAAACGTTACCTCCGGGCCCAGCGGCCCCCTGAGGGCCTGTCCCCTGAGCTGCCCCCTCGAGACCTGAGGACACTGCAGAGGATGGGCCTGGAGATCGCCCGCGGGCTGGCACATCTCCACTCCCACAACTACGTGCACAGGTGGCTGCCGGGGGACCACGGGGAAGTGTTGGGGGCTACTACTTAAGGGAAGGAGGCGAGGCTATGGGGGGGATGGGAGGTAGGTCCGCAAGGGGCTCAACCAGGGGAGAAAGCCAGAGAGTGGCAGTCAGGAGGGGAGGGGTCAGGGGAGGGAGGAGTCAGGAGGGGCGGTGGAATCGGGCGAGGAGGAGTCAGAGAGGGGAGGGGGAGGGACCCTGGAGGGGAGAGGGAGGAGTGAGGAGAGGAGGAGGCAAGGGGAGGCGGGGCAGGGGAGGAGCCGTAAAGCAACGGAGAGAGAAGGGGCGGGGCCTGCGTGGTGGGCGGAGTGCAGGCGAGGCAGGCAGTCAGTCCCAGGCCGTCCCCCTCTCGCCTCACGTCCTTGCCTCGCCCCCAGCGACCTGGCCCTGCGCAACTGCCTGCTGACCTCCGACCTCACCGTGCGCATCGGAGACTATGGGCTCGCCCACAGCAACTACAAGGTGGGGGCTGCCCTCCTCCGGGCGGGGGGCAGGGGAGGGCCCCCGACCCGCCTGACCCCGCTCTGGCCCGCCCCGCAGGAGGACTACTACCTGACCCCTGAGCGCCTGTGGATTCCGCTGCGCTGGGCGGCGCCCGAGCTCCTTGGGGAGCTACATGGAACCTTCATGGTGGTGGACCAGAGCCGTGAGAGCAACATCTGGTGAGGGGGTCCCCCCACCCCGGGGCCACGCTCAGCCCAGGGCGGCGAGGAAAGGGGAAGGGCCACCGGTCCCGTGGCTGTGGAAACGGAGGCCGGAGGGGAGGCCCGCAGGCGGGGCAGGCCTGGGCTCTGACCTCTCTCGGCCCTCTGCTCCCCGCAGGTCCCTGGGGGTGACCCTGTGGGAGCTCTTTGAGTTTGGGGCACAGCCCTACCGCCACCTGTCAGACGAGGAAGTCCTCGCCTTCGTGGTCCGCCAGCAGCATGTCAAGCTGGCCCGGCCGAGGCTCAAGCTGCCTTATGCGGACTACTGGTGAGGGCAGGGCCTGACCCCCGACCCCTGACCCTCCCAGCCCACCCCAGGATTTCCCAGAGCCCCTCACCTCTTTGCACACCACCCGTCTCACTCAGCCCTCCCTGGGCCCCACCCCTTTTGCTGCTTTGAGGCATCTGTCGCTTGGAGGGGGCGACACTGAGGCGGGGAGTGGCAAGGCTGGTACTTGAACCCTAGTTTCCTCTCTCCTGAAGGACCCCTGCTGCTTGCTTGTCCCTGATTCCAGAACTCACAGCCCAAAGAGGAAGGCCACCTCACCATCATTTCCTTTACAACTGCCTTGCTGTCCCCCCTCTTCTAGGTCTCTGCCCCCCACCGCCACCCCGTCTGTCACACACGCGCGCCCTGGGTCTCTCCCTGCCCCCTCCACACACACACACACACACACACACACACACACACACACGCTGGGACCCTACCCTACTCACCTGCGCCTCCCCCGCTCCCCCAGGTACGATATCCTGCAGTCATGCTGGCGGCCACCTGCCCAGCGCCCTTCGGCTTCTGATCTCCAGCTGCAGCTCACCTACCTGCTCTCTGAGCGTCCCCCACGGCCCCCGCCCCCGCCGCCCCCGCCCCGAGATGGTCCCTTCCCCTGGCCCTGGCCCCCGCAGCACAGTGCGCCCCGCCCGGGGACCCTCTCCTCCCCATTCCCCCTTCTGGATGGCTTCCCTGGGGCTGACCCCGATGACGTGCTCACGGTCACTGAGAGCAGCCGTGGCCTCAACCTTGAGTGCCTGTGGGAGAAGGCGCGGCGGGGGGCCGGCCGCGGTGGGGGGGCGCCCCCTTGGCAGCCGGCGTCCGCGCCCCCGGCCCCCCATGCCAACCCCTCCAACCCTTTCTATGAGGCACTGTCCACACCTAGTGTGCTGCCCGTCATCAGCGCCCGCAGCCCCTCAGTGAGCAGCGAGTACTACATCCGCCTCGAAGAGCATGGCTCCCCGCCTGAGCCCCTCTTCCCCAATGACTGGGACCCCCTGGACCCAGGAGTGCCTGCCCCCCAGGCCTCCCAGGCCCCTTCCGAGGTCCCCCAGCTGGTGTCCGAGACCTGGGCCTCCCCCCTCTTCCCTGCAACTCGGCCCTTCCCAGCCCAGTCCTCGGCATCAGGAAGCTTCCTCCTGAGCGGCTGGGACCCCGAGGGCCGAGGTGCCGGGGAGACCCTGGCGGGAGACCCTGCCGAGGTGCTGGGAGAGCGGGGTACCGCACCGTGGGCAGAAGAGGAGGAAGAGGAGGAGGAGGGCAGCTCCCCGGGGGAAGACAGCAGCAGCCTTGGAGGTGGCCCCAGCCGCCGGGGCCCCCTGCCCTGTCCCCTGTGCAGCCGAGAGGGGGCCTGCTCCTGCCTGCCCCTGGAGCGGGGGGACGCTGTTGCTGGCTGGGGGGGCCACCCTGCTCTTGGCTGCCCCCATCCCCCCGAGGACGACTCGTCCTTGCGGGCAGAGCGGGGCTCCCTAGCCGACCTGCCCCTGGCCCCCCCCGCTTCGGCCCCCCCCGAGTTTCTGGACCCCCTCATGGGGGCGGCGGCGCCCCAGTACCCCGGGCGGGGGCCACCTCCCGCTCCCCCCCCCCCGCCGCCACCTCCCCGGGCCCCCGCGGACCCAGCCGTGTCCCCCGACCCTCCCTCGGCCGTGGCCAGTCCCGGTTCAGGCCTGTCGTCTCCGGGCCCCAAGCCGGGGGACAGCGGCTACGAGACCGAGACCCCTTTTTCCCCCGAGGGAGCCTTCCCAGGCGGGGGGGCAGCCGAGGAGGAAGGGGTCCCTCGACCGCGGGCTCCCCCCGAGCCCCCCGACCCGGGAGCGCCCCGGCCACCCCCAGACCCGGGTCCCCACCCACTGCCGGGGACCCGGGAGAAGCCGACCTTCGTAGTTCAAGTGAGCACCGAGCAGCTGCTGATGTCCCTGCGGGAGGACGTGACAAGGAACCTCCTGGGGGAGAAGGGGGCAAACCCCCGAGAGACGGGACCCAGGAAGGTGGGGAGAGGCCCCGGGAACAGAGAGAAAGCCCAGGGCCCGAGCAGGGACCCCACAGTCCTGGGCAGCGGGAAGAAAGCCCCAAGCCCGACCGAGGACCCGAGCCTTCCCATGAACGGGGTGACAGTGTTGGAGAACGGGGGCCAGAGAGCCCTGGGCATCGAGGAGAAGGTGGCGGAGAATGGGGGCCCAGGGACCCCAGAGAGAGAAGAGAAAGTGCTGGAGAAAGTGCTGGAGAATGGGGAGGTGACACCCCCAAGGAGGGAGGAGAAAGTGTTGGAGAATGGGGAGCTGAGGTCCCCCGAGAGAGAAGAGAAAGTGCTGGTGAATGGGGGACTGACACCCTCAAAGATCGAGGAGAAGGTGTCAGAGAATGGGGGCCTGAGACTCCCCAGGAACACGGAGAGGCTGCCAGAGACTGGGCCTCGGAGAGCCCCAGGGCCCTGGGAGAAGGCGCCCGAGAGTGGGGTGCCAGCCCCAGAGACCTCGCTGGAGAGAGCCCCCGAGCCCGGCGCAGTGGCCTTGTCCCGGAACGGCGGGGAGACAGCCCCTGGCCCCACTGGCCCAGTCCCCAGGAGCGGGGTGCTGGAACCCGGGACCGAGAGGAGAGCCCCCGAGACTGGGGGGGCACCGAGAGCCCCCGGGGTTGGGAGGCTGGACCTCGGGAGTGGGGGCCGAGCCCCAGTGGGCACGGGGATGCCCCCCGGCGGCGGCCTCGGAAGCGGCGTGGACGCAAAGGCCGGATGGGTAGACAGCACGAGGCCGCAGCCGCCGCCGCCCCTGCCCCCGCCGTCGGAAGCACAGCCGAGGAGGCCGGAGCCAGTGCCGCAGAGAGCCAGGCCGGAGGTGGCCTCCTCCGAGGGAGAGCCCGGGGCCCCAGACAGCAAGGCCGGCGGAGACACAGCACCCAGCACAGACGGGGACCCCCCCAAGCCCGAGAGGAAGGGCCCCGAGATGCCACGACTGTTCTTGGACTTGGGACCTCCTCAGGGGAACAGCGAGCAGATCAAAGGTGAGGAGGCTGCCGGGAGCAGGGGAGCGAGGTTGGGGGGCCGAGGCCTGGTTCCTTCCGAGAGGGAGAGGCCCCATTGAGCGGAGAATCTCAGGCTCCCTGGGAGCAGACAGGTCAAGGTCAGGCCGGCCAGAATGAGAGCCGGCCCTGGAGCCACACGGCCTGGGCTCAGATCTGGGCTCTGCCCCGTCTCTAGCTCTGTGGCCCGTGACAAATGGCCTTGCTTCTCTGTGCCTCAGTTTCCCTCCAAAAGTGGATGATGAGGATATCTCATCTCCCTAGTAGAGCTGATCGGCTTCAGAACCTTAGGACTTCTGAAGACTCTAGCCCAGCCTGGCGCACCCAGGCTCCTGCTTTGGTTGCAATTTCGTTAGACTCTGGGGTCTTGTCTCAAACTCAGATGCCCCTGGGGGCCAGACAGTATTGGGAAATGAAGGAAGCCGTCCGGGAGAGGTTGGGGGGCGGGAGTTGGAGAAGGAAATGCAGCCACTTTCCTGGTGCAGCCAGCAATGTCCACCTGGCATTGCCAAATGGGCCGCTTTGCCCTTTTCAACCAGAGTTCTGGATGTTTTAACGGTTGAAGCCAATTCATGCCGACCTCTGTGTGCCAGACCCCGAGCTGCCCAAAGCGGGGGCCCAGGGAGCTTCAGACTCTGCCCTCCCCTGCACCCCTCACCCCACCCTCCCCATGCTGTTGGTGACCTGAAAACTAGAGATGCCTTTTCTGGAAACTGAGTTTTGGGAGGAACACAAAGTGTTTTGTCGCAGAGGGGGATTGATTTCAGAGAAAGATGAAGGGCCCCTGTTTAGAGGTGGGCATAGGGACTGTGGTTCTACTCGAATCACCGAGAGGCCTGATTTCCTTACAAAGTGGTATGAAAGTTCTAAATGGGCACTGGTTTATATTGGTAATCTCACAGCCCCTCTTGAGGGTATTCTCGCTGTTTACCAGAGGAGACTGCAGCTCAGGAGGGAAAGGTCAGGAAGGGGGCTGGGGACAGAACTTTCCTTCCTTCGAGCCCACAGTATTAGAACACTGTTCCTTCCTTGAGATTGTTGTGGGGAATTTGCAACCGGCTGCGTCAGGAAGGGCCCCAGACAGCAGGAAAATATCAGGGGATGAGCAGCTAAGATGCCTCAAAGGAGGGGTGGGGGGGAGTGGGGGCACCAGGAGGGTGTTGCTGGGTGGGAAGATGCTAGAAATAGCCTGCTTTAAAAAAAAAAAAAGTGCACGAACTCCTACTCATCCTTCAAGACCCTACTCAAATTTCCCCTTCCCTGGGAAGCCTTCCTGATTTCCAAAGGCTATCACCGTGTCCTTCCTGAGAGCTCCTTGAGAGCTCCCTCACAGCCCCCAACCCATCGCCCTGAGATGGATGGTCAAGGAAGGCCTCAAGGAGGTGACTTTTGAGCAGATGGGAAGGAAGTAAGCTGGGTGGACATCGGGGGGAAGGGTGTTTCAGGTGGAGGGCACTGAGATGGGCACTAACTTGGCATGTTTGGGGAAAAGCAAAAGGCCAGTGAGCTGGAATGGAATCTTTCTCGCTGCTCTGCCTTGACCCTCCTGTCATTCCCCACCATTGCCCCCCAGAGGGCCGGTCCCACATTTACTGATGCACTGATGGAGGAATGAGTGGCCCCTCCCTGTTAATTTTCTAGTGAGGGGACAGAGGCTCAGAGAGGTGGATTGCCTTGCCTCGGGGCACACAGCGAGCAAGCAGGGTAGGCTTGGGATTTGAAGCCCGGTTTCCACCTCCAGGGACCTGGAGTCCTTACCTTCCAGCAGACTGAGATCAGGGAGTCTTAGGGCAGGGAAAAGAAACGTGGAGATGGTTAGACATTCCAGTTTTGTCTGGCAGTTGAGGGCCAGAGAGGGAAAGTACCTTGGTCAACATCACATAGCGGGGAATATTCATTCATTAATCCCACAAATATTGCCCACGTGCTTCTGTGTGCTTGGGGATGCAGCCAGAATGAGTCCAAGTCACGTCTGTTCTGTGACAAGGCAAACATGAATCACATGAGCACAGAAATACAGCTACACACTGAGCTCATCTCCTTGGAAGGAGCAGCTTGATGCAATGGGGTGCAGAGCTGGTGGCCTTGCCTGACCTTCCGGGAGAACTCTGAAGGCTCCAAAGCCCAGCCCAGAGCTAGAGGTTGAATAGGACTTGAATTAGAAGAGGAACTTCCGGGCAGAAGGAACAGCCTATGCGGAGGCTCAGAGGTGGGAGGAATAGAGAGATGGCCCAAGTGGCTGGCTGGAGGTCAAGTCAGAATGAGGTGAAGAACAGAGCCCCGAGAAATCAGCAGGCCCAGGGCCCTCCCGCCTGGTGGGCGGCAGAGAGAAGTGGGGGCTTTGTGATGTGGACACTGGGGGAGCCATGGAGAGGGCTAACCCCTGGAGTAGGGGGAAGATCTCTCCTACTCTGCGTGGAGAAAGGCCCCAGAGCAGCCCTTTGGCTCACAAGAGGGGAAACTGAGGCCCATACTGGAGCCCGAGATTACCTGAGGACACACAGCTGGGCAGGAGGGCATGCCTCAGTTTCCCCGGGAGCAGGAGCTCACCGGGTCTCTCCCCTCGCAGCCAAGCTCTCGCGGCTCTCTCTGGCGCTGCCGCCGCTCACGCTCACGCCGTTCCCGGGGCCGGGCCCGCGGCGACCCCCGTGGGAGGGCGCGGACGCCGGGGCGGCTGGCGGGGAGGCCGGCGGGGCGGGGTCGCCGGGGCCGGCGGAGGAGGACGGGGAGGACGAGGACGAGGACGAGGAGGAGGACGAGGAGGCGGCGGCAGCGGGCGCGGCAGCGGGGCCGCGGGGCCCCGGGAGGGCGCGGGCAGCCCCGGTGCCCGTCGTGGTGAGCAGCGCCGACGCGGACGCGGCCCGCCCGTTGCGGGGGCTGCTCAAGTCTCCGCGCGGGGCCGACGAGTCCGAGGACAGCGAGCTGGAGAGGAAGCGCAAGATGGTCTCCTTCCACGGGGACGTGACCGTCTACCTCTTCGACCAGGTGCGCGGCCCGCGGAGGGGCGGGGTCCGTGGGCGGGGCCCCGGGAGGGGAGGGGCCAGCCGGGAGAGGGCGGGACTGGGGAACCGGCTGGTCTTGGAGGCCTTGGGTGTGGGGGCGGTGTCTGGGGGGGATGGGGCGGGGCCTGGAGTGAGGGGTAGGGTGCAGCCTGTGGGGAGGGCGCTGGAGGGCAAGGGTTGGGGGGCTGGAGGTGAGAATGGATCTGGAAGGACGGGGCGGCGGTGAGATACCTGGTAGTCAGGGAGGAGCCCAGAGAGTCTAGGGAGAAAGGGCTGAGAAGATTGGGGCGTGGTCTAGGTGGCGGGGCGGGGCCGAGTGGAGTTTGGGGCGGGGCGTGTCGACCAGAGCTCACGTGGTAGAGGCTAAGGGGCCGGCTCTGGTTGAACGGATTTTACCCACTAGGGGCGATCCCTGGCGAGGCTGCAGGTAGGGTTTAAGAGGCGCGGCTTGCAGTGTTAAGATACTAAGTGCAGGAGCAGGTTCAGTGATGGACAGAGCTAAGGAACTGCGGCCAGGGCTTAGAGAGATGGGTTGAGGATTGTGTTAAGAGTAACTAGGGCTGAGAGGATCGTTTTGAAAAGAAAAAGGAAGGGACTGGGGCCGATTTGGATGTGGATGGATCTCGATGAACCTGGAGCGGGACACACCGCTCATCTCATCCGCCGAGATGAGAGTCATGAACAGGGTCCTGGGCCGCTGAAGCAAAGGCGGGGTCTGGAGGGCTGGAGCGGGGCCACCTCCGAGGGCGGGGCTTAGGGGTTCGGGGGAGGGTCGGCCTGCGCAGGACGGAGTAGGGGTTTGGAGGACCCGAGGAGTAGGTAGGTCTGCGCCCCGAACTGGGACGCCTGTGGCCAAGATATCGGAAGGAGTTAGGGGTCATGGAGACAAGGCGGGACTTATGGAGATGGTATTGGGTTAGGGGGCTCCCACGGAGGCGTCGCGTTAAGGAGCAAGGAGAGAATTCCTGCGGTGGAGGGGCTTAACTGTGGGCGGGACTCCGCGGCCAGCGGAGGAGCCTGGGACCGGAGTGGGGTTAAAGCTGACCTGAGGTTTCGAAGGCAGATCAGGGCCTCCAGCCACCTCTTCAGAGGCTGCGGTTGTAAATTGGGATACCTGAAGCCCCAGACGTGTTAGCGGGATTTGTTGCTCATTGGGTGGGATGTGACGGTTCGCCCCCAATCCACCTCCACAGGAGACGCCAACCAACGAACTGAGCGTCCAGGGCCCCCCCGAGGGGGACACGGACCCGTCAACGCCCCCAGCGCCCCCGACGCCTCCCCACCCCGCCACCCCCGGAGATGGGTTTCCCAGCAACGACAGCGGCTTTGGTGAGGGGCGGGGCGGGGCCGAGACGAGGTCTGGAAGCGGGGCGGGGCCGGGGCGGGGCCTGAATGGGCGGGGCGGGGGCGGGGTCTGGAGGCGGGGCAGAGTTGGGGCGCGACCCAGGATGTAGACCGCTGGAGACAGGTGCCTGCGGAGGGACGGAGGGACGGGGTTGGACGGCGGGAGCTGAAGGTGAGCGGCTCCACAAGTGTCTGGAGGGTCTGACCGCGTCCTCTCCTTTTCTTCCTCACCACCCCCTTCCCGCTGCTAGGAGGCAGTTTCGAATGGGCGGAGGATTTCCCCCTCCTCCCCCCGCCAGGCCCCCCCCTGTGCTTCTCCCGCTTCTCCGTCTCGCCTGCGCTGGAGACCCCGGGGCCCCCCGCCCGGGCCCCCGACGCCCGGCCCGCAGGTACAGTGCTTCAGACCCTCGGGCCTTCCCCCATTTCTTCCTGTCTTTCTCTATCCCCAGCTGTCTCCCAACTTTCTCGTCCCAATCCCTGAATTTACCTGCCTCCCTCTCCTCAGTCTCTGCTCCTTCCCCTCTCAGTCAACCCCCACCCAGCTCTTGGAACCAGCCCAGACCTAGCAGTGTCCGGCGGATAGACCAGGGCAGTCACGCCCCCTCCCTGAGCCTCAGTTTCCCCTTCTGTAAGGATCCCCTCAGTCTTGCTTATCTTTGCCCAGTCTCTTGCCTTGTCAGATCCCGATCCCACGTCCGTTTGGGGGCACAGGCTAATCAGAGGCCGACAAGGGGAGAGAAAACCAGTGTGCTCAGAGCTAGTTGGTTGAACCGGAGCAGAGAGAACGTGGTCAGGGAGTCCACAGCAATAACAACGGCGTTACTACTCGTAGCAACAGGCCCTTGCAGAGGCCCTCTATTGTGTTGCCCGTCTGAACCCCGAGACTCCTGCGGCGACTCGGGCTCTCTGCTGCCCCCTGCTGCTGCTCCAGAGATTACCCCTGGATGCAGAACTTGCACAGGGGCGGGCGCAGGTGTTCTAGAAGATAGATAGGGCTGAGAAGGTGGAAAGTGGGAGCATTCCTGCTCCCCTAAATCGTGCCCGAGTCCAGTTGTTGGCCCTGCGCGTCCTCAACTCGGTCACTTTCCCTCCCTGTGCCTCAGTGCCCCCATCTGTAGAATGGGGATGATCACAGGATGGAACTCATAAGATTCTTAAAGGGATGGAATAGTTTCATTCTACGCGTGCGTGCATGCGCGTGCGCGCGCGCGCACACACACACACACACACACACACACACACACACAGCCTGGTCATGCGAAGTGGTCTGGTAGCTCTCACTGCACTTAATGAAGTAGATATTCACTGAGCATTGGCTAAGTGCGGGTGCATGGGGGATTCCGTGCTGAGCAAGATCCGTGAGCCCCACTCCGCCCTACCCCAGCCACAGACACTGACCCCACAGTGTCACGGGAAATAAGTGCAAACTCAGGGCTGCTGGAAAAGCGTCTGTTTGGGCATGGCACTTCATCAGGTACTTGAAGGGCTGGCCATCATGAACTAGGTGAAGGGGAAGGGGACAGCACGCTAGCAGATGGAACAGCTTGCCCAAGGGCCTGAGGCAGTTGAGAACTTGGCCAGTTCAGGGAACAGAAGGCAGGCGGGTGCGTCTGAGGGTTACTTGGGGAGTGGCAGGGGTGTGGGGGGAGGGGAGAGGGTGGACCTCGTAGGGCTTGAGGGTGGGCTGA
This sequence comes from Procyon lotor, assembly GCA_028646535.1. Taxonomy (NCBI): domain Eukaryota; kingdom Metazoa; phylum Chordata; class Mammalia; order Carnivora; family Procyonidae; genus Procyon; species Procyon lotor. Next base: position 41,114,280 of record CM053620.1, on the reverse strand, counting down.
AGGGAGGGACTTTGTGCCCGGGGCACTAGGGAGCCATGGGCCAGCTGTGACCAGGGGAAGGCAGCAGCAGCCTCTGGTGCAGGGAGACCCCTCTGGGGCTACGTGGAGGAGCCGACCAGAGACTGGGAGGCTGGACAGGAGGCTGGTGCCACGGTCCAGGAGGGAGAGGAGAGTAAGGCGGGGTTCGGGGCGGGAAGGACAGGGCTGAGGACAGACTCTTCACTCGGCTCCATCGTCAGATTCCACCTCAAATGTCACTTCTTTGCAGAGGTCTTCTCCACAGGGTGGGGTCGGTCCGGGGCATGGGGACACCGCCAAGCAGTGAGTCAGGGCTGAGGCCAGCGGGGCCAACGTGCCAAGATGACTTCACCTTTAATCACTAGGAGAGGCGAGGGAGGGCCCCATCGTGCGAAAGCCCAAATCCCTTCATTCAGCCGGCAGATATTTCTGCTACAGCCGGGCAGGGAGGCTGCTGAGCCTTTCTGTCTCCCAAGACCCTGGCGTGGGGTGCAGGCCTCCCCTCTTCTGCACGAACTCCTGTGCTCCATGGGGCTCTGCCCACTTACCCCACGTCCACTGGGTGCTGCCATGCAAAGGCCCTGGGGTAGGACTGTGCTTGGAGCCAAGGAGGAACAGCAAGGAGGCCGGCGCGGCTGGAGGGAAGTGGGTGAGGGGGATGGGGGACGAGGCGAGGACAGAAGCGAGACAGGGCCGGTCATGCGGGGAGCCCTCTGGGCCCCAGTGAGGGCTTTGCTCTCACTTAGAGGGAACCAGAAGCTGTGAGCCTGTCTGCCCAGTAATTCACTTCCTCTGTCCTCAGGCCCCGTGGAGAACTGACTCCCCGACGACCCCATCTCCCTGCACCCCCAGAAGAGGGGTTGAGAGTAGAATCCTCTGTGGACGACGGAGCCACTGCCACCACCACAGACACCGCCTCTGGGGAGGCTCCTGAGGCTGGGCCGTCCCCCTCCCCCACCATGTGCCAAACGGGAGGCCCTGGCCCCCCACCCCCTAGCCCCCCGGACGGCTCCCCTGAGCCCCCTGATCCCCTCGGTGCCAAATGAGGCCGGAAAGCCCCTCATCCCTCCCTGGAGAGCCGCCTTTCTTGGAACTGAACTGAACTCTTTCGGGCCTGGAGCCCCTCGGCACAGCAGAGGCCCCTCCTCACCCCCTCCCGGCCCCAGAGAGGGGCTGCAGGCTTCGGGGACCTGGACCCCCCCATCTCGCGTCTCCCCGCCCCGCCCCAGCCTGGCCCCTGGAGGGGCCTCTGGTTCAAACCTTCGCGTGGCATTTTCACATTATTTAAAAAAGACAAAAACAACTTTTTGGAGGAATGCGCGGCCTGCGTGTGTTTCGGGGCAAAGGGGAGGGTCCCGAAGACGTCGCCGCCCGCCGCCCACTTCACAAATGGGAATATTGAGGCTCGGGAAGGTGGAAGCACCACGCAGGGGTGAGGCCACAGCTCCGCTTCTGGGTCCCGGCTCCGTCTGTGGCTGGCGCTGACCTGGGCTAAAAGGCAGCAGGGGGAGGCCAGGGAGGTCAGAAAAACTATGTGTTTCCAAGGTGGCTGCGGGGGTGGCCAGAAGCCACAGGAGGGCCTGGGCTGGGGCTGGGGTGCTCAGGAATGACCTGTCAGCACCCACGTGGCTCCTGGCCACACTCCCACACTTCTGAACAGTGCTGCCCTGCCTCCACGGGGGCCTGTACCTCAGTTTACCTGTGTCTGCTTGTGAGCGCCCCGCCTCCCCAGACATTCTCATCCCACCTGGCCTGAGTTCTGTGGCCCTCCTCCTAATTCTACTATTTCTTTGTGTTTCTCCATCTAGATGTTTCTCCTCTGTGGCTCCCTGACGCTTATCTGTGTCTCTCTGTCCCGATTTCTTTTTCTCTGTTTCTCTGGGGCTCCTGACTAATCCTGCCCCCCTGTCTTTCTCCTCTGACCGGGTCTGTCGTGTGTCTGATCTCCTGCCTTCAACCTGTCCCCCCATCCCCTTGGTACCACGTTCATTTGCATGTTTGCAGGACTCACTTTGGGTGAGAGCGGAGGGAGGGAGGGAGGGAAGGAGGGAGGGGACCGGAAGTGGGGACCCAGCGGGACTGCTGCGCACTCCTGGCTTAGGAATTAAGGTGATGAAGGCATTAGGGTCACTTGTTAAGTCCCAGGGATGGAGAAAGGGAGAGTGAGGATTAGATTCTTGCCTCTTGGGTAGGGGATGGTGCTTTAGCTGATCTTTGGACACACTTGCCCAGGGTGGGTGCTGACGGAGCTAAGACTGGCAGGGTGGTGAGGGCCAGGGCTCCTGGGTCTGAGGGAGGAGGAGGAGGAGGAGGGGACCAGGACTCCCAGGTCTGAGGGAGGAGGGTGAGGGGGGCAGGACCCCTGAGTCTGAGGGAGGTGGTGGCTGGGGACAGGACTCCTGAGTCTGAGGGAGGAGGGCTGTATTATTAGTTCACAGACAGCATCTCCGCTCTGGAGGCTAGAATCCAAGATCAAGTTGTCCAGGATCGGTTCCTCGTAAGGCTGTAAGGGAGAAGCTGTTCCAGGACTTGCCTTGCTTCCGATGGTCACCAGCTATCTTTGGTGGTCCTTAGTGTGTAGAAGCCTCACCCCAATTCTGCCTTCGCCTTCACATGCTTTCTCTCCGTGTGTGTCCAAAATTTCTCTTTGTATAAGGACACTAGTCATATTGGATTAGTGCCTACATTAATGACCTCATCTTACCGGATTTTATCTGCAGTGATCTGATTTCTAAGTAAGACCACATCCCGAGGTACTGGGGGTTAGGACTTCAACATACTGATCTCAGGCCGATAGGATTTAACCTGTAACAAGGAGGCTGGGGATTTGGGGTCCTGGGAGAGGTAACTAGAATTCCCCGTCTTTGGGGAGGAGATAAATTTGGGGCAAAATTGAAAGACGATTCTGAGGTGACGAGTCTGGTTTGAACGTCCCACAAGCAATTCCAGCTCAAGTTGGCCAAGTCGGAGCCACCAATCCCTAGTCCCCAGCCCCGCAATTCCGTCTCCCACCATCTTGATAAATGGCAATGCCATTCACCCATTGCTCGAGCCAGAATCCCAGACTTGGTCCAGCACTCAGCAAATCCTGCCGGTGCCTCTTCCCGGGTCCACTTCTCTCCATCGTCTCAGCCCCAGGGTAAAACCGCACAGCGTTCTAACTCACCTCCCTGCCGCTGCCCCCACTCCTTTCCAGATTATTCTCCTGCAGCAGCCAGAGGCCCCTCCTACGGGCTCAATCCAAACACGTCATTTGCCTTCTCCACACCCTTGGATGGCTTCCACTAACTAAAAATACATCCAAAGTCCCTACCATGGCAGATTGCGATCCAAATGATCAGGCTTGTGCATCCTCCGACTCCCCCTTTTACCAGCTTCCCTCCTCAATGACGTCATACAAGTCTGCTGTCCGTTACTCCAACACAGCATACCTTTTCCTGCCTCTGCTCAGGCTGTTCCCTGTGCCTGCAATGCCCTACCAGGGCCTCTCTGCCAAGCTGACTACTCCCCCCATTCAGGACCTATGGGCTCACTCCCTGGAGGCGGGCATGGTAGGGCGAGGTGGTGGTGGAACCCTCTGTATATCCAGAGACCTCATTTCTCCTTGGCCTGATAACTCCCATTTCCCTGGAACATTTGGAGTTGGGAATCCCATATTCTCACTTGGGAACTCCACTCCCCCCAACCAGTGCCTGGGGGTTAAAGTGCCCAGGGCCTCTTTGCCCAACCCACACTCAAGTGTAGGAGACCAGGCTAAGGAAGGAAAAACCCCACATTGGAGCCTTAGGAAACTACAACTCCCAGGAGGCCTCGAGACTGGTTCTCCCACCAGCTGGGGCAGCCAGCGCTGCACAGCTTGATGGGAATTGTAGTCTGAGGTTCTTGCAGTGAGAAGAGCACCACCTTTGAGGACGGCAGCGTTGGTGAGCTCCATGGGAGAGGGGGCGGTGTGCTCTGAGCAGGCCAATGCCTGTGGCCAAAGGCAGAGCCAGGATTCCCACCCCCCCAGGAGCAATTAGGGGTTCGACCCTTTGAAGACAGCATGTGGGAGGGAGGAAATGCAACTGGGCCCCCCATGGGGGCAGGCTTCCAGTTCAACTTGATCCCGTCTGATCCCGGGGCCCTGCCCAAAGTCGGGCTTTCTCACACTCAAGCCTCTGCTGCAGATTTGGGCATGGGAGAGTGCCATGGGGCCTCCCACCCTGCCAGCCCATCCCCCTCGGGATCTCTGTGCCTTTGTTCTTCGGGGATGCCAAGCAAGCATATCCCAAGCTAGAGGGCCAAGGGGAACAGGCCTGGCCCTGGGGTTCAGGGGTACCCCGCCACTCAAGCCTTTGTCCTCAAAGAAAGCAGACCTCCTACTTCAGAGGCTGATTCCCAGGACAGGGGCTGAAACGCGGGTTCCCAGAGCTGTCCTTGCTCGGTGCAAAATGTCTTCCAGGCGATGAGCCACTGGTGGCTGAGAACCGAGCCCCACTACTCCTACCCAGCCCTCGTCGGACACCAGCTGCCTCTTGCCCAGCCCCGGGGACAGCTCCTTTCGCCCCTCCCGGACCACGAGCCGGCTGAGAGCAACGGGGAGGACCAGTACCCACCGGGGTCCTGCTTGTCAAGCCGTATCTGGAACGAGTGCTGGGGCCTCGCCCCAGGACCTCTGCCCCCCCGCTTGTTCGCTCGCTCAGTGCCATGCAATTCTAACCACGCCACCTGCTGCCACGAGAGACCTCCCCTTACCCCAGCCCCGCAGGCTCCAGGTCAAACCCCAAGGAGCAGACGTGGGAAGCCCCTGCTGGGCTGCAGCGCCCGCCAGCATCAGTCCTTGATGCACTGGGACGGCCCTCAGCAGAGATGGGCGCTCCCAGGCCCGCTTGTGCACAGGCGGCCCGGCGGGCTAGTAGGCCGAGCCCCTCAGCCGTCACCCCCGAGAAAGGAGGGGTCCCAGGCCACGAGTGGTTAAATAATTAATAAGATTACCAACGGTGTGTTAATTACAAATAATGAGAGAGGAGCTAGAGGTGGTGAATTTTCCAAACAGAGAACCAGGATTGGAGAACCGGGATCCGCAGCCCCGGGGCCCAGGGGTCCGGCCACCCGGGTGGGGCAGCTCCGTAATAAATAACGGGGTTGGGGGGCAGGGGGTCAGGGCTGCTCCTGCTTCTTCTTGACAGAAATCCGCTTCTTCCGTGCTGCCAGCATCTCATAGAAGGGGTCCACGCTCACGGCGGCCCTGCAGAAGAGGAGGGTCTTGGGGTGAGGGCGGAGCAGCCCAGGCCCCGCCCCCACCCGAGGACCCCGGAGCCCGGGCTCACTGGATGGACTTGATCCACTCCTCCTTCTCCTCCTGGGTCGGCGCCGAGATCCGGTACACCATGTGGTTGCCCTCAACCACGCGGCCGTCCGCCTCAGTTTTACAGGCTTTGATGAGCTGCCCCTTGTTGTTGGGGATGTAAAGCTCAAAGCAGTTCTGGGGAGACACGAGAGCAGAGGCACGACGCATAGGAGCGGCTACGAGACCAGAGGAAGCCCCCACCGCGGCGGGCTGGGGTACAGAGAGGGCCTTACCGGTTTTCGGGGGTCATCCACTTCTCGGATGCTCAGATTCTCCAGGGGGATAATTCCGCGGGGTTCCTTGTCCTGAAGGGACCAGTGGCACAGGACTCAGACTCCCCAGTCCTCACCAGCCCCTCCTCCGGAACCCCAGCAACGTCTGTGGTTCGAGCCACCAACTCCGGGTACTTTGTCCCAGTAGCCCTAGTGCACTGATACAGCCCTCCTCCCTCAGACCCGGAGTCTAGACCTTCCATGCCCTCCTCCCTCAGACCCGTGAGTCTAGACCCTCCATGACCTCCTCCCTCAGACCCGGCAGTCTAGACCCTCCATGCCCTCCCTCCCTCAGACCCGGCAGTCTAGACCCTCCATGCCCTCCTCCCTCAGACCCGGGAGTCTAGACCCTCCATGCCCTCCTCCCTCAGACCCCCAGCCCCTCCCCCCCGCACTCCAGAGCGGAGCCCAGCTCTGCCCTCACCGTAGTGTACTCGAAATAGTAGAGGCAGTTGTCTGTGAGGATAAACCAGCGCCGCTTCCACGTCTTCACCCGGCCCCCTGAAAGGGAAGGGGTGGGAGGGGGCCTGGGCTCACTAGGGGGACAGGGCCTCTGGGAGGGCAGGGAGGGGACTGAGAGGCAGAGTGAGCGCAGGGAAGGCGGGGCTGGTGAGGGTGAGGACAAAGCAACGCGTGGGAAGAGAGACAAGCAGGGACAGGCGGTTTTTTGGGCCCCAGGATCCCGCCCACCGCACTTCCTAAGCCTGTCTGTCAGCCCGGGGTCCACCCGGAGTCCAAGTCCCCAGCCCCCTCCCCCGATGTCAGGTCAGGGAGCAAGGGTGGGCAGCGTACCTACCTCCTGGGGCAGACAGCGAGAAAGCAGGCAGGACCGGGCGAGGAGAAGGGAAGGCAGAAGAATGGGGTGCCCCCCCCCGAAGCCGCAGGCCACAGAAACAGGGTGCGCAAGGGCCGGAAAGCACAGGGGGTGGGCCAGAGACAGAGACGGAAACAGCACAGAGGAATACGCAGAGATGGGGGGAGGGAGAGAGGGGGGAAGAGAAGGAAGAAAACCAGTTACATCGACATGACCCTCTCCCTCCCGGGGAGGCCGCATATCAGTGCCCGGCTCCAGCCCGCCCCCCCAGGACAGGTCCTCAGCCAGGAGGGGCCCCCACGGCCACGGTGGAGAGGTCTCTCCCCTGCAGGTCATCCCAAAGGGAGGAGACAAACACCCTGAGCCCCTGTGGTTGCTTGGCCCGAGGTGGCTGTGTGACCTCTGGGTCACCTCTTGCCCTCTCTGGACTCCAGCCTACAGACCCACTTGCACCCACACCTTCCTGCTTCAGGGCGACCCGCTTTTGGATTCCTTGTAGTCCCTGAAGGATTAGACAGTGACAGCAACAATGGCCACCGTCAACCCCGCTCTGGTCCGCCTCAGCATCTGAAGAAGGTGCCTCTCCTCCCCCTGACCCTGCCCTGACCCTGACCCTGACCGCACAGAGCGGAAAGCTATACTCCGGTCGGAGATCTGGCCCCGAGGCCACCCCGGCCCCACGGCTGCTGCTGGACAGCGATTGAGCCTCAATGTCCCGCTCCGGGAAATGGGAAGCATCCCGGTGGACAGGAAGGTCTGCAAGGGAACTAGTTCCCTGGCCGCTTGCCGCTCCCCGGCCCTCTCCCCAGGCACCAGAAGCCTTGGGCCCCGGGGCCGGCGCCCGTGGCCCTGGAGCAGCTGTCCACTCTCTCTGGGCTCAAAAGCCGCGGCTAGTGCTCCCATGGCGCCTACTATTACCATGCAGGGCTCCAGGCCAGCGGCTCAACCGCGGCTCTGGGGAGCTTTCAGCCTGACTGGCAGCCTGTCCCGCCCCAGAAATTCCGGCTCCGTGAGGCTGCGGCTTGGCTGTCGGGGTTTTAAAAGCTCCCCGGGGAATCTTCCCTGAATGAAGCCACGGATGAGAACCTCTCCCATTCTCAGATAACCCCCACGGAAGGGGCACCTGCTGGCTTATGCAGAACCTGCCAGCGCCCTGTGTTTTGGGGGAAATCGGCCCCACCCCCACCCCATTCCACCCCCGCGGGGACTCTGTGTTCATAAGCACAGAGCCTGGCAATTATTCAGTGCTCCCTAACGCCTACCCTGTACCCACAAATATTTAAGGGGCCTCTCCTCTATGCCCGTGTGCGGGCCCGGCACACCAGCCTCGTCCTGTTTTCAGCCCCATTTTGCAGATGTGGCACCGGAGGTTCAGAGAGGTCAAATCGTTTGCCTAAGATCACACAGCAGATGCGAGTGGCAACCAGAGCTCGGACCCCCTCACTTTCCCCTGCAGAGGCAGCCAGCGGGGTCAGGGCGGGACGTACCCAGCTTCAGGAGCCAGCCCTCCCGATCCGGGTTGAAGAAGGTGTGGGTGAGGTCGTTCCCGTCATCCTCAGGAATCTTGAAGGGCTCATTTCGGATGCTGTCATAGAGGTTCTGAGGGGTAAGGGTGCAGTCGGCATCTCCAGGTCCCAGAGACCCTCCTGGGGTGACCTGGTTGTGGGGGGGGGGCTCCAACAGCCAGGGAGGCAATGGGACCAATGGGATCACGGGAGGAGCAGCCCAGGGAGGAGGCAGAAGGATGGAGAGAGCCCCGGGGAGTAGAGAGAGGAGGAGGAAGAGATGTGGAGTTGCAGCAGCCGGCAGAGTTTTCGAGAGAGACGAACAGACGGCGGATCAGACGGACTCAGACCTCGAAAGAGCCAGAGGGCCGGAGACAGACAAGAAAGAGAAATGAGAGAGACGAAGACGGAGGGAGGCCCGGAAAAGAGGGAGAGCAAAGAAACGGATAGGTTGGCACGATTGCACTGGCCAGCTCGGCACCAGGAGACCCACGGGGAGGAGGGCCCGCAGCAGGGAGAGGGACGGCACTGAGGGGCGGGGACACGCTGCGGGGAGGCGGAGAGGGGGCCTGACCCTGAGCAGCTCCTCGGGCAGGTCCCCACCCTCGTTGATGCCCCGGTTCATGGCCACGAAGCGCTCCAGGCCCGGCTTGTCCCGGACGTTGGGATTGTGGAGGCTGGTGTTCAGCATGATCACGGCGAAGGACAGCACGTAGCACGTGTCTGCAGGGGACAGTCAGGCGGTGACGACGCAGGCGGGGGCGCCCCCACCCCTCCCCTCCCTCCCAAGGCCCCAGCAGGCCGGGCCCCCACCTGTGGACTGGAAGACCCCGGGGTTGCACAGGCAGTATCGCTGGGCAAAGGCTTCCATCATCCGGTCAATCTTCTGGGCCTCTCCGGGGAGGCGGAAGCTCCAGAGAAATTGCCTGGGGGAGAGACGAGGCGGGTGTGGACGCCAGGTCTGGCAGAAGCCCCTCCGTGCTCTCCGTCCCTGTCCCTGTGTCAGGAGGCAGCCAGTAACGGCCTTGTGCCCTCAGCAGCTGTCTCGGGTATGGCTCCAAGCTGACCCATGAGCACCGGCCGAGGGACTTTTGGTGGATTTATACAGCAGAAGAGAAAACAAAACAAAACAAAACTCTCTCTCTCTCTGCTAGGTTTGCTAAACAAGTCTGCCAGGGGCTTCTGCTGCCACGTGAGAAGTGAGTCTACAGAGAGCCGTGCCAACACAGTGGCAAGGACAACCCAAAGCTAGAGAAAACTGACCGTCTGACACCACTCGAGCACCTGGATACAGCTATGCCTGAAGGAGCCCCTCCACGGACTTCTGTGTTATGGGAGACAGTCGATCCCCTGATCTTTGTTTCTGTTCTTACTCTGAGTGGGGTTCCTCGGTTGTAAAGAGAGAGCCCGCACAGGTGCAATCCCGTCCTCCCAACCCCATCCCTTTCTCACCTGAGGGCCTGCACCAGATTGAGGTCGGTAAACTCATGCAGGTCCACAAAGGCATGGAGCACTGCCAGGTTCAGCTCTTCCCTGGGAGGGCGGACAGAGAGTCACACACAGGAAGGAGGCTGGGGCGGGAGTGGACAGGAAGCAAACGCTGCGGCAGAGCCGCTGCCTCTAGGGTGGGTGGAAATTCGAGCCGGACCCTGTCACAGGCCTGGCGCCAGGACGGGAACACTCAGAGCATGCTCTTGGGAGGACCATCTGCTGCAAGTTCACCCCTGGTCTAGCGGAGCCTTCTCGGTGGAGAGGAGCCCAAAAGCACGTGCTCCACCTACTATCACCTCTCTGATGACCCGCACGTTCTGCAGATGTCCCGAGACGATCTTCATGCGCCCCAGCCGTCCGCAGGGCAACCCCCGCCACACCGGATGTCCCCGGACATCTCCAGAGGGCTACCACCTCCCTCCCCGGGGTGGCCAGACAGTCCCCGCACAGCCTAGATGCTCCTGGAACAATCCCCACGGACCCCAGAGGTCCACAGAGGGTCCTCAGACATCTCCACGTAGCCACATGGTCCCCATAACGCCCCAGACAAGCCAGATGTCCAGAAACTTCCACACATTCTGGATGACTGTGTGGACAATCCCTAAGCCACCCAGACGTCCCGCTGGTCCCGTGCACCTCGGATGTTCAGATTACCCCCGACGTCCACAAATCCCCAGGTGCTCCGAATGTTCGCAATCCTCATGCCCCAGATGTCCATGGGTCCCCGTGCCCCCCGCCCGAGGACCCCACGCTTACCAGCTGTCTACACGATTCTCACCGCACACCCCCCACCAACGCTCACAGCTGTTCGCTGCCGTCCCCAGACCTAAATGGATGGGCCTCGACTTTCTGGGGGTCCACGGGAGATTCCCATGCCCCCTAGATGCTCACAGGCAGCCCCAGGTTCCCCCAGACGGTCCCAGACTTCCACCGACCCCTCCAGGGGTCCGCTGGGTCACAGGCCAGTCAGAGGGCTGCTCCATCAGGCATCAGGGCCTCTCCCCGGGAGACGAGGCGAGCGGGAAGAACAGGAGCAGGGCGCGGGGGACGGTGGGCACCGGGGGGGAGCGGGGGGTGCTCACCTCTCCCCCAGATAGTCCCCGATGGCTGTCTTGTTCAGGCCCTCGCCCTTGTACAGGAAGCGGGCGATCTCCTCGGGGGTGTTCTGCAGAAGTTCATTCTCCACCAAGAACTGGATCCCCTGGTGGGTGGGGGCCGGGTCTCAGGACTGACAGCCAGAAAGCTGCCCCCCACCCCACCCCCACCCCCGACCTCAACAGAACTCCGCCAGGTTTTGTCTTCAGGTTTCATCCAGGTACTTAAATACCAACCTTCCCACTTTGGGGCCTCTGCCTGCCTAGCCGCGCACCAAGAGGGGGGTCCGGCAAGGAACGGGAGCCCAGTGAGTTTGCTGAATGTCTGACAAACTACGACTGCTCTGGGCCACAGACAGCCGCCCGTCCAGCGCTGCGAGGGCCAAGCGGCAGGCTGGATAGTAGGGCCTTCTCGGGCTCGGCCTGTGCCTCCACAGCTACCTCGGACTCCGGAGCGCGGTCTCCTCGTCTAGGGGCCCGCCGAGGATAAGGAAAAGTCAAGCCCTCTCTGGGGCCCCAGTGCTGCCTAGCACGGGGCAAGCCTGACCGGATGAGCAAACATCCTTCTCCACCTGGGGAACACAGACTCGACCTTCAAACCGGACCTGACTGTCCTCTCCTCAAGGAGGTCCTCCCTCACTTTATGAGGCTCCCCCCGTGAGGGTCCATAGCCCTGGCAACTCTCTGAAGTGGCCCTAAGCAACCCTCCCTTGCGCATGTCACCGTCTGTGTTCCCTACCAGACTTGAGCTCCTCCTGAGGCTCCAGGTGGCCCCACAAGAGGGTCCAGAAATAGGAAGGGAGCCTCCCAGGCAGAGGACACAGCACGGGCAAAAATCGGGAGGCTAGAATGCCTGGTGAGTGTTCAGAGACTAAATGGACAGCCGATATCTGAATCCGGGGATTAGGACCCCATCTGTCCACCTTAAGCACGCTTCTGGAACCTAAAGGTGCCAGAGCCCCCTGCCTGGATGTCAGTCTGGCAGATCCCAGCCCTGTGGCCCAAGCACCTTCTTGGGATCCATGTTGAACTTCTTCCTGCCCATTGCCATCTTCCGGTTCCGTTGCAAGGTCTTACTGCAAGAGAGAGCAGGGGGTGGAGGCTCAATGCCGGGGCATCCCTGGCTTGGCCCCACGACCCCCAGGTTCCCCACCCCAGCCCTCACCTGCCCTCATTGGCCTCCAGACCCTCCACCTCGCTCATGGCTTCACTGAGCTCCTCCCGCAGACGCTGGATCTCCACCAGCAGCTCCTGCTTCCGCCGCCGGATGTTCTCCAGCTCCATCCGCTCCTCCGGGGTCAGGTCTGGGGGCTCTGAGGGGAGGGTCAGGGGTTGGAGGTCAGTTCTGGGGACTGGGAGCCAGGATTCCTGCAATCTGGGGGAGAACAGGGCTGGGGCTGGGCAGGACTAGGTTGGAAGGGAGGGCCTCCACTGTCTGTTGGAAAAAGAGGCTGGGGGGGGGCCGCCCCGGTCTAGATTCCTCAGCCCAGGGGAAGAAGGGCTGCGGATCTAGACTCTTTTAAGTCCTGGGGGAGGAGGGGGAAGGCTAGGGGTCAGGACTCTTAAGTCTGAGGGAGAAGGAGGCTGGGAGCCCGAGCTGCTGGGTCCATTACTTGGAAGGGGGCAGAGGCCTTGATTTTCGGCCTCCATTCCTGGCGAGGTAACTGGGAGCTTGGGTGTCCGGACTCCTGGGTCTACGAAAAGTAACTACGGCTGGCAAAGCTGTTGACAGCTTGGAAGAGTTAGGGTAGGGGGCGGGGCATCGGAGGCCCCCGCCCCCGCCTTAGAGGGATCTCTGCGGCCCCCAAGATTCCTCTCCACCCAAGCGCCCCAGAAGCCCCCCTCGCGGCTCCCAGCAGGCACTGGGCTCGCCCGGCCCTTCCAGCGGGAATGGTTCCGCCCCGGCCTCGCCTCCGCCGCTCCATCCCGCCCCCTCCCGCCGCCACCGGAAACAGGCTCGGCCCAAACAATGGCCTGGAACGCCCTGCTCTCGGGCCCCGCCGGAAGCCCGTCCCGCGCCCCACAAAAGCTCGGCGACGACGGGCCCGAAGGGCTCCGCGCGGCGCGCGCCGGGAGGGATGTTCGCGGCGGAACGTTCGCGTCGAAACGCTCCAGCCGGCCCCGCCCCTCCCCGACCTACCATAGACACCGTCCTCCATGGCGGCTAGGAAGGCCCGCGGGGAGTCCGGGGCGGTCCCGCCGGTCGGGCCTGGATCCGCGTTGGCCCGCGGGCTCGGGTGAGCCCGCTCAAACGCCCCGGGAGCCACCGCCGCCTCCTCAGCGCCAGTCCTCAGCGCTGAAAAGACTCTCCCTTCGGCTCCCAACCGCCCCGCCAATAGGGACCGCCCCTCGTTTTGACACCGTCCAATCCACGGAGGGCCCTCTCGTCTGCTCCGCCCCCGACCCCGAAGAATCGTCCTCCAGGGCCAATAGGCACACAAGGAACAGACGTAGCACTGTCCGGACGGAGGTAGACGGTCTGTGGGGCCAATCGGAGTGCGGCCAGGGAGTCGGGCCCCGCCTCCGAAACAATAGAAGGCATTCGGCTGGTGTGCCCGCCAATGAGAAGGTTCGGAAAGGAGTTGCATGGAGGTGGGACTCTGCGCGAGCGGAGAGGATTGCGCCTGCGCCAGGGCACTGGGAGGCTGCTAGTCCAATCCAGCAGCCCCGCCTCTAGTAATAGGTTGCTGGGGAGCGGTACTTTGTTAGTCTCGTTGCCAGGGGGCGGCGCCACAACTGTCCGCTGTTTCCGGGAGCCACACCTCCTCGGCTGGCCGAGCAGGCTTTTGACCGCAGCGGTTGCCAGGCAACTGGGAGCGGCTTTGGCCCGTCTTTTGGCCTCTGTCCTCCCGGTCCTGGCCCCTCTGATCTCCAGATCCTTTCCTTAACCCCTCTCAGGACTTCCCCCTGCACTTCAGCCTCTGGAGAGTCAGGGAGCGGTGAAACAAAAGACTTATTCTTTCTACGCTATTGGGTGTCTGTCAGGGAGACCGGGACATTAGGGGAAGGCCAAATATAGGGAAGGCTCCGCCTCCCTGGCGCCCTCTGCCTCTCAGGGACCTCCCCCTCTCCCTTAAACTCCCCCGCTCGGTTTAGCATGGTCCCCCTGTAACAACTCCCTTTACTCAACATCCTTCCACGGTTCCTTCCTCACAAAGTCCTTTCCCCCCTCTGTGACTCCCCTTCCTTCAGGGCCCCCCTCTTCTTAAACTCCTCCCCCCTCTCGGAGTCCCCCCCACAAAGAATGCGCTTCTCTCCTCTCCCTGCTCCCCACCCCCAGCCTCTCATTTCCATTCCTTGCAGAAACAGCAGGTGCGGGCAACTGGCTGGGATGGAGTACCCCGGCATCCCTGTCCTGGGCGGGTCCCTAACTGGGTCTCAGGTGATGTCTGGGCCTTGTCCTAATTTGCCGTCCCTGGGCTAGGCAGGTGGGGGGCAGATTCAGGGCCAGGACCAGGTTAAGCTGACAGATTAGACACGGAGCCTCTTAATCCCCTCCCTGACCTTTATGACTGGCCCAGGCCTTGTCCTCCCCAGTGGAAAGCTAGGCTGTGCCAGCTTTGCCCCACTCTCTTTCCTTCCAAATAGAACCCTCTTCCTGTCCCTTCACCCCCAAGTTAACGTCCTTCTCCATGCCTGTGTTGCCAGTACCCCCGTTCCTACCCCAGACACCTGCCCTGGGAGACCAGCTAGCTAATTAATCCCATCCGGTTATTAAGGGGGGATTTTGAAGGATAAAGGGAGGTGGGGAGGCCAGATGAGGGGACCTGGGTTGCTGCAGCCCTCGGGCAAGCTAATGGGCAATGACAGTGCCTGCCCGCAGTCCTGGGACACGGGTGGGAATGTGTCCTCCTCCCTGGCACTGACTCCTTCTGCAGTTGGCTCCCAGCCTTCTGGGCACTTAGTTAGATAGCAGTACGGTGGGGGCTGGAGGACAGGCGTGATGAACGATGCCGCAGAAGCACACTCAGACACACCACCAGGGGTCCCAGTGATCTAATCTGGGGCACAATTCTCCCCCTGAACACATACTTTCTCCTGGCATTCAGAGCTACCTTCTCCTTTCCCTGCCCCCTAAGGGGCAGGAGATTGGAGACTGTGGCCCTTAGCTGCAGCCCACACCGCCCCTTGCCTGCCGTGGTGTTCACATATCCAAGTTCAGAGCTGGCCTCCAAGAGCGTCTCCCGTCCCAGTTGCCCATGGAAAACCATGCGTTCCAGCACCAGGGAGAGCTGGGAAATCTATAGGACCCTCATACCCACCCCCAGCTGTCCCCTTCAGTGGCCCCCTTCAGGGAAGTGAGGAATCACACTGGTGGAAGGGTACTTGGAGAACTTCAAGTTCGAGTGCCCCATTTTTACAGATGGGGAAACTGAGGCAAGAAGGAGGGGAATGATTTGCCCAAAACCACGCAGTAAGTTGGTGCAGAGTTGGGATTCAGAGCAAAGCTTCCTGGATCCTCATAAAGGAATCCATTCCAATTAGCTCCAACTCAGTTTCTAACACTTTTGTACAAACCACGGGAAAATATAGATAGATATCTGTATTTATATTATATATATATAATACACATATGTATAACATCTTTTAGAAATAGACACACATCGCTAGGTGTAGGATTCCACAGCATCATAGACTCACCAGTCTTGGGCCTCTCCCTCCCTTGCCTGAAGACCAGCCCTGTTATCCACAGGGTTTTGACTGGTCCCCTCTGTTCTAGGTCAGCCCAGAAATGCTGCCGATCAAGTCCCAAGTCCATCTCCCAGAACTGCCAAGTTCTAGGTGCTGCTTAGACCTTCCAGGTTTTAATAATGGACAACCTTGGATCCCCGGAACCTTGATTCTTTTTGGCATTACAGAACCACAAAAGAATCATCGAGATTCTCAACTCCACTGGGTAATTGGAACCGGCCAATCTCAGCCATCTAGCATCACCACTCCTTCCTTGACTCTGTGATCCATCTAGAGCCACAGAATCCTGATTCCTTTGGACATTCTAGAATGGCACTTAAAAAAAAACAACAACAAAACCACCATGGATCATAAAGAAGCATTGATTATCCCCTTGGTTTGATATTCTAAGCTAGTGGTCTGGAGTTATCTAATATCGAGAACTCCCAAGCTATCACTGTCGCCCTTCCAGAAACATTCTAGAAACATGACTCTTTAGTTTCCTCGGTAGCTCAACATTCCAGTTTCAACGTGTTCTAGAACCACCAGTGCTTGCCTCTGTGGTCAATCTAGATTCACAGAATCTTAACTCTTGGGCCTTCTGGAACCACATGGTCTTTTCTTGACCTTCATTCAGCAATTTCTGTCATTGGTTAATAAAGATTGTCTTGAATTCTTGGGGCATTCCATAACCCTCCCCCTCACGTGGTCTAGAAAAAAAAATTATTTGCTACTTGGTTAGCTGAGGCAAGAAGCAACAGTCCCTTGAATCTTAGGTCAATCCAGACCTAATCTCTGTTGCTGTACCTGGAGGCAGTATATACCACGGATTCCTGACCCTGCTCGACAACCCAACCCAGGCATGTAGAAGAATCTAGAATCACGAGTCCTTGCCTCTTGGGTGGTCAAGAATTCTAGATCCCCCAGCTCTGGGGAGATTCGGGAATCAGGCTGATAAAGGGGGTCTCAGGAGGGAGCATGGATTGCAGAGAAATTAAGATCCATATGTCTGTGGTGGGTCCACTAGGCATGGCAGAACTTCACCAGCTAATAATTTACCCAGCAGGCCTGTCGGTCTTGGGAAACACCTGCCCCCATCCCAGGAGAGGGCCTGAACTCTCCATCTTGCTATCTCTCGGAAGGGGGTACAAATAGGGAGACACCAGCTGGCTTCACGGGGGCAGGGTCAATGCCAGGGTTGGTGTCTGTACTTGGGGGCTGGCAGTCCCATCTTCTGCCTCTACCCCATCCCCCGCCTTGGCCTCCTCTTCCTCCTCTTCCTCCTGGCAGCAGCTCAGCGCAATTTCATTCTCATAACAAAATGCAGCCAGAGAGCCGGGGAAACTAGACTTGGGGCTGTGGGAGGCCCGTTCGGCCTGTTCATCCAACTCCTTGGCGCTGCAGACCGGGGTCCCTGGGACCTCGTAAGTGCGGTGGAAGTGGCGATAGTCAACCTCGTACTGGGAGCCGCGCTGGAAGAGGACTGGCTCAAAACGATGGCCCCAGAGCAGCTCACCAGGGAGGTAGGAGGAGCGACACTGTGTGGTCATGGCCGTGGCTTCAACCATGCCCTCGAGAATGACCACCAGCTCAAAGTCAGCCCGGGCCAGCTCGGCACGTCCTAGTTCATACAGAGGACTGGCAGAGTCGATCTCATGCACGATGGTGATGGGAGACACGAGGAAGATTCGATCGGTGCCGCCATCAAAGCCCACGTCCACATCCTGGTGATCCAGTGGTATGTACTCGCCTTCCGGGGTCACACGAGGCTGCAGCAAGAGGGGAGGGGCCAACGACAGCCAGCAGGGAGCACAGAGATGCATGGAGACAGAGATAACGAGATAAAGGAATGGAGACACCAAGGAAGGGGAGAGCAGAAACAGGCAGGGGTGGTGGGGTGAGAACATGGACCCAGAGAGGGGAATGGAGGCCCAGAGAAAGTAGGGGGACAGAACCAGAGATAAAGAGCAAGGGACAGAGATTCAAAGGGTTTGGGGATAGAAATGCAAGAGAGAAAAAGAGAGGGGACAGCGGGGCAGATTCATATTGGCATCAAGTCGCAGAAATCAGCAAGGCAGAGATAAAGTTAAAGGGACAACAGAAGGGAGAGTCACGTGTAAGCAGCAATTGGAGGAGGAGGAGGAGGAGGACAGAAAAATGGTTTTCAATATATGGACATAGAGGGATAGATAAGGATGACAATCTAGGTCCCACACTCCGTATTCTTCCACAGCCTCAGTCTAGCGCCTGGGTTATCTATTCCCCCCCCCCAACTACAAGCCCCTCTGTCCCACTGTGCACGTGTATATGGTGGGGAGGGGACAATGCAGTCCCCAGGCCAGGTATTGGTAGTTTCCCCCCAACATCCCCCCCCGATTCCGTAGGCAAGCTCCCACACCATGTCAGTGTCCCACAGACTCCTGGGAGAGAGAGTATCTCTCCCTGTTCATGAATCCTAGTCACGAATCCAGAAGGAGCCCCCAGATGCTGCTGGGAGTTGTAGTTCCCACTGCCATTCTGTCCTCCCTCTCACCAAAGTCCAACCTCACCCCAGGGTTCTTAAGTGTCTTTACCTGGGCAAGGACAACTACTGGCCTAGACTTTGGGCAGTTTGACCATAATTCTAGAGAAACATCAAGGAGCTGCTACCCCAGGCCAATGCCGGTGGTAGTTGTTTTGTTTGTTTTGGCGATAAGGTACAATTTAAGGGTGTTTTCCAGCCCTGTACTCCCCTGAGCAGGAGGCTGGTGAGGGCGACTGGGCCACAGACATGGGCCACGGAGAACTGCGTTCCACAGCTCTTCTGCAGGTATGACCTGCACCCCGTCCTTGGGCCTACATCTTCCACAATCCCATAGGAGCCTAGCCTCAAGTCACAGGCCCTTCTCGGTACCGCTGTGTAGGCTGGTGAGTGTAAACCAGAGCCATGGTTTCTGCCACCCACAAAGCGACATCATAGGCTCAGGCCATCCCTTCGGAACACGGCCCCTGCCCACAGAGGCTTCTGGGAATTGTAGTTCAGAGCCTTTACAGGCCAGGCGAGGCCTTCTCGGGTCTCGATATCCCACAATCCCACTGGGGGGGGCCCATCCACAAGCCACAGGGAGCTCTTTATGTCTCAAGATCTGTTTCCAGCCAAGGTCTCCGGTTAGCACTGGCCACAGACCTCTCTCTAGGGTTTCCATCTCCTACATCTGATCCGGGAAGGAGCCTCAGGCCGCCATGGGGAGAAAAGGGTGCCTGTTCGCGTGACTCCTGGGAATTGTAGTCCACGCGCCCGCCAGGCCCGCGGCACCCCCTACCCCCACCCCCACCCTCAGGCCTACAGCTCCCACCATTCCCCCCGCGAAGGGCCCGCCCTCCTGCCCCGGGCGGGCGGGGCCCTCTCGCCCCCGCGGCCCGCACCTGCAGCAGCTGGGCCCGCACGTGGGCCTCGACCAGGTGGCTGCGGCGGAGGTTGCCGACGCGCCACATGAGGCAGAGGCGGCGGTCGCGCAGCGCCACGACGGCGTTCTCGCTGAACACGAGCGTCTCGTTGCGCTTCTTGGGCTTGGCCATCTTGGCCATGACGGCGCCCACGACGAAGGCGTCGAGCACGCAGCCGGCGATGCACTGCAGCACCACGGCGGCCACGGCGGCCGGGCACTCCTCGGTGACGCTGCGCACGCCGTAGCCGATGGACGTCTGCGTCTCCAGCGCGAAGAGGAAGGCGGCCAGGAAGCTGGCCACCTGCGAGAAGCAGGGCGCCGGCGGCGGCGGGGCGGCCAGGTCGCCGTGCAGCGAGGCGATGAGCCAGAAGGCCAGGCCGAAGAGCAGCCAGGAGGCGAGGAAGGAGCAGGAGAAGAGCAGGCACATCCAGCGCCAGCGCACGTCCACGCACGTGGTGAACAGGTCGCTCAGGTAGCGCGCGCCCTGGCCGCCCAGGTTCACGAAGCGCACGTTGCAGTGCCCGTCCTTCTTGACGAAGCGCCCGCGGCGCCGCCCGGCCGGCGACGGCGCCCACCCGTTGCGGCACAGCCCCGGCGCGGCCTCCGCCTCCAAGTCGCCGGCGCGGCCTTCCCCTGGCTCCAGGGCGCCGCTAAGGCGGCGCAGGGCCCTGGCCAGGCCCATTGGGCGGGGGCACCCCCTCCACTTGGCCTAGTGGGGGGCGGGCGCCCCGAACCTGCAGGGACGAGAAGCGGGCAGCCGCGTCAGGGGGTGCCGGGAATGGTGGGCCCCTCGGCCAGGGGTGCTCCCTGGGCCGTGGTGGCCTCATCTGGCAAATGGGTGGCTGGTTACGGAACAGTAGAGCATCGCCGACAATGATAGGAGATCTTGTCTGGCAACAGCAGCAACAAAGTCATAGTTGTGACAATATCACAGCAAGCACCCCAGTGATGAGAGCGGACATCTGTATAGCCAGACACTGCTGGGAGCGCTTTACGTGAATGTACATATTTGAGCCCAACACCCATCTTACAGATGAGAGAACAGAGGCACAAAACGTTTAACTTGCCTATGTTCTGAGTAAACTAGGATTTGAGTGCCACCAATCCAGAGTCCACGGAGTGGTGACTGTTTCTCAACGTGGAATCCGCATGGAGAGAGGAGGCAGGGCTCTCAGTCGCCTATGGCTCAAAACCCCGCTCGGAATGCAGAAGCAACAAAAGGAAAAATGGTGGATGAATTTGAACTTGATCAAAATTAAGAACTTTCGAGGGGCCCCTGGCTGGCTCAGTCCCTCCAGCGTGCGAGTCTTGATTTGGGGGTTGTGAGTTCAAGCCCCACATTAGGTACAGAGATGACTTAAAAAAAAAAAAAATCCTTAAAAGAAAAATAGAAACTTTTGTGCTTCAAAGGCCACTATCAAGAAAGTGAAAAGACAACCAACCAATGGGAGAAAATAGTTGTAAATCATACATGTAAGAAGTTTTTATCTAAAATATCTAAACAGGCACCTGGGTGGCTCAGTCAGGTTCTGTGTCTCCCTTCCGCTCAGGTCATGATCTCGGGGTCCTGGGATCGAGCCCCACATCAGGCTCCCTGCTCAGTGCAGAGTCTGCTTCTCCCTCTGCCTCTGCCCCCCACTTGTGCTTGCTCTCTCTTAAATACAATTTTAAAAATCTAAAAATATATATATATATATTTAAACACCCCTTAAACTCAATAATAAAAAGACATCACAATTTAAAAGTAAGCCAAGGAAGGGCACCTGGATGGCTCGGTTGGTTAAGCATCCATCCAACTCTTGGTTTCAGCTCAGGTTGTGATCTCAGCTCTTGAGATCAAGCCCCATGTCAGGCTCCACACTCAGTGCGGAGTCTAAGACTCTCCCTCTCCCTCTGTCATTCCCTCCTGTGCTCTCTCTCAAATCAATCCATCTTTAAAAAAAAAAAAAAAAAAAAAAGGCGGGCGCCTGTGTTCTGGTGGTTCAGTTGGTTAAGCGACTGCCTTCGGCTCAGGTCATGATCCTAGGGTCCTGGGATTGAGTCCTGCATCGGGCTCCCTGCTCAGCGGGGAGCCTGCTTCTCCCTCTCCCTCTGCCTGCTGCTCTGCCTACTTCTGCCCTGTCAAATAGATAAATAAAATCTTTTAAAAAAAATAGGCAAAGGATCCTAAGATACGTTTCTCTAAGAAAGATATTCAAGTAGCTAATTAGATAAGCACATAAAGCATCTAAAAAGAGGCTCCACATCATCACCATCAGGGAAATGCGAGTTAAAAGCAGTGAGACGCTATTTTCTGTCCACTTGGAAAGGTGACCTGGGCGTCCACTGAGGACAAAACAAATGTCTGCACAGACCACTTGAACCCAAATATTCCTGACAGTGTTATTCGAGACAGCCAACAGATGGAAACAACCCGAGTCGCCATCAGTCGACGAATGAAGAACGAAACACGACATATCCACACAGCAACGTACTACCCAGCAAGGAAATGCGCGGACACGCTACAATGTGGATGAACCTGGAAAACGTCATGCTAAGTGAAGGAAGCCAGACACAGACCACATGTTGGGGCACTTGGGTGACTCAAGTCGCTGGACTGTCTCACTTGGTTTTGGCTCAGGTCTTATCTCAGGGTCGTGAGAGTGAGCCCTGCGTCGGGCTCCACACTGAGTATGGCGTCTATTAAGACCCTCCTACCACAGAGTGTATACTTCCGTTTATATGTCCAGATGGGCAAATCTGTACTTTGAGAAAGGAGACCAGTGGTACCCAGGGCTGGGGAGATGGGGGTGGGGGGAGTGATAGCCAGAGAACATGTTGGGGTGATGAAAATGTTCAAAAATTTATTGTGGTACAACTCCACGAAAATAATAAAAAAACATTAAACTGTACACTTTAGTGTGTAGGTTCTCTTTTCTCTGAAATATATATATTTCTTCAAATTTTAAGTTATCTCTACACCCAACGTGGGGCTCGAAGTCATGACCTCGAGATAAAGAGCTGCACACTCCACTGAGCTAGCCAGGCACCCCCTTTTCTAACTTCTATTTCAATGAACTGTTACAAAAAATCAAAACAAAACCAATCAAAGGGCCAACTCAAGCTCAGTCCTGATTCTCCGGTCTTGGGCAAATCTTTCTAAGCGGTTTCTTCAGCTGTAAAATGGGACAAAACGGACTTACGCAGGGTCAGGAAGGGTCTCCCAATTGTCTGGATCAAGGGCCCCGTCCTGACTCAGTGGCTGACCCACCATGTGCCCTGGGACCACGGGCTTCCTTTCCTGGAGGCTCGTCTGTGGAAAGAGCCTGCGCTTTTGAAGCAGGCCATCCTAGGTTGAACCCGAGCTCTGTCACTTCCTGACTATGGGACTGGTGGCAAGTCACATCCCCACCCAAGCCTCAGCTCCCTCCTCTGGGAAATGCAATCTCCCCTGCTGACAGGGTAGGGGAGGGGGAGGGAAAGCATGGGGTGGGGACCCACCCTGCGCCCCAGCAGCCGTGGAGGCGGCTAGAGGTTAGATACGCTACAGTCCCACCACTATTACCAAGCACTTATGTACTGTGGCCCCGGGCCACACTCTGGGATTCCCATGGGCTTCTAGGCAGGGCCCAGGATGCTCAAACTGAGAGGGCTGTTGGTCAATGTCAAGTCCAGCACCAGTAGGTCCCTACGCTGCCCTTCCCTCCCTCACCGAACACTGCACCTGCTGTCTGTAACCACCTGGACGCCTCTGGTGTGTTGACTCTAAGGACACAAAGTCGCAGCTCAGGTCAGAGTGGACAGGGCCTGGCTGTGCCGAGCACCGAGGATGCACCCCAACCTTGACTCTTTTCTCACCCTCAACAACCCTGGGAGATGGGAGATCATTCTTCCAGAGAGGGGTTAACTGAGGCTGATGGCTGAAGGGGCCAGGTCTGAATCGAGGCTCTGACCTCTGCATTTGCAGCCCTCTCACCCAGAAGCCCCCCACTCCACGTTGGCCCTATCAGCAGCCACCGACCCGGTAGGGGAGGTGGGTGCCAGGCAGATCCTCCCCCACCTGCTCAACCGTCTCTAAACATAACCCTTGGATGTGGCAGGGAAGAGGGGGAGGGGGCTTTGTTTTTCACAGTAAAGCAAACTGAGACCTTGGGGTCTTTTCTTCATCTCAGGCTCCCATCTGGGTTTCTCAGGTGCCAAAGCCTGAGCGACAACCCCCGGACCTTATGAGGGGCACTCCTGTTCCCTGAGGACCTACTATGTCCTGGGCCTCGCATGAGCTCAGGGATGCCTGCAACCCACATTGGACTCCACCGGACCCCACTGCTCAGCTCACCTCGACTGTCCAGGACGCCAGGTCAAGATCACTGCCCCACCTCACAGGTCAGAGACCTGGCCAGACCCATGCAGTGCTGAAGGTGGGGTGCCGGTTTGGGTCCTGAGCCTTTCCAATGCAGGACTCTGCCTCGTAAATCTCCCCCTCAGCCCTGAGAGGCGGAAGCGGCCGTGTCCATGTCACAAAGTCCACGGGGGCCTTCACCTCCAGGGGGCCCTGTCTGCATCCCACACAGCCCGGCTCACAGAGGGTGGATGGGACACAGGTTCAAGCCCCCCCCCTCCCCTGAAGGCAGGACAGGAGGGGACAGGATCCAGGGCCTCAAGTCCTCCCCCATCCTCCCCCTGACCTGCCAGAGCAGCTTACTGTTTCCATATAAAGGAGACACGGGGCTTAAGGTGTGTCAACTAGGTGTCAAAGTCACCGTCTAATCTGAGGCCAAGAAGCTCCGCCCCCACACCCCAACCTCACCCCCCACTGCCAAAAAGGAGCCCTTTCACACTCCCGGAGACCCCGGTTTTGCCCTCCCCTGACTTTTTCCCCCACCTACCAACAGGGTCTGAGCAGCAGGTTGGAGGGCAGGGATGGACAGAGCGGGGCCTGGGGTGTGAGGGACCGGAGGCTCAGAATGGACAGGAAGGGTGCGGAGAGAGGGAGCCCAGAAAGAGGGAAAGACCCCACATGGGGTACAGGGACCCCAGAGGGAGGGGGACAGAGGCTGGGTGGTGGTGGGGTGCACAGAGCCCTAGGGAGGTGTCAGAGACCCAGAGAAAGAGGACAGACTCACGGCGGGAGGGGGCAGGAGAGACAGGCAGACCAGGAGCGGCTGGGAAGGGGAGATGATGTATCAGGAAAAGGGGAAGACGGGGAGCAGGAGCTGCCAACAGAGACGGGCGAGAGAGGCTCGCGATGACAGGGATGAGGGGACAGAAGGCAGAAGTAGACGGGGCTAGAGCCGGAGGCACCCAACCAGGGGAAGAGGTGGTTCTGGGGCTGGAATTGGTCACCGAGGGTGAGGCAGGGCCTTCAGGGAGTGAGGACAGGGAGCGTAAGGCAGAGGGACCCAAGCAGGGAGGGTGCACGGGGGAGCGTGGGGGAGGTGGGATTCAGCCCAGGACGCCCCTCGCTGGGGTCGCTGTACGGACACACATACCTGGTGGGGCAGCCCACCCCCATGCCCTCCGCTGGGGGGATCCTCCGCTCGGGCCACGGGGGGGCCTCTGTGGGTGCCGAGGGGTGGCGATGTCCCGGGCCCCGGGGGCCTTGTGCCGGGCGCCCGACCTCTGTGTCCACAGGCGGATCAGAGGCCCGGCCGAGGGGGGGCAGGGGGTGGGGCCAGCTCAGAGCCGCAGAGGGGGAGCCAGGGAGGACGGCCAGGCAGGGCGGCTGGGCCGCAGCCCAAGCAGGCTGGACGGGAGACGCGGTGGCAGACACAGAAGGGGGAGGGGGCAGGGAGACGCGGGGACATGGGGACACAGATGAGGGAACAAAGAGAGATAAAGGGGCCAACGGTGGAAGGACAGAGTAACAGGGGGGGGGCGGAGGGGAATCCCTGGTTCCCTCTGAGATGAAGCCTTAGAAAGTCAGGGGACAAAGGTGAGCCACCCCTCCAGACCTGGACTGAGTTTCACACGGAATAAAATCTAGGCCAGGTGGGTCTGAACAGCACCCGATGGGGGCCGAGAGACCACACAAAGCAGGGCTTCCCAGCACGGTGGCCTCAGGACAGCTGGGGTCCCGCCTCCCACCGCCGCCTCCCGTTCTCTCACCGGGAAGCAGCCCGCAGATGAGAGTCTCACACGCGGCAGGCCTCGTTCCTGTCCTTTACTGCCTCAGGAGCCCCCGGCCTTCCTCCCTGCACGGAGCCCGCCTCGGATGCCGGATGCGGGGGAGGAAGACTCCCCCAAAGCCCCCCACTGGGAAGTCCGGGCCAAACCCTCGTGTGGCAGGAAGACAAAGGGCAAAGCCAGATTCTGCTGGGGGAGCCGCCCGACGCCCCCCGCCCCTTGGGCCCACCCACGGGAAAGTGCTCCAGTTCCCTGGGGAGAGACTGGCGGCCACGACTGAGTCCTGGGACGGAGAGATCAAAGGGTCAAGCCAGGGGCCAGAGCTCACAAAATAGGCACAGCGACAGCGGCCACACCAGGCCCACCTGGGAAACAGGCCAGCAGGTCCTGGCACAGGTGTGGGGGTGCGGCCTGGGCCAAACCAAGTCTCTCGGCGCGAGGGGGCCCCGGTGCCACACTGGGCCCTGTGGTCAGTCGGAAGGCTCCCTGGACCGAACCACGTAGTTCTACAGGCACAGGGCAAACCAGATCCTTCGGCAAGAGGGGTCGTGGGACCGAATGAAGTCCTTTCACAGAACGAGACGTCACACAGAATCCGTTAGGGCGGCCGACCCGTGAGGTCCTTGTGTTGAAGAGGGTGGGTCGACACTTAGGCCCGCAGACCTAGCTCAGGCCTCCGAGGCCGAGTGAAGGGCCTGGGGCCGCCGTGGCGGGCGCGTCAGACGCTGATGGTGCGGAAGACGGTGAAGCCTGATAGCGCGGTGCTGACGAGGAGCCCCGGGCACTGTGGGTGCCAGTGCAGCTCCTTCAGGTCCGTCTCGCCCTGGTGCACGAACAGCAGCTGCTGGGGGAGGCCCGCCAGCCCGGGGTCGGCACTCTCCGCCTCGCCTGCCTCGGGGTCGCGCTCCACGGCCAGGTCCCACTGCGTGATCTGGTGGTCTGCACCCGAGGCCGCGAAGACCCCGCTGTCCTGGGGGTGCCACTCGACCGAGGTCACGGGCGCCACGTGCTGCTTGAAGGTGGCCACCGGGGAGCCAGACTACGGGAAGAAGGGAGTCCAGGGCTCTGAGCACCTCCGCCTGACACCCCGGGGTGACCCTGGCCGAGCCCTTGCTGCTCTCTGGCCGTCGGGCTCCGCCAAGGCGCCACCCCTTACGAACCCTCGCGAGCCCAGGTTCTCTGAAAGGGACAGAGGGCCAAGTGCAACTGGTGGTGCGGGGCCTCATGTCCTAGGGGGGCTGCTGGGAACCGTGGTTTCAGCTTCAAAGAAGCCCCCTCCAGCTCCAGGTCACAAAATCCCCACCGCTGGTCCACCCTGGGCAGGCCTCAGTTTCCCTTCCTATAAAAGGGGATGGTTCTTGGGGCCCCGGGGTGGCTCAGCTGCTGGAGTGCCGACTCTTGGTTTCAGCTCAGGGCATGATCTCAGGGTCCTGAGACCAAGGCCCGTGTGGGGCTCCTCGAGATTCTCTCCCTCCCTCCGCCCCGCCCGCACTCGCGCATGCGCACTCTCTCTCTAAATAAATCTTTAAAAAGCGGGGGGGTGGTGATGGTTCTCAAACCTGCAGATTCTATGAAGGCCTTAAAGAGGGCCGGAGCACAGCTCCCAGGCTCCAGGGGCAGCCGAGGAAAAGAAAAACAGCACTTTTACTAAAGCAAAGGTGCTGCTGGGGACCAGAGTCTCTCTGAATTGGAGACATGGTTCCCAAGTTCCAGTGGTCAATAAACTTGGCCACGGAAGCTGCCCAGACACCTGCCTTGGGGGCTTCCTCAGAGCTGACACTATAGAACTTCCTCTAGAAGCTTCTGCAGAGCTGACACTATAGAACTCATTGTACCGGAGGGGAGAAGAGATTACATTGCGAGGGTCCCAGGAAGGGCACAGAGCCGTATTTAGTGGGGG
Source organism: Procyon lotor (assembly GCA_028646535.1). Taxonomy (NCBI): domain Eukaryota; kingdom Metazoa; phylum Chordata; class Mammalia; order Carnivora; family Procyonidae; genus Procyon; species Procyon lotor. The sequence goes on along the minus strand of CM053620.1, from coordinate 41,087,656 downwards.
CTTCGCCAGAGGGACACTAGAGCTGCGATCCTTCCTGCCCAGAGCCCCTGCTGGCTCTGGGAAATCAACTCGACTCTTAGCTGGGCAGTGATGTCACCTCTGCTCCTGTCCTTTCTGTACCTGTTTCCTCTCCTGTAATGAACGACGAGGCCTCCGAGTCTCAGCTGATCCTACAAAATTCGCTAACAGTCTACAACTCGGAGGCGCCCTGAAGCCTCGGGCTGCACAGCCAGCCGCCCGGCTCGCCGGCGGGGAGATGTAGCAGGGGGTCGCTGCTGCCACTCGGCCTCTTGTCTCCGGTCCCCTCTCCGGCCAGGGGAGCAAGCAACCCTACACCAGTCACAGCCTTCCTCCCACTGGCCCCGTGTCCTCATCTGCACCCCAAGAGCGCCGGACCCCACCTCGACAGGCCTTCCCGGCTCTGGAAGATAAGCACCCGAGGACGGAAACTGGCAAATCCTAGTGGCTGCTAGGAGCAGGCGCCGCCCCCCCCGCCCCCCAAACCCCAGCGGGGGAAACGTCCCGCTGGGAAAATACCTTGAACTGCCGCAGGTCCCAGATCTTGAGGGCCCCGTCATCCCCGCCGCTGAGCAGAAAGGGCTCCCGGCGGCTCCAGCTGATGACGTTGACATCCCCGTCGTGGGCAGCGGCGGCGATGAGCATGCAGGCCTTGCTGGGGGCAGCCCGGATGTCCCAGATGCGAATGGAGGCATCAGCCGAGCACGAGGCGAACACCTGGGCGAGGCAGAGTCTGCGTGACCCCGGGGTGCCTGCCACCCCAACCTGGAGCCCCGGGACGAGGGGTGGGCGACCCTCTTTTGCTAGTGACCCCCCTCACTGGGACCTAGCCCCCAGGCCCCGGCCCGGCCCCAAGACCCAGGAGTCCAGACCCCCAGGCCTCCCTCACTGTGTCCTCAGTTGGGGACCACTGCAGGTCCTCCACGGAGCGCGTGTGGCCCATAAACGGCCGCTGGTCCACGTGCCAGGAGCCGCCGTCTGTCGGTGTCCACAGGTGGATGTTCTTCTGACAGTCACCAGTCAGCAGGCGCCCTAGAACCAGGAGTCAGGAAACCGCCGGGGCCCAGCTGGTCCCCGCTCTTCCTACAGACCCCGCTTCCTCTCACCCCGCCCCCCCGGGGCACCAGGTGGGCACCCCAGGGACTCACCAGACACACGGGGGGACCAGTCAAGTGCGAAGCCCTCGCCCATGTGGCCAGCGAAGGCGAAGATGGGCTTCACACGGGCCTGCTCATCCCGGAGGAAGGTCGCCAAGGCCTGGGGGTCATCCACCACCTGCAGGAGCCGCCGAAGTGCAAACACCTCCACCTGGCCCTTCTCGGACCATATCCCAGCCACCGGCTCCTCGCCCAGCCACGACACCTGCAGGGGCACGGACAAGGGCAAAGGGGGGGGGGCACAGGAGGCTCAGGGTGGCGACCACAGCTTCCAGTATCCCTGAGAATCAGAACGGCCGTTTCTTAGGACTCCCATCGCCCCAGGGCTGGGCCTCCGGCTCCTAGAAGCCTTTGTGGGGATGGAATTAGCCTGCAAGACCAGCGTGGTACCTGGGACAACTGCCCACACTGGTTAGGGGCAGTGATGTGAGATGGAAAACGCCTTCCAGAGCCCCAGGAACGGAGGCTGTAACTCCCCCAACCCTTGCAAGGGGATTCAGACTACGGGTCTCTGTAACCCTCTACATGCTGGCCTCTGTCCTTGGTCCCTCTGCCCTATAACGTCTGATCGCTGGGAGATCCCGTGCGGCCTCAAGGTTTCCAATAACCCCTCCTACCCCACCAACTGTTCAAACATGACCGAAGCCAAGCTCCTAGTCACCACTGGCAACCTCCTCCTCCCTGGGGCTCCCTGCCTTGGGGCCCAAAGTATGGGTCTCGTGGACTTGTCTCTTTCTCCCCACACCCACCCTGCGGTACTAGCTATACTCAAAACGCTCCGCTTTCAACCCCTCACAACCTCTACTGTCACCACTCCTGCTACCTTTGCCATGCTTTCCCTTGAATTATGGCCTCCCTATAGGACTGTTGCCCCTCGTCTCCCCGCAGTCTGTTCTCCATACAGCGGTCAGAGGGAATCTCTTTAAAATGCAAGTCAGGGGCACCTGGGTGGCTCAGTCGTTAAGCGTCTGCCTTTGGCCCAGGTCATGATCCCAGGGTCCTGGGATCGAGCCCTACATCGGGCTCCCTGCTCAACAGGAAGCCTGCTTCTCCCGCTACCATTCCCTCTGCTTGTGTTCCCTCTCTTGCTGTGTTTCTCTCTGTCAAATAAATAAAATCTTAAAAAAAACAAAAAACAAACAAAAAAACAAAAAACAAAAAAACAAACGCAAGTCAGATCCTGGGGCGCCTGGGTGGCTCAGTGTGGGTTGAGTGTCTGACTCTTGATTTCGGCTCAGGTCATACTCTCAGGGTCAGGATCAAGCCCCGTATTGGGCTCCGTGCTGTGCGTGGACCTGCTTAAGATTCTCTCTTTCCGAGGCGCCTGGGTGGCTCAGTGGGTTAAAGCGTCTGCCTTCAGTTTGGGTCATGATCTCAGGGTCCTGGGATCGAGCCCCGCATCAGGCTCTTTGCTCAGCGGGGAGCCTGCTTCCCCCCACCCCCGCCTGCCTCTTTGCCTACTTGTGATCTCTCTGTTAAATAAATAAATAAAATATTAAAAAAAAAAAAAAAAAAAAAACAAACCCAAGTTCTTACATCCGCCTATAAGCCCCACACAACCCATCACCCCCGTTTCCCATATGCTGTCACTCTCCCCTTCGACCACTTGCACTAGAAAATGCATTGGTCTCCCTGACTTCCCTTGAACTTCCTCAAACATGCCACGTTTGTCCCAGGACCTTTACATTTGTGTCTCCTCTGCCTATACATGCTTCCCCAACAGAGATCTTTGGCTCATTCCCTTACTTCCTGTGGGTCCCTGTTCAAACGGCACCTTACCGTTAATACTTCCCTGACGGCACTATTTAAAATAGCAGATCCATTCCAGGAACATTCTACTCCCCCTCCCTTCTACTCTTCTCCACAATACTCGGCACCTCTGGATGCATTTACGCAGCTTCTACGTGTTCCCTTCCCTGCTAGTATGTAAGTTTCACCAAACTAGAGACCTTTTGCTCTCTGTTAAATTTCTGGGGCACAGAACATGCCCGAAACACGCTAACTCTTGAATGGGAACGCACAGCCAGGGCTGTGGGCCAAGCACCGCCCTGAGTGCTGTTCATACATCATCTCATTTCATTCACACATCGGCCTGCTCTTAAGGCAGCAGCACAAAAGTGACCCCACAGCCCAGCAGAGTTCCTGAACAATAATAGAAAACACACATCTCTACACTACAACCAGGTGCTGTCTCCAGGCACCTGAAATAACCATGTGTTATTCCATTTCAGCCTCCCGTCAGTTCATCAGGCAAGTTTTGCAATTTCCACCATTTCACTGAAGAGGAGAGAAAGTAAAAAACAGCCCCCTACTGCTCCTAGCACACAGTGACAATGACGAAGATAGCTAAGAGATACACAAACTAATATATAAAAATTGTGTGCCAGGTACTCTTCTAAAAGCTGAAAAGCACGGACAAGGGGGTTAGGGGTGGAGGTCAGAGAATGTAGAGAAGGCTCCAGGGACTGTACCTACCCGCACTCGGTTGATGCCGCCATAGTGGGGCACCATGGCCAGCTCCAGCTGAGGCTTCCGCTCTTCCTCATCCTCTTCATCTTCCTCTTCCTCCTCATCGCTGCCCTCAGACGGTGGGGGCTTTGTCCCATGCAGATTATGCATCCGAAGCACCATCAGTCTGGGGGAAAATGTGGGGTGAGTGAGGCACTAGATGCCAGGACCCCTGGGAGGGAGGAGAGAAGCTGCAGACCCCGTCTTCTAGGTCCGTGCGGAGGGGGAGCTGGGGGCTCAGACTCCCGGTCCTGGATAAAACCTCAGGTCTCACTCACCTGTTGCTCTGGGCGCTCTCCGCCTGGGTCCCAGCACACAGGTAAAGTGTAAGAGGGAGCTCTGTCCGGTTGTCTCCCAGGTGATCCCGGACTATGTCGAAACTAAGGCAGGGGGCTCCTGGGGATAGAAAGGGTTGGAAAATTAGGATGAGCAGAGATCTCAACCCCCTCGCGTGTGATGTTTTCACCCGTCTTCCAACTCAGTTTTCTCTCTCAGAATGCCCCGTAAGTTAAAGACTCAGGACCAGCCCCGCTCAGGACTCAGGATTCCGGTCTCCTCCTAACTCAGGACCCAGAAGTCCTGGTGCTCAGCCCTACCAGTCTGCGCTCGGTGGTACAGCACGTAGGCCTCCTCGTCCATGACCAGCTCCTCTCCTTCTCCCAGCGGAGGTCCGCGACCTGGCAGGTAGACCTGGGCCGCGCCTTCGGTCCCTGCGTCGGGGGACTCGGCCTCCATGGGTTCCCCGGTTTCACACGTACGCCGCCTACCCTTGCGCGCCGCCATCTTCGAACCCTCTCACAGCGGGCGCGATGCAATGACGTCACTTCCGGGTTATGTATGCCTCCTTCCGAGATCCGCTCCGCTGCGCGGTTGCCTTGGAAGCCTCCCAGCTCACCAATTTGAGAGGGCGGTGGGGAGAGGGTGAAGGAGAGCTACGGCAACGGCGTCCCAGCCTAGCGACCGAGGCCTGCGGTTACGGAGAAACTACACTCTTCGCGTGACTTTGCGGCGCTTTTCCCCAGAGCAGCGGCAAGGCCTCCTGGGAGTTGTAGTTCTGTACGAGGCCGGTTTTCTCCTACTGGAGGAGTTCCGAGCTCCGACTCCACCGTCCACCTTTGACACTCATTGCTTCCTTTCCTTTCCATTATTCATCTATGCAAATAAGAGTTCTTACTGGCAAGTGGACTGGCTTTTTGCTCCCTGAGGACCCATAAAGCCTGTTTCCTTTCCCCTCCTTGTTATGATGTCTTTAATTCACTTCAAAATGCTTTAGTGTAGACAGGAATGATATGTGTAAGTTAGTCGTTTGAATCTACCCTCTTGGGGCAGTCAATAGCCTAACTAGGCGTTCACATTGCAGCTATGGTCAGCGAGCACTTAATCAGAAAGTCAGCCCTCTGGAGACCACTATTACATGTGCTTTGGCTCTCTTTATCGCTCATCAGCACGGAGGTTTAGCTAATTGGCATAATGAAATGCTAGAAATAGATTCTCATTGGTGAGATTAAGGGCATTCAAGGTAGATGGATTGGCTAGGATATACTGCTCTCCCCTGGCTTGCATGAACAGAATGTGAAGAATCTAGCAGCCTCGTTGCTTGCAGCCATAGGAATGGGACACTAGACTTAATCCTGAATTTTTTTTTTTTTTTAAAGATTTTATTTATTTGACAGAGAGAAACACACAGAGAGAGGGAACACAAGTTGAGGGAATGGTAGTGGGAGAAGCAGGCTTCCCGCCGAGCAAGGAGCCCAATGCGGGGCTCGATCCCAGGATCCTGGGATCATGACCTGTGAGCCAAAGGGAGACGCCTAACGACTGAGCCACCCAGGCGCCCCTTGAAATGTTTTGATCCTGGGTCTTTGTTGAGTTAGCTGTTCCTTCTCTCTAGGTCTCTGTCCGTCCTCACCCCTCCTCATTCCTTCTCTTCTTAGGATCTTTTCTCACAGCTTCCTTCTGGGTCTTTGTCTCCCACCTCCCTCCAGGGGCATTGTTCTCAATATAATTTTCCTTCTGCCCTCTCTTCCTCTGTGGGACTTTTCTGTTTCTGTTTCCTCCAGAGAAGTTCGAGGGCGGCTGAGACAAACACGGAGCTCACACTTGGACTGAGGAGGCATAAAAACATGGTTTATTCCAAACACTGCAGTGTGTAACAGGAGAGTGGGAGGGGAGGTTGGTGGTGGGTGTGGATTCCCAGACCGTCCCCTCCACAACCCAGCTCCAGACCCGGCTGGAGATCTAGGAAGAGGAGGCTTTGGGGGAGGGGGGTGCTGCAGGGCCATCATGGGAGGGTCACAAATAAGGGCTGGATTTGGTGAGGCTGTGGATGGTGACACGTGAGTGTGGGAGTGAGGTGCGACAGGATGGGAAGTTTTGGCCCCACGTTGGCTGGGATCAACGCTAGGGGCAAGGGGAGGCGGGGCTTCCGTTGGGAGTGTCCTAGGTCAAAATAAGGAAAAGCGACCGTGGGTGGAAAGGGAGGAGGGTGTGTCAAGGTTTGACGTCAAGGGTCACAGTCTGGTCGGGGTACAGTCTGGGATTCAGGTCACAGTTTGGGGTCGGGGGTCACAGTCTGGGGTCGGATGACCATTTTTAAGGGGTCGGAAGTCACAGTCTGGGGTCAGGGGTTTCTGTGTGGCGGGGCCAAGGTCTGGGGTCACAGTTTGGCGAACGCGTCTCACAGTTTTGAGTCCCAATGGATGAAAGGTTAAAAACGGGCTTCCCCGGAGGCGTGGCTGGGGCCGGGGAGCTGCACAGTGATGAGGGGGGCCACGGCCCCGGGCGTGGGGGTGGGACGCAGGCGTGGCGTGACCCCCCACCTCCCGCCCCATCTGGTGACGTTAAAAAGCCCTTGTCGGGTTTAAAAAAAAAAAAAACAAAACACAAACACAAACTCCAGTGGGCTCCGAGACCCCCACCTTTCAGGCTGGGTGAGATTTGGGGGGACCAAATCCTTTCCGGCTCGTGGTGCCCCCAAAGCGAGGGGGCGCGGGACGCTGCTCCAGGCGGGGTCCGGCCAGGTCCGTTTTTTTCCTTCCCAACCCACGCGGGTCCTGTTCAGTGCGCGTGCCCCCTCGGGCCGTGGCCTGCGCTGACCGAGGGGGCGCCGGGGCCCCCGGGGCCGCGTCATACCTCGGACTCGAGGCTGGAGAAGTGCGCCGAGCCCCTGCGGGTACCCAGGTCCCCGCCCCGGTGTCTCCGGTGGGGCGCGGCGGGCAGCGGCGGCCCCCAGTGCGCGGCGTGCGGGCACCGGCGCGCGTGGCGGGAGGGCCCGGTGAGCCTGCGCCCGGGGGCGGCGCGGGGGCACGAGCTGAGGTCCTCGAGCGAGCGCGAGGTGGGCGCCGGCGGCGGGAGGTCCCAGCCCCCCGGGGCGCGCCGGTGCCGGTGGTGGTGCGGCGCGGCGGCGGCGGCGGGCGCGCGGTGGGCGGCCCGCGGGCGGTGCGGGTGCGGCCGCGGACAGCCGCAGCGGGCTCGGCGCCGGGGCGGGGGTCCCGCGGCCCAGGGCGGGGGCGGAGGCGCCCACCAGCCGCCGTCCAGGCCGTCGTGCGAGCAGCTGAGGTGGCGCGGCGGCGGCAGCAGCTCCAGGCTGGCGCAGTGGCGGCAGTGCCAGGCGGCCGGGCCGCTGCGCGGGGGCAGGTAGTCCCAGCTGCCGGCGCGCCAGCCCCCGAGCTTGTCGACCGACCAGTAGCGGCCGGGCGGCGGCCCGAGGCGCTCGGCGTACGGGTAGGGGAAGTCGGCGAACCACCAGGGCTCCAGGCCGCCCAGCGACGCGCCGCCCAGGCTCTCCGAGTCCTCCGAGTCCGACGGCGACGGCTCGAGGTCCAGGTAGGGGCAGGGGGGCGGGGCCGCGCGGCACGGGGGAGGCGCGGCCTGGGCCCCGCCCCCCGCGCCCGCCGCGCCCCCCGCGCCGCCCGCGCCGGGCCCCAGCAAGGGTTGGCTCTCGGGGTCGGAGCGCGGCCAGCGCGCGGGCGCCGGCGGGCTCTCGTCCTCGAAGGCCAGGCGGCAGAGCGGCGGCCCGACGGCGGTGGCGGCGGCGGCGGCGGCGGCGGCGGCGGGGGGCGCGGGCGGCGACGGGAAGCCGGGGAAGGGGCCGGCGGGGGGCTCGGCCGGCTCCTTGTCGCGCACGATGGCGAAGTAGGAGGGCGGCGGCTTCTGCGGGGGCTGCGCGGCCGGCGGGGACAGCGGGCGCCCGGCAGCGCCCCGGGGCGCCGCGCGCGCCTCGCCCACGCCCAGGCCCTGCGGCTCGATGGGGCCGTAGTAGCGGTGGAAGCCGTCGGCCAGGCCCGCGGCCCCCGGGGGCCCTGCAACTTTGGTGCGACGCCAGCGGTCCACCGCCGCGCGCTCGCGGGGCACGAAAGGCGCGGGGCCGGGCGCGGGCCGCGCCGCCGGGTACGCTGGGCTGGGCAGCGGCTGTGGCGGCGGTGGGGGCTTGGCGGGCGGCGGGGCGGCCTCCGCGCTGCAGCAGCTGTACATGCCCTGCGGGGGAAGGGGGGGAGAGCGAAAGAAGCAGGATCAGGGGGGGATGCCCCCCCACCCCCAAGGCCGCGCCTGCCTTCCCTTCGTCCGTCCTCTCTCTCCTGCACCTGGCCCCAGGGCTCTTGCACTTGTAGGCATCCCCGCCTGCCTCCCTCTCTCCCCCCTACCCTGGAGAAGGCCAGCAGGAAGTCCATGCGGTGGGTGGGCCCCAGGCAATGCCGCAGACGCCAATACACCAGGTGCTCCCAGGCGAAGACCAGCAGCGAGAGGCCCATGGCCACCAGGAGCATGTAGAAGACACCTGCCATGTTGTCGATGTCCAGCTTACTGCTCATCACCTCGATTTTGTCATTGTGGCAGATCCCCGAGAGCCAGAGTCGCTCCAGCATCTCGATCTCATCTGGAGAAAGGGCGGGGAGGGGGGGTTGGGGGGGTGCTGTCATAGGTCATCTTCCATGGCCACCATGGGAGGATGCTCTTATGGGAGTATAGGCGCCCAGGCCCCTCTTCCCTCAGACTCTGGTGTCCTGATCCTCATCCCCTCCTTCGACCAGGACCCAGGGCTCTGGTTCTGCCCCCCCACAGCCCCCGAGGCACCCCTGTGCACAGCGCACCATCCCCCAGGAACTGCAGCAGCGCCAGATCGATGGGCCGCTTCCAGCGGGAGCCCTTGTGCAGGGCGATGCCGTAGCCAGTTGTGGCAAAGACCTTGCCCGAGCCAATGGTGACAAGCTTGCAGCCCTCGTCCTTGCGCGCCATGTAGTTGAGCACTGCGGCGTCATAGATGAAGGCGTCCAGCTTCCTGGGGGGGGGAGGGGCATCAAAAGCAGGGTAAGTCCCACCCAGACGCCCTCAGGGCCCAGCCCAGAACCCTCCCTCACCCCTAACCTCCGGCTGCTCCAAATCCTGACCGGTGGTGAACTCTTGAGCGAGTCACTGTACCTCTTGGTGCCTCAGGTTCCATCTGTAAAGTGGGGATAACGGCAACACCTCCCTTCCGGTCGTTGCAAAGGTAAGAGGGCGCTTGGTGCCAAGAAAGTGCTGCAGACCCGTTAGCTGTGATTGATACGTTCAGTCTTCATGGAACCCTCCCCCCCCCGCCGAAGGTTCTGCATACTCCTCCGTTTTACAGGGGAGAACTGAGGTTTAGAAAGGGGACCCGTACGCAGAGCAATAGTGCTAACGATCACTTATATTGTGCGGGGCACTGTCCCAGCTACGGTAATGACTCATTCAATCCTCTCAGCGTTCCTAGGAGGTAGAAACTTGTTATCTCCATCATTCAGATGGGAAATGCAGGCCCAGACATGCATCTGACTTTGCTTGGGCTCTCTAGCCAGGCCCTAATTTCTAAACCTTGATGGGAAGACAGCCAGGGAGATGGATACACTGTGCGTGTCACTTCACACATGGTTCTGTGATTATTTGATTCATCTCAGCCTCTCCCATTAGACCGTGTGCTCCCCTCGAGCAGGATCCGGCTGGGACACACTCCCAGCCCGGTTCCTGGCATATGCAAGGTGCTTGTAAATATTTGCGGGATACGTCAATGAGTGAATAAATAAATCCACAGTGGGGAACACTGGGTAACAATTCTAGGAGACAAGATACGTGCCTAATGATCTGACAGGAAGATGGCCAGGGTGTATCCAAGAGGAAAAGGAACAAAAAAAGAGTCCCGGAATCCCACATAGAGCATAATTCCACATTAATTTTTTTTAAATGGTGCGTTTTGTGGGGTTTTGTTCATCTCGACTGCACACAGCAGGCCAGTTCTTGGAGGGAGGGACCTGTCTTGCCCAGCATTGTCCAAAAGAATGCTCCAACGATGACGGGAAGGGCCTTTCCGCGATGTCCGACATGGTGGCCGCCAGCCCCGCGGCAAGGTGACCAGTAAGCCCAAGGAACAGAACTTTGAATTTTATTTAATTTTAAATAATTTAAATAGTCCTGGACAGCGCAGGTCTGGGGAAAACAAGAGAGATCAAGGCACGTGGCTGGACGCTGGGTCGTGAAGGCAAAGGAGTTTTGGAGCTGTTTGCCTATCTATGGACGTAAATGCCTCTGGGACCCCAAATCTTCAGTAAAGCCCCGTCCACAGTCTCATGCATGAGCACATAAATGCCTCGTTGCATTTATGCAACATGACTGGTTGCAGAGAAAGGAAAGAAAAGGACAGAATTAGTCCACGGACCCCGAATGGGGAGGGAGTCAGCAGATTCCCCACACTGAATGGACTCCAGCCGAGGCAAAAGCTTGGGAGTGGGGCAAAGAATTTGAGGTTCTGGAGAAGAAGCCGAAACCTGGGGAGGCCAGTCACCATCCCACGGCTGGGGAATGGGTTTGAATTAATTCTATGTGGCTCCTAACAGGCAGGGAGATCCCAGCTGACATCTGGAAACATATACATATGGCTGAAGAGGAGGGACTGAGAAACTGAGGACTAGGAAGAAATGGAGGGAGGGTGTCCAGAGGTCCTCGAGGGGCGATAGTGGGGAGGGACCCAGGGGCACGGCAGAGAGGGCCAGAAATCAAGGCTTCCAGTGGCGGGGAGGTCTGAGGGATTTTCAGGAAGACGAGGATCTAAAGAGCCTTCACTTTTAACCCTTGGCTCAGTCCTTATGCAATATAATGCCTACTTCCCTTCCCTCACCCCTACTCCCTATCCCCTGTCATTGTCACTAAACCTCTACTGAGACTCAGCCATATTCCACAGCCTTGTTTAGGCTCAGGTTTGGGATCTTAACATTTGAGTCAGCTTCCGGTCCCTCCTCAGCTCACTACCCTCCCCTCGCTCCCAACTTTCACTCAGTAACTGGAGTTACCTCCCATTACAAGGCCCTACAACACCAAACACTCCTGGGTCCCTCCTACCCCTCTGCCCTCATCTCTCACCCATGCCTTCCTTGCTCACCCTGCTCCAGCCACCCTGGCCTGCACACGCAGTTCTTGGATAGCTCCAGCACCCTCCTGCCTCAGGGCCTTTGCACTGGCTACTCCCTCTGCTGAAATATTCGTCTTCCAGAGAGCCGCCCGGCTCTGTCCCTCACTTCCTTCAAGTGTTTGCTTAAAAGACACCTTCCTGAGCACCTTATGTACTACCGTAGCCCTTAGCCTCCTCCCCAACCCTCCCAAACTCACTCTTCTGGCCATATTTTTGTCCATAGCATGTATCCTCTTGTACCTATTATACGTTCTTGATTATTAAGTTTATTGTCCATCTCCTCCCACTGGGATTTAAATTCCATGAGGGAACAGGTCTTGTCCGCCTGGTTCACTGCTGTATCCGCAGGGTCTAGGCCAGGACCTGACATACGACAAGTATTTCAGAAAGTACAGCCCGATGAATGAATTCAGGCCGTTTCGAGATGGGCATTCCACGGCATGGAACCGGGAGGCAAGGCTTCATTAATATGGAAGAGATGCCAAGAGGTTTTTCTCCATGGAAAAAGGAAGATGAGAAAAGTGGGTGCTCTCAATAAGGAATGCATGAAGAGGTGTGTATGCATACATAGTTTAGGTGATCGGAGAGAAATTAAAAAAAAAATAATGCTTACTTCGTGGTAAGGGGACTTGAGGTTTCCTTTTTTTTGCCCTTCCTGTGTGAATGAGAAATTGAACATCTCTCACCAAAAAGGCCTCCAGAACTGGCTGGGAGGAGAAGCCATGTTTCTGTATATCTTTGTAAGAGATGTATTTCCTTTCTCTTCCCGTGACCTTGCTTGCCCGCTGTGGTAGGGTGAGACCACGTCTGGTATGTGAGCCAACCCAAACCCCGTGAGGCGGCTGATTCCCTCCTACCCTCCTCGGTAAGGATGGCATTTATGTCCAAGGTAATGACCCCTAGCCACACAGAGCTGTTGGAATTGGAAATTTTAATTAAAATTTAAAAATTCAAAAAAATTAAAAAATTCAGTTCCGTCGTCACACCAACCACGTGTCAAACGATCAGGAACTGCTGGCTACCACACTGGACTGCCCAGATCTGGAAGAGTTCTCTCATTGCAGAGAGGGCTGTCGGAAACGGATGCTCTAGGTGTGTCTGTCTCTCAGACCGGCAAGGAAGGTCCAAGAGAGCGGGGACTTCGATTTGTTCACTACTATACCCTCAGTGCCTAACTCAGTGCCTGTGTAAGAAGATCTTAATACTTACTGGATGAATGGATGAATGTCTTTTTTTTTTTAAGTTTATTTACTTAAGTAATCTACACCTAACATGGGACTCAAACTCATGACCCTGAGATCAAGAGTCCTATGTTCTTCTGACTGAGCCAGCCAGGCGCCCCTGAATAAATGCCTTAACTTTCATATCATTAAGGGTTATTTTGTCAGGGAGATCATGATTCAGTATTTGTTTTCCTTGTTCTTCTCTATATTAAAAACATTACATACATAATATGTATATGATGCATGTACCCACACATAAATTTGTATTGTGCGTGTGTGTGTGTGTGTGTGTGTATCTGTGTGTGTGTGTGTATGACTAAAATAAAAGACAAGAAAATACTGACATTGGGAATTCCACAACAAATATGGTCCAGACAGATCACCTCCTGTGAAGTTTGGTCAACAATCCTGCTCATGCAAACACAGCCCCACCAATTCTAGAGTTTTGTACTTCCACTCCCAAATATGGACCCGCTACCGAGGATTACCAGACATCAGTAAAGTCTCAATAAGAAAGATAGAAACAAAACCAACAAAGACAAGGGGGAGGGGACTTGGAGGAAACAGATTATGCAGAGAGGAAAAATTGCAAAAAAACCCACCTACCAATATCATCAGAGAAACAAGACAAGATATTCAACTTTGAATAGCATATCATTAAACATAAGGTACTATCAAATAATACTATAAAAATTCCGAGATCAGAAAAAGAGTTCTTAGCAGGGTGCCTGGCTTGCTCTGTCGGAAGAACATGTGACTCTTGATCTCGGGGTTGTGAGTTCAAGTCCCGTGTTGGGTGTAAAGGTTACCAAAAAAATAAACTTAAAAAAAAAAAAAAAAAAAGAGTTCTTAGAAATTGAAAATATACTAGCAAAAACGAAAAGCTTAATAAAAGAATGAACATAAGATTAAGAAAAACTCTCAGAAAGTACAGCAGAGAGATAAAGAGTTGGAAAAATAAGAGAGGATAAAAGGAAGAGTTCAGGAAGCCCAATATCAAATTAATAAGAGTTCCAGAGAGAAATGGAGGGAAGGGGGAAATCATAATTGAAAGAAATCAGGGAAGTTTCCCAGAATGAATGCCATGAGGATACAACTGAAAGATCCAGTAATGAAAATAAATGAAGACGTTGCTGAGA
>CM053620.1:41043419-41073691 GCA_028646535.1 Procyon lotor | reverse complement strand
CCGACTTCAGACTCTCCCATGAGATGAGGGTATGGCGGGAGAGACAAGCAGCAGCTAAAACTATGGTTAGCGCTTTCTAGGGAAACTGAGGCTCAAAGGAGTTCTGTGCCTTGCCCAAGGTGACGAAGCGGGAGGGCTCTGTGGGTTCTGAGTTCCAAGGGAGGAGGGGGCGGGGGGCAGGACTGCTGGGCTTCAAGCCCTGGAGCCCGGTTGTCACCTGTGGGTGCGATTGAGCTGGCTCCTGCAAGGCACAGAGTCCCGGATGCAAGTGCCACTGATGGGGTCCGCGGGCTCCACAATGACAAAGGGCCTCTCCTCCAGCGTGGCCACCGTGAGGTGCTGCGTGTCATCCACCGGCTGCAGGAAGCGGCCGTAGCGGGACCACAGCGGGTACTTTAGGCGCAGAGTCTGCTGCTCCCAACTGCCCACCTTGGCCAAGAGAAGGGGATTCAGGCTCCGCTGTGGGGACTTTGCAGGTTGTCCTGGCCATCGGGGCCCTCCTTCCTCAGAACCGTGGGCTCCCAGCTCCATCGCCCTTAGCTCCAGGAATCTAGGCCCCATTTCCCTCTTCTCCTTCGGACCCAAGGGTCTGGGCTACCACTTACCTCCCCCAGGACCTAGAAGTCTGGGCTCCTTCCTCCCTCAGAACCCAGAGTCCTCATCTCTGTCCAGACCAAGGGGTTGGGTCCCCACACCCTCCCATCAGTACCTGGGACTCCAGGCCCTCTCCCCTGCCTGGGGTTGGGGCTGGGACTCACCACCTCCCAAGTCCTATCTCTGGTGAGGGAGATGACCACCAGAGAGGGGTTCACCAAGAAGCCGTCCTCATTGAAGGAGTAATCTCGGTTGTCCCAGGTAATATTCATGAAATACCTGCCCAGGAGGAAGGGAGGGGACATGTGGGTACCTGGGCTGGACCTAAGTGGCCAAAGGCAGAGAAAAATCCCCTTTCTCCTGACCAGCCCTAGCCTCCAGCTGGAATCTCTCCCCCAAGATCCTGAACACCTAAATATTCCTCTTCTTTGATCAGAAGCCTCTGCTCGATGCCCAGCACCCCCTGAACAGGGTCGCAGACCCTCAGCCCGAGTTTGAGGTCCTCGTAGAGACCCTGCATGTTCTGGCCCCATCTGGCTCTGCCAGCCCATCTCTGATCTCTTCCTCCCCTCAAACTCCTTCCACCCCGAGCCCTTTCTGAACGCAAAGTGTCCCCAAAACGTATTGAGCAGTTTCCTATGCCCTGACCATTGTAGGTGCTGTGCTCTCTGCTTGAAAAATGCTTTCTGTCCCTTCTCACCCCGATTGATTCTTACATCTTCAAGATTCAGCTCAAGTGTCCCTTCCTCTGGGAGAAGCCCCAGAAGGTCTCTGGACTTTCAGATAGTCTTCATGGCGCAGTGGTACCTGTACCGTGAATGCCTGTCCTTAAGCCCCGGTCACTGCACCAGACCTTCAACTGCCATCCTCGCCTCCTCGCTCCCCTCCCCCATCAGTCCCCAAGCGCCACCTTCCTGCCCCCAGGATCTCTCCACGTCGCCCCGCCTCTCCATCAGCACAGACCCCCTGGACCCTTGCCCCAGCCTCCTGCCCGGCCCCCAACCTCCATTCTCTCTCCTCCAGTTGGTTCCACACTCCCCCCCTCTCCCCCCCAGGGCTCTTTCTGTTCGAGAAACTGACTCCACTCCTTTCCTGCTCATGACCCACCCGTGGCTCCCCTGTGCTCCAGAACAAAGTCCAGCCTCTCAACCTGGCATTCGAGGTCTTTGTGGCCTGGCCCCGTCTGCCCCCACCCCCAGCGTCACCACCCCCCAATCCCAATTCTCCTTCCTTTATCCACCCTGCGGTCCCACAAATACGCCTGACTTTTTCTCCCCTGTGGGCCTTTGTGCGATGCTGTTCCCCCTGCCTGAAATTTTAACGGCTCTTAGAATCAGATCCAAACCCCTTAATGTGGCCAAAATGCCCTGCATGAGCTTGGGCCTACGCAGGCCTCACTTGTTTCTCCATACCCTCTCCCCATACCCTCTCCCCATACCCTCTCTCCATACCCTATCCCCGGCCTAGCTCCCTAAGCTCCAGCCACAAGGGCTTTGTTTCAGGCTCCCAAATACGCGATCCCGGACCGAGTGAGCGCCCTGCCCCTGCTGTCCCCCCTCCTTTCTCTTCATTCAGATCTTCCAACGGTTGGCTCTTTTCCTCTGCCCATTTTTTTTTCTCATACCTCCAAACTTCACCCACTCAGAAAGACCTTCCCAGACGGCCTGACCTAACCTAGCACCCTGGGCATTGTACCTGTTTTATCACCCGCTGGTTTTTTTCTCCTTCATCTTGTTTGTTCACTGTTTGTCTCCCCTATGAGACTGTCGGCTCTGTGAGAGCGGGGACCTTGTTCAACACCACATACCCTTGTGCCCAAAGCATTGCTTGGCACATAGCAGACTCTCATAAAGACTCATTCAAGAAATGAATGAATGGGGGGCGCCTGAGTGGCTCAGGGGGTTAAAGCCTCTGCCTTTTGCTCAGGTCGTGATCTCAGGGTCCTGGGATCGAGCCCCGCATGGGGCTCTCTGCTCAGCAGGGAGCCTGCTTCCCCCTCTCTCTCTGCCTACTTGTGATCTCTCTCCTCTCTGTCAAATAAATAAAATCTTAAAAAAAAAAATGAATGAATGAATAAGCCATTCATCCGTCAGGTCTCAGCTTAGATGTCTCCTCCTCTTGGGGACCTCTCCCTGACCCCATATACTGACCCATGACTCAGTAGCCTAGTTTGGAAGGCTGATCGCGGTCAATGAAATCTGTCTTTTGGGAAGACACTGGCTGTGAGATTTGGAGGGTGGAGGGATAGGGAGTGGACAGGATAGGATGAAATTATGAGTATCAGCAGAGAGCAGACATTCTGGGTAAACAGTGAGTGCTAAGAACTGGACAGCCTCTGGGAGTGGCAGGTCAGACAGAGATGGGGTGGAGAGAGTACAAGGGAGACAATCAGAAACAGATGAAAGGGTAACTGGTCCCCAGGCTTGGCCTCAATTCCTGGCGTCTGGGTTTCTGTGCGTGTTTATCTTCCCAATAAACCCCCTTTTCCTTTAGGAAGCTTGAATGAGACTCTGCTTCCAGCAACCAGAAATGTCCTGGCGCAGACAGTACTCCCGCTGGTGCTCCCACAATGCCCGGGGCCACCTCCATGATGGCAAGCATCACACTGTGTTGTCATTATCCAGGCCCTGTCTGCCACCCCTACAGGACCCTGTGTTCTTTGAAGAGAAGTCCATGGTCTTATTCATCTCCGTGTTCCCAGAGCCCAGCAGGAGCCCTAGTTCCTAGCGGGTGCTCAGTAAGTATTTATGAACGAGGGATGCTTTTCTCACCCGCTTGTCCCCGGATCCTGTCCCCCAAGTCACCGATTCTCAATTCTCCTCCCCTCGGTTTTCTTCTCCACCCGTCACCACCTCCTTCCAAGATGCACCAAACCCTGCTCTCTTCTAAAACAACAGTGTGTAAGCCGGGCACACACCTGTCCAGCTAGAGTCCGCACCTCCCAGTCCTCGGTGCCGCTAGTCCAGGCCCCTTGCAGGTGAGACCTTCCAGACTCTAACAATTGCCGCCCCGCCCCCGCCGCAGGCATTAGCCAATCAGAACCGGAGCCTAACTAATTTGCATGCGACGCGCCTGTAAGCAACCAATAAGGCAGCCGGGGCCGCCCCGCGACATCCCCGCTCTTTCCTTGCACGGAAGGAGATTGCTTGCTCCCTACTTGATCTGTTTTGCCCTTTCTCAAGAGCTAGAATTCACACCTGCGGCCCCAGCTTGGACTGCGTCAGGAAGGTGGCGGAGCAACAAGGTGGGAGGGTCCTGGGTCCCTGACCAATCACATGGATCAACAGAGCCACCTAATAACCTAGAACACTCATTTCTGGAATTTTTTTTTTTGGAAGATTTTATTTTAAGTGATCTAGGGGTGCCCTGGGTGGCTCAGTCGGTTAAGCGTCTGCCTTCCGCTCTGATTATGATCCCAGGGTCCTGGATCGAGCCCAGCATTGAGCTCCCTGCTCGGCGGGGAGTTGGCTACTCCCTCACCTTCTGTCTGCGGCTCCGCCTGCATGTGCTCTCTCTCTAATAAAATTTTATTATTATTTTTTTAAGTGATTTCTACACCCTGTGTCCCCATGGACACGAACTCAAAACCCCAAGTTGGAGAGTTGCATGCTTTACCGACTGAGTCAGCCAGGGGCCTCTCATTTCCGGATTGTTAAGTGAGGAAGAACAACTTCTACATCGTCTGGGCCCCTGAATGGGTCATTTTGTTACCGAAATTCAGCTTATCCTCTAGGGAATATCATCATACCTGAGATGCCATCAACTATGGGGTCTGTCCCTAGTTTTATGTACCACAAGGAAAGAAAAAAAGTGCTGCCAATTAAATCACGATAAGCCATCAACTGGAAGCTATATCTTGATTTCAAAGACATGAAACTGTGGGGAAAAAATTCATCTTAAAATCAGGAAATATCATAATACATTCACTCTGTCTTGGGTGCTTTTTCCAAATTACCTGATTTAACCCCAGACAGGAGACCCAACTATATCCATTCTACAGAAAAGTAAACTGAGGCTCTGAGAGGGGATGTGACCCATCTGAGGCTGCTCAGCCAGGCAGTACCCCAGGTAGTCAGGCTCTGGAGCCTTCCCACAGCCCTCCTGAACCAACCCCACTCACCTATGTAGACTCTCCCCTCGGTGGGTGCGGTTCTGGGCACGGCAGTCGTGGCCGAGCTCGGGCAGGAAGCCATAGTCACGCAGCAGAGCCTGGGCACCTCTGGCCACGACGGCCACACCAGCGGCCACACGCCGGGCCAGGTCATCCCGCCAGCCAGCCGAGCGCACAGCGAACAGCCCGGCAGGCAGTGGGGCGCCTCCTGGCAGAAGAGGGGGCTCTCCGGGGGCGCCTGAGCCTCCGCCTCCAGCCAGCTGGGGCCCCACCATGAACCAGACGTAGCCAGGCCCCGTGAGGCCAGCCTCCTCAGCTGCCCGGAACACGGGCTCGGCTTCCTCCCGGGCACAGAAGAGCAGGCGGATCTGCGCGCTGACGCTGCGGAGCTGGGCGCCCAGCACCGCCTCCCCGGCTCCAGGGTCCAGCGTCAGTGCCCCGCGGTGCTCCCAGCCCACCATGCTGCCATCAGTCAACACCTCGATGTAGGACAGGAAGGCCCGGTGGCCGGGGGCACGCGTGGTCACCGCCACAAAGGATGTCCAGTCGTATTCCTCCAGCACCTCAAAGATGACCTGGAGCTGCTGCTCAGTGGAGGAGCCCAGCTGCAGGAAGGTGGAGCCCTTCTCCTGCGAGGGGGAGGAGGAGGAGGTCAAGGAGGTCAAGCTGGGGAGACCCCAGCTCCCAGCAACCAGGAGGGGGCCTTCAGTTCCCAGTGCCCAAGCGTGTCCCAGCAACTGATGAGGGCAGCTCCCAGTGGCCACTGGTATGTCACAGGTCTCAATAGGGCAACTGCCTAGCTTTTCACCAAACCCCTCTCCTTTTCCCTGCTGCTGCACAGAGCTAGGCCTGGAGTAGGTTTAGCCATGGGACTGAGTTCTAGACTCATCCAGAAAAGCTCTCTTCCCTGAGAATATATGCAGAGGCCCCAGGAGAGAACTCTGAAGTCCCGGGGGATTACAGAGCCGTGAGAGGGTGGAGCCTGAGTCCCTGAGTCATCCCTTGGAGGAGAGCCACCTCTAATCACGAACACCTGTTTGGATTTTATATGTGTGAAAAACAACCTTCCATTGAGTTGAACCACTGAGACATGGGGGTTTATCTGTTACAGCAGCCAACATTACCCTAGAACACACAGAGCATCCCGGGAGGGAACTACAGTCCCCACCATCCACCGAGAGGGAGGACTACATTTCCCAGTATGCAACAAGGGTGGGGAAGGTACCGTCTCTCCCAGCCGGCATTGGCTTTGCTGAGTGGACTTGCCCGGCTCTGGTTTTCCTCCTGCCTCCCTGACTTCTGTTTTCTTTGTTGGACTCTTCTTCCTCAGTCAGATTTTTAAACACAGAAGTGCTCTAGTGTTCTCTTTTCTTCTTTGTCCTCCCTCCTTGGTGATCTTATCTAGACCCACGTGTTTAAATATGGTCTTCGGTGCTATCCAATATGGTAGCCAATAGCCACCCATTTAAATTAATTAAAATTAAATAACATTTAGATCCCTGGCTGCACTGACCACATGTCAAGTGCTCAAGAGCCACACGTGGACAGTGGCCATCATACTGGACAGAGAAGATATAGGCCACCTTCCTCATTGGAGGAAGTTCTTATTACCCCACACTGAATATGTTGATGGCTCCTCTCCAATCACTGCACCTCTCTCATGAACTCTGGACAGACCTATCCCCTTTTCTACTCAACATCTCCTCTTGGATTTCCAAGGGGCATCTTGAAATTAGCATGTCAAAAGCAGAATTCTTGATCTCACCAGCCACCCCCCCTCCCCCAAGCATAAACCTGTTCTGGGTCTTCTTTCCTTATTTGCCCAGCTGCTCAGCTCCCAAAGCTAAACCACCCTTTCCCTTCCTTTCCCTCACACCCATTCCGGGCCATCTTCTAGTGTTCTCGGCTTTCTGTTCAAAACATAGCCCTATTCACAAGATGCCTAGGTGGCTCATTCGGTTAAGTGTCTGTCTTTGGCTCGGGTTGTGATCCCAAGGTCCTGGGATCAAGTCCCACACTGGGCTCCTTGCTTATCCCGGAGATTGCTTCTCCCTCTGCCTGCTGCTCCCCCTGCTTGTGTACACTTTCTTTCTCTGTCAAATAAAGAAATAAAATCTTAAAAAACAAAAGCAAAAAAACATAACCCATTCTTCACTACTGCCCCATCACAACCCTCGTTGACTGCCATCTTGCTTAGACAACGGTAACAGCTTCCTGACCCCTCTCTGCTAACATTTTTGCATCTGCCAGTCCATTCTCCATCAGCAGCCAGAGTCATCTTTTCCAAAATACTAATTGGATCCCATCTCTTTTTGGTTGAAAACCTTCCAATACTCCTACCTTAGAGTCAAAGCCAAAGGCCTCACTTTGGCCCACAGGCCCTGCATGGGCTGGCCCACGCTGCCTCTCTGACCTCATCTCCTGCCACCCCCACCTCTCTGTTCTTCCTCAAACACATCAAGTTCCTTCCAGCTTCAAGGGCTTGGCCCTCAGCTGTTGCTTCTTGCGGGGACACTCTCCCCCAGCTCCTCCATGCCGAACCTACCCCTTCTCATTCCTCAGGTCCAGATCATTTGGCACCTCCTCAGGGAGGCCTCCCCTGACTGCCATCCTACCCTTCCTCCAGGACGGATTTCACTATCTGTTATTTGCTTTCTGTCTCCCCATTAGAATGCAAGCTCCATTGAGAGCAGGGATTCTGTCTTCTCTCCCCTTCCCCCTTTTCACAACTGTATTTCCCCAGAACTAAAACAGCCCCGGCATGGAGTCAGCCCTCAGTGAGAAGAGGAAGTGAACTTTTTTGCTAGGTATGTGCCTGTGGTTATAGGCATAGCAGACAGGATAGTCGTCCTGAGCGGATGAGGTCTCCCAGGCTGCAATGAGAATCCTGAGATGACCGCATCCTGGGGAAGTGGAGGTATGTTGAGGGGACCACTTTTCCAGCATTCAGTGAAGGCACGACGGCCCTGTGAGGACCCCTCTTTCTTCCATCCAGAGGTACTGAAGGGACTACATTTCCCAAAAGACAATGCGCGTACCTAAGCGGGCCACAGTTCCCAGGTGACAATAAACAGAGTGCCCCACACTTCTCAGCAGCAGTGGAGGCAGGAGGATTCACATCTCTCCGTAGGCCATAAAGGCGGCAGCCAGGGAGTAGCTGTTCACGTCGAAGGTGATCTGCCTGCAAATCTCTGGGAAACTGTCTAAAAGAAGAAAGTTGGCCAGCGGCCCTTCCCAGAATGCCCTGGACAGGAGAGAACTACAAGTCCCAGGATGTAAGTGGGACCCAGTCACTAAGCCACCGGACCTCACAGCGGGGAAACTGGCGGGGACTTAGGCTCCACCCACTCAGATGGCTCCATTCGCCCTAGTACCACCTCGGTGACGCTTGGCTCCACCCTTAAACAGGCCCCCCTTCTAGCCTATTCCTTCTTCTCAACGCGTACACCAGGCTTAGCCCAGTTCTTTCCTTTCCTACCAGAAGTCCAGTCCAGCTGGTCCTCCCGTGCCCTCGGGTGGCAGGCCTCTTTCCAGGCCACAACCCGCTCCAGCCCCTTTCCCTCTCTCCTGCAGTCTCCTGGGTTGGCCTTCTCATTGGCTGGGCCTGCCTTTCTGGTGGGCCTTCGTCCTCACAGGCCCACCCTCCGGATTCTCGCTTTCCACGCCTCACAACTGGGACGTGCCTCCGCCCAAACCCCACTGGGGGACTGTTTCCCACTCTAGGTCCCGCCCCTTTCGTCCTGAGCAGTCGGCCCTGCCATCTTCCTGGCCTCCCTCACCAGCTAGCTCTCCCCTTGCCCGACTGCCCTGGCCCCCACTTCCTGGCTGCATGGTTCTGCCCTTCCCCAGCTCGCCTACGACCCCTCTCCTCCCGCTCCTCCTTTCACCGAATGGCTCTGTCCTCCTACCTAGCCCTCGAGAGCCTTGCTCAGCTGGCCGAACCACATCAGCCCCCACCCCGTCCCTCAGTATCCTGACCTTCTCGTACCCTTTCCCGGCCCTCTCCCTGCCTTCCCGGCTTCTGCCTCCTCCCCAGACCTCACCCCTTCCTGAACCCCATTCCTTTCCAACTGACTCCTCCTTTGCTGATCCCCAGATCACCCCCCACCCCGTCCCTTTTTGTTCCCAGTCCCCGCCCCTCGCTGCCCTAACCCCGCCTCTTCCCCAGATTCCATTCCCTCCCCTGACTCCCTCCTCCCGCAGCCCCTCAGCCCTCCGCGCACTCTGACCCGGACCGGCCTCTCTCGCGCCCTGCTTCTGGGTCAGGCCCCCGGCGGGCGCCGCCGGTCCCGTAGGCCACGCCCCCAACCAGCCCCGCCCCTCACCTAGACCTGACTCCTCCCTCGGACCCCACTCCGTCGCCGAAGCGGCCCCTCCGGCTCGGCCCCGCCCCACCCCGCGGCTGGCCCCGCCCCCCCGCAGGTCGCGCGCACCTTGGGCGTGAGCACGAGCGCGGCGCCGCCGTGCACGGCCACGATGGGCAGCGAGGTCTGCGCCGACAGGAAGTCGAGAATGGGCGCGACGGCGGGCGCGCGCGAGTCGTCCTCGAACACGACGCCGTGCACGCGCAGCCCCGACAGCAGGTCGCAGAGCTGCAGCACGAGGCTGCGCGGGTCCGAGCCGTTGAGCACCAGCGCCACCGGTCGCACGTCCAGGCCCGGGCTGCGCACGGCCGCCGCCACGGCCGGGCCCAGGCGCGCCGCCTCGCTCGCGTACGCGGGCCCCGAGAACACGAGCGCCACGTTGAGCGGCCGCGCCCCGCCGGGGCCCCCGCCGGGCCCGCCGACCCCGCCCGGTCCCGGCGCCTCCTCCGGGAACGGGCTGGCGCAGGCGAGCGCCAGCAGCAGCAGCATCTTAGCGGGGCCCCGAGGGCCGCGGGGGCCACCGGCGCCGCGCATCGCCTGCGGGCCCCTCCGGGCGGCCTCTGACGCGGGAGAGCGGGCGCGCCGAGCCCGGGAGACCCCGGGAGCCGAGAGGGACGCAGATGGGAGGAAGACACAGAGAGGGGGAGACAGAGACAGGGGACGAGATAGAGAGAGACACGGAGAAGAGGAGACAGAGACGCAGAGATAGGGATGAGAGGGAAAGGTGGGGATAATAGAGACAGGGAGCGACAGAGAAACACACACACACACACACACACACACACACGCAAAGGGAGAGACACAGAGACAGGGAGAGTGGAGGTGGGTAATGGGGACAGAGAAGATACAGAGATAAGGAAACGAGATAGACAAGGCAGGAATGGGGAGGACAGTGAGACAGGACAGATGGGTAATAGACCCGCAGAGATGGGATCAGAATCAGAGACCGAGGGAGATGTGTAGAGAGATGAACACAGCCACAGAGAGATGGTCGGAAAGAGACATGGACGGGGATAAGGAAAGAGATGGAAGGAGAAACAGAGACCAGGATAGAGAGGCTCAGAGTGACAGAGACAGGGAGAGGAAGGAGGCAGAGAGAGATAAGACAGAGTGACAGAAACAGGGAGGAAATGATAGGGAGGCAGGCAGAGATGCAGAGATAGACAAGGAAGGCGGGAGAGATAAGAGATGAGAAAGTTGGACAGAGACAGGAAGATGGGAAGAAGCCCAGAAAGACGGAGACGGACCCCACGGCCACCAAGAGACATGGACACACAAGAGATGGAAAATCAGGCAGAACAGATTGAGGGAGGAGGCAGGCAGAGCAGACAGAAAACATAGGAAGACAGAAATAGCGAACCAAGGCAAAGATCAAGACCCCCACCAGGGAGGTGCCCGGCACAGACATGAAAGGAAGGCCAGGAAGGCGGGTGGCAGGAGGGATCAAAAATAAAAGGAAGAAAAGTGAGGGGAAAAAAATGAGAAAGGGAAAAGGGGTCAGGTGTGTGGGGGGAGAGAAAGAAGAGAGAAAAAGAAATGAGCGGGGCATCCCAAGGAGAGAAAACACCCCCAGGACCTTACCCCCCACCTCGACCACAACCCCCAACCTGTTTTTGTCCCCTTACTCTGTCCCTATCCCCCCAAGTCTCAGTGAGAGCTAGAAAGAGAGTCACAGCCCAGGCTGGGTTGCAGGGTTGGGGGGCACAGCTGTGGAGAGCTGGGGGGGGCAGGGGTCCTTGGCTCCCAGCCCAGAGCAATTTTGTAAATTAGAGGAAATACAGCATCTCTTCCTGTGTCCCCTGTTCAATACTAGCTGCCTGGGGTGGTCGGGCTGGGAGCCCAGACTCCGGGCTCCTAGGTCTGAAGGAAGAGGGCACTGGGGGCCTGGACTCCCGGTTCCCAGGGAGAGAGTGCCTTCCTGAAGAGGTGAGGGTCCAGATGGGGAAGAGTTCTCTCTTGGCTGTCAATCAGGCTCCTGTCCGGTTGCCATGGTAGCGCAGGCCTCCTCTACCCCACAGATAGGATTGGGGAAAGGCTCACACCCCTTCCCCTGCCTAGAGGCCTCGCTCCCCCCCCGCAACACACCGACCTGCCTTCCCAGGGATCCTGGACCACTGTCTCTCCAGGGATGGGGGTGGGGACTCCTAGTATGCCCTCCCTCCCAAATCCCTGGCTCCCCTGGCCCCTCCCCTCCTCTGCCCTTCTCCAAGCAGCTGGCTCAATCAGCGCTTAGAATAGCCCCCCCCCCCGCCCCAAAATAACCCACAGCTGTGGCCTGGCCCCCGCGGGGTTAACACTCACTCTCTCCTCCCTTCCTGGTGGCTTCTCATCCCTCAGACCCACCCCTGCTTGGCCTCTGTCCTTGGGGACCCCGTGGTCCTGCTCCCCGCTGAGGCCCAGGAGGGCGACTCCAGCCCCACCCTTCTTAGGGAGCTGGGTGCCCAGCCCTCTCGTGGGGAGGGCAGTCTCGCACCCCTCCAGGGTCTGAGTAGTGGCATCTCGAGCCACTGGGGGGACTCTGGAGGCCCAATTCCCAGAACCTATGCCCTCAGGGATCACATTGCCCAGGCCCCCAGTCTCCGCTTCGTAAGTCTCAGTCCCCAGATCCATTCCCGTGGGGCTCAAGAGCCGAACCATCCTCGTCCCCTGCCCCATCAGAGACTCAGGAGACTGGGCCCCCAGCCCCCTCTTCCCTCGGACACAGAAGCTCTAACTTCTCCCATAAAGACTCAAGATGAGTCTCAGCACCCTTCTCCCCCAGGACCCAGAATTCTTGGCACCCTCTGGCCCCTAAACTGGGCGCCCAGCCTCCTCTATGCCCAGAAATCAGGAGTCCAGGCCCATAGCCCTCTCCTCCCTTAAGAACCCCCTTTTTGCCTCAAACCCCGTCAGTCCCAACATCCTGGGAGCCCCCCCATTCTCCAGCTCCAGCCTCCTGTCATCCCACTCAGGTCCTGTACACAGCACAGGATGTCCCCCAGCTAAGAAGGAGGAGGGTGCCAGAGATTCCTGGGGTGTCCCTGTCTCCATCACTCCCCCCTCAATCCATCAGAGAAGAGGGGAGAGGCCACTTTGATCAACAGCCCGCCCCCCCTTCGCAGCGTGCTGCGGACGGCATCCCGCCCCCCCCCAACACCGTTCTCTCCCCACCCTAATCCCGGTGCTCAGAACAGGCTGGAAGGGTATTCCAGAACCCTGAGGAAGGGGTGGTAGCGTGGGGCGAGGGGTGCTCGGGGCCTGGATGCCCTCAAGGTCCTTGGCGGGGGTATTAATAGCAGACTCATAGCTCTGAGAAGGGAGGGGAGAGCCAGAGGAGAGAGGGAGAGGGCCGGCCGGCGAGGGGGGAGATCGATGCGGGCAGGGGGATGCAGTGGGAAGATGGGATGGAGAGATGGGGGGCAGAGACAGATATGGGGTGTCGGGTATGCAGGGCTGGGGAGAGGGTGCAAAGTGTCCGAGAAATGGGGGGTTAGGAGGTCTGAGGAGTAGAGACCCAGGAAAAAGGGGCTCAGAGAGGGGGAAAGAGAGGCGGCGGAGGAGAGTGACCAGGAGACAAGGGAGCTGGCGAGGGGCAGAGGCCCCTGCTCCATGTCATCCCCCTGCTTCCCTGAGGCCCCTGGCCAACTTTCCCTTTCCTAGATCCGGGGGTCCACGTTCCCACCCCACCCCTGCATCCCCTACCCCGGCCTTACCTTTTCATGACCCTGTTCTGTGGGGGGTATTGCCGGGGGGCAGGACCGGAACCCAGAGTCCAGCGACCCGAAGATACGGAGGAGGGCTCGGAGGAGGGCTCAGGGAACCGCTGGGGGGCCAGGCCCCAGGGCGGCAGTGGCGGCGGCGGCGGTGGCGGCGGCAGCGGCAGCGGTGGGGACCTCCTGCCTGTCCCCGGCTCCTGGCTCCTCCGGCTCTCC
Source organism: Procyon lotor (assembly GCA_028646535.1). Taxonomy (NCBI): domain Eukaryota; kingdom Metazoa; phylum Chordata; class Mammalia; order Carnivora; family Procyonidae; genus Procyon; species Procyon lotor. The sequence continues at coordinate 41,060,711 of CM053620.1, read as the reverse complement.
CTCCTGGTCTTCGGTCCCGTCCTGCCCTGTCTGTCCCCCAAGGTTGCGGCCACCCCAACTAGGCGAGGACGCGGCTACACATGTTGCGCTGGAAGTTGGGCCCCGGACATTGCGGAGGCTGTCGGGGTGTCCTCCTGCCGCCCCGACCCCGTGGGGATCCCCCCTCCGCCCACCTGGGGTGCCCCCCTCTGCCGCTTCAGCCCCGGCTCCTCCTCCCGTCCATGTGTCCGGTCCCGCCTCTCCCTGGCTCATTCGCACCCCCACCCTTTGTGCCCTCAGCGCTCCCCCCCCCAAGCGTCTGTGTCTGTCTGTCTGTCTGGGTCACCTCTGAAGCCGGCGGCTGGTGTGTGTGCGTTTGTGTGAGGGCAGGAGGCTGCCTGTCGGGGGACCTGCCTGCCCCTTCCTTGCTTGGCCACCTCCAGACCCCCCCTCAGCACCCCCACACTCAAACCCAGGCAGAAACACACACATACACACACGCACACACGCACGGCCTCACTTCCCTGGGATTCCCCCTCAACACCCCCGGAGCTCGAGGAGGGAGAAACACACACGCACACGCGCACACACACACACAGGGGGTCCAATGGGGGCCGGGCTGCCGCTGCCGTCCGGGGCAGTTCGGACAGACAGGAGGACACAGGCAGCTGGGGACGCCAGACACCCGGCCGGACGCAGGCACCGAGTCCAGGTACACACCATCCATCCGGGTTTGGGGGGCTGGGGGGGGAGGAAACTGGGGGGCCCGCGACACCCAGGCAGGAGGTTCAGAGTCGGTACAGACAGACAGCCCCCTCCCTCCCTTCCTCCCCCCTTCCCTCCCTCCCTCCCTCGGCCGCCGCAGCCCTCACAGACACACCCCCCCTTCCGCAGCCCAGCCCGAGACACCCTGACACACCGAGCCTCACCGGGCAGATGGCAGACGCACGAGAGACCCCTGGGGGCCAGGCGGACCCACCCAGGCCGACACCCCCCAGCTGGGCACTGGTGGCCGAGGGCGGCTGCGGGCGGAGGGTGGCGGCGGCAGCCGCTGCTCGGAGGAGCTGGAGCGGGAGGGACTCGCACACTCGCTCTGTTCTCGCACACACACACTCACTCGGGATGCGATTAACATTCAGTCCCCGTCCGCCCCTGCCGGGAGACCCACAGCCCCCCCCTCTTGGCCTCCCTGGGGACCCCTCCTCCTGCCAGGGCTGGGGGAGGGGGCAGCCCCCCACCCCCAGCTCCCAGCCTCTGCCTTCCTCCTGGGACAAGAGAATGAGGGGTCGCAAATAAAAAGGGAGGAAGTGTGTGTTGAGTGGGGCGGCGGGTGGGCGGGGGAGGGAGGCAGGGACTCTGAACTCAGCATTGACACAGCGGCTCCAGCCCTGACTCCTGGGCCTGGGGGGGTGGTGGGCTGCTGCTCTCTGCCCCCTCTCTGCTCGGAGGCTTGAGAAGCAAAAGGCCATTCCCAGACTTCGGTCTCCACCGTGCTAGGACCCTTCTTTTGGCTTCTATTGCCCCAGAAGGCCAGGCTTCCAAACTAGGTCTCCATCATGAGGACCGGGAGTCGGGGCTCCCAGCCCCCTCCTCTCTCAGATCCAGCTCAAGTCCCCAGCCCCCTCCTCCCTCCGACCCTAAAGTCCGGGCCCCCAGTGCCTCCTCCCTCAGATCCCCTCCTCCAGGCCCGGTCCCCGTTGGGCACTCAGACAACCCGACCCCCCAGGACATGCCGTCCTCAGGGGCCCATGAGTCTGAGACTAATGGCTGTCCCCCTCAGGCACCCCGTCCATCCAGGCCTCTGAGGAAGCCAATACCTCTTCTGTTACTGAGGCACGTTGGCCTCCATCACCCATGGGTACTCAAACATCCAAGAGGAAAGCAGTGACTGCTTCCTCCTAGACACAGCCTGGCCCCCCTAGAGGGGCCCTCAGGCCAGCCATCTGGCTCGACCCCTCATGCTAGAGAGGCTGGGCCCAGCGCTCTCTGAAGTGCTGGGGTGGTGGAGTGCGGGACACCTGGGCCCCTGAGGGCAGAGCCCAGTAGAGTGCCGGTGAGGGGACAGGGCTGTGGGGGGCCGACTCCAGGATCTGAGAGAGCTCTGCTGACAAAGAAGATGCTGGGGACCTGAATCTGTAGGTCCCAGAGGGAGGGAGGGATTGTGCATCTCCGTTCCTGGGCCACGATGCTGGAGACAAAGTCTGTTGAGGTGGGACCCTAAATCTCAAGGAAGGGGGGCCACACTCTTGGGTCTGAGGGAGGAAGGGGGCTGACGGTCCAGACTCCTGAGCGTGAGGGAGGGGCTGGAGGCTGCTTTCTGGTTTTTTGGGGGGACCGGAGCTGCAGGCCCCCTGAAGGCCAGCGTCTGGGGCCCTGTCTAGGATTTTTAAGGCTCACACACCAGCCTCCCCAATTCCTGACAATGGCAGAGGCTGGGAGGCTGAGCTGCCACCCTTGCTGAGGCACAGACCGCCTGGAGGAGCAGGCGCCGGATTTGGGAGTTTCAGATCCCGTCGACCCCACAAATTCCTAGCAGGGAGCCTTGGGGTGCCTTTAGCGCCGATTCTGCAAGCCGGGAGGTGCGGGATAGAGGGCGCCGGAGAGCCGGAACTCCGCCCTCTGGGGCGGAGCCTCCCGCTGGACTCCTCCCCCTCCCGCCCTCCTCCCTCTTCCCAGCTCCGGCTCCGCCACCAGCTCCGGCCTCGCCTCCCCCTCCCAGAGCCCCCTCCCCGGAGCGGAGCCCACCCGAGGGCCCCTCTCCCGCCCCCCCAGCCCAGCCACCCGGCCAGAACATCAGCCCCGGGGGGCAGACCCCCTCCAGCCTGCCTCCCACCAGCCCAGCCCTGCCAGACCCCCCCAAAGCATGAATCTCTTCCGATTCCTGGGAGACCTCTCCCACCTCTTAGCCATCATCTTGCTACTGCTCAAAATCTGGAAGTCCCGCTCTTGTGCCGGTGAGACGCCCACCCGGGCGGGAGAAGGGGGGAGAGCGCGGGGGACATCCCAGGACTCGCGGAAGGGTTTGGAGGCACTAGGGGGACGGGTCTCCCCACCCATCCCCCCACGGCTTGCTGGGGATCCCCCTTCCAGGTCCGGGGTCACCGGGGGGTCAGTTCCCTTCCCGAGACTAGGAGTGCATACACTTGGGTGCGGGTGGCTCCGGGCACCCAATTCAGCTTCCGCGGGCCCTTCTCTGGTGGCCCCGGGATTTCGGGGCTGGGAACTGGGAGCCGTGGCGGGCAGGGAGGCGGCTGGGAGTTGGTGACGTGGACCGTGGCGGCCAGGAAGGCAGCGGGAGAGCGGCGACCGGTCCCGGGGGGCTGAGGTCAAGTGGGGTCCTGCCGAGGCCCCACCTGGTGCCCGGAGTGTGGGAGGACCCTGAAGGGGCCGGGAGTGGCCGTGAGGCCTAGCCTGGGACAGAGCCTCGGGCTGGAGTAGCTTCGGGGCCGGGCTGCCCCCTGGCTGTGGGCCGTGGGAAAGGGCCCTGCTCCGGCGGGGAGGGCTGGGGAGGCCTCCGGGGACAGCTGCACTCTGGAGCCGCCTCTGGGCTGCTCCCAGGCGCTGGGCCTCACCTTACTCCCCCGTGCAGCCCACGCCCAGCCTACCCCCCACTCTCTCACAGGGATTTCAGGGAAGAGCCAGGTCCTGTTCGCTGTGGTGTTCACTGCCCGGTACCTGGACCTCTTCACCAACTACATCTCACTGTACAACACGTGCATGAAGGTAAAGGCTCTTCCCCACCTGCGGGCCCCTCCTGAGCGGGAAGCCAAGTCTTAGGGAGGAGGGAGTATCGATCCCCGGCGTCCAAGGGGGGAAGGGGCTGGGGTTCCAAACTCCTGGGTCTGAGGGAGGAGGGGCTGGGGGTGAGGACTCCTGGGTCTGAGGGAGGAGGGGCTGGGGGGTGAGGACTCCTGGGTCTGAGGGAGGAGGGGCTGGGGGTGAGGACTCCTGGGTCTGAGGGAGGAGGGGGCCGGGGTTCCAGACTCCTAGGTTTGAATCTCTTGGAGCCCCAGGCCCTGCGCTTTGAGCTGAAGCCCTCTTCTCATCATCCCCCTTGGCAGGTGGTCTACATTGCCTGTTCCTTCACCACAGTCTGGATGATTTATAGCAAGTTCAAAGCCACTTACGATGGGAATCATGACACATTCCGGGTGGAGTTCCTCGTTGTTCCCACGGCCATCCTGGCGTTCCTGGTCAACCATGACTTCACCCCTCTAGAGGTAGGCCACATGGCAGGGCCCCTATAGCAGCGGGTGGCAGAATGGCTGTCCACAGTGGACCCTCTCGAAGGATTCCTTGAGCAGGGTTTGCTCAGACTTCTTTATATATTTTTTTAAGATTTTATTTATTTGTTTGACACAGAGAAAGAGAGATCCCAAGTAGGCAAAAAGGCAGGCAGAGAGAGAGGGAGAAGCAGGCTCCCCCGCCAAGCAGAGAGCCCAATGCGGGGCTCGATCCCAGGACCCTGAGATCATGACCTGAGCTGAAGGCAGAGGCTTTAACCCACTGAGCCACCCCAGGCGCCCCTATTTTATTTTATTTTTTAAGATTTTATTTACTTATTTGAATGAAGGTAGAGGGAGCACAAGCAGGGAGAGGGTCAGAGGGAGGAGCAGGCTCCCCGCTGAGCAGGGAGCCCGATGCCGGACTGGATCCCGGGACCCTGGGATCATGACCTGAGTCGAAGGCAGACGCTTAACCGACTTAGCCACCCAGGCACCCTGAGACTTCCTTATTTTAGGACGTACAAGTTCAGCACACAGGTTCGGGAGTCCAAACTCACTGAGTTCCAGGGGCTGCTGTAAGCATTTCTTTGTACAGCAGCCCCGTTTAACAGATGAGGCAACTGAGGCTTAGGGAGTCTAAATGACTTGTCCAAGGTCATTGGCTTAGTGAGTAGCTCTGGAATTGGGAACGGGGGCTCTGGAGCCAGGCTACTTGGATTTGAATCCCACATCTGCTACTTTCTAATAGCGAGTCCTTGGACATGTGACTTGACCTCTCCATGCCTCAGTTTCCCCATCTGTAAAGTCCCGATTAGGTGATTGTGAGGATTTACTGATCATGTAGCACAGTCTCTTGGTTAAACACCTAGACTTTGGGAGCAGAGAGCAGGGGGTGATTCAGAGCCAGCTTCTGCTACTCAGCAGCTGTGGGACTTTGGGCAAGTCTGTCATTTTTCTGGGCCTCAGTCTTCTTGTCTGTAAAATGGGGATAATCAATTCCTACTTCATAGGGTTTTTTTTTTATGATTTTATTTGACACACACTCACGTGTGCACACACGTACAAGCAGGGGGAAAGGCAAGGAGAGGGAGAAGCAGGCTTCCTGCAGAGCAAGGAGCCCAATGCGGGACTCGATCCCAGGACCCTGGGATCATGAGCTGAGCCAAAGGCAGAAGCTTAACGAACTGAGCCACCCAGGCGTCCCATTCATAGGCTTCTAATGAGAGGTTCATATTGGTAAAGCCCCATGTCTGGCCGTGGGTGGCAAGTACTGTGTCAATGTTAGTTTAATGACTAAGTTCAATACTGCGCTGATACCTCTAAAAGTCATGGTTTTTATTCCATAACTTTTGGTAGCAACTGTACAAATTCCTGGGAAGAATTTTGAGAGGGCCTGTGCTAAGCCTGTGATCTCACGCCTCCTGAGGCCCGGTGGGAATCAGAAGTCAGAGCAGCCCTCCCTCCCCTAGGCCCTTTCTGGCCTTGCAGGAAGCTGGCCCTGGGTGGCCAGATGTGCTGATGTTTTCCACGGAGGCCCCAATTCAGGAGTTTTCTTGAAAGATTGAGCTTTACAAGTTTGGCCACATATTCAAATTATATCTCTTTTTTAATTTTTAAGGTTTTTTTTTGTTTGTTTGTTTTTAGTAATCTCTACACCCAATGTGAGGCTCGATCTCACAACACCCCGAGATCAAGAGTCCCATGCTCTTCAGACTGAGCCAGCCAGGCGCCCCTCAAAATATATTTTCAAAAGCACTGTGCAGGCCAGACAAATCTGACCGAGGGCGACGTTGGCTCACTGGTCCCAGGAATGTCGGAGGGCTGCATCATGCCGTGGCGGGAACCCTGGGCTGGGCTGTGCGCCCTGGTCTTGGCAATCATACCGTCCTCCCCACTTTTCCGGATCACTTACCCATTCTGCAGATGAGGATATAGAGGCTGGGGGAAAGCACTGGGGCTTGCTCTAGGTGGAGGCAGCCAGACCAGAACACAGGACATTCAACCCTGGCTTTTGTAGTTTCCTCATCCGGAGGGGGGAGGTCACTCGTGCAAAATATTGGCACCCACTGTGTGTCCAGCTTTGCGCTGGCTGTCTGACCCCTTGGCCACCCAGGATGCAGACATCCTTAACCCCATTTCTTGGAGCACTAAGGTGAGGCTCAGATGGGAGAGCTCACAGGATTGGAACCCAGGTCCACCTGCTTGCAAAGCCCATGCTATTACCTGGTGCATGCTAAAACACTGATTTTTGGATCATGGAAGACAATTATTCTTTAAGAATTCAGACATCACGGGGCACCTGGGTGGCTTAGTCATGAAGCGTCCACCTTTGTCTCAGGTCATGATCCCAGAGTCCTGGGATCGAGCCCTGTGTCGGGCCTGCTTCCCCCTCTCCCACTCCCCCTGCTTGTGTTCCCTCTCTCGCTGTCTCTCTTCTCCGTCAAATAAATAAAATCTTAGGAAAAAAAAAAAGAATTCGGACATCAGGAATAGAGAAATCAACATGATGAAAATGTAACCTTCCGTCCCCTCTTCTGTCATAATTCTCTTCCCCAAGGGTGACCCTGGGGATAGCAGCTGAGTGTGCATCAATTTAATGGGTATGTTTTTTTTTGAGAGCCTCAATACGCCCCACTCGCTAAGAGCCGTGCTGGAGGATTCTGAGTGATTATGGGAGCAAGCTCTGGAGTCCAGTGCCTGGGTAGGAATCTGTTTCTACCCATATTGTAGCTGTGTGACCATAAACCAAAACAGCAGGGGAGGAACCCCACCTGCCACCTGGCCTTGTTCTCTGAGGGGAGCTTTCGGTGGGTCTGCAGACCGGAAGTCACCCAGATGGGACTTTCAGGTGGCTGAGGCCTGAGAAGGAGCTGACAGATGTCTGCGGGCTCTCCTTCCTCCTCCTACGAGGCCCAGTCCAGCTCCCAAGTGATGACTGTCACTGCTTTCTAAATGGTGGCTGGCGACAGGCACACGGGGAGCTGGCTCCAGTTCACTCACTCGTACATTCAGGCATCGAATGGGTGCCTGGCACTGTGTTCATGGGGTGAACAAGCTGTGGGATCCTAGGCCTCGTGGGGCTCGCTCTCGTTCTGGTGAGAGCTGCCAAGGAGGAGGACAGAAGGGGATGATGTGACAGTCCTAGGGGTAGGACTGGTCAGGGGAGGCCTCTCTCAGAGGTGATGGATGAGTGAGGCCGCAGGGAGGTAGGAGAGGCGGAATGTGGCGGTCTGGGGGGAGAACTGAGGTAACAGTGAGTGCAAAGGCCCTGGGGCAGGAAGAAGTGTGGTGTGTTGGAGGACCGGCTGGAAGGCTGCCTCCTGGAGAGCAGAGGGAGTAAGGGATGAGGCTGGGATGGGCCTTGAAGGCAGCCGTTAGGAATTTGGAATTTATTCTGGTTGTGATAAGCAGCAGTGACCAGACTTGAAGCCAGGGAGTGAGAGAGCCTGATTTACGTCTCTAAAGATTACGCATTGAATGTCGCCCCAGCAAGAGTGGGAAAATCGGCCCCATTTTAGAAATAGGGAAGCGGAGGCTCGGAGAATCTGGGTCTCTTGCCCACGGTCTCATAGGAGGGAAATCTCAGAGCCAAGATTGCAGCCCGGTCTGCCTCTCGGAGGGGCATGACTGCAAAGGACTCAGGAACGCCGCCTCCGAACCCTCGCTTCTCATCCCAGCTGTGCTGCTCCCTGGCCGCAGGCTCCTGGGCCAAGCTCTGGGCCTCAGTTTCTTCATCCGAAGAATGGGGATGCCAGTGACAGGATCTCCCTCGTGGGGTGGTGGTGACAATTAAACGGGGCTGGAGGGGACAGATGACACGGGCAGAGCGGTGTCTGGCATTGCTGTTGCTGTTCTCTCTCCGCCATCCCTGCACCGGGGACCGCGAGGCCGCCTGCCGCCTGCCCCCCCGCCCCGTCCCCTCCCGCCTCACCCCGCTCTCCGCCCCTGCTTCTTGGGCTCTGCACAGATCCTCTGGACCTTCTCCATCTATCTGGAGTCAGTAGCCATCCTGCCCCAGCTGTTCATGGTGAGCAAGACGGGGGAGGCCGAGACGATCACCAGCCACTACCTGTTCGCGCTGGGCGTCTACCGCACGCTTTATCTCTTCAACTGGATCTGGCGTTACCACTTCGAGGGCTTCTTCGACCTCATCGCCATCGTGGCGGGCCTCGTCCAGACTGTCCTCTACTGCGATTTCTTCTACCTCTACATCACCAAAGGTAGCCAGCGTGGAGGGCCGGCTGCGGGGCATCCTGTCCCGTCCCCAGCTCCCGCCCTGCCTGGGGCCCAGGCTCCTGTCTCCCCAGCCCTGTAGCCCTCGAGGGAGGGCAGCCTTCCTCTCCTGGCTTCTGGGGCCCCAGGCTCACCGCCCTCCTAGGATTTCGGACTCCTAGCCCCTGGGTCCTAAAGAAGGAGCAACAAAGCATCGGGGGGCTGGGGTGTGTGTGGGGGTGCTGTCTACTTGCAGAGCAGTGGCCTCCCTTGACCCCACAAAGAGCAGGGATCCCTCTCCCCAGCCCCTGGGCCTTTGGAGGACGAGGAGAGGGCAGGAGAGGCCTCTGACCCATCCTAGGCCCTCTTCCCGCCCTCAGGTTCCAGATCTCATAAAAAAAAAAAAATCAGAATTCCTATCTCCCAGCCCCAGCAGCGCTCAGAGAAGGGAGAGCCTCCTCTCTTGCTTGGTCTCTCTCCTCACCCTCTGGGACTCAGGCCCACCACGGTTCATACATTCATTCCTTCAGCCGTCCCACAAATGTGTTGAGTACTTGCTGTGTCCCTGGCCAGCGCTAGGCTCTGGGGGAGCAGAGGAAGGACAAAACGTGGCCCTCCCCTCCCCTGTGTTCCAGTCGGGGGTGCGGGTGATGGTGAAGGAGCAAGGACAGAGAGATGATTGCAAACAGCCAGAGAGCCTGTCCCCCCTGCTCACGATGCGGGGTCCTGTGGCTGACCCTCCAGCCCTGCGTCCTAGCGGGCGTCAGAGGCCGTCCCCTCCGCAGGGTCCCTTGCTAATGCCTGCCCCCTCTTTTCCTTGCAGTCCTGAAGGGGAAGAAGCTGAGTTTGCCGGCGTAGCCCTGGGCCCGGCCATCCCTCTCCTCGGCGGCCCGCGAGAGGCAGAGGAAGGCAGCGAAAGACGAAGAGCCTTCCCGTCCAGGGGTGACTTTTTAAAGAACCAACCTCTCTGCACTCCCCAACCCCCCTCCTGCCGGGTTTCAGGGGGGCGGTGGAGGACCCGAGTCTTGGGGAGCTCAGGACCTGGGGTGTTTGTAGTTTTTTGCCTTTTAGAGAAGAAAAAAAAAAAAAAATCTTTCCACTATTTAGTTTTTGATTCTGATGAGTCCTTTCTCTTCTACTCTCTGGCCCCCGATTTTTATAAACTGTTTTTGAGTGTCCTGTGGGGCGGGCAGGGTCGGAGATCTTTTCCTTCCTCTAAGCCCCTTGGCTCCCTTCTGGATCCTACCCCCCAAGCCCTGCCAGTTGCCAAACACTAACCCTGCACAGCCCACCTGTCTGACCTGCCACCGTGGCCAAGAACACAGCCTCCCCACCAACCCCTCCAAAATTCAGGACTGGGGAGAGGGAGGAGGGGAGGGACGGCCTCCCTGATTTTTCAAGATAATTTTTTTCCCAGAGTTTGGGTTTTTTGGTCTTGCCTTCATTTTTTGACAATTTGGGGAAGGAGGGGCGAGGGGGCCGGACGTGGCAAAGGGGGTTGGCCTGAGGGTCTCTGTGGCTTAAGAGCCACATTTTTGTACAGAATTGATGGTTGATTCTTTGTTCTCTTGAAATAAACCGAGGAAAATGATGCCTCTTTCACTACTCCTTGCCCTCTCTCTGGTGTTTGTGGAGTCCCTCCCGACCCCTCTGTCTGCTTCTCCTTCATCCTGTCAACAGCCTGCAGGGGACCGAGCCCTGGGGGGGAGCAGGCAGGTGAGAAACTGGGTTCCTCGAGACTCTGAGCTGCACCCTCACTCCTCATGGCTGTGATGGGGAAGAGGTTTCGCGGGCCAGGGGAAAGAAAATCTTGAAGATTCTCTTTATCTTAGCATAGAACTTCCCTGGTGGTTCTCTTGAATCCCAGGACTGCAGAGAACCTTCTAGAACATGTGTTTTACAGGTCACCAGCGGGCAGTCCCTGTCCTACCCTCATCTGCCATTTCGTTGAGCTGCTGCTCTGTTTTCTTTAAAAATAAATAAATGGAATCTGTTGCCAGCCTTTAGAAATCAGATTTTCACATTGAAATCTGGATTTCTGGCTTCTCTTGAAAAACAAAATCCGTCACTCTGACAATGCCGGGTCCTTGCTTCTGGGTGACAGCAGATGGCTGGAGCTGAATGGAGGGGACGTGAGCCTTCCATCTTAATCCCCAGGACTTGGCTGAGGGGCTGCGCCCATTTATTATTGGGCTGACACTGGCGTTTTTTTTTTTTTTGTTTCGTGGACTTGGAAGAAAAGCCAAATATTTTCTGCATCTCCCTCTGGATCGGCTTCACACCTGGCCTCTTACTTCCTTCACTTGCGTTACGTGCCTGGACCTTGTCATCAAGCTTTTGGAGGTTTGCCCCCTGGTTCGGGCGGACTCCCTAGATGTCCCGATGTCCCCCAAGACCTTCCCGAGCCGTGCTCGGTTCTGTGGGACGGCTCTGGACGCTTTGGCAGGCGGAAAGCTAGCGTTTGCTGAGCCTAAGTGCCAGGCAGTGTGTGTAGCAAGGAAAAGGCTGCTGGACCCCCAAAATCACCCCTGAAGGGGGGGTAATTTGTGGAGGAGGAAACCAAGGCGTAGGGACAAGTGGCTTTTGTCCCTGGGCAGCCCGAGCGTTTCGCCACCTCTGTGGTTTTTCAACTGTTTTTGTTTCTTTCTTGTAATCCAAGGCACCTTCTGTTCATAGGAATTTTACCCAGAAGCCTGAGAGGGAAAGACGCAGGAGTAGGGGTGCTTGGGCTGATTTGGGGTGGGGTGGGGTGGTGGCCCTTTTCCATGCGCGGTCTGAGCACCATCAGTCTAAATCTGGTCCGAGTCTTTAGTTTTCCAGCCAAGCCAGCTTGGCCCGGAGAAATGAAGGGCCACATCCCAGCTGACCCAGCAAGCGACAGAGCAAGGACTAGAGCTCAGAGACCTCCGTTTCGAACCTCAGAACACCACCCACTCCGCTGCCCGGCTGCTGTTTTCCCAAGATGCCCACAGGGACCACGTCCTACTTATTTTTCTACCTTCAGGAGTGAGCATAAAATAAAAGGGACCATAGAACCCACATGTGACCCCCGCCACAACTGGTATCCCTTTGTCCAGTCTGCAGATGAATGCTCTGAGGGCCACAGTGGTCCTCGTGTGGGTGTGTTTTGTTTGGCCTGAGTGACATGAAGAGCTTTTCTTGCTATTCGTTGCCCACGAACTCCACGTTAAAAGAAATGGGTTTCTGATTGTTCTGGAAAGACCAGAAGGTTCTAGAGCTTTGCTGTGCGATACAGTAGCCTTTGGCTCCGTGCAACCATTAGCCCCTGAAATGCGGTGGGTCCAGATGAAGATGGGCCATCTGCGGACTCCAGAAGTTTTGTAGGAAAGAATGTAGGAGGCCTCGATTTTTATAGTGATGACATGTTGAGATAAATGATAATATTTTGGATATATTGGGTCAAATAAAATATATGAAAGTTAATTTCACTTGTTTCATCCTATTTTTCTTATTGTGGCTACTCGACCGTTTAATATTCCGTCCGCCCCCCCCAACAGCCCCCCTGGCTTGCATTACCTTTTAATTGGATAGCACTGCCCTAGACACCCCAGGCCCGCGGTGCTGAATGGTGGGTGCTGAGTGAAGCCTGCCTCTCCAAAACACGGCCCCTGTCCCTACTACTCCCTTAATGAGAGCTTCACTCACTGGGGTTCCCTGCTCAGCTTGTGCCCGAGTCCCCAGGTGCCTTCCGAGTTCTAGAATAAAATCCCTTCCTCTTCCCCAAGACAGTCTTGCAAATGTTTGCAGACAAGGACCTCCCTTGATCTCATTCACGGACTCCCCGTCCCCTGTTCCTTGGTTTTGAGTTGGGTTCCTTGTCACTGGGGTGAGTGGGAGGGACTGGGTGAGAACCAGTGCTACCCTGGCACTCCCTAGTGCTCTCGCCATGGGCAGAGGCATTTTCTCTCTGCATGTGAGCTTGCCCCACCGCGCATTGGAGCGCCTCGTGCCTCCTTCCTCTGACCAGAGTGACATCCCAGGGTACCCAGATGGAGAGTCTGGGAGGTGGTATGAGAGATGTGGCCCCCTGCAGGGACCCCAGAAGTGACCTCATAGGATTTCTCCCCACCTCTGGCCACTCAAAGACCAGAGAGGAACAGATGCGAGAAGGACAGAGGGCTGTTTTCAGAAACCCTTCTGGAGGGAGGAGTATCTCTTTACTCATGTGGAGGAGGATGTTCAGTTGTCAGGCATCATAGCGAGGCGGGGCGCCTTTGGAGTGGTCAGATAGGGGGACAGGGCAGAACTGGCGTAACTCAAGTTGTTGGGGCCAGTGGTGGGTGTGTTAACAGGGCTGGCGGCCGAGGGCGGGGAGAGGGTGGTCAGCACCACGCCACCCTCATCCAGGGAGCGCTTGTAAGGGACTGGAGTGTCATTCCGGAGATCCTGGAGGGCCAGGTAGGCCTGGAATATCTGTGGGTGGGAAAGGGCAGGCCAGAGGCTGGCTTGGGTTAGCCAGGGGAGGAGGGGGACCCGGGCTGGGGACCGGCCTGGGAGGGAGACCAGGGTACGGTTGTGCTCACTGCTCACTGCACAAGGGCACCCAGCGCAATGCCCAACGCTGAGCCGCATCTGCACCGGGTAAGGGGAGCCTTCTTTCCAATTCGCCCAGTCATAGGAAAGAGGAGCAGAGGCCCCGGGAAGAGCCCTCCCCCACCCCCAGGGGAGCTGAGTGAGCGCGAAAATGTCCTAGCCCCCCAGCCCTGCCCTTCAGAGGGGGCGCATCCTCACCCAGATGAGGATGGAGAAGAAAGCGAAGGTGATGGCGGCCTTGGCACTGCTTCTTCCCAGGAGGAACCCTTTGGGTGACGAATGCTGCCACTGGTTAGCCAGGAAGCAGAAACCCACGAACCAGATGCCTGTCCACAGGACTGGAGGGCCGCGGGAGAGAAGAGGGGCAGGGGGAGCCTGGCTCAGGAAGGGTGGGGCTGGGGTCTGGCCGGGTGGCCTCTCCCTCCCAGCCCTCCGGAAAGCGCCCCACCGGAGGAGCTGGGCTGTCCCCTCTGAGAGCCTGGAGCAGCTGCTGGCCACATGTGGATGGGCTGCATTTCAATCAGTTAAAACAGGATTTAAAAATGCAGCTCCTCAGTCGCACTGGCCACACCGCAGGTGCTCGGTGGCCCCATGTGGCCCGTGGCTCCCCCCCCTGGGGAATGCACGTAGGGGACATTCCCATCTTCACAGAAAGTTCTGGATGCAATAACCTTTGAGGGCCGTCCTAGCCTGAGATGCTGGGATCCTGCGGAGGGAGAGGAGGTGGTGGGGCCAGTTGAGATCAGACTGAGAGGAGGGAGCCCCAGGGCCTGAGGAAAAGGAACTCATATATTTGGCCCTTCCTGTGTGCCAGTCTCTATCTGGACGTCCGCGGCAGGCGTCAGGAGGGGACACCTTGCTCTGAAGCCCGGGACTGCCGTTCAGCAGCCCAATTACGTCATCTCCTCGAGCCTCAGTTTCCTCCTCTGCAAAATGGGGGTACGAGCGGGACATCCCTGCGCAGGTGGGTCTGCGGAACGCGTGGGATGAGGCACGTGGAGCCCCTGGCTGTTGCCTGACGTGTGGGCAGTGCCCAGAAAAGGGCAGTGTCACTCCAGCCCTCCTCTCTCACATTTCGTGCTCAGAAAAAGCCCTGTGTCCTGCAGGTTTTCATCTCAGCTTCTACTGAAGCTCAGAGCCGCTCGAGCCCACGGGGCGCCCAGGCCACCCAGTGGAGATTTCAAACCCAGGTCTGCCAGGCTCGGCGCTGGAGCCCCACCTCCCGCCCCCAGGGGGCTTTTCAAGGAACGTTCTGTGAAGACCGGGAGGTGAATCAGGGCAGGAGGGAGGCTTCTAGAATTAGCCTGGGGGTCAGAAGAGGTGGCCCTTACACTGAGTCGAAAGGATGAGTAATAATTCCCTGGGGGGAAACAGCAGGTGCACAAGAACTTCCAGAAAGGGAGGGGTGAGGCCTCGGTCACGTGTGGGGGACGCTGGGCCCCCGGGGTGGGGAAGGGAGGGGGCCCCAGGGCCCCAGGGTGTGTGTAGGGGGGCGCTCACCAGCCAGGATGAAGTCCAGCAGCTGGAAGGCCGTCTTGAAGCGGGTGCTGCCCACACGGCTCTCGTGGGCGTCCAGGGCGAGGAAGGTGAGGCAGCTGAGGAAGGCCAGGAGGCCGGCTCCCACGGCGAAGCTGCAGGCCACGTCATTGCTGTTGAGGACGCAGTGGAGCTTCGAAGACTCGGTCTTGTTCTGGTAGCCGTCGGTCAGCAGGGAGGAGAAGACGATGAGGGAGAAGACCTGTGGGCACAGGAAGGGGTTCCCAGCCGGCCCGCGCCAGTGGAGCTCAGCGCCCCCGAAAGTGTGCATCCTCCCGGGGTCCCTGTCCGGGCTTGGTGAGCCCTGCTTCTCTCCCTGTCACGTTCTCGGGGTCTCCAAGCCTGTCCCTACTGCTCCTCACCCCGCTTCCCTCCATCCCAGTTCGGGCCTAGGGATGGAACCTCCCGCCAGCCTCCTCCCTGGCCTCCTGGCCTCCAGTCTTCGCCCCTCTTGCCCGTCTCCCACAAGCCCTCCCGGAGGTCCTCCCCGGCCCTGCCCTCCTGCGAGGTCTGTACTGGTCTCTCTCTTCCAATTTCATCTCTCTCTCCCCACTCCCTCCCCCCTCCCGCCTCCCCCATGCTTCCCTTCCGCCACCCCAAACAGGTACCTGCCACCAAACCCGGGTGCCAATACAAAATGCTTAGCGCACTTCCTGGGACACAGAAAGCCTCCCTCCAGAAGCCTTTGCTGCCCACGATTATCCTCGGCCGGCCTGCCCCTCCCTCGCCCTGCGACTTCTTCTTCCTCCCTCCCCGCTCACCCTGGTCCTCTTAATTTGTCCAAATAAATTTGTGAAGTATTCCAAACACACACACCAAAGTACAGGGAGAAGGGTGCCCGGGTGGCTCAACCCGGGTCGGTTAAGCATCTGTGTTGGGCTCAGGTCATGATCCCAGGGTCCTGGGATGGAGCCCCGCATCGGGCTCCCTGCTCAATGGGAAGCCTGGTTCTCCCTCTCCTCCTCCCCCTGCTTGTGTTCCCTCTCTCGTTGTCTCTCTCTCTCTCTCTCTCTGTCAGATAAATAAAATCTTAAAAAACCAAAACAAAACCCTTAAAAAAAAGTACAGGGAGAGATGTAACATTCCGTCTCTAACAATCGTTACCACTTTTCTTCCTTCCTTCCTTTTTTTTTTTTTTTTGGTGCTTCGGGACTTTTAAATTTTTTATTTTTTAAAGATCTTATTTATGTACTTGACTGATAGCGAAAGAGAGAGAGCACAGGAATGGGGAGCAGGAGAGGGAGAAGCGGGCTCCCCACTGAGCAGGGAGCCTGATGGGGATGTGGGGATGCGGGAGTGGGGGGGTTGGGGGGGGCTCAATCCCAGGACCCTGGGGTCGTGACCTGAGTCAAGGGCAGATGCTTAACGACTGAGCCCCCCAGGCGCCCCGGGACTTTTTTTTTTTTAAGCTAACCTGACATCACTGATAGGGCAGCTTCTGTAGAACAACAGTGCGCCTGCGCTGGTTTTCTGCGGTGTTTACTCAGGAAATGGCACGGAAGTATTCCCCACGCGTGAGCCCGAGCTGGCCCAGCTATAGGGCCTGAAGCTGAAATCAGCCACCTGGAGGGCAGGGGTTCCCAGCAGTGCCACTCAGGGGAAGGTTTAAGCTCCAGCGACTTGCCCCAGATGTCACCGGGTCACCCCTAGTGCAGTGGGGCAGGTTCCACCCCAGATACAGAAGGAACAGGTGTCGGGGAGGGAGGGGGGGAGTGGTTGGTGGGAGTTGCTCTGGGGAGGCTTTCTGGAGTGACTGCAGGATGAGAAAGGTTGCGTGCAGGGCAATAGGGAGCCACAGCAGGGCAGTGAGCAGGGGAGGAGGGCAGGGGCGGATCTGAGGCCCCGGTGGAGACAGACTGGAGGGAGTGCGACTGGAGGTTGGGAGGCCAGGGAGGAGGCTGTGGGCCTGGGGTCTGGGAGAGAGTCAAGGTTTGAGCCACAACGGAAGTTGTGGGGTTCAGTTCAGGAGGAAATAAGGTGAGGTCTGATTTAAACATTAAAGAATGAGGAGATTTTCAGGCAGACGGGGAGGAAGGGCATGGGTGGGGGCAAACTGTGTGTGCAAAAGGCAGATGCTGCTCAATGGGTCTCCTTCGGGGACTGGAGAGAAACCTCACCGGAGGGATCGAGGGTGAGATGAGGCTGGAGAAGTAGGCGGGAGCCAGAGCCTCAGGGGCCTTGAGCATCAGATGGAGGGGCCTGGACTTGGGAGCCATGGAAAGGGAAATTTCTTACTTGGATTTAAGTTCAGGCGTGGAAGGGTTCTGAGCAGAGGGTGACCGGGGTCAGACTTGGCCCTGGAGTCAGAGGGGACAAGACGAGAGAGAGAGAGAGAGAGAGAGAGAGAGAGAGAGAGAGAGATGCCAACGGACGGACCAGAGAGGGGATTGGTGGGAAGGCCCGGGCAGAAATGCTGAGGTCAGAGCTCCAGGGAGGCCAATGATTTAGGACATAAAATTGGACTTGGTGATTGATTGGACGTGGGTGTTGGGGACAGGAGTGGGGGAGTAGGTGAGGGGAAGGAATTCACCAGAACTGGAACTCCTCCTGGATAGAGGGCCCTTCTCTCTACCCCCACCACCAGCTTGGACCCGAGCCAATGTGTGCTGTGAACCGTTCTTTGCTCCCGCCCTGCCCTTCAGATGGGCACGGAGGACGCAAAGGATCAGCCCCCAAACTCCTCAGCTTCTGTCCATCTTCCTCTATCCTTTCCCTTAACTGCCCTCTCTGAATAAAAACCATAATGGAACAACGACAACAGGTCCCTCTTTCGTCTGGCCCTTTC
>CM053620.1:41012536-41042919 GCA_028646535.1 Procyon lotor | reverse complement strand
ACCTCCGTGAGCCTCAGTTTCCCCTTGGATCAAACAGGGGTAGTTGACGGCCATGTCTTCGGGTCGTGGGGAGGAGCAGAAGCTAACGCCCACAAGGGACTGGGAACCAGGACGTGGAATTCCTAATTCCCCTCGTCTCGTCCCCCTGGGGAGGAACGACAATGTACACGATTCCCCATCACCTTCGGCCCCCCAAACCCATCCCTCTCCTTGCTCACAGAAATGACTTGTCCTAATAATGATCGCTATTTAAAGCGTGATTCATACTTTCTAGTCCCATGCTTATCCATTTAGGGACAGAAACTGGTTTCACTTGCAGAAGAGTCTTTCCTACCAGTAGGCTACGGGGGGTGGGGTGGGGGGGGTAGCCTTTTCTTCCACATTAGGGTATAGAGGCTCAGAGAAATCAAGTCACTTTCTCAAGGTCACACAGACCTAGGGTGACTGGTACGTTACCCACCCAAATGGGGCACTTTTGGGGATCAAGGGCAGTGCTTGAGCTGATTCAACCAGGTGCGGCCCCGGCAAAGCAAGAAGCGCGCCACCCGATGGGGGCAGCACGTGGCCGAGCCAGGATTCTAAGCCAGAAGACCCTTTGGATCCTTCTCCCTCGCTAGGTTCCAGAAAGGGTAGGAAGGAGAAGCTCTGGGTGAGGACCCTGGATTTGATTCACTTGCTCCCATGACCCCAGCCAGGTCTCATCAGCTCCCTGGGCCTCAGTTTCCAGCTCTGTCAAAGGAGAGCAGTGGAGCTGGCTGAGTGTAAAGCCCCGAGTCACAGCTCTAATCCCCTCAGGAACTGAGGTCCAGAGAGGCGCAGTGATTGGCTCCACATCACACAGCCGAGTCTGCGCTGAAGGAAGATTTGAGCCCGGGTGCCTCGAGTCTGGGAACGTGGTAATGATCCAACAAACACCTATAAAGCCCTCACTTGGCACACAGTGACCATCCAATGCCTGATATCTTAGTCCTACGCGACATACTCTTGTCCCCCCACTCCGTGCACCTCTTCCTTCCCAGAGGGCCCGGCCCCTGTTCCTGTCCTATCCCCTTGTCTGAGAGGTGCAAAATGAATGGGCTCTGGCATTTTACAGACCCCAGTTTGGATCTGAATCCCAGCCCTGCCTCTTATATTGTGGGCCCTTAGCCAACATTGTCCAATGGAATTTTCCACCATGGTAGAAATGCTCTAGATCCGCACCGTCCATGTGTGGCTGGTGGGCATCTGAAAGGCCACTGTGACCTCCTTTTGAAACGAACTCTTTTGATTAGTTTAAATTGCAATAGTCCCATGTGGCTTGTGGAGACCCCATTGGATAGGGCAGCCTTTAAACAACGATGTCTTAAAAAATAAAATAAACAATGATTTAACTTTCTATGATGCTCAGTTTTCTCATCTCAAAAATGGGGCTCATAACATGTACTTGGGAGTGTTGTTTCTGCCTCTGAGAGTTAATAAGTGCTCAGGGTAGCACAGGGCTTAGAGTGAGGTGCTCAGAGAAGGTGACTTCCCTTATTACCTCCCTTTTGTTTTGTTTTCCCAATGTGGCCGCTGCCCCCCAACCTCTGACTCCCTCCACACTGTGTCTGAGGGGCGAGAACTCCTGTTTCCTGTCACCCGTGGGGAGTCAGGCCACAGGAGGGCCTCACCCCTGCAATGATCCGGGTGATCGTCTTGGGCCTCTTCAGAAACTGCACGGCTTCACTGTCAGCCAGGTCCTGGAGGCTTTCAGGGATGTGCATGGCGGCTGCTCTGCTTCTGGGGTCCCGGGGGGCGTGAGCGGGGATGCTGGGTGCTGCCTGCTGGGTGCTGCCGTTCAGGGGCTCCAGGCCCACCCTGGGCTCGGCTGCTGCAAGACAAGATGGATGGTGGAAGTCAGAGTCAGAGGTGTGGGGTGCAGGAGCTGCCAGGGGTCCCAGGAATGGGGGCATGGGGTAGAAGGTTCTAGCGGTAGGGGTGGGGTGATGGGTCTACCAGGGTTGGAGGAGTTGGGGCTTGGGGGTCCCAGAGGTGGGAGTGCAGGGCAAGAGGGTGGCTGAGGGTCCCACGAATGGAGTGAAGGGTAAGGGAGGTCCTGAGAATTCCAGAGATGGGGGTACAGTGTGAAAGGGTTGCTGGGGGTCCTGGAATGGGGGGGTCCCAGGGGTCAGGAATGCAGACTGAGGAGGCCGTCGGGTGAGGGGGCTGCCCGGGGTCCTAGGAGTGTGGCGAGAGGGCTGGGAGACTGGGATCACACCCCTGACCCAGGAGCCAAGGGGGCTCATTCTAAGGACTGTGTTCTCTCGGTGAGAAGCTGTGGGTAGGATTCTCCAGGGACTAGGGGGTGCCAGAATGTACCCCCTTCTGTACATCAGAACCCTCGGGAGGTCTGAGCCAGAGGAATCCCTTTCAAGGTTTGGGGTGACAGCTCCCATAATGGAGAATCCGGGCATCTCGGGGTGTATTTTAGGCCAGCCTCGTGATTTGGGGTTATTTTCTTAGGATAAGGGCCTCCCCTTAGAATAGAAGTCCATCTTCCTAAGATGCATTTCCGCAAGTTGGGGGGGGGGTCTGGACCTTAGATGTGTGGGGAACATGGGCTCAGAACTGAGCTCTCCCCTCAGAATTAGGAGGTCACGCCCCAGGCACCAGGCTACCTTCTTAGAATCGGAGTCTTCCCTTTAAGGACCTGGAATGGGGGTGCTGGGGCTTGGGGGTGATGCTGCCTGACAAAGGGCCACCCCTACTCTGGAGGCCCGGTCTTCGTCACTTGGAGGCCGACTCTTCCTTCCGCCCGTCCCCCCCCTCCTGGTCCCTGGCGCCACCTCAGCCTTCTTTTGGTTCCGCTTTTTCCCGCCTTTTCGCTCCTCCACAGCTGATTGGCTGCGTCCAAGTCCCGCCCCCGCCCTTTTCCCGCCTACTCAGGAGCTGACACGAGTCGGGGCGTGGCCTCGGCGGACGTTGGGCCGCCCGCCGTTGGCTGGCCACGCGCTGGAGTCCGGCCCCGCCCCAGTCCTCCTCGGAGTCTCGCGCCCGCTCCTCCCCCTCCTTCCCTTTGAAGCGTGCCGACAAGGAGACACTTCCGCGGCGCATGCGCTGCGCTCAAACAAGGCGAGAGAAGAAAGGCTGGCAGATTGCGCATGCGCAGTTGAGACAGGGCGTTAGGAGAAAGATGGACTGCTTTCGATGATCCAGGCTTTGCGCATGCGTTTTACTGCAGGCTGAAGCCGAAACTGGGGGACCCAGGACTCCTTCTTACACATGCGCAGGAAGCTCAATGACAGTCGAGCGTTGGCTAAGGTGAGGGGGAGGGCGGAGGATTGCATGGCCGGGGGAGGGCCGCCCTGCACCCCCTATGTAGCCTTTCCGAGCCTCCTAAGATCCACCTGCTGCCTAGACCCCGCAGAAACCCGTTATACCCCTACAGGGTCTCTGGGCCCGGAAAACGCCCAAGACTCAAGATTTCTGACCCCTGCCTGGGGCGCGGGGACATGAGCAATGTGGGAGGGCACAGGCAAGACGCACTGCAAGACGGGCAGATGGGCTCTGCGCCCTGCCTGGGGTAGGGACGGCCCCTGGAGGTTGAGAGGGTGCTTTTCCTCTAGTTGACCTTTGACCCCTGTTCCTTTCCCTCGTTCAGGCTCCAGGGAAAGGGTCTGGCCATGCTGCATGTGACCCGGGGGGTCTGGGGATCCAGGGTCCGAGTATGGTCCCTGTTGCCCAAGCTCCTCGGGCCCCCCCGGGCCCTGTCGTCGCTGGCGGCCAAGATGGGGGAGTACCGCAAGATGTGGAACCCCACGGAGCCCCGCGACTGGGCCCGGCAGTACCGCGAGCGGTTCATCCCGTTCTCCAAGGAGCAGCTGCTCCGCCTCCTGACACAGGTACCGCCCGTCCCGGGTCCGAGAGCCTGGGGACTACGACTCCCGGCAGGCATCGCGGCGGCACAACCCTTCGTGCCATAGAGGGCTGTCCTGGCGCCTCCTGGGAATTGTAGTTCCCGTTCCCGTCCCTTCTCCCAGGTGGGCGTGGCGTCGGAATGTAGGGACAGACCCATGGGATGCTGATGTCGAAGCAATTCCGGGCTCTAGCTTGTTCTAGGGGCTTGAACAAGCCTCCTCTGGGGCATGGTTTTTCCCTCTGCAAAATGGGTATAATAATCATCCTCATCATTACTATTAATACCACGTGGTAATAATTATGATGCTAGCGAAGCTGTCATCATAATTATTATCACACTGTTTGAACTCTTACTGTATGGCACAGTGCTAAGCATTTTCCACGTCTTGTTGAGTCATCAGAACAACCCAGTAAGAGAAAGACTACCGTGGTCCCTATTTTATAACTGAGGTGACTGAAACAGGAGAGGAAAGTGACTTAGTCAAGGCGATCGAGTTTTGGCTCAGGTTCGAACCAAAGCGGCCTGATTCCAGAGCAGGGCAAGGACTGTGATCTCTCGTGAGGCATTAAGCACCTGCTGCCCTGAGAGTCCAGCTCCAGAGCTAAGCTCTTACCCCACTCTCATCATCCTACTTGTCATTATTGAGGATTATCATTCATTCATTTAAAAATTATTTATTGAACACCTTAGTATGTATTAAGGTCAGTGCTAGATTATCCACAAGCACACACGTAGACATCAACACAGACAAACACACGTGTATGTATGTGGACACGGAATTGCATCACATTCTCACCATCGCTCTCTGGGAAAGAGGATGTGGTCCTCTGTTGCTGATAAGGTAACCCGCTCAAGGAGGTGAAGGCATTCACCTAGGGCACCAAGGTAGGAAGCATAAAGAAGTGGTTAAATATGTGTGTTCTAGAATCAGACAGGTCCAGATCAGAGTCTTAGCTTCTTTGTATACAAACACGGTGGCCCTCAGCAAATGACTTCCACTGAGCCTCAGTTTTCCCTTCTGAAAAACAGGAGTCACATATAATTCCATCCATCTCTGTGGACGATAGACTAGCAAGCGGGCGCTCGTACACCATAAGCATAGTGTCAACATCAGCAAGTGAGTGTCCAAGCAGGAACTTGACCTTCTAGCTCTTTCCGCTGTCTGTTTTCCGCTACACTGGGCTGGCTCAGTTTCTTGGTTGGTAAAATTGGCTGTCCCCCATCCCAAGCAAAACGAAATCTTAAAATTAAAGCCCAGATCCTATGGACTGCCAGAGAAAGAAATCTTCCCCTTGAGGAAGGCAAAAGAAGCCTAACAAGAAGTTTTGCTTCCTGAGGTAACAGGAATTCCACTCCAGCCCCAAGGAGAAGGCAGCTTTGGAGGAGTTTGCGGCCCACGTAGACTTCTGCACCTTGTTCCACTACCACCACATCCTGGCCCGGCTGCAGGTGAGGACCGGGCCCCTGGCGCCGTCCTTGGTGGGCCTGTTTGCTTATCCGTTCATTCAGTAAGAATCCTCTGAGCCCCCTCCTTGGAACCCGGCCCTCTTCTAAGCAACAGTTAGCAGGACAGATGAAGCTTCATCCCCGTGGAACTGGGTTGGCCCAGAGCCATAAGGGATGTGAAGAACAACGAAGCAGAGACACCTGAGTGGCTCAGTGGGTTAAGCCTTTGCCTTCGGCTCAGGTCATGATCTCAGGGTCCTGGGATCAAGC
This sequence comes from Procyon lotor, assembly GCA_028646535.1. Lineage (NCBI taxonomy): Eukaryota > Metazoa > Chordata > Mammalia > Carnivora > Procyonidae > Procyon > Procyon lotor. The sequence goes on along the minus strand of CM053620.1, from coordinate 41,037,326 downwards.
CCCGAATCGGGTTCTCTGCTCAGCAGGGAGCCTGCTTCCCCCCCCTCTCTCTGTCTGCCTCTCTGCCTACTTGCCATCTCTCTCTCTGTTAAATAAATAAAATCTTAAAAAACAACAACAACGAAGCAGAGTAGCAGGATAAAGAAGGATGACACGAGGGCCTGTTTTAGACAGGATGGTCAGGGAAGGCTTCTCTGAGGAGGTGACAGGTGAATGGAGACCCGGGTGGAGACAGAGAGAGAGTCTTATAGATATCTGGTGGTGGGCGGGGGGGCACATTCTAGGCAGAGGGAAAAGCAGATGCAAAGGCCCTGGGGTACAGAGAGTTGGAAGAACAGGGAAGGGAGCACTGTGACTGGAGGATGGTGAGCGAGGGAGAGCAGGCGGGAGATGAAGGCAGAGAGGGGTTGGGGGCAAACTGTTGCCTGGCCCTGTGGGCAGTGGTAAGGACTTTGCTTTGACTTCCGGTGATCTGGAAGCCACGGGAGGGCTCTGAGCAGAGGAGGGACATGTGCTGATTTAGGTGTTAACAGGATCCTTCTAGAACGGACTGTCAGAGGCAGGGAGATCTATTCAGAGTCAATTATGTTTGTCCAGGTAAGAGATAATGGCAGCGCCAGCAAGGGTAATAGCGGCGAAAGTGGGGAAAAGTGGTCAGACGCTGGTAATGGTGGGAAGGCATCAGCATTTGGCTGGGCAGGCAGGCGGTGAGGGAGAGGAGGAAGTCAGCGGGTGCCTCCAGTAGTTTGGGCCCGCTCCCCTAGAAGGATGGAACTGCCTTTTACTGAGAGGCAGAAGACAGGGCGGGGGCGGGAGGCAGATCTGCAGGGAAGACACGAGCTCTGTTTTGCACTTAGGAATTTGAGATGCCTCTCAGACAGCCAGATGGAAAGATGGACCCAAATGTGGGCTCTGGAGGTCACGGGAGGGGTCTGGGCTGAGCAGCATCCCCTGGGAGCATTTCGATGGTACTAGATGAGATCATCAGGGGGATTAGCGGAGCCCTGGGACATGCTAGCCTTGAGATCAGGAAGGGGAACCGGACCCGGTGAGGGGGGCAGCCAAGGAGCAGGCAGACCGAGAAGTGGAACCTCGGGGAAGGGTGATGTCAGCAAGCCACATTCTCCACACCCTCCCCCATCCTCTCCCAGGATCCTGGCTGTGTGCGTGTCGGTGGGGGGTCCCTGAGACAGTGATCGGCCTCAGTGATTTTCTCTACGTGACTCACCGAGCTCAGAAAAGCTGTTACGCTCACAGTAATAGTTTATTACAACAAAAGGATAGCGAACAAAATCAGCAAAGAAAAAAGGCCCTGGGGCGGGGTCCCGGAGAGGCCAGACCACCTCCCTGCTGTATCTCCAGAGGTGTCTTGCAAGATGACGCTTAATTTTCTCGCCAACGAGGTATGATGGCTCATCCGGAGTACATTTGCCCGACAGGAAAATTCATCTGAGCTCTGTGTCCAGGACTTTTTTTTTTTTTTTAAGATTTTGTGTTTAAGTAACCTCTGCACCCAGTGTGAGGCTTGAACTCCCAATCCCGAGATCGAGAGTCGCGTGTTCCACTGACCAAGCCAGCCAGGCTCCCCAGCTGGGGTCCAGGATGGTTACTGAGGGTCGGTCAGCGCTGGTGTGGCTGACCTTGGCTCCTCAGTGTCCCTCCAGGGCCACGAAACTGCTCCTCCATGGCCAAGGCCCCCACCATGAATCGCATTGTTTGCGTAGACTGGCCGCTGTGGCCCAAGGCCCTGGGGAAACCCAGACAGTCTCAGCAGGCAGAATGTTCCCAAGGGCTTAGAAGTTACCCCAGGAGCCAAGGTGAGGGCCAGTCCTCTGGAATGTGTGGGGTTTGGACAACTTGGGCCCATTTAAATACATGGAAATACAGAAAACATACACAATGAAAGGACACATTGCCACCGAGGCAGGAGATTTTAAACTGAGATGCTAAGAGAGGAAGGGAAGGTGAGACACCATGGGGGACCCTTGGCTGATGACCTAAGTCCTCTGAGAAAGCCTCCCCAGACTGGCGGAGAGCTGGCTGAGTTGTTTATTAGCCTCGCCAGTGACCTTGACAGGTGACCTCTCTTCGCACTTCCTTTCCCTTATTCATCCTTGAATTCATTCAGTGAGTATGTCTGTACATCTTTTAAAGATTTATTATTTATTTATTTGAGAGAGAGAGAAAGCGAGCAGGGCAAGGGACCGAGGGAGAGAGAATCCCAAGCAGGCTCCACTCTGAGCACAGAGCCCAAGGTGGGGCTCGAACCCACGACACTGACATCACGACCTGAGTGGAAGCCAAGAGTCTGACGCTCAACTGGCAGAGCCACCCAGGCTGCTATCCTTGGCCTTCCTTGCCTTGTAGACACCAACAGCCCAACCTCTGTCTCCCATCTTCACGTCACCTTCTTCTCTGTGACTCTGCATGTCCTTTTCTGTCTCTTATAAAGGACGTGCTCCTTGGATTTAGGTCCCCCCCCCCAATCCAGGATGATCTCATCCTGGGATTCTTACCTAATGAGACCTGCAAAGACCCGATTTCCAAATGAGGTCATATTCTGAGGTTCTGAGGAGACACGAAATTTTAAAGGATACTGTTCAACCCTCTCCACCCAGTTAAATTTGATTTTCGGATAAGCTATGAATAACTTTTTTTTTTTTTTTTTTGCAGCAAAATTATGTCCTATGTAATACAGCCCTCAAATATAAAATTGTTAGTTGTTGATCTGGAAATCAAATCTAAGTTGGTGTACTGCATTTAATTAATTATTTATTTATTTTTTTGCTAAATCTGGTAACCCTAATTAAGAAGAAAAAGCAAGCAGGAATGTTTTGCAATTTTAGGTAGGATAGTCAGGGAAGGCCTCAAGGAGGAGGTGACATTTGAGCAGAGACCAGAAGGAAGCAAGAGTGAGCCATGAGATCCGTGGGAACAGTAAGTGCAAAGGCCCTGTGGCAGGAGTGTGCATGGTGTGTAGGAGGAACAGCGAAGAGGCTGAGTGAGCAATGGGGAGAGTGCCAGAAATGAGGGCAGGGATGGGGCTGGGGCCCAGATCCTGCAGAGCCTCGTGGGGACCCAGTGAGGACTTTGCTTTGACTCTGAGTGAGGTGGAAACCACCAGAGGGCTCTGAGCAGAGGGATGGGAGCTGGCTTCAATGAGAACAGGTGCCCTCTGGCCGCTGCCTGGGGAACAGACTGGGTTGGGGCTGGAGGATGGGTGTGGGGGACCAGGGCTCAGGCTCCCGCCACAGTCCAGTGGGTGATGGTAGCTCAGACCTGGGGTGAGAGGCGGGTGGATGGGGGTGGTGATGAGAAATGGTCTGATTTTGGATCTATTTTGAATGTGGGGCCGTCAAGATTTGCCAATGGGTTCAGTGTGAGAAATAGAGGAGCCGGATGGACTTGGCCTCTTCTGAGCCGGGTAAGGTGACAGGAGAAGCAGGTCTGGGGAGGAGCCTCAGGACCCCAGTTTGGGAGGAAGTGGGTTTGAGAGGATGCCCGTTAGATGCCCACGTGCAGGTGTCAAGAGACCCTTTGGACGTCTGTGGGCAAGCATTGAGTGGGTTTTTGGCACGTGAGTCTGGGGCTCAGGAACGTCAGCAGCAAATTCAAGCATGTACCTTGCCCTCGGGGAGCTGAACTTGAGTGGTGGGGACAGCTGGGAGTCAGACGCTCTCCCTGGATAAGTAGATTATTTCAGACAGTGAACGGTTCATAGCAGCAGCTAACAAAGCTGACCTTGGGTTTCTGTACTGAAGTCCATGTGCAAATTGGTAAAACGCACCCCTTTCCCTCGCCTGGTGCTACGTGATGGGGTAGTTGCTATCCACATGTGACTGTGTTTAAATTTGAGGTCGTTGAAATTAAATAAAATTTCGAAATTCCGTTCTTCTGTTGTATTCACCCCATTTCAAAGGCTCAATAGCCACCTGTGACCAGTGGTAAGCTATTGGACGGTGCAGATGAGGATGTTTCCATCATTGTTGGCAGTTCTGTTGGGTGGTGTTGCTCTACATTCTTTATTTCCATCTGAAAGGGTGACAGGATAAATGTATACGTCTACAGCATCTAAAATGGTGTTCATGAGATCTGGCACATTTGTGCAGTGCACAATCTGCCCAACCTCACAGGGCAGCTCTGCTCAGTCTAAGGAGCGGAGAATGGCTTTTTTTTTTTTTTTTTTTTTTTTTTTGGAGAATGGCTTTTTGAGAGAGATAAGGGAGCTGGAATATCGTAGAAGAATAGGACTTCAGTAGTGGATAGGGAGGAGGGCAGGGAGAGTCTCTTAACGGCCTGTACAATGTCCCTGTATCTGAAGGAACTTAAACAGTGTGGCTGGTGTTGAGCCACCAAGGGAGATTGTGATGTAGGTCCTTGGAGGCCTTTCGGGACACAGAACAGAGCATGTTCCTATTTCCTGAGGGCAGTAGGAGCCTTAGAATGATTTTAGCAGGAGATCAACGTGGTTAGTTGTGTAATTCCTGAGATACCACTTCTTCACTGTGTGACCTTGGGCAGTTTCTTAACCTCTCTGTGCCTCAGTTCCCACCCCTGAGGGTGTAAATGAGGGTAACAATAGTACCATTGTCACATGATGAGAACAACCTGCTTCAAGCTGTCCTTGGCGCATAGAAAGTTCTCTATAAATGTGCACTCTCATTTATTACTGCTGTTGTTATGGTTTGATAGAATCTTGGCTGCTGTGTAGAAAGCAGATTGTTGGAGGTGGGGCGAGGGGATATGAGGAGACCATTGAGAAGGCAGTTGGACTCCTCCAGGTAGGAGGAGGCGATGGGGGTGTGGACAGGGCAGGGTTGAGTTGGGGGGGCAAAGTGGCGATCTGTTTTGGAAGTAGAATCAGCGGGGCTTGTTGTGTGGGGGAAGGGAGCGGCAGGGGTCACCTGTGACATCCAAGGGTCACCTGTGACATCGAGGCTCCTGGCCTGGAGCCCTGGGTGGAGATGGATGGGAGGTGCCTAGCAGAGAATTTGGCTCGCAGCAGATGCCTGATGAATGCAGATTTCTCTCTCCTTGGGCTCTGAGCTTCCCTCCCCTTCAAACTGCCGCTCAGTCCTGGCAGTGGAATTTCTCAAGGTCACTCTGTGAGTCCGAGAACTTGGCCTGTGGGACCTGAAGGGCTTCTGGCACAGGCCCCAGCGTTGGGCCAGAGTCCTGTCCTCGGGCAGCATGCCCCAACCCTGGGAGTTTGTTCAGAAGGGGGTTTGCCGAGGCTCGGCCAGGATAGCTGTCCTGTCTCCCTGCCCCATGGTTTCCACGACCCTGGGCCTTCCCCCTCCTTCAAACTTCTGCCTGGGGCGTTCTTCCCACTTGGAGGACCTCTTTCCTCCCACTAAATCAAAATCGCACCTGGCCTAGACAAGTTCCTTAGGGCTACCTATCCTGAGAGGCACGAGGGGTTGGGCCTCCGGACCAGTGATCTCCCCGAGAGGCTCACTGTAGAGTCTGGGACCAGTCACAAGTCAACCTGAAACGAGCAAAGAGGCTAGGCACCCAGAAACTCCCTCCTGCATTCATTCATCGAGTCAACGTTTTTTGTTTGGTTTGATTTTTTGTGTGTGGGGGCAGGGGAGGGAGGGGGGGTGGTGGGTGCATAAGATGAGATGGGCAGAGCAGAGGCCAGTTTGTGGTGGACCTTGGAGGTGGTGGACCAGTTCTGGTATTTATGCCCCTGCAGGGGATGGAGGGGAGAGGGTGCGGGGTCTATTTCCGGTCTGAACAAGCTCTTTGCAGCAGTTTCGTGGAAAGCAGTTGGGAAACGGTGACAGAAGAAGCCGGGAGAACAGAAGCCCAGTGCAGTTGTTAAGGGAGGAGGAGAAGGTGGCCGTGGAGATGCCGGGGGGGGGGGGGCAGCGGATGGATTCAAGGGCAATTCAAGGGTCTAGCCAGTGAACTTGTTAAAGGATTGGGAAGGGCGGCAAAGAGAAGGAAGGGATCAAGGATGCCTCTGAGATTTCTGATCAAAGCGTCTGAAGAATCGGGTGGTGCTGCTTTTTTAGAGAGAAGGCTGGTGGAGGGAAAGGAAGAAATGAGACATTCTCCTCGGACCGTGTTAGCAGTGAGAAGCCATTTCCCATGGGAGGTGCGAAGAGATCATTGACTATCAGCGTCTGACGCTTGGGGTAGAGGCCAGGGCTGGTTGCTGGAGGAAGAGGTCTGGGAGAAGACATCCAAAATTTACTGGAAGATGGGGGTGCGAGGATGTGGCTTGACATGCTACATTTGAGGTGACTGACATCCCAAGACGAACGGCAGCTGGAGGGTTTGCGTTAGTCAGTATAAAGGCTTAGCTGCTGTAACAAGCAGACCCCAGGACACGACAGCTTAAAGGAAGTGGAGAGGGATGCCTGGGTGGCTCAGCTGGTTAAGCGACTGCCTTTGGCTCAGGTCATGATCCTGGAGTCCCAGGACTGAGTCCCAAGACAGGCTCCCTGCTCAGTGGGGAGTCTGCTTCTCCCTCTGACCCTCCCCCCATCTCGTGCCCTCTCTCATTCTCTCTCAAATAAATAAATAAATCTTAAAGGACGTGGAGAGGGGCACCTAGGTGGCCCAGTCGTTAAGCATCTGCCTTCAGCTCAGGTCATGGTTCCGGGGTCCTGGGATCGAGCCCCGCATCAGGCTCCCTGCTTGGCGGGGAGCCTGCTTCTCCCTCTCCTGCTCCCCCTGCTTGTGTTCCCTCTCTCACTGTTTCTCTGTCAAATAAATAAATAAAATCTTAAAAAAAGAAAAAAAAGAAGAAGAAGAAGTGGAGGATTATTTCTCTCCCACTTAACAGTGCCGGGGGCAAAGCAAGGTTTTCAGCCAGCAGAAGAAGGAAAAGGGTGGAGACGCAGGGGAGCAAGAAGTGAGGGGGAAGTCGGACCTTCCGCAGCCTTTCTGCTCACATTCTATAGATCACATTTGTCTTCCGACCACATTTAGCCTCTGGAAAGGCTGGGAAACGTATTCTCCCTCTGCATCTCTGTGTCCTCCATCCCCTCCTCTACTGGGGACAGATGCTCATGCCCCGGAACCGGGTATCGGGTCTGGAAACTTGGAGGACAGGTCCTGGCTAGAGATGTGAAGTTGTTCAGAGAGACACAGAGATTCGCAGAGCGGTGTTTAAAGACTTGGGAATAACGAGGCTACTGAAGGTGAGAGCAAAGAGAGAGAGAAGGGGAGAGAGCCCCACACAAGCCCTGGGGCACCCGGTCCACTAAAGGGTGGACCGGGAACCATCCCTCATGCTGCGCCCTAGCCCATTTTTCTTCTCTTGGACTCTCTCCTCAGGCCTTGTATGACCCCATCAACCCCGACAGGGAGACCCTCGACCAGCCTTCGCTGACGGACCCCCAGCGTCTGTCCAATGAGCAGGAGGTGCTCCGGGCTCTGGAACCCCTGCTGGCCCAGGCCAACTTCTCCCCGCTCTCGGAGGACGCTCTGGCCTATGCTCTAGTGGTCCATCACCCTCAGGATGAGGTCCAGGTGCCTGTCTTCCAGGGGAGACCCGAAACTCCCAGGAGGCCTTGGGGCAGGGGTGGAGCCTTTGGGAGGCAGAGGCTGCTGGGAGTTGTCTTGAACGCAGGACACATATTGTTTTTGGTGAATTAGAATGCGGTACCTCTTTCTGAGTCACCGGACTGCCATCTATTGGAAAAGTACCATAATATATGGATCTTCCTAAGACTAGAGTCTTTATCACCACCTGCCGGGAAGCTGTAATAATAAATAATACAAAACGCTCATCCTTAAAGTCAACAAAATTAAAATAAAAATACTAAAATCTTCCAAAGTCCCCCATTTTAGTGATTTTTAAGATATGCTTTTTTTCCCAAAGTCATATTTTATTTTCCAAAGTCATATTTTATTGTCCGAAATTGGGATATGACTTATAAGTGGTGGTGTGGCATAGTTTTAACTGACAATATAATTCTGTTTTGATTGCTTTATAAAATAATGGAATATCCAGTCAACAATCATATTACAATATATAAATATATCAAAGTAATGTGCTGTGTACCTTAAGCTTACACAGTGTTACATGTCATATTTATTCAATTAAAAAATAATAGGGTATCTTAAAATCAGTGGCATCTTAGATTCTTGGAAATGTGGTAATAAAATGACTCTGAGGTAAATGGTGCCATCTTAGATATTATGCCCTTGTGCAGTATACAACATGAGCAACTGTACATGGCCATCCTGTCTCAACCCATCCTGGGTGATGATAAGCCTGGGAGAAGGATGGAAATCATTGAGGGGAGGGGCATCTAATTCTAATAGCCTATGCTGTCACCCTAGCCCATGCGCAGCTACCTCTTCTTCCTTTTTCCCCCTTGTCAGGTAACAATCAATTTGGATCAATATATCTACATGCAGTTCTGGGCCCTGGGCCAGCGAGTTGGGCAGATGCCCCGTAAGTCCAGCGTGGGCTCCAAACGTGGCTTCTTCATCAAGTCACCCCCCGCAGAGAGGTGAGGCGGCCCTTGTTCCCCAGCTGCAGCGAAAGGGAGCAAGGTTAGAGTCGAAAGGGGACTGACAGGTCAGTGTCTGGATTTGGGTGTCGGGACCTGGGAGGGGAAGTCAGGAAAGGGCTGGGGAGATCATCTAAATGCTGCCTTTTCTTCCCAGGGGAAAATAAGAACTATAGTGCCCAGGGGAAGAAGAAGGGTAGTGACACTTCTCCCCATTTCCAAATGAGGACGGCTGAGGCTCAGAAAGAGAAGGCCACATTCTGAAAAAATGGCACAGCCAGGATTCTGGTGAACATTGTATTTTCAACAGAGACTACTCTAAACAGAGCAGGGTCCAGAGAGTCAGATCTCTTGGGCCTGCAAATTACCCAATCTTTCTGGAAATCAGTTTATCAAATATGGTCATGAGTCCAAAAAGCCAAACCAAAACAAAAAACCCAAAGACCAAAAAAAAACCACGCAAAAAAGCCAAAAAACAACAACAACAAAACACCCTCATATCCCTATATACCCCTCAGTAATTCCACTTCCAGGAATCTAGTCCAAAGAGATATTTATACTTGCAGACTGTGTGTTTAATTATCTGTCTCTCACGCTGGACTATCAGCCCCACAAAGGCGGAGACCAACTCATTTGGCTCCCTCTCCAGAGCTGAATAGCGCTCCCTGGCACCTCGCAGACACCCGAAATGGAAAGTAGAATTTGAGTTTGAAAAATAACTAATGATGGGCGCCTGGGTGGCTCAGTCGGTTAAGCCATCTGCCTCCGGCTTCAGGTCGTGATCTCCAGATCCTGGGATGGAGCCCCATGTAAGGCTCCTGGCTCAGCAGGGAGCCTGCTTCTCCCTCTCCCCCTGCCTCTCTCCCTGTTCCTGCTCTCTCTCTCTGTGTCTCTGTCTCAAATGAATAAATAAAATCTTTAAAAAAAAAAAAAAAAAAAGAACTAACAAAAAGATTGGCATTCAGCTCCCATTCACCGAGTACCTGAAAGCCAGAAGCCATCCATGTGTCCAATGACAGGGGATTGTATTATTTAGCTGATGCCCCTGTTGTTGGACACTGGGCTTCTTTCTGAGTTTCCTCCCGCCCCCATTAAGCAGTCTTTATGATGAGTGTGTGACTTCAGAGCTAGAGAGAGTGTCCCAGGTGTTGGGGGGGGTCGGAGGGAGCGCCCCCAATGCGATCCTGACCGCCCTGCCCCCCTTTGTCCCCCCTCTGTCCGGTAGGAGGTATTTTAAGAGGGTGGTCCTGGCCGCCCGCACCAAGCAGGGGCACCTGGTGCTGAAGAGCTTCAAGGACACACCCCTGGAGGGACTGGAGCAGCTGCTGCCCGAGCTGAAGGTCCGCACGTCCACCATGCAGCGTGCCTTGCTCAATCTCACGCTTTTCGTCTCGGGCCTGGTGTTCTTCGTCAACGTGGGAATGGTGGTGCTCACAGACCTCAAGATGGCCACCTCCTTGCTGCTGCTCCTCTTTGCCATCTTCATGGGCCTGCGGGCATCCAAGGTGAGTGGCCGGCCCCCAGCGTGCCTCTGGGGTCCCTGCCTCCGGGTGTTTCCCCAGACGCTCGGGTCGCCCTGTGTTTTTGCTTATTTCATGCATTATTCCTGCCCCATGCTGTCCTTCCTTCCTTCACTTTGTCATTCCCACGTTCCCTCCCTCTCTTCCTTCTCTACCTTATGTACTCAACACAAGCTCGGGCAACTCTCTTAACCTCTCTGGGCTTCGGCTCCCGCATCTGGAGACTGGGGATGACAAGAACCCGATTCATAGGGTTGTTGTGGGGATCAGATGAATGAAGACACGTGTGATGCTGAGAACAGAGCCTGACATGTAGTACAAAATGTACCATATGAGAGTTCGCTGTTGTTATGATGATGATTATTACTAACTGGGCTGTTGTTCTCTGAGTCTGGGCTTCCTCATCCTGGCGGGGTGTCATTATCCCCAAGGGAGCGGTTTCATAAACGTGGCCCCCTGAGCTCCAGCCCAAACAGACTGAACTGGAAACTTTGGGACTGGGGCCAAGGGAACTGTATGTATGTCATTATCACCAGGGGAGCGGTTTCATAAACGTGGCCCCCCTGAGCTCCAGCCCAAACGGACTGAACTGGAAACTTTGGGACTGGGGCCAAGGAAACTGTATTTTTACCACACTCCCTTCCCGATTCGGCTACATGTGAACGCATGGCTGCCTCATACAGTTGCGCAGGTTGTTCACCATCCAAGAATTGGAGGCCGAGACCTCCAATTTCAGCCCCCTGGGCTGGGGGCTGAAAGCTGACTTGCGCCATGTGCACCGAGCCGAGGCTGAGCAGGCCCAGCGGGGCTGCCTTTTACCATTCTCTCCAGGGCTGGCACCCCAGGAGTGTGGACTGGTGTGTGGCGGCCATTGTATCTGATCATCCGCTCGCTGGTTCATTGGTTTTCAAACTGTTTACAGCCATCCCAGAGGGGTCTTAGGAGGACTGATAATAAATCCCACATAATAGCCAGGCTGGGCTGGCTAAGAGGGTGAAGGGCCAGGGGTGGGGGATAGCAACTCCTGCTGAGGACTAGGGGTCAGGCAGGATTTAAGGGAAGCTTTGCAAGGGGAGGGTTGAACCTGGTGGGGAAGGGGCTGAGGGAGCACCGCTTGAGGGATCTCACAAGGCTGGAGTCTGGGGTACAGGGTGGAGAAGTGAGGCCCCAGAGGGGGCTTGAATGCCAGAATAGGGACCCCAGGCTTTATCCACAGAGCAGCACGTGCAACGGCAGGGTTTCAAGCCCAGAGGGAATGCAGCCACCACGGAGGGGGTGGGGCTGTGAGCCCAGCGGCAGGGGGGCTGGTGAGGGGTGTCCAGCACCCAGAGTCCCAGCCCTAGGTGGACCATGCATCCCAGCTCTCTGAGGCCCCAGGGGGCTGTGGAGCCTCTCGGGCTCTGCAGGGTCCAGGCTAAAACCCAGTTAATTTAGTGCATCCCCATTAAATGTTTTCCCATGCTCGGGGCTAATCTCCAGTCTTTAAATGTGGGCCCTCTGAGCCTCCCTCCAGCTGCACACTCTTGTCTGCTCCTGTGTGTCAGTCTCTCCTAGATATCTGTCTCTGGTGCAGGCTCCTCTCTCTGTCTCCAAACCCTTGACCCTGCCTTCTCCCTGGACATCCCTAAGCCCTTCCCACAGACACTGTATCCCACTGTGCCCAGGATCCTTCTTCCCCAAACCCCCTTCTAAGGATCGGTCTCACATCAGATGCCTGGGAGCTGATTTTGCAGCCCTAAGCACATCCTCCCACCCTCCCATCCCCCACCCGCAAAGAGCAAAGAGCTCAGGCTCTATCATCTCTTAGCTCGGGGGCTCCAGCTCAGCCTGGACCAAGCCAACTACAGAAGAGCCTCCGGGAGGCCCCATTGCCCTCCCCTCCAGCAGCGGCTCCCCACACCCACTCCTGGTCATAGTTCTCCATCTGCAGACGGCCCTGTCCCCCCAGTCACTGGCTAGACCCCTGGAGATGGCCCTGGCCCTGCTCCCCGTTTGTCAGTCCCCAGCCTGGCCTCCCTGCCCCCTTTCTGCGCCCATCTTGTTCACTCTGCCCTGGCCGCAGCCCAGCCTCCCTGATGGGTCCCTTCCCAGCCCTCTGGCCCATCCCCAGGGGCCCCAGAGCTGGCCTTGCTCACAGCCTGGCCCCAGAAACCGTCTCCCTAGCCTCATCCAACACAATCGTAAGCTTCGGCTCTCCCAAAACATAGTGCTCGCACCCCCTCCTGCTCCCTGCTCTGTTTTCCTCCCATCCTCTCCCCTTCGCAATGCGGTTCCCTCTGACCGAGATGTCCTTTTGCCCCAGTTGGGCTAGCCGTCCTCGGCCCATCCTTTACCCTCTGCTCGGAGGCTTCAGGAAACCTCCACCCTGTGGGCTGCCGCCATACCCTGGCCCAGCACAGAGCAGGCCGGGGGTTGTTGAGAAGCAAGCATCCGGGCCAGCCCTGCCATGCAGGGAGAGGTGCGGACACATGGACAGACCGTCGTGTGCCTAACGGAGGTCACAGTGGTCACTGCAGGAGCCTGATGACACCGTTGCTCCTCTGTGGGACACTGTGTCCATCCCGAACCTTGAGGATGAGGCAGTGAGTGTTTTCTGAGAACAGACCAGGGGTGACTTGGCTTGTTCTGAGGCCCGGAAGCCCGAAAAGAGAGGGCAGCTCAGTAATGTTGGGGTAAACGGGCTCATCAATGGAAAATGCATGGAGAGCGGGAGAAATCTTCAGGAGCCCGGCCACGCAGGGCCTTAGCATCAGGCCAGGGAGCGTGGACTCTCCGAGGGCACTGGGGAGCCATGGCAGGGCTGTGAAGGAGGGAGGAGCAGAGTCAGCAGCTCTGGGGCTGTGCGGAGACTTGGACTGGAAGGGGCAGGTGTAGCGGGAGGGGGCCTCGCATGAGGCAGGTTGCAGAAGAGGGGACAGGGCCGAGAGAGTCAGGGCGGGAGGACAGGCCTAGGGACCGAGAGGCTGCTGAGGAAGAGGCGAGGATACCGCCAGGGGTCTGGCCTGGGACTGGGCGGGTGGCGAGGCCACCCCAGATGTGGAGCACAAGAGAGGGGCAACTGGTAGGCTGGGAGGTGAGGTGAGGGTTAAAGGGAGCCCCCGGGTGGCAGCTGCTGTGTCCTTTCCAGGGAGAGAGGTCTGGCCGCATCCACGTGCCACAGAGCATGACCAGCCCACTGCATGTCTGGGAATTCAGCGGCATAAGCTCGGCAGAAAGACAGCGAACCCAGGGTGCAGTTCATCCCAGACGGTCCCTAACACCCACAGTTCCCGCATCTTGCCCCCCACCAACGAGATGGCCATTTGTTCCGACACAGGGACAGACACCGCCCAAGCCGGGCTTGCAGCAAGGGAGAGCACGGTCGCACACAGCCGTGTCATCCATCCTGGGCTGGTCATTTGAGCCATTTCCACAGCTCTGTGGACTTCAGAGGCATTTCACCTCGGGTCCCCGTGTAAGAGGGGCAGACAGTACATGCCTTTAAAAGACAGCCCCCAGCCTGGAGTGCGGTCGAATATTCCATAGTAGCTAATGTCGAAATGCCTGTTACAGGCCTGGCACAGTGCCAGGTGTCTCATAAACCTCATGTTGACTTCTGGAGCCTCATTTCACTGATGGTGCCCCCCACAGGGGACTTGCATCTTAGCCAAAGGCTCATAGATAGTAGGGGGCAGAGTCAGGACTCCCCCCAGGCCTGCCAGCTACGGGACTCAGCAGGCTTGAACTCATTTTGTGGATGAATGGGGCAATCAGAGTGGAGGTTTTTAGTGTGAGCTCTCCTTTCCCTCCTTAGGGACACCAAGGTTGGGGAAAGGGGTCCAGCCAAGGAGGGGCTAAGGGTGGGGAAGAGGCCCCCCCACCCCCCGTTAGTAGACGGCTGGGTCCCAACCACCTTGCCCCCCCCCCCCATTCTCCTTCCCTCAAAGAGGCTCGGAGTATTTATTTTCTGTTAACACTTCTCTTAATAATTTAGCCTTTGAAACCTTCTTTTTATTATGGCAAAGTTGAAGAAAATGCGGGAATAGAACGGTGTGATGAGCTCCCGTGTCGCCAGCATCCGGCGTCTATAATTATCCACAGTCAATCGGGTTTCACCTAAAGACCCCCTGCTCTCCCACTGCTGGGTTATTTTGAAGCCAATCCTAAACATATCGTTGGAAATACTTGAGTAGGTGTCTAAAAGATAAGGACTTAAAAAAAAAAAATCATCGTCACAGAGAGTCAAGACTACAGCTCAAATCGCCCGGAAATCCTTGAACAAATCTATTAATACGATCTACTAATACGTGGCTCAGATAGGCAAACCAGGGAAGCGGGGGCTGAAAGCTGTAGGTGGTGTCGGAGTCACTGGGGCGAGAGCGTGTGTGTGTGTGTGTGTGTGTGTGTGTGTGTGTGTGTGTGTGTGTAATACAAATACCCCGGGCACCGGTCCTGGGGACCTGAACCCAGGAGCCCGGGAACCCCTGGGAAGAACCCTCCCAGCGCTGAGTGACTTGGGGGGTGGTGTATGGGTGGGGGCGTGGGGTCCCGGGTGGCCCTGCCACACACCCCCTCCCCCCCACCCGGGCCGCCCGACTGAGCCCGCGGCCCTGTGCTGCCCGCAGATGTTCGGACAGCGGCGCAGCGTGCAGGCGCTGGAGCTGGCGCACATGCTCTACTACCGCAGCACTTCCAACAACTCGGAGCTGCTCAGCGCCCTGGCCCTGCGTGCGCAGGACGAACATGCCAAGGAGGCTCTGCTGGCTCACAGCTTCCTGACCCGGCTGCCCCAGGGCGCGCGCGGCCAGCCAGAAGGTGAGCCTGGGCCCAGGCCGGTGGGAGGCCCCGCCCCTCGCCCCGCCCCGCCCTTTGCTGCCCTGCCCCCATCCCTTCGCAGCCCAGTGGTGACGTGGCCCCACCTGAACGGACTCCATCCCGTCCCTGCCCGGTCAAGACGACGCACCCCCCCCCCCACCCCGGCTCAGCCCCAAGTAGCCCCGCCCCATTGAGACATCACCTCCACGGTGCAGGCGCCGCACTCCCAGCTCCCACTGGCGAATCTGACCAGTTTCCCAGGTGACCTCGGCCCTCAGCAGACGGGACCCCCACCCCCAGCCCCCGAAGCCAGCTTCGGATCTTGATGGACCTGGTCCCTCCCTGGGGCGACCTCCCTATCCTGACCGTATCCCGAATAAGGGTCTTGGATCATCGGACTTCTGGTGGGGCATGCCCTCCCTTGCTCCCAACTTCCCTAGCGCTCCTCCCAAAGGAGACTCTTGTCCCCTCACGATGTGAGCCTCAGGTTGTCTCCTTTCCAACAGGACCCTCCCTGACTTGTCCCTAGATGACAGACCCAGAGCCGGACCTCCCGCCCCAGGCCTTGTCCCACTTACTTGCTAGCCTCAAGCATACCCCTAAGCTTCTCCCAAACCCAGACCCCTCATGTTCCTTGCCCTGTGCCCTCCCTGCTGTTCCTTCCGGTCCTTCCAGGTCCCAGTCACCTCCTTCCAACAACACCTGCTTCTCTCCCCGCAGAGACCTCCCAGTGGCTCCAGTCGGAGGTAGAGCACTGGCTCCTGGCCCAGTCAGGCTGTGACGTGGCCTTCAACGGAACTCGGGCCCTGGCCCACCTGCAGGCCCTCACCCCCAGCATCGGGATGTTCCCACCCCGGGGTTTCCCCAAACTGGACCCGTTGCCCACGGTCATCTCCGAGTCCCCGCAGCCCGCACCCAGCGGTGACCAGCCCTAAGAGCAACCTCCGCCCGGCCCCTCTCAGCCACCTGGGGAGGCACTAAGCCCCGCCTCGTCCACGATAAGCTGTCAATCAAAGCTACTACCTTTGCCCCGCCCTAACTTCCACTCACCCACAGGCAATCACTTCCGTTACACTGTACTCTTAAACAAAGCTAGCGATTGGGACAGCCTGCAGTTGCTAGGCAGCCCCCCTGAACGGCCAATCAAAGCTTTTTGGCTCTGCTTCTAGGCCATCCCTTAGTCCCGCCCCGCCGTGAACAGCCAAACATGGCTTGGCCGAGATGGAGTGTCAGCCAATCACCAGCTGTTCGGTATCACAAACCACCAGGCACAGTTGTTGAACCTGTACCCTCCGGAGGCCGTAGATCATCGTCTTTTTAGCCTGCTCCGGGCAAAACGCCCAACTCGTTCACCAAGGCGGAGCCCCAGGGCACAGCCAATGGGAGCCGGTTAGCCCAGCCCTCTGGCCAAGTGCCAAGGACAGCTGCAGGGCGCTGTCATCTGTCGCCGCATAGAAGCGACCAATCAGAACTTCTAAAGGAAACCCGATCTTTCTATCAATTGCCGCTGCTCCCCAGGCAGGTTCTCCGGTCAACTGCTGATCAGCTGGTCCAGGCTAAGGGGGTTGGGGCAGAAAACCGTGGGTCAGGAGGAACCAGAGGCCGTCCTCACTCCAAGACTCGTTTCCACTCAGGCCCCAACCAACCTCAGGTGCCTTTCCTGCCCTGGTCCCTCACCCTTTCTGCAGAAACTACCTCGGTCTGGATCTGTCTTCCACCAGTGGCCTGTGCAATATTTATTGGTCTGTCAATTTCTCCCCTGTCCCCTCTCCCAAAGGAATAAATCATGTTTAATAACTGTGGATGCGTGGGATAGCTGCGGGGGTCGAAGAGAAGGAAAGCATCAGAATATTGGAAAGAAGAGACTCGATCTTGGGAGGAATGCATGTGGATTTTTTTCTGGGAGCCAGGCAGAGAGAGCTGTAGTCCTAGGGAGAGATTGGGTTCGCAGTTGGTGAAATAGACTGGCTGTGGGTAACAGAAGAGGATCTGAGAGAAGACCTGGTTCCTGAGGAGACGCTGTGGTTCCCCAAAGACTGGGTCTTATGAACAGGGAAGAAAGGACAGCCACGTGCAGTTGTGCAAATTGTTCACTGCACAAAGGCACACAGGCAAGGCACCGGCAGATGTAAAATCCAGGCATCTCCCCGCTCCCCACATGCGTCCTGGTGGGGCTGGGTCAGCCTGACGGGGGTGGGGGTGGGGGATACCGTCTAATTTTTACTAAGATGTCATGTGGGCTAGTGGCAGAATTGGGCAGGGGAGGGGAAAGAAGAGGGGTTGGGTCCTAATGAGGGAAGGTGTCCGAGTTCCAAGAGGGAAACAGAAGAGTCTTCCCAGAGTTCCGGGTGTGTGTGTGTGTGTGTGTGTGTGAAGACCAACAATCTAGAACAGCACATACCCTGCTTGGTTGAGAGAAAGACACCCTTGTACACGGAAAAAGACAGGAAACTCACATGCCTGGTTCTTCCCCACAAGTGTCTAGAGGTCTAGACTTGGCAGGAATCCTGAGATGGGCCCAGGGCCTCAGATCTGTGTAAGAGGGAAGGCGGCTCCACCCCCCCCACCCCCTCCCCACCCCACCCCACCCCACCCCCGGCCTCCCGGCCTCCCGGCTTCCTGTGTCCTGGTTTAGAAGGGCCTGGGGGCCTGGGGCTGGACATTCTGAAGGCTGCTGCTGGAAGGGTTGTCCCAGGTTCAGGAAAGATCAGGAGGGAGTAGCCTGGGTTCCTGGAGGAGGCAGGGAGGAAGGAAGGAGGCAAAGGCGGAGCAGGCGGTTAAACGGTTTTATTTTCTGGAGGCGACCGGGGGCGGGGGCTTTGGGGCTGAGACAGAGGGGCCGGGCGCCGGCAGAGGAGGCAGGTTGACTGCGGGGCCCTCACTCCCGCTTCCGCAGGTGGATGTAGATGACGCCGCTGGCCAGGGCGAGGGGGAAGGCCACCCAAGCCAGGGCGAAGCAGTAACCAAAGCTGCCCCCCGGCGGGCGCTCCGCCAGGATCTCCTCAGCATGAATGGCGTAGATCAGCGCCCCAGTAAACACCGCCACGCCTGCGGGGAGATGGAAACCAGGTGTCACGCAATACCCGCAAGACTGCATTTCCCAACAACCCACGGGGCAAAGAAGCTGCGAGAGAGCCAGTGCTCGGCACCGCTGCCTTCTGGGAGTTGTGGTTCGCTCCTTCAGAGCCCTGCAAGGAGGCTACCGCATCCCGTCCTTGGGCAATTTAGTTAATCTAGCTGGGTGCCCTTTACTCATCCATAAAATGGGAGATATTACCCATCCATCCACTCATCCATTCATCCACCCATCCCTTCGAGGAACATTTTTTAGTCCCTTTCTGCGAGCCACCATGAAAATAGTGAATTAAAACGAGAGAGACTTTATAGAAACCTAAGAGAATATTCCAGAAAATGAGGACTATGATCACGTAGTTCTCTGCACCTGAAGGCAAAAAATTTTAAAGTGTAAAAACTCCTTGAAGTGTCTGATACGCGGTAGGTCCGCCAGAAACAGAAGCTCCTTGTTATTACAAAATCACTGCTATTATGATTCACAGTTCTCTCCTGGAGTATTACTTAGCTAACTATCTCTGCCCTCCCATCCCTGGGATCTAAATTATTTGCTCACACCACCTTTCCCAGCCCCGACTCCTTGAAGCTCTAAATGTCGGCTTCCACATGACTCAGAGATGCACACCACAAAACACGGAATCAGTGAAAAGTACAACTCCTGGAAGTTCCCAGGCAGAGAGGTAGCCCCCTGAGGCACTTCAGGTGGTCCTTGGCTGTTGATAATTGTTTTCTTTGACCCCATGTCCATTCTCAGGGACCCCAGCACCCAGACAGTCCCCCCTCCCTTCCCTTCAATTCCCTGGGGCCCGTGCTCACTGGTGCAAAGCTGGCAGAGGCCAGTGGCATAGAAGAGCCCTCCTCGCCGCATGGTGTAGAGCTGGAACATGAACAGGATGAAGGACAGGCAGCAGAGGATGAGGGAAAGCACCATGAGGACCTGAACCGCCTTCAGCCAGCCTGCAGCAAGGAGGAGATAGAGGTGGAAGTCACAGTAGGTCCAGAGTTCCAGCTCCATCGGCTGGCTCATCGTTCACTGCCCCAACCCATTCAGAGCCATACAAGTTTGGATGCTTGGGAGTATCGCTTATATTGACCTTGATTCCGATAACTTTGCTAAATTCCCTTATCAATTCTAGAAGCTGTTTTCAAGATTCTTTAGGATTTTCGGCATGAACGTGCCCACTGGGAAGAGAGACATTTTTGCTTCTTCCTCTCTCCCCTCTTTATACCTTTCATTTCTTTTTCTTGCCCAGTTGCATTGGCTACCTCCAGTCCAACACTGAGTAGAACTGGTGAGAACAGAAGTTCTTGCTTTATTCTTAGGGGAAAAGCATTTAATCTTTCATTTCCTTTCACTTAGAAGTTTAGAAGGATACAGCTCTCGTCCTTTGTCACTCAGAGGCAACGGCAAGGTATCACCACCCCACCTTGTTCAGGACCTTGGAAGGATTTAGCCCCACCCCTTTATAACTTTAATGTGGTTCCAGCCTCAATCTCTTGGAACTCAAACAAATTGGTCCCAGACATCCATTCTGAACACCAGTTCCCTCTCCTTAGAATTTTGAAAACATAATCCTACCTTCTCAGAATCTTGGGAGCTTTCTCCCCATTCCTTAAACCTATATCGTGTGGTCTCCACTCTTTCTGAATCATAAAGGAGGAGGGCTTTTAGTCCATCCTCTCTAGAACAGGAGCATATTGCCTCCTACCATCCAGATAAGAGCGTCATAATCAGCCCCACTCACTCAGCATTGGGGCCCAGACCTGCCCACTCAAACTTTGAAGGGTTCCTAGTTCTTGGTCCCTGGGGAAGAGACCTGGGGTGACCCCTCCCCTTGCAGACCGGTCCCCGACGCCCCTCACCGTTCTCGCTGACGTTACTGCAGGCCCACGTTTTGTTGTCATTGTTCCACGTGCAGTCATACCAGAGATTCAGGGACTCCTTCCCCGGGAGGGTCCACCAGGACTGGGATGGACCGAGAAACAAGGGCAGGGTTAGGAGAGGAAAGTGGGCGGCGTCAGGGAGATCGTGGGAAGGCTTAGGAAAAGGGTGAGGTGCCGGAAGACATTGGACTGGGGAAGGCCTGGATTTAGTAAGAAGGGGTGGGAGTTAGGAGGGGAAAGGGGCGGGTAGAGGCAGGCATCAGAGGCAGACCTCGGAAGGGTAGATGCTGGAGAAAAGGGGTGGGGCCCGAGTGACTTTAGAGGAGGGGCGTGGCGGGAGTCTTCGGGAGCCATCCTGCCGCTGGAGTAGGCTTACCTTGTCCAAAGTGGCCACGAAAAGCAGGATGAGAATGAGGATGTGAAGGGCAGAGACCACCAGCAGGAGGAGAGACATGGCTGCACTGGAAGCCTGGACTGGGGCGTGTCAGGAGATGGTTGTTTCAAGAGGCCGGCACAAGGGCTGGTGAGATGCTCCAGTCCTGGTGGAGAAGGGGGCTGAGTCCAGACTCCCGGGGGTGATGGAGAAGAGGGCTGGGGGCCGGGACTCCTGAGTCTGAGCGGGGAGAAGGCTGGGGGCCCAGACTCCTGAATTCTCCAGAGCTTGGACTGAGCCACGGAAGGACTCTTGGGTCCAGGAGGGAGTAGGGCGAGCAATGTGGCCTCCTGTCTCCTCAAAGTCCTGATCCTGGGCACAGATGGGTTAGGAGATGAAAATGCAAGCAGATACCCCTCCAGACTCATCAGAAGCTGGGGGCTTCCCCCAGAGACAGGCATCCTTGAGTCACCCCCCTCCTCTCTTTGGGTAGGGAGGAGGGGGGACCCAGTGACTCACCCAGTGACTCACCCCACCCCCCTGCCTCCAAGAAACAGGGAAACCCCAGTCCCTGGCTATGCCCACGAGGTCCCCACCCCACCCCGCTGCTAGACTGGTGCCTGCTGGACATCTTGTGGGAAAAATGGTCGAGATCCATGCTGGGGGTGGGAGGTCGGGGTTGGCAGGGGGAGGCTTGACAAGGAGTCAGCCTCCCAGGACCCTTCGGTGTCCAGAAAGGGGGTGCCTGGAAGTCCCCCTGATGTGGGGTGTTCTCTGGCCCTGATCTCGGGGTCCTCGGGAGAGAGTGAACAGCCATGGGGAAAAACTAAAGGAAGTTTAACCAGTGGAGGGCTCTGCTGAGAACCCCGAATCCTTGCCGGGCCCCACCCCTTCCCGAATCTCCACCCCAAGTGCTAAGAGATCACTTCTTAAATTACAAGGATTTCCATGGGGTCTGAGAGCGGGGGCGTCTCTCCCCGCCTGGGGGTATCCTTCCCAAACTAAGGCACTCCCAAATAAATAAATCCCAGGCGGAGTAACGGACTGGAAACTTACCGAGAGCGGCAGAAAAAGTCAGAGTTGGAGTCCCGTCCCTTGCTGGGGCCTCCGTGCCCCGCCCTTCTGCTCCCTCCTCCCACCCTCTCGAGGCCCCCGCCTCTCTCACCGCCTTCCTCCCTCCCTCACTTGCTCGCCCCTCTGGCTCTCTCCCCACTTCTCCCCTCCAATCGGGATTTCTCTTTCTCTCTCCCTCCTTTCTTCCCTCTTTCTCTCTCCAGTCCTCCAGTCCAGCCCGTGCCTCTTTCTTTCTCTCTCTTCTCACTCTCCTGGTTTTTCTCTCTGTTCCTCTCAATAAATACTGACCCTTTTATACCCACTCGCACCGCGCCCAGCTGAGGTCTGTAGCCAGAGGGAGGGACTAGGCACTTGGGTTCCTCGTTCTCTGGGCCCCCACCCACTAACCCTAGACAGGCATCTTCTGGGGCTTGCTCCCAGCGTTGAGATGAGAAATCCTTGGAGCCCAGGAAGCCAAGCAGCGCCGGGGTGGGGCAAGCATCGAGGAGAGGGAGGGCCCGATTCTCGGGCCTCCACACTGGGTCCTGTCCCCAGCCGGCCGGGGGGGGATGTCTGCTTTCCCCGATGGGGCTTAGGACTGGATACTTTGAGGAATGGGGGTCTGGAGGAACGGGCCAGATTCCTGCTGCCTGGAGTGGGCTGAGAGCTGGGGGGTGGGGGGGAGTTGGCCCCATGGTGGGGGTCAGGGGATGGAAAATGGGAACATGTGAAATTCCGGAAGGGGGCAGGGGGTGGAAGTTGATGCTAGTGCCACTATTTCCTGCTGGGGTGGGGGTTGGGGGTGGGGGAGTGGGGAATCTTGACTGATTATTTCAACTCTCTGAGCCTCGTTTTCCTCATCTGCGACATACATGGATACAGTAATACTAATAAGACTGACAATATATTAATAGTGGTAATCTTAATTTGGATACTGACTCGAGATGAATAAGGAAATACTGGCACACCAACCAGCTACGCGTTCATTCCTTTCTTCATCAAACATTTATTGAACATCTATTATGAGCCGGGAGGTCATAATAAAGAAAACAGATGTGATACCTGCCATTATCGTGGAGCCTACTTTCCTAGGAGGGGTGGACGGACCCGAAAGAGAAAACCTACCAATAGGTGGAGAAATTTCAGAGGGGGCGCTAAGTGCTTTGCAGGAAACAGAGTGGAGGTGATGAAGACCGCGTGGCAGGAAGCTACTTTAAACAAGGTGATCAGACAGACAAGGGAGGTGACATCTGAGTGGGGACCTGAGGACAGGAGTCATTTCAGGGCTGGAGGAAGAGGAAATGTGAGGCTGGAGGTTCACAAGAACAAGCTCAGGTTGTTTGAAGAGCAGACAGAAGGACCACTGTGGTTGGAATAGAGGGCGCTGGAGGGAGTGGTAGGAAGGGAAATCAAAGAGGGCCCTTGAAGACGAGGGGAGGAGCTTGGCTTTTATTCTAAGGGCAGCGAGAAACCACTGGAAGGTTTTAAACAGAAGTGCAGTACCAGGAACTTAATGCTCACTATTATTATCATTATTACTTATTGTTGAGTTATTCAATCAGGGTGGGATGTGATTACTATATACTTGGGTCTCTTGGAGGGTTTGGGTGCTAGTAACAAGTGACGGACAGGGGACCAGGTGTCTGGGGTCCTGATATGGACTTCAGAGTTGGAGGACAGAAATCCTAGGTTCTTGCGAGGGAAGGAAACTAGACCGTAAGATGTCTGGTTATCTCGATGGGGCCAAAGCTAGGGGGTAGGAGAGTGGTTGGTCATCTCAGCTCCCTGAAGGGGTGAGGGATGGGCAGTTCAGTGACTAGGCAGGTACTCAGGGGACCCAGAAGTTGGGAGACCAGTACAGCAGCCTACAGAAGTACGTGGGCTGGATTCAAATCCAAGCTGCTGTACTCATTCACCGTGATTTTGGACAAGTTACTAATAACCTCTCTATGCCTCAGTTTATGTGTAAAATAAGGATAATAATAGAAAATACATTATAGGGTAGGTTTTTTTTTTTTTTTAAAGATTTTATTTATTTATTTGGCAGAGAGAGAGAGAGAGATCACAAGCAGGCATAGAGGCAGAGAGCCCCATGTGGGGCTCTATCCCAGGACCCTGAGATCATGACCTGAGTGGAAGGCAGAGGCTTTAAGCCACTGAGCCACCCAGGCATCCCGTCATAGGGTAGTTCTAAGAGTATGCAGCACATAGTATGTAATTGTTACACCCGTCATTGGGGCCCTGAAAGGATTTAGTACTGGAGGACTCTAGTTCAACGTCTCTAGGATTTGGGGTGGGGGAAAATTCTTGGGTCCACCGGGCCTGGAGGCTAAAGTTAGGAGTGCAGTATTAGGGTCCCTGGGGACAGAGACTGGGAGTTAGAAAGTCTGGGTCACTGAGGGAAAATAATATTAGAGGCTGGAGGTGGGGGTCATGCGTTCTTCACGGCGTGTAGGCAAAGGGGACCAGACGTGGCCCTGTTTGGAGTCTGGAAACCAGGGGCTAGGGAGATGGAAATGTGAGGGAGGGAGGGAGGTGGAAAGCAGGAGGCTAGGACTCTAAATCAAGTTTCCTGAGTGGAATCAGCGTCAGATTTGGGTACCCCGGGAATGTAGGGTGGGGTGCGTGGGAGGTGGTCAGGACCCAGGGGAAGGGGGAGAATCAGGGAGCCCGAGGGCGGTAACGGGATCTCCCCCTCCTAGGCCTCCGAGTCTAAGAACCGAGAAGAGGGCCCGCTGGCTGCTTCCTCCCACAGGAAACCGCAAGCTTCAGGCACACCCAGCCTGCAGGGAGCGGCGCCCACTGCCCGCCCGCTCCCGGGAGGCCCACGTGGGCAGCCGCCTACTACCCAGGAGGCGTGCCCTGCGGAGCGAGGGGGTGTGGCCGGGGCGGCACGAAGAGCTCGCGCCCCGCCCACGTCCGCCTCTCAGTGCGCGGGCCCAGCAGGCTAGAGGTTTTTGGCGGCTTCGCAGGAGGCCGTTGGCCGCGCATGCGTAGTGAGTCACTGCAGGGACCTGAGTTGGTGGTGAGCGCTCCTCCCTCTCACAACTCCCGGCGTCTGCACGGTCTTCCTAATGAGTCTTCCAAATAACGTGGTCTTAAGACACACATCTCTCGGGCCTCGTCCCGAAGGACCTCAGCCTAGCTCCAAAGCCTTCCAGACATTTCTCTCCCAGCCCTGGCTCCATAGGGTCTTTCAGCTCCTGCCTCTCCCTCCCGAAAATACACAGCCCGCCCCTCACAACCTCTCCCTGTCCCGATCCGGGTTAGCGCCTTCCAGACCTCCTTCCAGCGCCCTCCCACCGGGCCCCTCAGGTGTCCCTCTAACCACGCCCCTCGCAGGTCCGTGAAGCCGCGGCGTTGGTAGGTACCCGTGCCCCTCCCCTCGGCAGCCCCCATAACTCCGCCCCTCGCAGGGCCCGCAGCCCCGCCCTTTACGGATACTGGTGCGGGGTCCCTCTCTAGTCCCGACAGCCCCTCCCTCCGCAGGTACAGTGCTCCTCCCGCCCTTGCCCCGCCCCTTACAGGTCTCCCCGCCCTCTCCGGAGCTGTAGCCCCGCCCCTCGCAGGGCCCGGCCAGCCCCGCCCCTCAAGGCCCGCCTTGTCCCTCTTCTCACAGG
>CM053620.1:41002418-41012436 GCA_028646535.1 Procyon lotor | reverse complement strand
GTTGCCCCGGCCCCTCTTCCCGAGCCTCTCCTCCCACGGTTCCTCCTCCCCAGCGGTGCCCCTCCCCAGCTTCGCCTCTCACGGCTCCTCCTCGAGGCCTCGGTCCCACCCCGGCCGCTGTCCTCAGGCCTCATTGGCCCTTTATCTCCCCAGTAACCAGGCCACAACTGTGAGCTTGGAGGACCAAGGAGTCAGGCACTCCAGCAGGTAGGGACCGGGCGGTGCTCCCCACACTGGGCGAGGTTTTTCCCTCCTCCGTGTCTTCCACGAACAGCCACGCCTCAGAGATACCGAGAGCCTAGGGACCTGTCCCCTGGTGGGGGTGGAGGGGCGGAGTCAGAGTCGAAACACAAGACAGAAAATGGGAGAGGTGGGAGGTCGGGAGGGGTGTGGAGACAGGCCTGAGAGGTGTCCCCCTCCAACCCACTGGAGGGATTGAGACTCAGAGGTCACAGCAGGCTCTGGGGTCACCTTCCAATTCCTAGTCCCCCGCAATTGGTCCCCACCTTCCTTCCAGCCCTCTCCTGCTTGCTGTCTGAAGGCGTCCTGTGTCACCCCTGCAGGAGCCCCGCCCGCTTTGGCCAAGATGCCTTTGGGACACTCTGCAGGGAGCACACGCTCGGAGGATGGAAGCGAGGCCTTCCTGGAAGGAATAGGTAATTCATACAGTCTTGCTTTTTTCTCGCTCATTCTTCTCCTCAGTTCCCCAGGTTCCAGCTACTGTGCTGCAGCACGCTGAGGACAGGGAGACCTTCTAGCAGAGCCCTCTAGCCAGGGGAATGAAGGTAGAGCAGGCAGAGGGGTAGGCCATGCCTGGAGAATGGGGCAGTCTGGGAAGACTTCCTGCAGGAGGAGCAGTTTGAGTGCGGCTTGGAACTCCTCCCAAGAATTCCCAATGGGAGCAGGAGCAGCAATTCCCTGTCCTGGGGAATTGTGGGGTGCTTAGCAGCGTCCTTAATCTCTAGCCATTACTTGCCACGAGCACCTTCCTCTGCCCCGTCCCTGCATTGTGACCATCAAAAATGTCTCCAGACATTGCCAACTCTCTGTGCAGGGCAGAATTGCTGGTTGAGAGCCCCTGGGCCTTGGGAGGTGGGGAGCCGGTGGACCAGACTTGAGAGGTGGGTAGCGTCAGATCCTATGGGGCCCCGAACACCAGGCTGAGGAGCTGGGACATTGTCCTGGGGGCCCTGGAGCTCTCAGGGAGGCCTGTGAGCAGGAGAGGGGCAGGGTCAGCTCTGGGTGTAGAAAGACCGGCTGGCTATGAAGGGAGGCCAGGAAGTTGGGGAGAACGCTGGGCCCATGGTCCAGGCAGGACAGGGGGAAGCCTGAGCCTAGGGCATGGGCTGGAAGTGAGGAAGCAGGAGGGCGGGCTGGACGACTGCGAGGTGATGGGGGCTGGAGGGGAGGGAGGGGCTAGAATGCTGTCCCCAGTTCTTGGCACCTATCCTCAGCTTTCCCAAGTTCCAGATCCTATGTGGCCGGTCCCCAGGACCAGGAGGCCTGCCAGGAGCGCCCTCTAGTGGGAAAGGGGATGTGCGCCCAAACCAGGGGCGGGAGTGATGGGGAGAATCAGATTGGGGTACCGGAATGGGAAGGGGGATTGGAGCTGAGGTGCAGTGCCGGAGGGCTGGCGGGGTCTGGGTGTGCACTTCAGCTGCAGTTTGTGGGGACCCCGAGGGAGCCAGAATTCCTAGGTCCTGGGGGGGCGAGGGGCTGGGGCCTCCCGGATGCCTCCTGAGCCCCTTGGCTGGTCCCGCCCTCAGTGGACTGGGAGTTGAGCAGACTACAGCGGCAATGCAAAGTGATGGAGGGGGAGAGGCGGGCCTACAGCAAGGAAGTCCACCAGCACATCAACAAGCAACTGTGAGCCCCGGGCCCGCTCCTGGAGCTGGGGGCGGGGCTCTGCCGGGAGGGGAGGGGGGCGGCCGGGGATCCGACTCCCGGCTCCAAGGGCGGGGGAGGGCCGGACCCGCGTCTGGCCTTCAGTGACTCTGAACTCTGCCCCTCCCGGCTTGCTGCCCGCCCCCTGCCTGGGCAGTGAGGAGATCCAGCGCCTGGAGAGGCTTCGGGATAAACTTCAGGTGCAGATCGGCGTGGCCCAGAGCCAGGTCAAGCGGCTGCGGGACAGCGAGAGGCTAGAGAACATGAGCCAGCTGCTCAAGTGCCGGGTCCAAGTGCAGGCCGAGGTTAAGGAGCTGCAGGAGCAGACCAGGACCCTGGACAAGCAGGTGGGTCCTGGGACCAGACTCTGGCGGCCGGTATCGGAAATGCTTTGAGCCTTAGCTTCCTCCTCTGAGAAATGGGCTTATGGAAGGCATCCACCCAGGAGAGTGATGCGGTAACAGATTACCACACATTTGGTGGCTTACAGTATAATACAAACTGGGGGTGCCTGGGGGGCTCAGTCAGTTAAGCGCCTGACTCTTGATTTCGGCTCAGGTCGTGATCTCAGGGTCTCGAGATCGAGGAGCATGAGCTCTGCGCTCCTTATGGGGTCTGCTTGAGACCCTTTCCCTCTCCCTCTCCCTACCCCCTGCTCGTGCACATGCTCTCTCTCTCTCAAACAAATAAATAAAATCTTACAAATGAATTATCTTACAGCGGCGGAGGACAGAAGTCCAAAACGGGTTGCCCTGGGCCAAAGTCCGGGTGTGAGTAGGGCTACACTCCTTCCGAAGGCTTCGGAGGAGAATCTGTTTTTTGACTTCTCTGGTTTCTAGAATTTGCCTGCATTGTTGGGTTCGTGGCTCCTCGCCTTGTCTGCGAGGCCAGCCTCGTGCGGCTGTCTTCCTGTACGTGGTTCCTACCTCTTCCTTCTCTGACTCGACTCTCTTGCCCCCTCCTTTCACTCGTAAGGACCTTTTGTGATTACCCCGGGCCCACCCAGGTAATTCAGGAGAATCTCCCCATCTCAGAAATCCTTAACTTTACCGCATTTGCAAAGTCCCTTTTGCCATTCGGGTTATCTATTCACAAGTTTCAAGGATTAGGATGTGGACATAACAGCCGGGGTGGGGTGGCACGTTATTCTGTCTACGACATAGTTTTGGGGTTTTTCTTTTTAAGATTTATTTATTTATTTTTTAGAGAGAGTGAGTGGGGGAGGCAGAGGGAGAGGGTGAGAGAAATTTAAGCAGATTCCGCGATGAGCGGGGAGCCCGATGCGGAGCTCGATCTCACAACCCTGAGATCACGACCCGAACTGAAACCAAGAATCAGTTGCTTAACCGAGGGTACACCCAGGCGCCCCACCAGAGTTGCCTTGCATTTGACTTTCAATCTGTTTGTTCAGCTCTCATGAGCACCCCCTCCTCGAGCTGCCTTTTGGAAGCTGAATTGTGATTCACACACATGCCAAACTTTTTGGCTGTTTCACGTGGTGCAGTGGCTTTGTGGGGGTTGGTGGCTGGGACTGGTTTTCCTCAGTCTTTCACGAAACTCATCAGAGTCAGAAGCTTACACCCAGGGGCTCCTGGGTGGCTCAGTCGGTTAAGCCTCTGCCTTCAGCTCAGGTCATGATCCCAGGGTCCTGGGATGGAGTCCCAGGTTGGGCTTCCTGCTCAGCGTGGAGTCTGCTTCTCCTTCTGCCCCTCCCCCTGCTTGTGCTCTCTCTAGCTCTCAAATAAATAAATAAAACCCTTAAGAAAATTAGGGGCGCCTGGGTGGCTCAGTGGGTTAAAGCCTCTGCTCAGGTCATGATCTCAGAGTCCTGGGATCGAGCCCCGCATCGGGCTCTCTGCTCAGCGGGGAGCCTGCTTCCCCCTCTCTCTCTGCCTGCCTCTCTGCCTGCTTGTGATCTCTCTCTGTCAAATAAATAAAATCTTAAAAAAAAAACCTTTGGGGCACCTGGGTGGCTCAGCCGTTAAGCGTCTGCCTTCAGCTCGGGTCATGATCCCGGGGTCCTGGGATCAAACCCCGCATCGGGCTCCCTGCTCAGCAGGAAGCCTGCTTCTCCTGCTACCATTCCCTCTGCTTGTGTTCCCTCTCTCGCTCCGTTTCTCTCTGTCAAATAAATAAAAAAATCTTTAAAAAAAAAAAAAACCTTTAAGAAAATGAAAAAAATAGATACTCAATGAAAATATCATCCACGAATGAGAAAGAATAGACATTTCTGGGCCAAAGGAAAAAAAAAAAGGAGATTTGACACTGATTTTCACAAACTGTATGTGTTAATGGACCAATGTTTAAAATTTCCAATCTACCATGACTGCTACTTTTAGAAGGCTTGTGCCTTAAGTGACTTGATGTGTACATTTGGCAGCACCCCAAAGCACCATTTCTGATGCTTGCTTAAATGCTCACTCTCATTTTCCGAGCCCATGACGTCAGAGGGTGATGACAGACAGTCCTTGGACTTGTACCTGTTTATAGCACTGGTCTATGTAGAAATAAAAAAGTATTTAATAACATTCAGCATCCATTCATGCTAAAAACTCTTAGGAAACCAGGAATAAGGGGCGCTTGGGTGGCTCAGTTGGTTGAGCGTCTGCCTTCAGCTTGGGTCATGATCCTGGAGTCCTGGGACCAAGCCCCACATGGGGCTTCCTGCTCGGCGGGGAGCCTGCTTCCCCCCCAGCCCCGCCTCACACTCCCCCTGCTTGTGCTCGCTCATGCTCTCTCTCTCTCTCTCTCTCTCTCTCTGTCAAATAAATAAATGAATGAATGAACAAACAAATAAATAAAATCTTAGGGGGAAAAAAAAAAAGGAAGCCAGGAATAAAAGAACATTTCCTGAATTTGGTAAAGGGCAACTATAAAACATCTACAGAAAATATCATATTTGATAACAAAACACGACAAAGATTGTCTTTGAGATCAGTAACAATATGAGGACGTCAGCTAGCACCATCTGTGTTTAACATTGTGCTGGAGGTCCTATCTGGCGCAGTATGGGCAGGAGAAGGAAAAAAAAAAAACAATGTAAACATTGGAGAGGAAGAAATGAAATTGTCATTGTTTGTAGATGATGTATTTGTGTACGTGGAAGAGCCAAAAGAATCTAACACCAACTTATTGTAATTGATGAGGTCTTTTCACAATGTGGCTGGATACAGAATTAATATACAAAGTTAATGATATTGCCCTGTATTAGCAAGAACTGTTATGAAAGAAGAAAATATACATTTACATTAGCCAAAAAGAAGTACCTATGAAGATATGTAACAAGAGTGTGCAAGACCACTATGGAGTAAATTGTAATATTTTATCAAGGGATGGTAAAGAAGAGCTTAATAAATGTAGAGATCTATGCATGAACTGAAAGAGTTAGTGTCATAAAGAGTCAGATCTCCAAATTGATGTATAAATTCAATGGAATCCCAATCAAAGTACTGAAAGTTTTTTTTTTTTAATTGGGTGAAACTGACAAGCAGATTCTAAGGTTTATATGGAAGTCCAATGGATAAGATGACTTAGACTGACTTAAAAGAAGAACAGTGTGAAAGGATTTGCTGTATCACTTATCAAGATTTATTATAAAATTCTTGCAATTGATGCAGGGCTAATCAAATGGATCAATGGGACAGAAGAGAGAGCCCTAAAAAAGGCCAGCGCACATGTGGACACTTGACGTACGGCTTCAAGAAATAGAAAAAGAGGACTCTAACAAGGGTGCTGTGAAAATTGGATATTCCTACTGTAAGATGAAACCAGACCCTTATCTCGGCTTGTACCCCCAAAACGAATTCCAGATGGATCAGAGATCTGAATGTGTGGAGGTGGGGAAGGATTTCTTAAATAAGTTATAGGATTTTTCTACTTCTAAAGGAAAAGAATGTTGCTTCCTATAACTTTAAGGTTAATAACTTTCTGTTAAAAGAAACATAAAGAGTGCAAAGTCACGGAATGGCAAGTTATTTGCAACATGCGTAGCTGACAAAGGACTAGTATAAGAACATATAAGGAATTCCTACAAATTATGAAGAGTCAGCTCAATGGTATTTACTTATTTTTTAAAAGATCTTATTTATTTGAGAGAGAGAGAGAGAGAGAGAGAACAAGCTGGGGGAGGGACAGAGGGAGAAGCAGACTCCCGGTGGAGCAGGGAGCCTGATGCGGGACTCAACCCCAGGCTCCTGGGATCATGACCTGAGCTGAAGGCAGACGCTTAACTGATTGAGCCACCCACGTGCCTGAGTGAGCCCAATTTTTAAAAATAGTCAAAGGATTTGAGCTGACACATCAACAAAATAAGAAATTCAGATGTCCAATAAATGTAAGAATTACTCACCACTCCATAGTAATCAATAGGGGGCACCTGGGTGGCTCAGATGGTTAAGCAGCTGCCTTCAGCCCAAGTCATGATCCCAGGGTCCTGGGATCAAGTCTCACATCGGGCTCCCTGCTTGACAGGGAGCCTGCTTCTCCCTCTCCCTCTGCTTTTCCCCTGCTTGTGCTCTCTCACTCTCTATGTCAAATAAATAAAATCTTTAAAAAAAGAAGTAATCAGAGGGGGGGCAAATGAAAATCAGATTCCACTAAACACTCACCATTAAACACTCCATTAAGATTCCATTAAACACTCACCAAATTTGCAAAAATGAGTGTCTCAAAATACCAAGTGTTGGGGAGAGAAGCAGCAAGTGGGAAATCCTAACGAACTGTTATTGGGGGTACACATTGTCACATGTATTCTAAAAAGTTTTTTCTCTTCCATTATCAATTATATTTACTGATAGACCTACGCTGTGATTTGGGGTCACCCCCACTTGACATGGTCACCAGAAGCCATCTTTGGTTCTACCTGACATTCACGCTCACAGGATGCTCTAGGCTACAGAACTTGGTACCAGGTTCACTTTCTAGGATCATGGAGGGCAGAAACAGCAGCCTCGTGGGATGACAGCATCAAACACACCTTTCTTGAGCATCTAGGGACTGCCACCATGAGAATAGGGTCTAAGTCGAAGCCCCCACCAGGAGCATACTCAAGAAATCACCTGCAGGGGCTCCCGGGTGGCTCAGTCAGTTGAGCATCTGGCTGTTGATGTCAGTTCTTGATCTCGGGGTTGTGAGTTCAAGCCCCTTGTTGGGCGTGGAGCCCACTTAAAAAAAAGAACACCCCACAGAGAAACCAGGTTTCTGTTTAGTGCTGGTCACATTGGCCCTTGAGATCTATGAACCTGCTCGAAGTCCTTCTGGTCCAATGTAGTTGACCAATCAGAGGTCATTTTTATTTTTTAAAATTTATTTTATTTATTTATTTTTAAAGATTTTATTTATTTATTTGACACACAGAGAGAGATCACAAGCAGGCAGAGAGGCAGGCAGAGACAGGGGAAGCAGACTCCCCACTTAGCAGAGAGCCCGATGCGGGGCTTGATCCCAGGACCCTGGGATCAAGACCTGAGCTGAAGGTAGAGGCTTTAACCCACTGAGCCACCCAGGTGCCCCTGGGGGTCATTTTTGTAATAAACATTGTTGCCTGGGGATAGAGCTGGCATTCCATTTTTACCTTAACCGAGCACGTTTCCATGGAAACTGTGTCAGCAGAAAGTAAGCCAAAGTCACCTTCTAATAGAAAACAGGTTTAGATCTGTTGTTAACTCTCCCTCCCACCCAGCAAGTACACTTCTGAGCACGTGTCCTGGAATCAGGATTCAGGTAAAGGAATGTCAGAGAGAAGCATTATTCACATTAGCCGGCGCCAAACCGGAAGTAACCCAAATGTCCATGAGCATTTGAATGAATAAATAAATTATGGTGTATTTGTATCGTGAAATAGTATACAGTCATGAAAAAGGAGTGAAACACAATTGCACACAGCCACAAGGACGGAAGCAGGACATAAAACGTACGGGTAGCATAATTTCACTGACATAAAATTCAAAATCTGGCCAAACTAAACTTTTGCTTACGGGTACATATGTGGGTGATAAAAGTATAAAATTAAAAAAAAAATGGATTTCATTTGAGGAAGTATGGTAGACTGAATAATGGTCCCCACCCCGATGCGAGATGTCCATGCAGTATTCTCAGGAACTTGTGAGTATGTTACTTTACATGGCAAAAGAGACTCTGCAGATGTGATTAAGGATTTTGAGATGGGGGGGGTTTACCCTGGATTGTCCAGGTGAGCCCCATGTCATCGCAAGGGTCCTTAGGGGCAGGCTGGGAATGTCAGAATCCGAGAGAAGATGATGAATGATGGAGAGGGTAGATGTGAAGAAGAGAAGCCGAGGTTGGAGAGGCCATGAGCTAAGGAATGCATAAATCAAGCAATCCAGCTTCTAGAAATTGCCTGAAGCTTCCAGAAGGAATGGAGTGAGAGTGCCCCGCCCCAAGCTCCTTCCCCGGGACCACACTCAGCATGTCAGCCTGCAGCTGCTAGAGTTTTCCACCGTCTGTGAGCATCTGTGCTTTATCTCGGTTTATTTTCTGCATTTGTCAGCGAGGGGTGTCCTGAGGTATCAGAAAAGCCTAAGGGAGGTTATTTTGGGGGCTTGGAGAGCGCTATACATTTTTTGCATATAAATTAATGGTAATTCCTTCCTCACTTTCTGCCAGTTTGGCTTATGAAGGGTCTCATAGGAATGCTGTACTTTCGGAGAATGGGGAAACCCGTATTCTCATCACCCGCCCCTTCAGAGGGGGTAGAACCTGTGACTTGCTTCGGGCCAACAAAATACAGCCCACTGGGGAGGGGATGTCACTCCCATGGAAAGGGCCACCTGGCAGGGGACCGCTCGATGAGTCCCAGGTGAGACCCCAGCCCTGCAGTTCTGGGAGACCCCTCGGAGAGGATCCAGCTGAGCTGTGCTGGACCCCTAACCCATGGAAACTTCAAGATCATACACGGCTGTGGTTTTCAGCCACTGAAGTCTGGGGTAATTTGTTTTGCAGAAAGAGGAAAATGAATACAATGCTGAATTCCAAGCTACCATCAGTTGAACACATATAATTCCTAAAAATGGAACAATCAGCTAGCTTACAAGAGCCGACCTGGGGTCCGGTCTTGTTCCGCTAACAGATCTTAAAAAACCAAAAAAACAAAACACCCTGTATTTCATTCTCCAAAGCCGCAATTACTTGCCTCGGGGATGTCTGTGCCTTTGGGTCTTGGAGTCAGGTTGGACTCACCACTCTTACTCCATGCTGGTTTCTGAGCAGTACTTGCTTTTCTTTCTTTCTTCTTTTTGTAATTGAAAATTTTACTGGGATAATTGTAGATTCACATGCAATTGGAAAAAGTAATACAGAGCGATTCCTTGGACGCTTGGGCACTTTCCCCCACTGGTCACATTTTTGGATATTTGGTTTTTCATCACAGCAACGGCTAAAAAAAAAAAACGCCGGTTCACAAAGATGTGACTCATCGAAAGGAACATAGCGCCGCCTTGTGTTGAACCTGTGAACTTGTAACTCGTGCGTGTCTGAGCCATGTCGGGGTGTCTCCCTCAAGACTTAAAACATCCCGGTGGGGGGGGTGCCTGGGTGGCTCAGGGGGTTAAAGCCTCTGCCTTCGGCTCAGGTCATGATCTCAGGGTCCTGGGATCGAGCCCCACGTCGGGCTCTCTGCTCAGCAGAAAGCCTGCTTCCCCCTGTCCCTCTGCCTGCCTCTCTGCCTACTTATGATCTCTCTCTCTCTCTGTCAAATAAATAAATAAAATCTTTGAAAAAAAAAAACTGAAAAATGTGCTCTCATGGAGCTTCCAATTTAACTGGAGAGATGGTCTGCCCCAAATACCTAAAGATGAACACAGAAATGAGGATGGGTTGGAAGAGGTTTTACGCGTCACCAGACCCAGGGATTCTAATGGAGTCAGACCTTCTCACCATCTCAGTCTCTTGTCTCTGCTTTGTCTACTCTCCTTCTCCTCCCGGGAGCCCCTGTGTGCTGGGGACTATGACCGTGGACGTCCCAGAGTCCCATGCTTCCCCCAATATACCGAGAAGGGATTCAGGCTGGCTCGGCTTGGGTCAGTCAACCTGTCCCTCTCTAGGGCAAGCACTGTGATTGTCGGAACCTAGGTCATGTGGCTGGCGAGGTGCCTTGTTGTGTTTGGAAGCCAGAACC
>CM053620.1:40988663-41001918 GCA_028646535.1 Procyon lotor | reverse complement strand
CTGTAGCTCTTTTCTCAAAAGGGTTTGGGACAAGCCATGGGAGAGAACCTTGAGCTGCCCTCCTAAGTCTTGGTGCTATGTCTGGGGCTACAAAATCAGCCATGGGTTATGTGAGCCCCGTGCAAACACTGAGTATAAATACACGGCCTTCTGCTCTCTTATGGCGCTGGTGCCCGCTGGGATCCAGCAGGGGCGCTGAGGCCGGGATGCAGGAGGGGTGGGGAAGCCACTGGTGAGCGTGAGCCAGCTCATCCCAGATGGTGGGATCCGACCATTAAATTTTCCAGCAATTGTGTGGGTGGGTCGTTAAACACGGCTATCATTAAATTTTAAATTATGTAAATATTCATTTAAATAGATCTATATTACAAAGGTAATAAATGCTGAAAATATGACTTTCTAATTATTTTTAAATTTACTTATTTAATTTTACTATATTCAATTTAATTTACTTACTTAATTTAATTTAGATTTTAAGTAAATTTCATTTGATTGACTTATTTAATTACTTCCTATACTCTGTGCTCTGCTGCTTTTAAGTTTATTTATTTCTTTGTAATCTCTACACCCAAGTCGGGCTCGAACTCAGGCTCCCAAGATCACGAGTTGCACGCTCCGCTGACTGAGTCATCCGGGACCGCGACACTCTGCTCTCCCGAAGTCATTTCCATCTGCGGCATCTGTGCTGGGGAAGCATTGTGCAGGCTGGGCTACCGCACACCTACCTCCAACGTCCTGCTCAGGGACAGCTTGTTGGTGGTTGGAAATCTGCCATGATGGAAGCAGTCACCCAATGGGAATTGGCACACGCTCCAAATGAAGATGCTCCCCCCTCCCCTGGAGCTCAGCCAAGGACACGGTGATCTTTGCATCAGCTGCTGCCTTCTTGTGTCCAGCTTCTCGAGACGCCTACCTCAAGGAGGAGGCGGTTGGCCTCATTCAGAAATTTCTGGGTTTGCTCGTAAGACCGGATAAGCTCAGTCCATTCTCCCCCTGATTCCTGTATAAATGACCCAGATCCCCTGATTCTCTTGTGCCCCTGTGATTTCGAGGAATGGGATCTGATACCACCATGAGCATCCCCGGGAAATCCTTCCCCTTACTTGGAAAGAGCTTTCTCACAAGACGGAGGTCCAGCAACACGAGTGTGTGCTGTTAGCTCTCCTCTTTTCATGTCTTCATAATCTGAGTAAAAAGAAAGGTGGAAGTCCTTTTCCCATGGCTGAAAATCATCGTATATAGATTCTTCCAAATCTCCACTGGAAAACAGAAGGGATACTGTGTCATGAATACAGAATGGCAGCCTAGTGACGGGACAATCTCTGTAGCATGACTTTATGTTAATTAAAAGCCCTAGACCCCCTCCTTTGTCTTTAGGCAAATCTTCTCTCGAGCCCCGAGGACTCCAGACTCCGTCTCACCCTTATTATAATGCGTTTAGCTGCGGCTCTACGTCCTGGTCCACACTGCTCTCTCCATCCCGGGGAAGCAGCGCTCAGGCGATTCTCAACACCTAGAACTTGCTACAGGGTTTTATTTCTCAATAGGCTGTTGACCTTAGTTACCTTGTTGAGAACTTTTGGAAGAAGAGAAGATTCCTAGTTTATAGTCTGCCTGTCTTCACCCTTCATTGGTTCCCAAGAGAATGGGATTCTACTGCGATCGAAATTCCAGGACATCGGTGACATTATGTATGTGCTGTAAGGACCCACGTAGTACTAATGGTCCTCTTCTACCTCCTGCCTCCACGTGGCGAGGGACACAGGAGGATGCTAAGAGGGAGGAAACGATGGATATCGGGCTTATTTTCTTCTTCCACTGGGGATCCTCATTCAGATATTGAACTAGAAAGCCCTCTACTAGGTGCTTTTTTCTTCATACTTGGGAGCTGGTATCTAGTCTCCCTTGGCTGGCTGGGATCAGGATTGGGGGTGAGGAGCAAGCGATGTTTGGGCCAACACCTGCACTGTGCAATATGATAGCCAGGAGTCTTGTGTACGAATCTGAACTTAAATTTTGGGACGCCCGGGTGGATCAGTTGGCTAAGCGTCTACATTTGGCTCGGGTCATGATCCCAGCACCCCGGGACTGAGTCCCCCATCAGGCTCCTTGCTCAGTGGGAAGCCTGCTTCTCCCTCTGCCTGCCCCTCCCCCTGCTTGTGTGTGTGTGTCTCTCTCTCACAAATAAATGAACACAATATTTTCAGAAAATAAAAAAATGAACTTAAATTTTACGTGGTTAGATTTGAAAATCCGACTGTCACTAGTTCAAGTGCCCGAACACCACAAATGGCCAACGGTTTCCTTATTAGGCACCCTGGATATGAAATACGTCTCTTCATGGAAGGATTCTATTGATAGCCCTGACCTTGATCATCTTCAATGATCGAGTTTACTAGGGATAGGCAATGGAGTATCTGTCTTTGGTTCGACCAAATAGACCGGTTCGCTGAGAAGAGGGGCATAGAGGAAGCAACTGAGGAATTCTTGTGTTGATTAGCAATATTTTCCAGCCTGTCAGATATTGCCTTGAGACAAACTCTGTATCGAAGTGACTAGTACTCAATGTCAATTTCCTAATTTTGACAATGACTATTGTCATAGAAGATATTATCATTAGGGGAAACAGGGTTGAGGGTAGGCTTTTGCTCCTTTTTTATTGTTTTGGCTACTTCCCATGAGCCCTAAACTATCTCAAAATAGAAAGTTATAATGATGAAAAAGAAGAAATACGCTGATTTTTACGCGAATAATCTAAATGTCTTTGCTTTTCAGGAATCTCTATGAGACAGAGGGACAAGATGCAACAGTTTTCACTTTTCCCCACTGAATACAGTGTCCCTTACCTAAAACTTGATGGATGGTGTTGGACCCAAGAAGAGGGTCGGAATGTCCTCACATTTCCTAACACAAAGTTGTACTCCGGGGACGGTTCCTCTGTGCTTCCCAAACAGCAGCCCCCACACAGCCTGGGAAGACACGAGGGAGTTGTCGCTTGATTATGTGCAAGGAACTTGACGGTGGGACAGTCTCCTCCCTGTGACGTAGGGGAAGTAACACAAATCGGATGCTCCAGCTTGAGAGGCATTCTCTGCTGTCCGCCCTGGGATCCACTAGTCCCACAGTGTTAACCCTCCCTCTGTCCCCACTCAGCAGACGCTGACGCCATCCTGGGAGGCAGGCCTCATCTGACTCTCAACCCTGCACGTCCCTCACCTGTATATGGAAAACCCGCTAAGACTCACTGCAGACTCATATGTAACTTGCATAACAATACCGTGTACTAGTAACGTGAAGGGGGGTCAGACGTTCCTGCCTCTTGCGCTACCCTTCACCGGTCCCAAACTGGACGGAACCGCTCTAAAGTTGCACGACACTGGGTGAATTATACTTCCTCCAAAGCAACATCTCTTTGTTTAGTGCGGGTTTATATTGACCCCGGAGACCAAAGGGATAAGAATCCACAGGCCGGGGGCGCCTGGGTGGCTCAGTGGGTTAAAGCCTCTGCCTTCGGCTCGGGTCATGGTCTCAGGGTCCTGGGATCGAGCCCCACATCGGGCTCCCTGCTCGGCGGAGAGCCTGCTTCCCCCTCTCTCTCTGCCTGCCTCTCCCCCTGCTTGTGATCTCTCTCTGTGTGTCAAATAGGTAAATAAAGTCTTTTAAAAAAAAAAAAAAAAAAAAAAAAAAGAATCCACAGGCCGGTGCCGCCATTTCTTCTTCTTCTTTTTTTTTTTTTTTTTTTTGGTGCCGCCATTTCTTAGAACTTACACTCCTGTCAAAATTGCGACTTCACTCTAGGAGTTCAATATTCATTTTCTGACTTCTAAATGAGGATAGAACACAAATCCTTGTGATGATTAATCACACAAGGGCCACACTACTTAGTACCCAAGCTAGAAAACATTATGTTCTCGGAGCAAATAACTCCCATCAGTGACCCTCCTTACTCCCCGCCGTGGGGATGCTACACATGCCATATAGCTGACTCTTTGGTCCAGTTCATTTATTGCAAGTTCTAAGAGTGTGCAAAAACGTGCATTAGTTGGTCACAGATGAGACATGAGCCTCTGAAAGCACGTTGACGAGGAGGAGCAGACACACTCATGGGTGGAGCTTAGTGAGCTGGCGTCCTGCCGTGAGATGGCCAAAGGCATGGCCACAGTGTCAGGGAAGGAGTTGGAGGAACATCCCTACACTTGCTTGTGCTCAGGTATGAAGTTGCTGCAGTCAGAGTCAAGGTTATATTACCCCACGATGGACAGAAAAAGTCTGAGTGATACCTCTGGGTGCCCGGGCAGGTTTTCTCCTTCTGGGTATAGTGAGATGCACGAACAATACATCTATAAGCAGAGGGGCACCTGGGTGGCTCGGTAGGTTAAGCATCTGCCTTTGGCCCAGGTCATGATCCCAGGGTCCTGGGATCGAGCCCCGCATCAGGCTCCCTGCTCGGCGGGAAGCCTGCTTCTCCCGCTACCATTCCCTCTGCTTACGTTCCCTCTCTCACTGTGTTTCTCTCCATCGAATAAATAAAAATCTTAAAAAAAAAAAGAGTCCTCAGAGGGTAGAATACTTACCCTCTCCATGTCAGAGGGCATCTCGTGGATCGGTCAGAGGACATCTCCTGGATCTCTTCCTTAAAGGTATCTTTTTTCAAGGATCAGCCCGTGCGTTTATGTCTCTCTATGTCTCCATTAACCCTGAGAAAAGACAAGAGTGTCGTATTCTGGGACGCCTGGGTGGCTCAGTTGGTTAAGCGGCTGCCTTCGGCTCAGGTCATGAT
The DNA here is from genome assembly GCA_028646535.1 of Procyon lotor. Classification (NCBI taxonomy): domain Eukaryota; kingdom Metazoa; phylum Chordata; class Mammalia; order Carnivora; family Procyonidae; genus Procyon; species Procyon lotor. The sequence goes on along the minus strand of CM053620.1, from coordinate 40,997,138 downwards.
CCCAGGGTCCTGGGATTGAGTCCCACATCGGGCTCCTTACTCAGCGGAGAGCCTGCTTCTCCCTCTCCCCCTGCCTGCTGCTTCCCCTGCTTGTGCGCTCTCTGTCTCTGTCTCTCAAATAAATAAATAAAATCTTTAAAAAAAAAAAAAAAGAGTGTCGTATTCCAACTAAGTTGGAAGAACTTGCCGATAAATAGTAGCGGTTGTATCTCCGCACCATAGCCAAGACGGCTTATTGTCCCTTCAAAAGAAATACATCAGTGGATTTGTTTCCAGTAACACTAGACACTTGGGAGAGACCCAGAAAAGATAATGAACTTTAAAAGGTATTTTGTTTTATACAGAACCCTCTATGTGCAAATACAAGAGATATGGAAACAACTCCCAGGTCAGAGACGTGATATCAGCAGGGTGGCGGTGGAGAAGATCCCAGCCTCGATTCTCGATGAGCAACAAATGCACGGCTACCCACGAACAAATACAGCTCTGGGAGACATCTGGAATCCGTAGAAGAATTTTGCCACAACACACTGGGACCAAAAAACCGGAGAACGAACACAGAAAACGAGAAGGAAGAACAGCTTCATTTTGCCCTCACCACCTCGCCACTTTTAAGTTATGGAGATGAGTTTGTTCCCTGGACCTTACGAACCAATCCCAAGCGCTGCTAGCTTCCAACTTGTCCTCCGCAGTCTCCGCACCTCTCTCAGCCTGGACAGAATTAAAGAGAGTCAGGGCCTTGCTCTGGATGAGGCTTTGTCTCAAGGGAATGTTGGGGCTGCTTTGATCTTCCATCCAGACCACTGAACTTTCTCCACATCATCAGTAAAGGTGTTTCTCTTTCTTATTATCCGTGTGTTCCGCAGAATAGCACTTTTCATTTCCTTCGAGAACTTTCCATTGTTTCACAACTTGGCCAACTGGAGGAAGAGCCCTGGCTTTCGGCTTGTCTCTGCTCTCAACGTTCCTTCCCCAGTAAGTATCATCATTTCCAGCTTCTGATTTAAAGTGAGAGACGTGTGACTCTTCCTTCCTTCCTTTTTTTTTTTTTAACACCCTATAATTTATTCAGATTTCCTTAATTTTGGACCTAACATCCCTTTCCTGCCCCCGATCCCATCCAGGAGACTGGATTATACTTGGTTATCAGGTCTTCTTGGGCTCCTCTTGACGGTCACAAGTTTGGGTTTTTTTAAATTTTACTTTATTTTTTCAGTGTTCCAAGAGTCCTTGTTTATGTCCCACACCCAGTGCTCCATGCAATACGTGCCCTCCTTAATACCCACCACCAAGCTCCCCCATCTCCCCATCCCTCTCCCCTCTAAGACCCTCAGTTTGTTTCTCAGACTCTTCTTTTCCCTTGAACACTGAGAGGCCATTATTAGGATATTAATGAGCCCAATTTCGACGTTGTTGTGTCTCAGGGGCTAGGGAGGCCCAAGGGGAGGGAGAGAGATGGGGAGAGACAGGCCAGTGGAGCGGTCAGAACGCACACAACAGTACTAAGTATACGGTCTTATAAGGGCAAAGTTCATTACAATAGTAATGCAGGATTGCAGGGTTTTTGTCTCCCGGGGTTGAAGAATGAATCTTGGAGACATAAAGGGGTGAATGAAGTGAAAATTTATTAAGTGAAAGTGCAGAAAGGATAGAAAAAGCTCTCTAGGGGCGCCTGGGTGGCTCAGTGGGTTAAAGCCTCTGCCTTCGGCTCAGGTCATGATCTCAGGGTCCTGGGATCGAGCCCCACATCGGGCTCCCTGCTTGGCAGGGAGCCTGCTTCCCCCTCTCTCTCTGCCTGCCTCTCTGCCTACTTGCGATCTCTCTCTGTGCCAAATAAAATAAATAAATAAATCTCATTTAAAAAAAAAAAAAAAGCTCTCTAGAGTGAGAGGAGTCCCGAATGTGTTGCCACTGAGGGTTTTTAGGACCAGGTCTTTTATTGAAAACTTGAGAAGGCAGCTCCTGACCTTGAGATCCTTGTGCTATTTTGGTTCGAGCAAGGACTATTGCTACCACCCTTAGTGACTTCCTTCTTTGAGGTCTGGTCATTTTCTGTGATCGCACTGTAGGCCAAACAAAATTAGTCCCTAACACCCCGGGGGCAAGGTGGTCTGGTCTGTTCCTCTATCTCCTGCTCACTCTCTCTCAGCACCTCTGCAGGCCTTGAATAGTTTCAGAGCTCAGCCAGGGGGCCCCTACCTTCCCAGGCTATGCTTTAACCCTTTCCTTACTCACTCCTCCCTCTGGAATCCTTAACTGGCAGTAAGTAGGAAATGGGTCGATGACCGCTCTGGCTGCTTCCTGCCGAAATGGGGCAGCGTGCTAAACGGCAGTTAGAGTCTGTCCAGGGCTTGGTGTCGTGATGGACAGCAGGCGATACGTGCATCAGCACATGCAAAAGAATAAGCAGAAAAGAAATATCCACCTCAAAATTGTGATCCCATCTCTTCGTAAGAGCCCCAGTTACCAATTCCATTAAACAGACCAGTGGGTGTGTTGACCCTATTTAATTGATCACAAATGTCCCCTATTAATTGGGACTCCTGGAGAGAGTTAAGCGCCTTGTTGAAACAACACATATGAAGAAACTCCTCTCATCCTAAATGGTGTGGTAATGGTAGATAATCAACAGTGGTCTAGTTTTTGAGAAGTCCCTCTCTGACCTCACTTAACTTTTGGTGAAGTGCATCTGGCACCTGGGAAGACTCATTCAGAGTCTCGCTGGGTAAACATACTGTTTTGCTTATTTTAGGTAGTAGTCCTACCAGAAGTCCTGGGAACCCCACCCAGGAGGCAGCCAAAGCTCTCGTGTCAATTACTCTGAAGTTTACCTCAAGTCGCCTAGCTTAGGCACACAATGTTTTTGGGTTTTTTTAAGATTTTTATTTATTTATTTGACAGAGAGAGAGAGAGATCACAAGTAGGCAGAGAGAGGGGGAAGCAGGCTCCCTGCTGAGCAGAAAGCCCGATGCGGGGCTCGATCCCAGGACCCTGAGATCATGACCTGAGCCGAAAGCAGAGGCTTTAACCCACTGAGCCACCCAGGCGCCCCGGCACACAACTTTTTAAAACGACCAGAACTAGGGTTGAACATCTGCAAAGGTGGGTTATTGAAACATAACTTCTCTCTATAAGAACCCTCATTTTTAGAGATAGCCAAATGAAGACTCGTGTGTTAGCAAAACAAGTCCAATTCGAACAAACTTGTTTTAATTATTTACCTAAGTTCAGCAAGAAGAGCAATTGGCCATATAGAGCTTTTAAGACTTGTTTTGCTGGAAGTTTTCCTAAGGGATCTCTAGGTTGAACTCTCAGTAAGCAGCCTCCCCAGGCCAGAAGCCAAGCCAAGTGCTTGCCATCAGACACGCCCGCAATATCTGCACCGGTGGGTGGATTCCCCTTCACGAGGTCCCCAAAGGATCCTGAGGCTCCGGCAAGTGACATTCTTGACTCACCCTGGGGAGGCTGCCAGGAAGGTCAGAAGCGGGGAGCCCGATGTGGGGCTCGATCCCAGGACCCTGGGATCATGACCTGAGCCGAAGGCAGACGCTTAATGACTGAGCCACCCAGGCGCCCCGGTCCTAGTTTTCTTAAGAGAAAGCTTTTTTAATCTACAAGACCAAACATTAAAGAACCGGCAATGTTTTAAACAAGAGTCACAAAACCATAATCATTTTCTTAGTTCATTTAGTCCCATGTTACTAATTCTTGTTGGGTTTGTTTATTTATTTACTTACTGGAGATTTTGTTTACTTATTTGGGATAGAGAGAAAGAGAGCGCGAGTGAGCACCAGCAGGGCTGGGGGAGGGGCAGAGAGGCAGGAAGAGGCAGGTTCCCCGCTGAGCAAGGAGCCCATGAAGGACTCTGTCCAGGACCCCAGGATCATGACCTGGGCCAAAGGCAGACACCTAACCAACGGAGCCGCCCAGGCACCCTGGACATATAATATTTTAGTAATTAGAATGTTAGTGATGACCTTATTACCAAAACATATTAAAACTTTAGGAATTACATCTCATGGGGCGCCTGGGTGGCTCAGTGGGTTAAAGCCTCTGCCTTCAGCTCAGGTCATGATCTCAGGGTCCTGGGATCGAGCCCCGCATCCGGCTTTCTGCCCATCGGGGAGCCTGCTTCCCTCTCTCTCTGCCTACTTGTGATCTCTCACTCTCTGTGTCAAATAAATAAATAAAGTATTAAAAAAAAAAACAGATCATTATAAACCCCAAAATTTAATTATTCATTTGACCAAATGACAATAAGTTTCCAAAGGCAAATATGTAGGGTCATATACTTATTAGCAAAATTAGCTCCTTTAATACAGAAGTTTTAAGTAAGTAATCAAAGACCTGAAAAGACAAAATAGAGAAACTGGTTTTCCTGGGCAGATAGAGAAAAGAGAAAAGAACTTTGTTTTTAAGTTCTCATCAAGAGTAGACCAACAGTTTAAAACTTTGTCTTTTGAACAGAGAGAAAGCAGAATTTCAATTTTCTACCGGTCTACCTTTAAAATCCACTCATTTCAGGACCCCAGGGTGGCTCAGTCTGTTCAGGGACCGCCTTTGGCTCCGGTCAAGATTCTGGGGTCCAGGGATCGAGCCCGGCGGCCGTGGGCTCCTTGCTCAGCAAGGAGTCTGTTTTTTTCTCTGTCTGCTGCTCTCCCAGCTCATGCTCTCTCTCTCTGTCAAACAAATAAATCTTAAAAAACAAACAAACAAACACTGCCACAGAGATCATGAGCTTTTCTGAGCTTCAGTAAATCTTGGTAGAATAAGTTTCATATTTAATGCTGATAACTTTCGAGACATGTTTAATTTAATTAAACCAACACACTGAAATTAGTTTAAATACCAAATTCTATTCCTCTTGAGTTCTCTTTTAGAAGCCACTCCGTTTGTTTCCCATTGTCGATTTTTACCTGAGACATTGGTGGGGAAATCTGAAGTAAACGGTGTCAGAAGGTCCGTAGCAGCCAAAATGGTGCAGAAACAGGAAGGGGGTGGGGGGGGGAGGCAGAAGACGCAGAATATTACCAGAAAGCAGAAAAAGAAGTTTCTCGGTCCTAAATCCTGTCAGCTCAGACAGAGGAGCAGATGCAGAATGGTGTGCATTTGTTTTTCCTCCAAAGTGGAATCGGGAATCCATGTCAGACCAGAGAAGACAAGGAAGGTCCCTGAAACAAAGGGAGTTTGGGGCAGCTGTTGGGGAATATTCCCGAAAGTCCCCATCCTGGGGGAGAGTAACTAGAACGCTTGGTTCCCATTATAGCCATTAACCCGGAAATGACGGAGGAGTAACCACATCTATTAGGAGGAACAGTGAGAGAGAGAGAGAGAGAGAGAGAGTCACTATCCCCCCTGTGTTTCCTCCAGCAACCTAGGTTTAGTCTGAGGAGGTCTTCTTAATCACCATCCAGTGTGTCAGGAGGGAGATTATTAGCTCGTGTTCGGGCCAACACATTCTGCAAGAGGCCCTTAGCTCCGGGTCCTGGGGTAGAGCAGTGAAGGTACCCTAGGTCCATTCACATGTGTCCTGCTGAGGAGATCTAACGGATAGATCCCACCGGGGCTGTGCAGTGTTACAGGAGCTCAGTCCTTTTCTAATTTTTTAGAATCTGAATTGTTTCCGGTGGGTTAAAAGGCAGCCCAAGTGGGAGTCCTTGGGAACTGGAGAAGACAGAAGGTCCACTACCAAGAAAACCCTTTTGAGACTCCGGGCTGGTGTCCCACACAGAGGCCCCCGACGCGAGGCATCCCCTGAACACCATCGCTGTGATCACCGCCCCCGTTAGAGGCCCCATAGGAGGGATGTGAGTGTCCACCCCCCGCAACACATCCCCGGCTTCCCCATGGCCTCCTGAGCTATATAGATGGGTGCCTGGCATATGGACCAAAATCCGGCACCTTGGGGGTCCCGCCACAAAGGTCACTTGTTATTTCTACCTGGCTGGGAACCCATAGCTTTTAACTAGTCTTGTGCAAAACACAAGAAAACTTTTCCAAGGCAAAATTACCCAATTTTGCAGTCCGCAGCCCAGAGGATTCCCCGCAAGGATGGCTCATTTCCCTTCTTGGGAATCCAGTCCTTGAGGGCGTCCCTACATGCCAGCTCCCCATCCCCTACCCAAGGCGTCCCGTGGCGACAAGTCCTAGGGAGAGAGTGGCCTAGCGCCCTAGGGTATCACAAAATCAGGCGGGAAGAGCCACTCTGACCCCCACCAGGCCCCCGACCTCCCCCTCCTCTGGACTAGCACTGAATGAGTATCTTAGGTCACTCAACCATACTCAAGGGTGCAAACTGATATCTAGGGACTCGTGGGCAGGTATGTGTTGCCCGTGGAGGAGGCTCCCCTGGGCTGTGACCTCCAGGGCCGGTCTCCTTCCTTTTTATGAGTCTCAGACATCCCACGCTCATTGATGATGTCCTGGGGCAGGCTCGGAGCGGTGGACGGCCAGTCCTTACATGCACTCCCCGAATGAGCCCCGAAATTAGTCGGAGGGAATTCTGTGACATGTATCTTTGGAACTCTCGTACGGAACTCTCATTCATTTTGTTTGCACCCAAGGCTCAGGTATGCAAAAGCCCAATTAAGAAAAAACACAAGTGGCTCAGTTATTTGGGTATCTGCCTTTGGCTCAGGTCATGGTCTCAGGGTCCTGGGATCGAACCTCACGCCGGGCTCCTTGCTCACCGGGAGCCTGTTTCTCCCTCTCCTCCTTGCTTGTGCTCTCTCTTGCCCACTATCTCTCTGCCTCTCAAATAAGTAAACAAAATCTAAAAAAAAAGAGAAAGAGAAGAAAAAGCCCAAGTGTCCACACACAAAAAAGTGTTTTAAGTTTATTTATGTAAGTAATCTCTACACCCAACGTGGGGCTCGAACTCACGACCCCGAGACCAAGTCACCCGTTCCTCTGACTGAACCAGCTGGGTGCCCCAGAAAAGACTGACTCATTAGTGATCATGGAAATGCCCATGAAAACCACCCTGAGATAACATTCTCGCCCGCAATAGTGATGAAAATAAGAAAATAGAACAAAACCAAGGGTCGATGAAGAGGTGAAGCAATGGAGACTCATAAACTGGGAGTCCGTGGATTGTGGAGAAAAGACAACCACTCTGGAGGGTAATCTGGTTACATCTAGGAAAAAAAAGATTCAAGCACTGAATTGCTTTGAATCAGCAACCGCATTCCCGGGGTCTCATCTGTGCGCCTGGAAAGGCGCAGAAAAAGTTGAAAAAAAAGTTGACTTACTTCCTGCTGTTGGGAAGAAAGTGGCTAACAAGCTACATGTCAATCATCCAAAGAAGGGCTAGATTAGTCATGATGTCATCACTGCATTAACCTAAAAGAGCAATTAACAGGAAAAAATTAGGGCGGGAGGCTGGCTCAGTCTGTAGAGGCCTCCACTCTTAATCTCAGGGCCCTGAGCTCAAGCCCCACCTTGAAGGGGAAGTCTACTTAAAACAAAACAAAATTAGGGGCTCCTGGGTGGCTCAGTGGGGAGCCTGCTTCCCCCTCTCTCTGCCTGCCTCTCTGCTTGTGATCTCTCTCGCTCTCGCCGTCAAATAAATAGAAACTTAAAAAAAAATTTTTTTTAAACCGCAACAACTGCCCCCCCACCAGGAATTAATTAGGTCATTAATTAATTAATTAAGGCCGATTTCTGGACAGCAGTTAGAGCTGAGGGGCTAGATGCCTTCCAGAGAGAGCTCCCCGGCCAGCTGCGGTTTTACGGAAAGTATCTTATTGCGCCTATAAATCTACTCTGTTGAAAAGAAAGGTTTGTGCAAGCCTATCATAAACTGCAAAACTGAGTCTGATTTTGCTTTCTTCCGGGGCTGGTTCTGGCGGGTTCCGATCTACCCGCAACGACCTTGGCTTCCGGAGGTCAGGAAAACGCACTTCCCCTGTGTTGTTTCCAAAGGAGCTTAGTAGGCATAAAGCGCTGAAAAATACTCCCGTAGGTCCTTCCCCTAAGGCCTTCCTGCTCTTTTCCTGCCGAGCTCACCGGCTAAACCTCCGTCTCCCCAGGAGCAGAACGGCGAAGGGGGGGCTGGTGGCTCCCACATCCCGAGGCAGCTGTGGGTTTTGTTCTTTTGGAGAAGGAGGACCCCAAAGGGAAGGGGCCGAGGCTGAATCCAGTGAGAAGTAAGGAACCTCCCCTTGTTAAATGAAGAAATCCTGCCTCCTGTTATTTATAACCTAATGCTTTCCCAGGGAGAAGTGCGGTAACTGTCACTCAATTTTTATTCTATTTTATTTTCTAGATTTTATTTTTAAGTAATCGCCACTCCCAAGGTGGGGGTCGAACTCAACCGTGAGATGGAGCATCGCCTGCTCTATAGGGACTGAGCCCGCCAGGCCCCCCACCGATACTCAAATTCAAATGTTTCTATAATAATGATTTTACATTAATGTTTATGCTGTTGATATTTATAATTATGAGGAGACTCTATTTAAATTGAAATATATAGGG
>CM053620.1:40939762-40978846 GCA_028646535.1 Procyon lotor | reverse complement strand
TCAGATCCACGTCCTGGAAAGCGGGGAGGTGAAGATCTTCAGCAGGAATCAGGAAGATAATACCGGCAAGTACCCGGACATCATCAGCCGCATCCCCAAGGTGGGCGTCTGCCGGCCTTGGGCAACAGCGTTCCTTTGAGGAAAAAGAAGTCCTCCCAGTGGAGGCAAGAATAACCGCAGGCATTCTAGCGTGATTAGCATGTGCAAAGGCCCTGTGGTTGGAGGGGCCTGGCCAATCCACAGAACGAGAGGCTAGCCTGCTGGGGTGCAGAGTGTGGGAGGGCCAGGGGCTGACCCAGGAGAGCCCCCTGACAGCTTTGGGAGCCGGGGATGGTTTGTGGCAGGGATGCACTGCAATCAGACTTGGGGTTTGCTCAGAGCATCCTGATTGCTACGAGAAGAGCGAGTTAGATACGGGGTCCATGCGGGAGCAGGGAGACCAATAGGATGATGTGACCTGGGCTGGACCGGGCTCAGTGAAACTGGGGAATGTGGGCGGCTTAGAGATTTCAGAGGGGACGTGGATAAGTTCACAGAGAACTGACAAAGGCCACAGGGTTTCCAGCTTATGGACCAAGTCTCAGAAAAGTTTGTTTTTCCCTTCTTTATGGGAAATGAGAAGAGGATGTGCATCCATACGTGCATCTTAAAGTTGGCATCAGTTCGTTGGTGGATCTTGAGAGCTGTGGACGGAAAAGAACATTTGTTTTTCTGGGCCTGTCTTTTGCCCTCATCCCCTTCCTCTCAGTAGCCCCGGATCTCTCTCTTCACCTTTCAGATTAAACTCCCATCCGTCACATCCTTCATCCTGGACACGGAAGCCGTGGCTTGGGACCGGGAAAAGAAGCAGATCCAGCCGTTCCAAGTGCTCACCACCCGCAAACGCAAGGTAGCCTCTGTCCCCCTCCGCTCCCTGCCATAGTCGCACACTTTCTCCTCTTCCTCCCTCCCCTGCCCATTCCTGGAAGGACAGAGTGTCCACTGGGATGCGGTTCTTGCTCCCTTGTACAGGGTAGCTGCTACAGCTCCAGCCATTGCATTCTCATCCCAGCATGCCAAGTACAAAGGGGGAAAGAGCCCTTTTCCTCTGCCTCTGTTCCATCATGAAAGATCTGTTCCAGGGGTACCCCCCCAACAACCTGTGCCCCAGCAAACTTCTTCACCCTCATTGGCCCGAACTGTGTCCCCTCAGCTCCATTAGCTACAAGGGAGGCCAGGGGAGCAAATACTTGACAAAGAGAGTGAGGTTGTTGGGATTAGCTGAGAGCCATCGCGATGCCGGGAGCATTGTCACCTTCACAGGTGTGTGGCCTGTTGGCTGGAGAGAAGGGAGAGAGTGGCAGGTGACAGATGTCTGCCTGGGGCAGGGTGGGAGGCACACCGACTGTGCCCCCGTCTCCACCCCGCCTTCTGCCCCAACCCAGGAGGTGGATGCAGCAGAGATCCAGGTGCAGGTGTGTCTGTACGCCTTCGACCTCATCTACCTCAACGGACAGGTGAGCTCTGGCAGTGGGTCTGGGGGCGGGTGGGGGATGCATGTGAGCTCGGGAGCCGGCAGTCTGCGGGGCGGCGCTCGGGCAGCGGTTCTCAAAAAGCGTGGCCCGAGGACCCCTGAGGGTGTCTCCAGGACCCTCTTGAGGGGTCTGTGAGGCCCTGCCCGCCTTCCCCAGCTCCGCAGCCGCGCGACGCCAAGTTGCCCGCGCGGCCGCCACCGTCTGAATGTGCGCGCACGTGGGGGCTGGGCTCCGTTACCAGCCAGACGGTGGAGAATTTGCAAACATGTAAACTAATGCCGCCTCTTCTCACTAATATTTTTCTAACACAGGCCCGTTTCACAAAAATAAGTTGTCGGGTTAACATATGGGAGGTGGTATTTTTAAATGCATTAACAAATGCCCAGATCTCTCACTCCTCACGTAGCCAATGTAAACGTGGGACGTGAGCGCCAGTACCACATCGCTGCTCTGGTAAACGTCCGGGGACGGAACCCACACACACCCAAGCTGTCTGGAGTGAGGAGGGGGGTGGCCGGAGACCAGCAAGTTTGCCAACTACTGCTCCAGGGCGTGGGTTGGGCATCGGGAGCCGGACCTCTGGTCACAACCCGGCTCTCCCTTCCCAGGAGGTTAATCCGCAGACCAGTGGCCCAGCCTCTCTGAGTCTCCGTTTCCTTATCATAAGTCTCCCCTTAGGAGAGTCTCAGAGTGAATCTAGGCTCAGAACGAACAAGTCTGGTGCGGCCGAGACGAGTTCCATCCCCTTGCAGAGATGGAAGAGAACAGAAGGAGTGAGCTCCCCATCTCAGGAAGCATCCCACCTCAGCCTGGTGGAGGGGGAGGCGGGCCACGCCTCCCCCGGGGCTGGATGAGCAAGAGCTAGGTGACTTCCCCCCCCGACTAGCCTGCCTGATGCTTTGTAAGAACAAGGCTTCCTGCCAGATTCAGCTTTGAATCAGCCATCAGGGGAGTGTACAGAACCCAAAAGGGTGCGGTTAATAAGATCACAGAGAGTAGGTTAACTTCTGGAAGGTCGGTGAGTCTGTTCTACTGTATAAAGCAAGCAGTGTTTTCCCACGAGAGGATTTGTCTCAGTGGGACAAAGGCCTGCGGGCCCCATCTGTCTCGGCCTTCCTCGTCTATAAAGGTTTTATGCACTCGTCCACTCACTTCTGTGGCCCGACAGCCCCCAAGGGGGCAGCTGCAGCAGAGCCCGAGTAGCCCATAGAGCCAAGAATATTTCCTGTCTGGTTCCTTGTAGGACGGGGCTGCCGAGCCCCAGATGAAAACAGAGAGCGTCCTCTCAGAAACACGATTAGGTTTCATGTCCTCCCTCCGGCCCTGTTCCACCCGTGCTGAACGGGGAACCGTAGCCACAATAACGGGAGTCCCTTCCAGTGCCCAGCCCCCTTGCTGCTCTTGGCCTGCCCTTGAGATTGGCCCTTTCCTTTCTCAAAGTCCTCGTGCGGGCGTGCTTCCTCCCCGTCGGGGCTGCGAGGTAGCCGGTGATGCTCTGGCGTCCTGTCTCCTAGGCTCGGGCTTCTCCTCCTCCACAGTGACGTCCCTTTGTCTCTCCCCCTCCCCCGCCCCCCCAGTCCCTGGTGCGCGAGCCGCTGTCCCGACGCCGGCAGCTGCTCCGGGAGAACTTCGTGCAGACGGAGGGCGAGTTTGTCTTCGCCACCTCCCTGGACACCAAGGACACGGAGCAGATCGCCGAGTTCTTGGAGCAGTCCGTGAAAGGTGAGGGGGGCTGGGGCCGGCCGCTGCGGGCACCCCGCACTCCCGCCCGCCCCAGCCCCGGGGACTTCAGCGGGTGGGCTATCCTGAGCGGGGGCTTCACAGAGGCCCCTCTCGTCCGTGTCTCCCTCAGACTCCTGCGAGGGGCTGATGGTGAAAACCTTGGACGTGGACGCCACCTACGAGATCGCCAAGAGGTCACACAACTGGCTCAAGGTGAGCCGGCCCGGCCGCCCTTCCCGCATCCGGCGATCTTTCCACCCGGGGTTCCAGCCCCGACCTCACCCCGTGGGGCTCGGCTCCAGCTGCCTCGCCGTCCAGCCAGCCTGAGGCCGCCCCTCTGAGCGCTGCCCCGGCCTGCGCGCCCTGGGAGCTACGTGACGTTTCTATTCCCTGAGCTGGCCGTCCAGGTGGAGTGTTGAGTGGGGCCGGCAGGAAGGGAGTCAGCCAGGCCATAGACGAGGTGACATCAGGGACGATGAGCATCATGAAGAAAGCCAGTTGAGGTCAGGGGCCAGCGGGGATCTTGCAGTGCTGTGGTCATGGGGAAAGGCCTCTCCAGAGCTGACGTTTGGGTCAGGACACAGATGACAGGAAAGGGTCAGTTGCACGGAGATTTGGGACAAAGCATCTAGGAGAAGGGTCGGGGCAGCAAGCGCAAAGGCCCTGAGGTCGGAACAAACAGGGAGTGAGGCTGTTGAGGCGTTAGGTGAGGTCAAAGTGGAGAGCAGCTCTCAGATCACTTAGCGCCTCAGGGGTCGTTGTGAAATACTCTGGGTTTTCCTTTAAGGGTTTTAAGAAACCAGTGAGGTTTTAGGCAGGAAGTCCCATGGTCTGATTATCATTTTGCCCGAAGTATCTGGCTGGCTGTGAATGGCGGACGGCTGGAGGTGGGGGGATGGCACTGGGCAGGAGGCTTGCCTGGAGAGGGGCGAGAGGACTGTGAGCCGGCTTGGTTTCTCAAGTGTATGTCAGCGGCCCGCGGTCTTCTCCCCGCACCCCCACCCCCCAGACTGTCAGCAGCTGGAAAGGTATGAGCATTTCCCGTCTCAGGACCCTTTCCCTGCTGCATCCCCAAGGCAGAGTCCTGCCTGGCACTTAGTTAATGTTTCTGGAACAAATGATGAATGTTCTCCATCTGAAGGGACGAGTGGAATGTGTCTCTGTCCTGAGGGAAAGGGGGGACCCCCAGGCTCTCCATCTGACATGTCCCCTCACTCCCGCCGGCTCCTCCCACGTCACTCGTCTCTCTCACATCCGCTCTGGAAGTCCAGAAGCTCCTCCCGCGTCTAGCCTCAGCCCGGTGGCCATCCTCCGTCTTCTCTTCGGGAGCTCTCCTGAGACTCAGCCCAGCCCCTGCTCCCTGACTGCTGAGCCTCCTGCAGTGAGGTCCCCGCCTCGGCAGCGCCCCCTCACCTCCCGCCTTTCCTCCGCAGCTGAAGAAGGACTACCTTGACGGCGTGGGCGACACCCTGGACCTCGTGGTGATCGGCGCCTACCTGGGCCGTGGCAAGCGGGCCGGCCGCTACGGGGGCTTCCTGCTGGCCGCCTACGACGAGGAGAGCGAGGAGCTCCAGGCCATATGCAAGGTGCGGGGAGGCAGGAGGGAAGTAGAGTCCACCCAGCCTGGGGGCTGTGGGGGGGGAGGGAGCTGAACCAAGAAGCTCTCATGTCCTGTGTAGGATTATTTTTTTACCTAGCTTTTATGTGCTTTTTCTGATCCTATAAGTAACTCTCGCTTCACGTAGAGAAATGCACTATCATAAAAAGTTGTAAGGAAGTTACATCAGGGATTGAGTTCAGCTGCGGGAGAGGATGCCTCGCGAGTGTTTTATCTTTCTCTCATGGAATGAGAAGTCTGAAGGGGGGGCAGGCGGCGCTCTGATGTCACTGGGGACCCAGGCTTCTCGCCCCGCACGGGTTTTGTCATGGGCTTCCAACCTCATCTTCATATGGTGGCTGCAGAAGCTCCAGCCATCATGGCCACACATGGTCCAAGCAGCAGGAAGGAGGAAGGCCCCGAGCAGAGGGGTGTGCCCCTTGCATCAGGCTCAGCCAGCCAGCAGCTTCTGGGGCTTGGGTCCGAATTTTGCTCCTTGGCTCACTCCCATCCACAGGGGAGCTTGGAAAATGTAGTGGTTTGGGTTTTTGTTTAAAGCTACGCACATTGTTGACCCAACCAACGTGAGGCTTTTGCCACGGAAACAGGGTAAACCGTTACCCACAATTCTAGTGCCTAGAGGTGACCACTGGTAAAATTTGAGGGATTGTCTTATTTATACTTTTACAAAGTTGTGATCTTTGCTTTTTGCCCTGTAAGTATCATGTTTTAAATATCAGATATATTTAAGTAACATAGTGATAAAAAACATAAGAGCGTTTGCCCTTGTCTTCAGGACTTCTAGAAGCACAACTCGGACGTGTTAAGCTTAAAACAGTCCATTATTTTACCAGCAAAAATGGGTTTATTGAGAAATAGCAGAGAACTGCAGTTGAGACACGCAAGCTGTGGCGAAACCGTGGGCTCGTCCCACGAAAGAGAGGAATGTTATCTTATGGAGCAGAAGGAGGCAGGGGGAGGGATTGTTCTGAACAAAAGTCCACTGGGAAAAAAAAAAACAGCCCAGGGTCAGGGGGATGGTTTCCCGGGGGCTGAGTTGCTGGGGCGGCTGCTTTCTCCGGTCTTTCCCCGCGGAGGCCTCCGCCCTGGGGGCCCATCAGGAGGCTCGGGTTGGCCTCTTGTCACCGCCAGTCCTTCCTGTAACCGGCGGTCAGGGGGTCTCCCTAGACTAGCCGTCGGTGAGATGGCCCAGGATTTTTCAGGAACGCTTGCGGAAGCGTCTGCCGGCTCTTTGTTAGGCCAGAGGACGTGGGTGGGTGGGCAGCGCGGGGCGGGGCGGAAGGAGCAAGGGCTTGTCCGGCAGGTGGGTGGGGGAGGGGGACCGCCGCTGGGAGAGGGGGTCCCCATCCAGGCGCACAAACACCCCCGCACTTCCTCTGTGGCTCCAGTGGGTTCTGGCTCGGCCGGGGTAGGGTGGGGGCCTCCCACGGGCACAGAGCCGGGTCCCTGGCGGCAGGAGCCCCGGGCCCCACGGCTGACCTCACCGTCCTCCCCGCAGCTCGGCACCGGCTTCAGTGACGAGGAGCTGGAGGAGCACCACCAGAGGCTCCAGGTGAGCGGCGCGGTCTCGCCCCCTCTCGCTCTGTGTGCACGCGGTACCACGAGCGGGGCAGCAGGCTCGGGAGACCCCACCCACCCACCGACCGACCGACCCACCATGTCCAGGTTCAAGTCCCGGCTCTGCCGGCGCGTGGATCAGGGAGCTTCCCCTGCGGGGCGGGGGACGAACGAGTCACGGGGAGAGCACTCTCGTGGGGCTCCCCAAGTCGGCCCCGAGTGAACCCCCACAGGACTGGGGAAGCCCCTAGTAATTGGGGCTGTTGGTGGCACGGTCGTGGGGCTTTAGGTGTACAACTCCGTTTCCTGTGTGGTAGCTTTTCTGTCTCTGTGACATTCGTTGGTTGTCTCTCCCTCTGGGTCTCGGGCTCTTTTCTCCCCTTCCTTCCCCCTCATCCCCACCCGGACCCTTCCCTTAAGACATGCCCAGGTCGCCGCCTGTCCCCACCCCCCATTTTCCTCCCTCTTTCCTGTTCCCCCGACCCCCAACCCCCAGCCGTGACTTGGAGACCCGAGACCCTGCCCTCCTCCCGCCGCTGCCCTTGCCCGTAGGCCCTGGTGCTGCCCGGCCCGCGATCCTATGTCCGGGCAGATGGCGCCGTGGCTCCCGACCACTGGCTGGACCCCAGCGCCGTGTGGGAGGTGAAATGCGCCGACCTGTCCCTGTCCCCCATCTACCCGGCTGCCCGGGGCCTGGTGAGTTGCGGGGGGCCGTGGGCCGCAGGCAGCAGCGGGCCTGGGGTTGAGCTTCCGGCAAGGAGATGGGGCGCCGGGGCCCAGGGCGCCCACGCCTGTGCCGGGGGCTGTAGTAACAGGAGAGCTTAAACTTGCATTTTGTTCGGGCATCCGATGCTGGGCTCAAAGTCTCAATTTAAAAAAAAAAAAAAAAAGGAATTCCCTCCGTGTAGAAAGTAGACAATGAAATTATTTCCTTTAATACCAGCGGTTTTTGAAAAAACAGTTCTGAGCATCAAGCTTGGGACACTTCCTGCTGGTCAGTGACGTCAGCTGGGGCCCGTCTTTCTGGAACGTAATTCATTTTCCCGCTGCCAAGTTTTTAAAATCCCGGGGTTGATCTCTCTCACCGGTGGCTCAGGGTCTGCCCGGCGCTAGCAGAGGCTTGAATTAAAGATATGCTTCCTTTTCGATTTCTTCAGACCCTTCAAAATTTAGCTAGCATGCGCTTCTCCGATTAGGAGTGGACTTCTATTTAAAGGCAGAACTCGTTTTTGGTTTTTTTTCCCCAAGATGTAGTTAGTTTAGAGAGAGAGCACGGGGTGGGGGGGGGTGCGGTGCCGAGGGTGAGAATCTCAAGCAGACTCACACCCGAGCCCAGAGCCTGGTGCGGGGCTCGACCTCACGACCCTGAGATCATGACCTGAGCTGAAGGCAGAGGCTTTAACCCACTGAGCCACCCAGGCGCCCCCAGAACTCTCATTTTTAAGTCAAATTTCTGTCTTAACATTTCTCGCTCAGGCTCCCCATTAGGCAGTCAGGGTCCCCTGGTGACAGGTGGCAGGAGTGGCGTAGACGGAGCGAGGCGGGTGCTGTGCCCACCGGCCCGGCCTTTGCACCTGCCCTCCCATCCTCAGGAAGCACTGAGCTTCCGGGCCTGCAGCTGGGCGGGGAGGTAGAGCTGGGAGCCGAGGTCACTGGGCCGGGGTCACACAGCCCCTGAGCAGGAGCTGGGATTTGCACCCCACCGTCTGGTTCTCGAACCGTCTCTGCTGCCCTGCCTCTCGGCCCCGAGGGTGATAATGGAACCGTAGCCTCGATCACAGCTCCTGATTCTCTAGCTCTCATCATGCTCGGGGTACAGTCCTAAACGCTTTATTCCCGTATTCAATCTGGACAACCCGTTGCTCGGCCCCATTGCATGTGTCAGGAAACTGAGGCCGGAGGGGCGGGCGCGGGCAGGAGACCCGGGCTGGGGACCTGCTGCCGGGAGCGGCCTGCGGGCTGGACCCCAGGAGCATCCCCGTCCTCGCCCCCTCACCCAGGTGGACGGTGAGAAGGGGATCTCCCTTCGCTTCCCTCGGTTTATCCGCGTCCGTGAAGACAAGAAGCCAGAGGAGGCCACCACCAGTGCCCAGGTGAGGCCTCAGCCGGGGTGGGCTTGCCTGGCCAGACCAGCTTCTCGGTGGAGGATTCTGGAATTGGGGGTTGGGGGACAGCCGTGGGGCTTCTGACCGCCGGCTCCACCCCCCCACTCTCCGCAGGTGGCCTCCCTGTACCGGAAGCAGAGTCAGATTCAGAACCAGCAGGGCGCAGACCTGGACTCCGACCCGGAAGATTTCTACTAGGCTCCTGCCTACCTGTGGGGGCGCTGGGGGCCAGGGGGGCGCGGAGGTGGGGACACACGGGTGTCCTGTCACTCAGTGGATCTGCTGTGGGGGTTGTGGGGCCTGGGGTGTCACGGGTGTGCGTGCGTGTGTGTGTGAGGGGACGGGCTAAGTGGGGTCTGGGGTTTATTTGATCATTTTTTTCAATAAATAATTATTGAGCAGCTGGTGGTGTGTCAGTGCGTGCTGGGCCCTGGGCTACAGCCCCAGGAGCTTCCGCGTGGGTGGCCTGTGGCAGGCCCCGCGTCAGCACCTTCCCTGGAATCCTCCACAAGCCCAAGCAGGATGGCGGGTGGCTGCGGGCGGCCAGCGCAGCCAACGATGGAGCTCTTGTGTGTTTTGTTTCATTTTCATGAATTTTCCTATAAGCAGCCGCACGACGTTAGGGACTGTTGTAGGTGAGAGTGGTGGCCTTGACCATGAACGTCAACTTGGGAAACCTGCAGCGGTCCTGCCAGGCAGGCAGTGGGGATGGGGGCTGCTCCGTAGATGGGGGGGCACAGAGCAGGGAAGTGGGTACCCAGGCCTGCACTGGGGTTCTAACCCAGTAGCCCAGCTCTGGGCCCCCTCCTCCTGGGAGACAGTGCAGTGACCGTGTGAGACCCCCAGCTCTGCCACCCACCAACTGGGCACTGCTGATTCATGGACCTGAGCCATGAGGTTTGCTCACCCTTAGATCCCCAACCCTGGCACAGTGCCTGGCATGTACTCAGTGCTGTTTGTCCTGATCAGAAAGGAGACCTGCTTGAGCAGCCCTTTCTGCCTGCCTGCCCGGACTGTGGATGTGATGGTTGGAGCTTGGGCCGCCACCTTGTGATCACGAGGAACAAGCCAGGAGACTCGGAAAGTAGCCCTTCACCGGTGACCCAGGGGCCAGCCGCTGCCCATTGGGCTTCTGGTCCTGAGGGAGGGGTGGAGGTGAGGGAATAGGGGTGGTGTGTAACCAGATCCCAGTGTGACTGCCCCGCTAGGAAATGACTTTTGTTTCTCATGGCTAAAAGAGTTTCTGACTGATGCAGCTCTGCCCTAGAGGACTAGCAGATTTGCATCTATATTTATCAAACTCAAACTATTTAAGGCAAAATAACATCGGTGTTGAGTGTTGTGTGTCTGGGGATGCCCATGTCTGGCTCTGCGTACAGCCCCATGGTTACCTCAGGCATGGAACCCAATCTTCCTGAGGAAAGCGGGCCCAGGGACATGCTCTTCCCCCTCACACCCCCTGCAGACCCCCCATGAACACATCGCCCTGAGTAGCCGTGGCCGTCCGGCCCTCCGCCAGGGCTGGGCAGGGACATCCTCACTCACCAAAGACCCTCACAATGATCCCACCGGATAGGATTTTTTATTACCCCATTCGATGGCTGGGGGTACTGAGGCACAAGGATGGAAGTTACTTTCCCAAGGTCCTCTATCTAGGAGACCGGAGGGCCAAGATTTGGTCTCGGCGGTCCGCAGGAGGCCCTGTGCCCAGACTGCTTCTCGGGGGGAGCCTCATGTGCCCCCTCGAGGGCGTGGAACCTAATCCCGCAGGCAGTGATGGTCTGGGAGTGACAAGATCCTGCCCATGGCCAGAGAGGCAGATGGTGAAGGGACGAGCCCGGGGTGAGTGGTCCGGGGGGTGGGGATGGGACAGCTAGAACATCTTTCCCCTAGTGCAATGCTTCTAGAACTTGTCGAGACCCGTCAAGGGCAGATGGGGCTCGGAGCGGAGTCTGGGAAGTATGTACAGAGCAGGAAAGGAGAGTAGGAGCGCTCATTCTTTATTGCTCATGAATCGAATATATAATTTAGATTTGATGTTCATTTGAATCTTTTGATGAAGATACAGTCTGCTCGGTGTCCCCCTATAAAGTGACCCTCCTTTGCAGTTAGCATATTGTTAAGGGGATCCCTCGTGCGATGTAAATAAATATCAAACTCGGCACTTTTTTACTGCTGTCTGTATGGATTCCTGGCTTCCTGTGTTACCCTGTATATTCCCTTGTTACTTATTTGGGTATTCAGATTGCCCCTGATGGGGCCCGGGGGGCTTCTTCAGGCTGACCTCTGTTTCTCTGCCGTGACCCCACAGCTCCGTCCTTGCTTTACGGCACAAGAGGTTTTAGGCTCATCTTAGACTTGCTTATCCTGCTCCAGAAATGGGAGCAGCCCAGTCCCCCAGGACTCGGCCCCTTTTTGTGGGGAATGGTATTTAGAAGTCAAGCCCTGGATGCTGGAGGTGACCTCTTAACTCGACGACACACGCACCAACGTCCCCGCGCACCCCGTGACGTCTGTGTTTAGTGTTAGGTCCCTCGTCAATCCCCGTGTGCCTTTTGCACCCCCAGCCCACTTGTCAGGGGCCCCCTTCTGGCCCTGACCCCGTGGCCGCGCCCTACACCATGCTGCCCCCGAGAGTGGACATCCTCGGGGCCTGCCTTTGACGCCTTCTCACTCTGCTGCTGCTCCCGCAGGGCCCGCCAGGCTCCGCTCTGCATGCCCCAACACTCTGGGCCCCGCTCTCCCTCAGTGGACAGCCCCCTCACTCCCACACCCGATTTGAACTCTGGCTCCCTGTCCCGATCCCCCCTCCGAGCCCCGGGGTCACCTCCTTGGGCTGTGACTTCCCTTCCCCAGCCCCCTTGCTCGCTCGCCCTTAATCACTATGAGTGTCCACTTCCTGAAGACAGGCTGTCACCGGGCTCAGTGACCGCAGCTCCCTGAGGCCAGGGGCCATGTCCCCTACACCTTGACATGCCAGGAGGCCACCAGAGGCCGGGCTTGGAGCGAGCACCCTGCAGGCCCGCTGGAACATGAATGAATGGTGCCCTCTGCTCTAATCCCCGGTTTCGAAATCATCCAGTTCTATTCTGGGGATAAAAGGTCCGAGGCTGAGATCGGCGCCCCCTCCACGTCACTCAAGCCAGATGGGGAGGCAGTGACCGCTCTGATCCCTCCCCACATGCGGGAGAGATTTCTGATCCAGCTGTCACAACTTTTGGACACCTGGGACCGGGACCGAGGGAGAGGCCCAGAGAGGTGGGAAGACTTGGCAAAGGAGTGCCAGGGAAGATAAGGAAGCCCAGCCCGCGGAGGGGGACAGGAAGGAGGGGGAGCCGACTTGAACCTGGTGCCTGGTGCTCCGTGCCCTACCCCTCCATGCAGTTTCCCGTGGGCCCTGCCTGCATCTTCTTGAGGAAAGGCATCGCTGAGAAACAACGGGTGAGGTGGCGGGCAAGGCAGAGGGAGCCGGGGGGTGGGGGATGTGAGGAAAGCAAGGCTGTGACAGGTGCAAGGGGCCTGGGGCCGGGCAGGGGGTGCGTGACTGAGAAGGTAGAAATCGAGGAGCTCAGCAGGCCAGTGAGGTGGCTCAGGGTGAAATCAGAAGTCAGCAGCAAAAGGGGGAGAGGGAGGAGACCCACGAATAAAAGGGGTACTGGGATGCCCCTGTTCATCATGCCCCGTTTCTGTGGACACCCAGAGCAAGGACGATGAGGACGCCAGCGGCCACTTCACCACGGCCCTGCTGCGTGCCCAGCCCTGCACAAGGGCCTTTGCTTTCCCGCTGTCATTTCATCCTCAGGCCCGCTCACCAGGTTGGCCATGCTTGCATTCCCATTTCACAGATGCAGACACTGAGGCTGAGTCACAAAGGCCCTTGCCTTATGCAGTTACCGAGTGGCAGTCAGATCTCTTTGATTCCAGGGGGCTTGCTTTTCCTTGTTAGGCTTTCAGGTGCCCGGGGTGGGGGGGAGGGGGGAGGAAGAAGATGGAGGAGGGGGCAATAAGAGAAGCTAGGGGGAGACTCCAAGAATAAAGGGGGAGACCCGAGGCTGGGGTTCCCCAGGGGGTGTACCACATACCCAGTGACATCCTGCCCGGATTCCCCTGAATACTGGTCCCACGCAAACGGCTTCTAACCCTTGGGAGAAAGAATGGGGTGGGTAGGGAAAGAATCAAGGGGGCGGAGTGGAGAGAATTTCGACTCAGATTTCAAATCTCTATGCTTGCTCGCTGCACTTGACCTCAAGGAAGTGATTTAATGGGCTCTGCCACTTAGGGGCTGTGTGACCTCAGGCCGTTTCCTTAACCTCTCTGTTCCTCAGCTTCCTCTCAAGGAAGATGGGACTGCTGTTTGGTCCTACCTCCCGGGGTGATTCTGAGGTTTAAATGAAATGGGCACTCTGAGCACATTAGCTGTGACTCCAAACCTCGCTTTCTTGTCCCGGAGGAGGGAGGGGATTAGAAACCATGGCATCGAAGGATGGAAGGCCCTTTGCAGCACAATCGGAGGGATGTGTGTTCTGGAAAGACAGAGGGAGAGAGATCGAGATTCCGGGATAGGAGAGAGGAAATGGGAAGTGAGGAGGAAGGGGGCGAGAAGCAGTCAGGGGTGGGAGTCAGGAGGTGGGAGAAGGAAGAGGAGGGCGGGGTGGGCAAGAGAGGAAAGGGGAGGGGTCGCTCAGAGGAGGGAGGGGGCACGTTTGGAGAAGTGGATATCTGATCCCTGACCCTCTCCAAATTCCCTCTCCCTGCATTCCTTTCCAGGAAAGACCCCTGGGACAGGATGAGATCGAAGGTAACCTCTGTCCCCAAACGCCACCTCACCGTCATCCACCACTAGGCTGCTCCCTGCGCATCTCAGAGTAGACCCTTCCCATGAAAGCTTCATCCCCCTCTCCCTTCCCTCTCAGGAAGGAGAGTGCAGCTCCTTCCATGGTCACTTAGAGCCTCCCAAAGTGTTTTGAAGGCACGCCCATCCCTAAGTATCTCAGAGACCCCAGAGGGACACGTGCATAAGTTTTAAGAGGAATCAAAAACTGGGCTTTTCTTTTGGTGGTTTGGAAGTTTCCCATAATTTCAGCCCAGAACTTGGAGGACCGGGGTGCCGTCGGTCCCACGGATCATTTGCGGTCTCACGGGACATTCCCCTTGTCCATTTCAGCCATGCACGTTGCGATCTCCAGCCACATTTCATGCATCGCCCCTTTTTGAAATTTTGGTTTTCAAAGAGGTCCTCTCCTTGGCAGAGACTCTAGTCGGTGACTCCCTGACAGTTTCAAGGGATGCCCATTCTTCCCCACGGACTGTTTCAGGTTCCCCCAAAGTTCTTCTCTCTTAACTTTGCAGAACTTCGGGAAGCATTTCTTGAGTTCGACAAGGACAGAGATGGGTTCATCTCCTGTAAGGATCTGGGGAATCTCATGCGGACGATGGGTTACATGCCCACGGAGATGGAGCTCATTGAACTGGGCCAGCAAATCCGCATGAACAGTGAGGCCAGGGCGGGAAGAACCTCTGGGGACGGGGGTGGGCTACGGTCGAAGGGGGAGGGATGTGAGGCTGAGCCGGACTGAGGGAAGAGGGTGGGGGTCGCTAGGAGCCTGGAAGCAAGTGCTCCAGGCTGGACTCAGGGAGGCAGATAAAGGGGAGACTCTTCGAGGCAGGATCTCGGTCCCAGACCTACTTCTATCATTTACCGATCGTGGTGCTTTTGAAATGTGGAGTCAGCTCCCACGCTTGAGTCTCAGTTTCCCCATCTGTCAGGAGGAGATGATGTCACTCCTTGGGGGATTGCGATAAGGAAGCTGATGCAGGTCGGGCTTAGCCTCCAGTAAGCGGTGGTTGATGGAGGTCACTACCACCGAGACGCATCGGTAGAGGGCAAGACTGGAACCGCATTTGTCACCAGAAACAAACTTGGGATGGATTTCAGAGCTCATTTCGAGAACGAAGCTAGGACAAAATTGTTCTGGGATTTGCTTCCGGGCATGCTGCAGAGTAAGCAAGGTTCAGCACCGATGGGATTGTGTTCCTCTCTGGAAATGATTTGGCTCCCACCGAATGCACGCTCCCCCTTCTGCAGACCAACAGATGAGCGAACGTAGATCTGAGCCAATTAAGAGATTTGCCCAAGGTCACAGGGACAGCTAGCTAGCGACTCCCACCCCCCGCACCCGGTCCACCCCGGCTGGGATTAAAGGGACCCTGGGGCCCCGGGTTGGCTGAGAGGGAAAGCTCTCAGAAGGCAGAGATCGGAGCTGGTTTCCCTCTTGAACAGACATTGAAGGGTCCAGTGGGGTCATGGGGGACTGGTTCCGTGGCCTCTCACTAGACCTGCCTCTTCGGTTCTCAGTGGGTGGCCGTGTCGACTTTGACGATTTCGTGGAGCTAATGACGCCCAAACTGCTTGCCGAGACGGCGGGGATGATTGGTGTCCAGGAGATGAGAGATGCCTTCAAGGAAGTAAGTTAAGAGTTTCATGGTATCGGTGCTTGAAGGAAACCCCAGGGGTCTACGATGGGTCTTCAAGCATGGACAAAACCCGCCCAAACCAAGTTTTCTGGAAACTATAACGGGCTGTATAGGGAAGGAAATGATGTCTTCTAAGCACTTGCAAGGCACAAGGCCCTCTACACATACTCCCTAGTTTACACATCCTACAGAACAGTAGGGGTAAGTGACCCTTCACCCCAGTTATGCAAATGAGAACACTGAGGTTCATGGGATTTACAAATCTTACCCCAGGTCCTGTGATCCCCACAACACACGTTAGGACCTCCGATCTCCGTGCCCGTGATGGGAAGAAGGAATCCAATAATTTGAGATCCCACAGGGGAATGCAAAGAGATCATCTGGTTTAAACACTTGTAGAGATGCTTAAAAAATGAGACCCAGGGAGGGTAAGGGGCTTGCTGAAATTCGCTTTCATCCCCTAATAAGATGAGTTCCTCGGGGGCGCCTGGGTGGCTCACTGGGTTAAGCATCGGCCCTTGATATATGGCAGGTGTGACTGAGGAACTCATTTTTTTTTTTCATTTTATCTAATTTTGATTACTTTCAACTGGATTATTTATTCAGTTTACATTCAACAGAATAGAAATTCAATTTGTTCGAATTTAAAAATGAATACGCAATTCAGTTACTGGGAAACATTCCTTTCGGAAAAACTTGGGTGTGTGGATCTACCTTTTCCTTTTTTATAAAATATTTTATTTATTTATTTGAGAGAGAGAGAGAGAAGAGAGCAGGGGCAGAGGGGGAAGCAGACTCCTTGCTGAACAAAGATCCTGACCGAGACTCTATCCGAGGACCCTGAGATCACAACCTGAACCGAAGGCAGACGCTTAACCCACTGAGCCACCCAGGCGTCCCTGATTTGTTTTAAATGAACATGAACGCAGGGCCCTGATGTGTAGACCACGATGGGAGCCAGAGGATCAGTCGGGGGCTGTCATGATCATCCAGGCAAGAGACGATTGTGGCTTTAGCCAGGTTAGCCTCAGTGTGGCTGGGTAGGGAAGGATAATTAGCTGCCCCACCTGCTCGGGACACAGAACATAGGAGACTTTCTGGTAGATTGGTTAAGGGTGTGCAGCGTGGAGGTTTGCGAACAGTTAATTAATTCAGCCAATATTCACCCGGTGGGTACCGTGTGGCAGGCACCATTTGGGGGCTGGGCACAGGGCAGTGAACAGAGCAGCGCTGATGACCACCCTCGGGGAATTGACCCACCGGTGCGCCATGTGCAAAAATGCTTGACTTAATTCCGGACCCACGGTTAACTGATCAGTAAACACCGCTCTTGGGATTGTCGTGCTCGTGGCTGACATCACCCCTCTGCTCCCGTCAGTTTGACACCAACGGAGATGGGGAGATCACCCTCGGGGAGCTGCAGCAGGCCATGCAGAGGCTCCTGGGAGAGAAGCTCACGCCCCGTGAGATCTCAGAGGTTGTGCAGGAGGCCGATGTGAACGGAGATGGCACCGTCGACTTCGAAGGTGACATTGCATGGGGACAGCCACTGACAGATGCTGAACCCCCTGAGCCACCCAGGCGCCCCCAAAAGCTAAATTCTTAACCCAACATTCAAGTGCATCCGTGGTCTGCCCCCCACCTACTCCACACTTCAGCAACCTCTTTCTGAGGTGCTGTGCTCTGGGGCACCCCTGGCCCCTACTCCGTGTCCTCAAAATCCTGTTCCTTTCTCCCTGACGTTCCTCCCGCTCCCCATACTTTCCCCATCAGTGCCTTCTTAGGTCTTATCCATCCCTTGGGACTCGGCACAGCACAACCTCTGCCAAGAAGCTTCCCTTCATCCTTATCTGGGTGTGTTAGCCCCCTGCTCTGAAGTCCTAATGGACATTTTCCTGTTCCTCTCCCTTCAAAGGGAGTAATCACTGCAGACCTCTCTGGCTCTGAGTTGTGTTCACCTTCCCGGGCTGTCAAATCCTGGAGGGTAGTGAGGGATGACCTCTGAGCCATCTGCTCTGTCGTTCCCCAGAGGGAAGCTTGGTAGATATTTATTGCACGACCGCAGCTTGGTAAATGTTTGCTGGATGCCTGCTGGATCTCGCCGGGGGGTGGGGGGTGCATCACTGGAAATCTGGACGAGGTTGGAGACAGATCCCCAGGCGGGGGAGGGGCAGACTGACCTCAGAACCTGGGTGGAGCTCACCTGGCGTGGAGTCATGGAGCACAATCAGGGACACCTTGCATTCGTTCTAGGCTTCACCACTTGCCGTCCACGTGACCTCAGGCTCACTGGTCAACCCCACTGGCCTCTGTTTGCCTATCTGTAAAAATGGTATTTACTCCTTCAGGATTAGTTGAAAGGATGAGATCAGATAATCATAGTTATTATTGAACACTTCGTGTGTCTTATAAGCATGATCTTGTTTAGCCATCTGAAAGACTGTAGAAGGTGTATGGCCGCCCTGGTGTCCACGGAGGTCTACCGGCCTGTTGAGGACTTTCCCACAGACCCCCCGTGGTTCCTGACATGCACACATGGTAGGGGCTCAAAAGTGAATGCAGTCTCACCAGGGACTTCTCTTTGCAGAGTTTGTGAAGATGATGTCTCGCTGAGAAGGTTCCGGAAGCCCCATCCACTCCCCCCGTGGCTAATGTGGATCAAGCACTTGCTGAGGACCAAAACCCCTGGGCCCTTCCAGGAGAGAGGGTGGGAGGGTGCGCGGTGACAGGCCCCGAGAACACGAGCTGAGGTTAGCCTGGAAGTGATCGGTCTGCCCGGAGAGCATGGTGGGGTGAGGGGGTCCCTCTCTAGGACGAGATTAAGAAGGAAGAGTCTACGTATGGAAATGAGAGTGGGACTAGGGTCAGTGCCACTCCCCCAATTCCAAAGGTTGATGATATCTTTTGACTTTTCATAATCCCCAAAGCCTATGACCCGCCAGAGTCTCTTCCCCAGAGTCCTCTTGGGTCCAACGGCCGAAAAATTTCAGCCCATTGTCCCCCCTATCCCCTTCTTGCTTCCGATCTCCTCAGTTTCTTTCTGTGGGTAAGAGGGAGGCATGCCAATCTTGGGGCTACAAACAGGGTTCCTGATAAGACTGGGCTTGAAAATGGTTAATTAAAGAGGCTTCCAAAGTGAGCTTAACCCGTTTCGTTGATTTCCCGGAAGCTCTGTCTGTTTCCCCCCCACCCCCCCAGCCTCCTACTTCCTTTTCCTTGTATAAGACACTCAGGCCACTGAATTAAATCATAAATCTGGATTAACAAGGTTTAGGGCAAAGCTGATCCCCAGGGGAGTTAATCTCCTGCAAAATGTCATCAAGCAAAGAAGTGGGGGGGACGGGGAGTTTTCAGATTCCCGCTCAGCCAGGTGGTGTGGAAGCCATTTCATTCCTGAGAACCCCAGCCCCCCTGCGTTGGTCCACCCTGGGCACTCCGGGAGATTGCCTCTGTTAGGGTGGACGTCGTGCCAGCCCCCACACCCTGACGCTGACCAGCACCCTGAAACCGGAGGGTCTGTTCCTTCTCACCTCTACCTGCAGGCATATTGCTCCAGGTACACAAGATAAAGTATAGGATTCTTGTCCCACCTTCCAGAAGGTTTTCCTCACATTCAAAACCTACTAAGTAGATGTATACAGTGGGTCATCCGGTCCCATAGCCTCGTTTCATAAAATTAAAATTAAAATGTCCTTTTTACCCTTTTTTCCTCCCTCCCCCTTCTTCCCCCCTCCCTCTTCCCTCCCTCCCTTTTTTTTTTTTTTTTAAGATTTTATTTATTTATTTGACAGAGAGAGAGAGATCACAAGTAGGCAGAGAGGCAGGCAGAGGGAGAGGAGGAAGCAGGCTTCCTGCCGAGCAGAGAGCCCGATGCGGGGCTCGATCCCAGGACCCTGAGATCATGACCTGAGCAGAAGGCAGAGGCTTTAACCCACTGAGCCACCCAGGCGCCCGTCTTCCTCCCTTTCTGCACCACATTTATTCAACAGTGGTATATGAAGTGCTTGCTGTAGGTGCTCTTCCAAACATGGAGCTCCCTTGGTGAATGAAATACCCCAATCCCCGCCCCTTACATTACAAAGGGAGGAAACAGACATAGAACAAAATACGTGATTAAATATAATCCTAGTCAGTATGGTAGAAGACGGTAGGGAATATGAAGAAAATGGAGCAGGAAGGTAGTTTAAGGAGTCTGGGAATGAGGAGGAGTCTTCATTCCATGTAGGGGCATCAGGGAATCTACTGAGCACCGGAAGCATATCCTGGGGAAAAGCACTTCCAACACAGTGTAGGGTGAATGCAAAGGCCCTGAGGCAGGAATGTAGTTGACTGTGTTGGAGGAATGGTGAGCTGGTGACCGTGATGGCTGGACAGGGGTAGGGGGTGGATCGGGGGTTAAACCACGATGATGAAATGATGGTGGAATGTTCTAGATCTACACTATTACGGTAACTACTCACCACACGTGGCTATGGAGTTTTAAACCTGGTGAGTGAGGCTAAGAAATTGAATTTTATTTTTATTTTACTAAATCAACGTTTTATTGACAATGATTTTATGAATGACGTCAGGAGAGCAAGGGGAAGGGGATTCCTCACAAGCAAGGCGCAGAGGCTAGAATCAGGAATAGGGCAGTGGCTGGCGGGTACTGAGTGAGGGAACAGAGGTAGGAAGTATGTGAGGGGAGGCTGGAGACAAGGGGGAGGCACATGTGGGATCTGGGTGCAGGAGAGCCAGGTTTCCTGTGCTGTGTTTGTATGTGATCAAGGGAGGACTGATCATCTGGTTGTTCTTGAGCTGTGATGGAATGATCTTCGGGCTTCTTGAATGTCTGTGCAACATCATTTTAGACAATCAGATTGGTACCGAATGTGGCTGAATGGTTAAATCTATCCCCGATGTCTGCATGCACTGTGGGATAGTGGTCACAGTCGCTCAGTGTTTTATGAAAGAAGAGGAGGGGGAAGAGCGGGGAGAAGGAGAGGGAGGAGAACAATAACACGAGGACACATCTGGGCTCACAGGGAAACAGATTCTGCAATCGATTACTGATGTCTGCCACGGGCACGGGGAAGGAAGAGTCAAGGTAGTCTTGCAATGAATTTTCTTTTTTTTTTTAATTCTTTATTTTAAATTCAATTTAGTTAACATATACTGTATTATTATTTTCAGGGGTAGTATTTAGTGATTTGTCAGTTGCATATAACACCCAGTGCTCATTACATCAAGTGCAATGACTTTTCTACCTTCTGTTTACTTACTAATTTATTTGTGAGTGATTTAACAAGTATCTATAAATGCTCCACCCAAATCTACTGTTTCTCAGAAAGAGATAGCAGGCTACACCATTCCTTCCTCGGGCCCCTGGGCTGAGAATCTGACCTCCCCCCATGAGACTCACCAACCCAGTCACCAACGCTTCCTTCCCCACACATTCCAGTCCCTCACCATCTCTCTCATACCAAGAAGCACAAAGGGCAGCCCCAGGGTTAACAGTGGGCTCCTTTATTGGTGGTTATGCTGCACTCCCCCTCTGTTCTTCACAAAGGACCAAGTGATTAAGCAAAATGGCGGACGAAGTATTTCTAAAAGCGATTAAACTTGAAAGACTCAATGAAAAAGGTGAAGCAGGTTCTAAACTTGGTACGTCCATCTTCCTCTGAAGATGTGTCTCCTCCCCTGGAAAATAGAATCCCAAGCCAGCATTCAGGTAATAGGTATGCACTGACTCAAAATGTAAGGCGAATACAAAAGTATTGTATTGGTTTTCAAGACTGAGTCGGAAGATGAGGGAGCTGAGCAAAGAGCAGTTGGGACTCCCCTGCCCTTCACCTGGCTCACAGGGGCTGGAAGCCACTGACCATGAGAACCTCAGCCTCACCTCCACTAATAGCTTTGGTGGAAGAGTGACCTGAAGAAGATAGCTGTGTTCTGGTTGTCCACTAAAAATGTTCTTCATTCTAGCCACAGCTTGGGGATGACTTGTGGGTGTTTTTGGTTTGGGTTTGGGTTTTGTTTTAGAGAGAGAGAGAGAGTGGGGGGTGAGGGAGAGGGAGCACAGAGCCCGACTCGGGGCTCAATCCATTACCTTGAGATCATGATCTGAGCCCAAATCAAGAGATGCTTAACTGGGGCGCCTGGGTGGCTCAGTTGGTTAAGCATCTGTCTTTGGCTCAGGTCATGATCCTGGAGTCCTGGGATCGAGTCCCACATCTGGCTCCCTGCTCAGCGGGGAGCCTGCTTCTCCCTCTGACCCTCTCCTCTCTCATGCTCTCTCTCTTTCAAGTAAATTTAAAAAGAGAGAGAGACAGAGAGAGAGAGATGATTAACCGATTGAGCCACCCAGGCACACCAACCTGTGGGTGTTTTTAAATATCCACCCTGTTGGGATGGTACCCAGAGCCCCAAGGCCACTCCTTTGCCTCTCCTCTATTCCGGGAAGATAATTTTCATGGCCAAGCCAAAATTCAGGAGGAGTCACCCATAATCCACATGCACACTAAGGGCATAGAGTGTTAGAAGTGCTGGAATTGTCCCCACATCTGAAGGAAGGGCTTCTGTTTGTATTTAAATCCCAGAACCACGGAGTGTTTAGGTCAGAAGACCCACACAGGAGGTCTGGAGCGTTTCCACAGGCCTTAGATTACTGAAGCCAGAGGAAAGGGCTGGAAAGGGGAGTGGGGTTGGTCCTACGGAAAGAATGGAAGACTTAGGCATGGAGGTGGGGGAGGGACCCACATCATGGGGAGCAGAAATGACCCCCACCTTTTCCTCCATTGGCTACTTAGTGATGGGGTTAGTAGATCAACAACCTGGTGCCACATCCTCTGGGAACCAGAGAAGTCCTGGTGGCCTCCTTTCAAGGTCATCTTTTCCTCTCACTCTCCAGTCTGAGAAATTCCATTTTCCTATGTTGCAAACTCAAGGCCTCCCCGACCTTGGCATGACCCCAGACCCAGAAAGGGTCTCAAAGAGTTTGTCCACCTCCTTCTAATTTAGGAAGCTGTCCCAGTCTCCCCCCACCCCGACTCCTCCTCACCTCGGGGACATGGAGCTCACCCTGCTGGGAACCACAGCGGATCCTGCTGGAAGGACACAGCATTGCCCAGGGTATATTATGCATCTCACCTTTGCATCAACAGTACACCCAGGTGTGGTCCCGGTCATAGTCGTAAGAGGTTGCACACCACATAAGGTTCTGCTTTGTTCCTTTGTCGGTACAGTTAAAATAATTCTTGTTTTTATAGTTGAATGGGAAGTGGCATGGAAAGCCAGGAACCAAGGAGGAAATTCCTAGGGAGAAGAAGGGGATAGGACAGTGGTTACCCCTGTCCCTTTACGCTATGGAGGAAAGGCTTAGGCTTCAGAGCCCACCCTCAAATCAAAATTGAGTTCACAATGCCTGTGGGTGTGTTGTTTGGGCACTCTCAGAGGCTCCCATTAGTGCAGAGAAATGCTGACCCAATCCTAAATATCATAGAGATTGTCTTCCCTGGGAAGCTATTTGAGTTTAGCTCCATTGGGGTGTGGGACTGGGGACAAGGGCAGAGTGAAAGCACAATGGGTCTTGACAGTGGGAGAGAGAAGAACAACATCATGTCACCGGGGGAACCAGGGAGTAGAGTGGGAAGCACAGACAGGACATAATACAGGGGCTCCTCTGTACTCCCAGATCCTCAGTGTGTGAATTCGCCACTTTCTAAAATTTATTTGGAACCCAAATCAATCCTGATGGGGCCTCTGCAGCCGTGTGTGGACACACAGTGCCCACGTTCTTAGCTGAAGCCCAGGACCTTGACTTCTCCATGCAACTCGCATGCTGTAGACCAGGGTCTAAAATGCCCAAGTGCAGTGCTGAAGAGCTGTCCAGAGTCCTGAAGTTCAGCCAGACTGGGATGTGCCTTATGGGGAAATATTATATTATATTTACAGAGAAATGTTCTATTTTCCTTCCTTGAGGGCTTCTGCCTTGATCATCCACCAAATCTACAGTTGTTCTCCTTCGTTAGCAAAATTATCCAAAACGTGCGATGGCGCTGAAAGATTGCCACATGACCTTTTCACGTCCTCCTAGGGCATTGTCTAAAGAGTCCCTAAAGGTCATCTGATTCTCTAGCTCAGTGTTGGCAAGCTTTTTCTAGAAGTGGCCAGATGGTAGGTATTTTCAGCTTCATGACTCATATAGTCTCTATATTTTATATGGGCCCTAAGATACGAATTTCATATAACTTTTGCCTGTCACAAAATATCATCCTTCTTTGGGCCTTTTTCAACCATAAAATAAAAATGATTCTTAGGTTGAGGTCAAAAGAAACATTGGTCCAGCTGTGGCCCATAGGCAGGATGGGGTTCACAGACCCCTACTCTAGGGAAATAGAACTTTTTCTGACTTACTACCTGCTGTTGTTGTATTTGTTGGAGGCCCCAACTCTGGAACTTGTAGAAAACTGATACAACATGAATTACTTTTATTCCATAGAGATGCCAATAATTTCTATCTGCTAAACAAGATAACCACAAAGATTGATTGCCCTTTAGATTTCATGGATTTTGTAGCTAACTTAATCTTGCTTGCATTCAACAGTCTTCTCTTCACCGATTTTCTGTATTTCTTATAATGTCCCCTGAATTGGCTTCACTATTCTTCTAGTTCTCGTATTAATAGAATTTTTCTTTAAGTAGGCTCCATGCCCAGTGTGGAGCCCAATGCGGGGCTTGACCTCATGACCCTAAGATCGAGATTTGAGCTGAGATCAAGGGTTGGGTGCTTGACCAAATGAGCCATCCATGCACCCCAGATTTTTTTAAACCTCAGCATGTGCTTACTCCATGTTTCTATAAGCAAGTATTAGGTGTTTTGCATTTTGAAAATCTTATACTGACCCCCTTCTCTTGGATCTTAAGCAGCCTGTACTTTGCTCATCACATAGTTGCACTGTTTATGCTCTTTGCCCATCAGATCCATGAGAAAGAGACCCAGCATTACTCATCACCATGTGCCCACCTCCCAGCATAGTGGGCATTTGCTGAGTAAACGGATGAAGGAATCCACCCGTGTCCACCCAGTCCCCTTCCCCGATTACTAGTGTCGGCACAGAGGCTCCACTTCCCATCCTCATCCATGTTCTCAGTGGTTGGGCACCAGAGTTTGTTGTTTTCATTTTCAACACACTCAGAGATCGTGCTATTTCTGTAGATGGAGGGGAAGATGCAGGGCTTGCTGAAAGAATTTCCCCCGTACTCTGAAAATAATCATGGAAAGGTCACAAGGACAAGAGACAAGAAAAAGAGCTTCCATTTATCACACATGAACTAGGCACCATGTTTTATCTCATGAAAGGCAACCTAACATTGACCATGCCCAATCGACTTCCTAGTGATGTTATCACGTCCACTTTGCATACAAGTGAGAACCCAAACTGTCAACAACCACACAGTTTACCATCTACCTGAACAAAGGCTTTTGTGTTCTACAGGCTTCATTAACAGAGTTATTGTGAGATTTAAGGATAAGGTTGGTAGGGGTAAGGACACAACTGATGGATGGCTAGGGCAAAGATAAAAATAAGGTGTTAAATGGAATTAGGATTTTTTGAGTGCTAAGGGAAGAATATAATTAAGATTTTATACAGGAACAAGTGTGCTCATGGATAGGTGCCTCACGTGAATCATCATCTCGATGGAGGCAACACTACTTAGTGAGAAAGCATGAGCATCAGAGCCATATGGACTTGAATTCAAATCCTAACTCTGACATCACTTAGGAGTGTGATCTTGGGCAGGACTTAATTTTACTGTAACCATTTGAATAGGGAAGAAAATAGCATCTCATAAAGCTTCCATGGAAAGTTTCAACGGGAGGTTATATATAGAGGTCCTGGATCAGAGTCTAATACAAGAGAGCTCTAGAATGAATGGAGGTCACTAAGAAGTGAAGAGGTCATTAAGATGAAATGCTAAGGAAGGGTCCAGTACTTGGTGAATCTGCTTCTTGACAATTTTGGCAACAGAAATACTTCAAAACCAATGTCAGGACTGTATATAGCCCATGATTTTGGTTCTCGGGACAATTGGATTTTCCATGCTGACATTGGGGACTCGAGGGAACACAGTCTCAGGACATTCCTGTCTCTTGTGGTTGTCCTAATATACTCTCCAAGCAGGCAGTTGGTTCCTAGAAGTATTGCTCTCATTGCTCTGCTCTCCCCTGTGCTACCGTCGCCTCAGGAGGATCATTGCTATCTCTCCTCCTCCCCACCAAACACCCCATCCCTGCTCCAATACCTCACCATTGACTTCACAGTATTTCCACTGCTGCGTCTCATCAAAGCTGGAGGTGACAGAGCACCACAGCCTTCCAAAGAAGCTGCCCTCCTTGATGCAGCTGTTATGGGACCTTCCTCGATAGATGAAGGGGAAGATGCATCGTGGGTAATCTGTCCAGAAAGGAGCCCGTGAGTGCTTTGATTTTCTCCAGCCATTCATGGGACAGTCATTTAATCATCATCCATCCATCCATCCAACCATCAATCAGCCACCAAAGTAAAAAACAAGCATCAAGTCTGGAAAAGATTGTATTCATTCATTTCATCATTTCATAAAGAAAGCCTTTTCCTGTACTTTCGCCCTCAAAGTTTCCCCAACAAAGTTCTCGATCTCAACCATGGTGTCCCCACCCACTGTACAAACAACATACTTCACTGTGTCTTAAAAATTAATCTCTTAGAAAAACACCTATAGGAATCAAGTCAAAACAAAGAATTTTGATGGTTTATGACGAATACATGAAGTCAAGAGCTTGACATACAAAGAATGTTGCCATTATAAAAAAAAATTGTCAAATATCAGAGAAGTCAAATACAGTGAAATTATCATCTAGGTACTGGTGCCTTACTGCAACTTCCAAGATAGATTGAATTTCCCACCACAAAGGTAGTTCTACAAATATAGTTTGGGACATTATGTTTATAGTGGGTGGATTTACTCACACTAAGTGAGGAAGTCAGGGTCATTTAGAAATGGTGGAGGGGTTTTCACAGACGAAGGGATGAAGGAAGTCTTCCTCGAGCAGGTGTCATTTGAAAAAAAGGTTCTCACAGTGTGGAGAAGCCAGCCGTGCAAAAATTGGGGGGGATTGAGGTCCAGGCAGACGGAATGAAAGTATGAGAGTTCAAAGTCAGGAAGGAATTCAAAATTTTCAAGAAGTATGACAATCAGTGTAGCTGGAGCTCAGCAGGCAAGGAAGGGAGTGGTAGAAGTTGAGGACAGAAAGGGCAAGATCATGTAGAGCTTTACAGACCAAGGTAAGGTGTCTCCTCCTCCTCCCCTTCCCCTTCTTCTCTTTCTCCTCCTCCTCCTTCTTCCTCCTATTGAGTTGTAGGAGTTCTTTTGGATATTTCAAATATTAACCTCTTATCAGATACATGATTTGCAAACATTTTCTCCCACTCCATGGTTGCCTTTTCATTTTATTGATGGTTTCTTTTGCTATGCAGAAGCTTTGTAGGTTGATGTGGTCCCACTTGTTTATTTTTGCTTTTGTTGCCCTTGATCTTGGTGTCAACCCCAAAAAACCATCATTGCCAAGACTGATGTCTCACAGCTTACCCCCACGCTTTCTTGTAGGAGGTCTGTGGTTTCACATCTCATGTTCAAGTCTTCAATCATTTTGAGTTGACCTTTGTGTATGGTCTAAGATAGGGGTCCAGTTTCACTCCTTTGCCTGTGGCTGTGCAGTTTTCCCAACACCACTTGTTGAAGAGATTGTCCTTTCTCCATTACATATTCTTGGCTCCTTTGTCATAATTAATTGACCATATATGCATCTGTTTATTTCCAGACTCCTGATTCTGTTCCATTGATCCGTGTATCAATATGCTAATACTGTATTGTTTTTATTACTACAGCTTTGTAATACAGTCTGAAATCAGGACGTGTGATGCCTCCTGCTTTGTTTTTCTTTCTCAGTATTGCATAGGCTATCCAGGGGTCAGGATATTCTTCTAAGCGTGCAAGTGAGCCACAGAGGGGCATGAGCAGGGAAGTAGCATTGCCTGACTTCATATTCCAAAAAGGTTTCTTTGACTGATACGTGGAGGGTCGATTGGAAGGAGGTGAGGGGGATTTGGGAAGACCAGTTAGCAAATATCGGCAGGCAGAGTTGATGGTGATTCGAGAAGGATGGGAAGAGAGGAAGCCAGTTCTCCCCAGAAGCTGAAGCTAGTATCTATTTTGAAGGCAAAATTAAGTCTAGTTGGTGGATTCTGTGTGGGGTGGGAAAGAAAGTAGGGATGACTCTGTTTTTCTGATTTACACAGTGGTGGTACATTGTCCTTATTGAGGAAGCCTGAAAATGAGCAGAAGTGTCGCACAGTAGTATATGTTTAAGTGATATGAATATCGTAAGCTAACGTCACTAGGAATTGTCATGGATACCTGTCTCTGATCATATTCCACACACGAGGAGAAGCGTCCTGCGAGGCAGTACTTGGAAATGATCGTGGAAAACCATGTCCCCACCGCTATCCACAGGGAGTGAGATACCCGCCAGTATGGGTTCAGTACTTGGTTCAGGAGCCAGAGCTGAGGGAAGAGAGATGCAAAACGCACACCTTCAGCTAACAGGAGCCCTCGGTGATACGGCTGAAAAAAGTTTAATCAAATGCAGGTTGTTGGGGCGCCTAGGGGGCTCAGTGGGTTAAAGCCTCTGCCTTCGGCTCAGGTCATGATCTCAGGGTCCTGGGATCGAGCCCCACATCGGGCTCTCTGCTCAGCGGAGAGCCTGCTTCCCCCCCT
This sequence comes from Procyon lotor, assembly GCA_028646535.1. NCBI lineage: Eukaryota > Metazoa > Chordata > Mammalia > Carnivora > Procyonidae > Procyon > Procyon lotor. The sequence continues at coordinate 40,951,061 of CM053620.1, read as the reverse complement.
CTCTCTGCCGGCCTCTCTACCTACTTGTGATCTCCTTCTCTCTGTCAAATAATTAAATAAATAAAATCTCTTTTAAAAAACGCAAGTTGTTGATTCTCTGGGTCTTGATTGTGTCTAGTATATGCAGTTTTGGCAGTTTTGTCCCCTTTTGTATGTCTTATGCATGTTTGGGGACATGTTCCAGAATTTAAAAAAAAAACAACACAACAAAAAACTCCTTCTAATTTTCAGAATCAGTTTCAAGCAGTTGATCCTGATTTGCCTTGTTTGAACTGGAGTGATATTTTCAACCAAGATAGTATTGCTTCCAGATTTGGTTTTTTGCCCTTTTTTTTTTTTTTTCAGTGTAACAGGCTCCTTTGTAGTCATTTTTAGCTCCTGCAATCAAAGAAAGACATTCTGCTTGGAGGTACAAGAGTCTGGCCACTTTTTAATATCTTGTAGGTTAAAAAAAAATATCTTGTAGGTTAGTCATGATCACACGTGCTTAATTACTTCACTATCAATTTGCTTCGTTTATTTCTGTCTCCTACTGCAGTTATGGAATTGGGTTGATTTATTTTGAAGTTATGAATTTGGAATAGATAATGTTCTTTATAAATTTTATTTCAGGACAGTAAAAGGGATGTTATATTTATTATCAGAGGGAGACTTCGATCTAAGAGAGTCAAGAACAGTGGTATGAGGGAAAAGTAAGTTCTGAGTATTCAAAACCCGGTTACTAGTAGGAACAGTTAAAACGTCCAACAGTAGGATATTGGTTAAAACAAAATGCCCTTTGTCCTGTGCTCAAAAGATAGAAATCCTACAATTGCAAAAATGTCTGGGGCTGGGGCGCCTGGGTGGCTCAGTCGTTAGGTGTCTGCCTTCGGCTCAGGTCATGATCCCGGAGTCCTGGGATCGAGCCCCGCATCGGGCTCCTTGCTCGGCAGGAAGCCTGTTTCTCCGGCTACCATTCCCTCTGCTTGTGTTCCCTCTCTCGCTGTGTTTCTCGCTGTCAAATAAATAAAATCTTTAAAAAAAAAATGTCTGGGGCTTTGAGAAAAAAGTAAACAGAATCTCTCAAATGCCTTCCCTGTTATATCTTGTTTCTGTTTTTCCTTATTAATTTAGAAAATCAAGAAAGAGACAAAGAAAATGGTGGTTCAGAGAGCACCATTTTCAACACTACCGTTGTTAAGATTACTCCATTACTAGTATCCAGTGCTTGGCTTTTTGCAGCATTGCTATGCACACACACACACACACACACACACACACATATGTTCAAAAATATGACCATATTATACAAATCCACACATTCTCTTTTGTGACCCATCATTTGAGGAGGCCTCCTGAGGGGACAGCATGGCGCCACTCACCGTCCACCACACAATACTTCCATTGCCCGTCATAAATGGCTCTGGTGGCACACCAAGGGGAGAGGCTATTGGTTTTGATGCAAGAAAAGTAGGAAGACCCCTTGTAGATGAAGGGAAAGACGCATGAATCTTTCTGATCTGGAAGACAGAGAGAAAACAGACAGACTTCGTCACAATGGAAGAGCCAAGGATGAGTCTTGGTTTGGTTCTCATGGGGGGTCTGAAGGCGACACATGGAGTCTTAGTATCGAGCTTTCTCAGGACATATAAGGTGTCCAGTTTATGTTGAGACCAAGAGTCCAAGGAAGGAGTCTCATAAACCATAAAAACAACCAAGATAAAGTTTTCCTCCAGACCATCAGAGCATTGTCAACGTCATAGAAAACGCATTTGGAAAAGGTCATGAGATCACAGTAGGTCATGGAAGGACACACGTTAAATAATTCTGAAAAACAATTTCATTTTGCATTGCTCTTTTCAATCCTTCTGATGACACAAAAGAGAAAGCTTCATTTTTAATGCTAGTATTACCCTACCATGTCTCTAATTCTGAATAATCTCCCTTTTTAACCATAACAACAACAAAAAAAGAGAGCAGGACTCAGGCTCAAAGCCTTATTGGGACAGTAGCATCTAGTAGAATGTACTAATAGGATTTTGTTTTCATAGTATTTATTTTTGTTTGCAGTTTCTATTTATGACAAGTAGTAGCATTTTTATAGATTACGGAGCTGATGTTAACTCTTCTTTAGAATAAGGGTGTTAAAGTGAAGACTAGATCACATCTAAAGAAGGAGGTGGGGCAAATGTTAGTGCTGGTGGAGTACAGATGCAGCAAATATTGAGGGGGTGGTACTTGGATGAGTAAAGTTAGAGAAACGCAACCCTTGGCCTTTGTATTCCTCAGTGTGAGGACAGGGACTTTGTCTTTGACACGGTGTATCCTCGGAAACTAAGATAGTCACTTGCTCATAGTAGATGGTTAAGAAAGAACTGACAAAATGAAGACATAAGTTCGGAAAATGCCACATAAGAAAAAAAGCTAAACAGGTGTATTTAATGAAGGACTCATCAGAAAGGCCAGTATGCAAATGAGAACTGAATTAGCAAGAGGTGTATGGAGTATATTAAATTGTCTTTCCCCCCATTCCTTAGTATCTTTGGAGAATAATGGTCCCTGAAACACATCTTAAGAAATTCTGTTCTAGGGACACCTGGGTGGCTCAGACGTTAAGCCTCTGCCTTTTGCCCAGGTCATGATCCCAGGGTCCTGGGATGGAGCCCAGCATCGGGCTCCCTGCTCAGCAGGAAGCCTGCTTCTCCCTCTCCCACTCCCCTTGCTTGTGTTCCCTCTCTCACCCTCCCTCTCTCTGTCAAATAAATAAACAAAATCTGAAAGAAAGAAAGAAAGAAAGAAAGAAAGAAAGAAAGAAAGAAAGAAAGAAAGAAAGAAAGAAAGAAAGAAAGAAAGAAAGAAAGAAAGAGAGAGAGAGAGAGAGAGAAAGGGAGGGGAGGGGAGGGGAGGGAAGGAAGGAAGGAAGGAAGGAAGGAAGGAAGGAAGGAAGGAAGAAAGAAAGAAAGAAAGAAAGAAAGAAAGAAAGAAAGAAAGAAAGAAAGAAAGAAAGAAAGAAAGAAAGAAAGAAAGAAAAAAAATTCTAGCCAAAATTCTTCACATCTTGGAGAAGAAAGTGAAGAACCATGTAAGATAAGGAATCATTTCAACTTAATGCCTTTTTTTTTTTTTTTTCTGAGCAGAACTAAAATGAGAACTAGAATTTTTTATCTTATGGCCCAGGATCATAGCTTTTCTCTTTCCCTTGATGCTCTCATCCACTCTTCCCCTCACTTTTTCCCTTCCTCAAGGATGTAATGAAGGCTTACTATGATAAAAGACAGTCTGATAAGTTATTTAGTAAATCTATCTTCTTTTGCTTTCTGGGTTCCTAGCTCAAACCTATTTTTTGGCTCTCTTATGGTTAGGTGGGCCCACGTGACTCAGTTACAATTCATATGTTGGTAGGTGGAAATGATGTTCACTATTTCCTTGCTCAGAAAAGTCCCAAGCAAACCTCCACGTTCCTTTCTTCTTCTGCCAGCTGGATATACAGCAGTGGTTCTCAATGGAGAAAGGGACATTAGACAATGGTCGGAGACATTTTGGTTGTTACAACTGGGAGAAAGGGGAACCAGTAGGTGTGTTCCTGGTATCTACTGGGCAGAGGCCAAGGATGTTGCTCAACTTCTTACCACGCACAGGGTCCAGAACAAAATCAACTGGCCCCAAATGCCAATAGGGCCCAGGTTGAGAAACTCAGATAAAGAGGACACTGCCAAGAACCTGGAGGCTCTAGGGGCTGGAGGAGCCATGATACAGAAGGGTCCTGTGTCTTTGAATCACAACAAAGGAGGCTTCCCACCAAACATCCACATCAAAGTGCTAGATGAGTTTGATGTGAACTCTATTGAGTTCAGCCACTGACGTTTGGTGATAGTCTGTTACCAATACAGATGAACAAGACATCCTCTCTATCTTCAGCCTAGTAGCCCCATCTCTTCTGGATCAGATTTTTCCTGTATGATCTGACCTAAGCCATCATAAGGGTGGATGAGGGACATCACAGAGGGTGGAAAAGGCAGACCTTCATCTTTGAGCTTCGCCAATGGGTTGATGCAAATAGGGGGCCCTTATGTCATATTGCGTCTTCTACCTCTGGGTCTCAGAACTTTCTGGTCTTGGTTTTATAAAGTTGAAACCAGTTAGTATTTGGAAAGTGCTTAGAAGAGTGCCTGGAACATGACTGCTACTCAACAAATGTTAGTGATCATCATCATCATCATCATCACTGTCACCATCGTCATCAATGACTCTCAGTCATGGACACCACCCAGTACCTATGATGCTGGTGGTGAAGGGAGGGCAGGCAGATGCCCCCTTGACACAGGACTAAGATTATCCTTGGGAGTTGTTAGTAAGAATCAACACATAATAGATACTATTAGCCATCTGCAAAGTAATCCGGCAGATGGTCTAATCTTCTTAACTGGGTTAAAATCCTCCCTAATCTGGGCCCTGCTGACCTCTCTGTTCTCACTGTCTGATTAACATTTCCTCGACCTTCCTCTATGCTCTTTCTTGTCTTTGGCATTTGGCTCATGCCCTTCACCATGCTCTTTTCTTTCTTTCTAGCCTTACTCCCCATAACTCAACCATACAACTTGGTTCAGTTTAGATCAATACTCTTCCTCACTCTTATAATACTCTGAGCCAATCTCTATCAATGTACTTACCAAATATTTAAAGAAAAAATGAATGCCTATCATTCCCACTTGCCGTGAGCTTTCTGAGTATAGGGCATAAGTTTATTTACCACCATGTTTCTGACCCATTGCTTAGTGCCTGGCATTTGAGAATGTGTGTTGAATAAGGTACCTGTAAATATGTGCAGAGGAGACTTAGAGATGCCAAGTCTCGCCATGGGCATGTGGGTGTGGTCTCAGGAAGGTGTGACCAGAATGAGACCAGAACCGGAAATCTGTCATTGTTCCTGTCTGAATAAATTCTGGGTTCTTAGCCTTTCGGGACTTCTCAGTTCTTTTGAGGAGCCAGACCTTCTCTCTGGGAAAATGCTCCCTACTGCCCTGTGGCAGAGACTGCTGTGTGTTCAAAACCAGTTTCATCTTCCTCCCAAATGTACTGCTAAAAACCACATTTCCCAGACTCCTTTGCAGCTAAGCATCCTGTGAGTTGGCCAGTGTAAGTGGGAGAAAGTAACAAATATCACTTCTTGGCCAAAAAAACTCTCCTTCAGGACCATCAGACTCCTGATTCTTGTCTATCAGCTCCAAGCAAAGAATCCACAGAGCACCCTAAAGCCCTAGGGGATGAGGGAGCCCCATAGTGGAAGGTGCATGGACCCCTGCTGACCTGACGCACCCTCATTGGACTTTACAGGAATGAGAAATAAAATGCTTTGTGTTAAGCTGCTGATAGTTTGGAATTTGTCCGTTTCAATGTCTATTCTTGTTACCCTGATAAATACACACCTTTTTTTAAATACCAGTCCGGGATTTCATGGACCCTCGTGCTTGTCCAGTGACCTATATTCCAGAGATACTAGAAATCTCTGGAGTATAGAATGTGATCATTGAAAAAGAACTTCGTGGAATCCAAGGGCATGAAGACAGGAGTCTTTCTGGAGGGACGCCTGGGTGGCTCAGTTAGTTAAACCTCTGCCTTCAGCTCAGGTCACGATCCCGAGTGGGATCGAGTCCCACATCAGGTTCCTCGCTCAGTGGGGAACCTGCATCTCCCTCTGCTCCTCCCCCTGATCATGCTCTGTCTTTCTCTCTCTCTGACAAATAAATAAATAAAATCTTAAAAAGGAAAAAAAAAAAAGGAGTGTTTCTTGAGCCTATCCAAAGGAGAGGGCTCTTCAGGCAGAAAAAGATTTTAATCGTAGCGAATTGTTTCACCATAGCTTGAGTGAACTATATATAATCAGATATACATAATCTTTGTTCTCCTTCTGTGTTTACCACATGATCTTTGGGGGTTTGATTTAGATTCCTAGATATGTTAAGAGCATAGCCTCGCACCCATTAGAATGGCTTTTTTTTTTTTTAGCAGAAAACAAGTGTTGGTAAGGATGTAGAGAAATTGGAACCTTATGCACTGTTGATGGGAATATAAAATGGTGCTGCTGTTTTGGAAAATAGTGTGGCAGCTCCTCAAAACCTTAAACAGAATTACCACATGACCCAGCAATTCCCTTTCTGGGTATATCCCCCAAAGAATTGAAAGTGGGTTCTCTTGGGGCACCTGGGTGGCTCAGACAGTTAGGCATCTGCCTTCAGCTCAGGTCATGATCCCCGGGTCTGGGATCGAGCCCCATGTCCAGCTCCCTGTTCAGCATAGATCCTGCTTCTCCCTCTCCCTCTGCTTGTCACTCTCCCTGCTTGTGCTCACTCTCTCTGTAAAATAAAGTAAATTAAAAAAAAATTTTTTTAAGCGGATACTCAAAGAAGTATTTGTAACACCCAGTGTTTGTAGCAGCATTATATACCATAGCCAAAAGGTAGAAACAATCCAAGTCCATCAATGAACGAGGGGATAAAAAAAATGTCGTATGTATATGTGTATATCACACACACAGTGAAATACATTTCAGCCCTAAAAGGAAAGGGAATTCTGACAGCTGCTACAACATGGAGGAATCTTGAGGACCTTATGCTAAGTGACATAAGCCAGTCACAAAAAGACAAGTACTATTTGATTCCACTTTCATCGAATATCTAGAACCGTCAAATTCACGGAGACAGAAAGTAGAACAGTGGTTGCCGGAGCTAGAAGGAGGGAGAAGTGCGAGTCGTTTAATGGGTACAGAGTTTTAGTTTTGCAAGCTGAAAAGAGTGCTGAATATTGGTTGTACAGCCAATGCTCTTCTACTGAACTTCAAAATGTATACTTCAAAATGGTTAAGAAAGCAGATTTTAGGTTCTGGGCATTTTACCACAATTTAAGTTGCAGTCTGAGGACTCAGTCCATTGGAATTATAGAGGGCTCCTCCATTTTTTTAGAGAGAGAGAGAGAGAGTGTGTATGTTGGTGGGGGAGTGGCAAAGGGAGAGGGAGAGAATCCCAAGCAGGCTCCATGCCCAGGTCAGAGTCTGCCGCGGGGCTCGATCTCACTGACCTAAGCCAAAATCCAGAGTTGGACATGTAACCAACTGAGCCACCCAGACACCCCTAGAGCTCCCAGACACCCCTAGAGCTCCCCCATTAACATATCTGCACTTCCCTACCATGTGTTGGCCATCATGAAAGATGCTTGGGTCCGTTACAGCCGCTACCCACTTACCTCGCTTTCCGCGATTCCAGTTATCCACGGTCAAGGCAGTCCAGAAGCAGATGACTCTCTATCTCCTCTCTACCTGAATCCAGCAATCTTTGCTTTGGCCCGTTCATCCTTTCTGGTTTCCAAATCTTCCCCACCATTTTCCAGTATACTCACTTCCACTTGTCTCATAGGAGTAGAGGACGAAGGTCATCCATCCCAATAGGTAAGTGGACCATGGGTTCATCTCAACTGACCTCTTCTTTCTGGACTCAAAGAAGACAAAGAAAAAAAATTTTTTTTTAAGATTTTATTTATTTATTTGAGAGAGAGAGTGTGTGTGTGCCCAAGTTGAGAGGGGAGGGCAGGGCAGAGGGAGAGGGAGAAGCAAACTCCCCTCTGAGCAGGGAGCCTGATACGGAGCTAGATCCCAGGACCCCAAGATCATGACCTGAGCCATAGATGCTGAACGGACTGAGCCACTGAGCACCCCAGGAAGACAAAAATTTTTCTCCTATGGGTTCCTTCTTCCACTAACCCCCAGGTTTGGTGTCACGTGTGCCATTTTACTTCCTACCCCTAGAGGGCAGTGAAGAATAATTTACTCTTCCGGAAAAGGAAAAGTATATATACACAGGGTCATTAAGGAGGGGACAGTATGATGAGAAGGAGAAACATAGCATTTGCTGAGCTCAAGACACACTTTGCCACTTGGTTCTCACAAATGAAATGATAGCTAGTTTAATCTCATTTTACAGATGAGGAAGCTGAGGCTCAGAGAAGCCCAGCCATCCGCCTCAGTCGGTTACACAGTGAGGAAAGGGCAGGATTCTTTTTTTTTTTTTTTAAAGATCTAACTGGCTTTATTTGTAGTCAATTTATGAATTTTTTTAAATTAATTTTTATTAACATATAATGTATTATTTGCCCCAGGGTACATGTCTGTGAATCATCAGGCTTACACATTTCACAGCACTTAACAGCACATACCCTCCCCAATGTCCACAACCCAGCCACCCTATCCCTACCCCCCTACCCGCCCCAGCCACCCTCAGTTCATTTCGTGAGTCTAGCAGTCTCTTATGGTTTGTCTCCCTCCCCATCCCTTCCTGTTTCATTTCTCTCCCTCACCCCCCGCAAAACTCCCTCCTTGCCTCTCAAATTCTTCATATCAGAGAGATCATGTGATACTTGTCTTTCTCTGACTTATTTCGCTTAGCATAATACCCTCCAGTTCCATCCATGTCGTTGCAAATGGCCAGATTTTGTTTCTCTTGATGGCTGCATAGTATTCCATTGCATTTATATCATGTGTCTGTTGGCAAATGGCAGGATTCTAACCCATATAAATGGCTCCAAAGGCTCTACTCATCATGGGGGTCTTTTTTTTTTTAAGATTTTATTTATTTGACAGAGAGAGACACAGTGAGAGAGGAGGGAACACAAGCAGGGGGAGTCGGAGAAGGAGAAGCAGGCTTCCCGCAGAGCAGGGAAACTGATATGGGGCTCCATCCCAGGACCCTGGGATCATGACCTGAGCCGAAGGCAGAGGCTTAACGGCTGAGCCACGCAGGTGCCCCATCATCATGGGGGGGCGCAGGTCTTAACAGTAGGCTTAAACCCTCCTCATGGATCACACCCATCTCCAGCTGGATATAAAGTGCCTTAATGATCGACATTGACCATGCTCCCCAGCCTTAATTTCTGCTACCTAATGATACATAGATGTGCCGTTCTCCACAGAGAACTCAGGACTGGAACTGGAGGTCTGGTTTTGTCTCGAGGCTCAGTTACTGTTACCGCTTCTGCTGGCTGCCCGGTATTGAGCACCTACCGTATGCCACCTGCTAACGACCTGATGAGCAGGCGTGACCAGCCCTGTTTACAGAAGAGGGAAACCGAGATTTGGGAGGGTAAGTCTAACCCGAACTTATCCAAGCACCGCGGAGGGTACGTGACAGAGCTCGGGTTCAACGGAGGACCTGTCGACACCAACGTCCGAGTTCTCAAGTTCCGTAAACCGCTTCCCTTCTGTGGGCCCCTTGTTCCCTCACCTGCAGAGCCGTAGGTTCATAATTCCTGGCCCAGGGGGAGGCCACGAGGGTCCAGGTGGACCCTGATGCGAAAGTGCGTTTCCGTTGTAAATTGTTAGTTGTATTTATGAATAATTAAGGCAAAGATCAGGGGAGACATCAGATGCAGAGAGCCTGATGTGGGGCTCGATCCCAGGACCCTGAGATCATGACCTGAGCTGAAGGCAGAGGCTTTAACCCACTGAGCCACCCAGGCGCCCCAGATGGCATCAATCTTTAACAACAAATCTGGATGATGGGTTGGGGGGAGGAATGATAGGAGGGGCGGGGGGAATCCCAAAGCCATTGATTCCGGTCCTCCAACCGGTAAGCGGCGCTACTGAGCACTGGGGTCTCCGAACACACCCTCTCACTTGGCTTTCCTGCTACCTATGGGAGCATTTTCTGATTTCTCTCTTTATTTTTAACCACAGCACCGTGCCCCAAACTTGCTTTTCCTGAGTGATGTCTCATTCACTGCCTACTTCCTCATGACTAACTCAGACTGGTGGGTCCGACTCTGGGGTTGGACTCCCCTTTGATTATGGAGGCTTGCTCCAAATCCAATTCCACCAGGATTTCCTGACTCTACCATTTACCACCTGGGTGACCTTTAGAATTTACTTACATTTTCCAAGCCTTAGCTTCCTCATCTAAAAAATGGGGCTCCTGGGGACGCCTGAGTGGCTCAGTCAATTAAGCTCCTGCGTTTGGCTCAGGTCATGATCTCGGGGTCCTGGGATCGTACCTGGAGTTGGGCTCCCTACTCAGTGGGGAGTCTGCCCCTTCCCCTGCTCATGCTCTCTCTCTCTCTCAAAAAAATAAATAAAGTCTATTTATTTTTAAAAATGAGGATACTAAAAAAAAAAAAAAATGAGGATACTAATCCTACCTACCTACCCTTTAGGCTTGTTATGATGAAGTAAGATCATAAAAAAAAAATAACAGGTAATACTCATTGGGTGCTATACACTATTCTAAATTCATTATGATCCTGAGAGTACCCCAAAGTGGGAGGCACTAGTATTACCCTCATTGCACATTTGGGGAAGTGCAGGCACAGAAAACTTAAGCGTCTCGCTGAGGATCACAAACCTCAAAAGCAGAGGGGCTCCTACCTGAATTCAGAGAGCCTAACACCAGAAACTGGGCTCTTAGCTGCTGTGTGACACTGTCTTCAGGCTTACCGTGAGACCTTGTATGCACTAAGCCCTCCAGAAATATCAGCCAACATTCATGGTCGTTCATACCAGACCTCTCCAGGCAAATTTCCCTTCTGAGTGTCAAGATTGTATTTTCACCTGCTTCTTGGGTATGTCCACCTGGATGGCCCTCAAGCACCTCAGATTCCAAGACTGGGCTCCTGATATAAAGCCCCGAATAGCCCCCCCCCATCCCCTACCCCCCACATGGTTTCACTTAATTGCACTATGTTTCTTATGGTCTGAATGTTCGTGTCTTCCCCAAATTCATATATTGGAATCCTAACCCCCCAGGTGTTGGTAGTAGGAGGTGGGGTCTTTGGGAGTGATGAGATCATGAGGGCGAAGCCTCAGAGTGGGATTACTGCCCTTGTCAAAGGGACCCCAGAGATGTCCCTTGCCCTTCCCACCACGCGAGGACTCAGTGACAAGGTGGTTGTCCCCAGACCCTGAGTCTGCCAGTGCCACGGTCTTGGACTTCTGGACAACAGAACCACAAGAAATAAATTTCTGTTATTTCCAAGCCCCCCAGTGTATGATATTTCTGTAACAGCAGCCAAAACAGACTAAGTGTTCTTCCCCACCCCCAAGTGGTCACCCCATGAGTAGAGCTTTCTCTGTGTCATGTCCTAGCTATCATCAAACCCTATGGCTTCTACTTCCTGAAGGGCTCTTGAACCCAGCGCCTTCTCTCTGTCTCTCCTGGTCCTGCAAAGCCAGGCTTTCACCTTCTCTCCCGAAAACGGTGGTCATGTTCCCTCACGGATGTCCTGGCCTTTAGGCTCTCCCCTGTCCCGTCCACAGGGCTGCAGATCGGGCCTCTCTCGGTGC
>CM053620.1:40916764-40939262 GCA_028646535.1 Procyon lotor | reverse complement strand
GCCTGGAGAACACCACTTACAAGGTTCATGGGCAGGGGAGGGCTTTTAGTTTCATTAGCGGGAGATGAAGGGTTGGGAGGACGGTGATCAGACACAAAATGAGGGAAAGCAAAGCGTTCTTGTTATTCGAGGTTGGCCCGAGTGTCACGGAGCATTCCACCGTTAGTGGACATCCGTGCCCCTTCCTGTCTGGCAAGATTCTGCCTTCATTGGACATCTTTTTCTCCTTCTTGGGAGGTGGGAACCAAGTCACGGGTCACCAAGTCAATGGCTCTGCTGTCCACAAGGGAGCATCTATAATTTTCTTGTTGTAGAAGATGTGACCGGAGGCCACCTTCTCTCTTTTTGTTTTTTCCTGAAAGATTTTATTTATTAGAGGGAGAGAGAGAGCATCTACAGGCAGAAAGAAGGAGAAGGAGAAGCAGGATCCCTCTCTTCTTTTTTTTTTAAAGATTTTATTTATTTATTTATTTATTTATTTATTTATTTATTTATTTATTTGACAGAGAGAGAGAGAGAGATCACAAGTAGGCAGAGAGGCAGGCAGAGAGAGAGGGGGAAGCAGGCTCCCTGCTGAGCAGAGAGCCCGATGTGGGGCTCGATCCCAGGACCCTGAGATCATGACCTGAGCCGAAGGCAGAGGCTTTCACCCACTGAGCCACCCGGGTGCCCCATCCCTCTCTCATTTTTAAAAGAAAGTAAATGTACCATTTTGTGGATGAAATTCGCCCAGCCTGAGTAGAAGCATCTCACGGGGTTGGCGGGTCGGACGGTGAAGGCAGCACTCCCCCCACCCCCACCCCCCGTCTTAAGGGTTAACTTGCTTCAAGCTTCTTGCCTGCTGACCTAAACCCCTCGATTTGTAGCAGAACTAACTAGCCTACTCCCTGAGATCCTGCAGACCAATGGTTTTGAGGCACAAAGGACCAGGCTTTCCAGAAAGGGAGGGGGACCTGGAAAACAGCCTCGGGTGGACTCCGTGATCGGTTCCGGGTGCAGGAAAGTCTGGGCTGCCGGACCAGCCCTTCCTGGAAGACTCCTGGGACCTTGCCGACTGGCCGGCATTGGGGGAATCCGGAAACCTCACGAGGCTAAGTGGCCAGGAGCCAAGCACCAGCTTCTCCCCTTCAAAACCCCCTCGCCACCTTGCACGCCTTCCCCTTCAAACCCTCTGGCTTCCCCCTGACGAAGAGGGTGCTCTTTGAGACACCATTGTCGCCAGTCGCCAGCCTCCTCCATAAGGCCACGGTTCCTTTCCTGCCAATGTTTGTGTCTTAAGAATTGGCTTCCAGCATCAAACGGCCAAATCTGAGTTTGGAACCAGTCGTCCGTCGGGTGACAGGGGGGTGCGGGGTCTGACCATCTCGTAGGTAGGTTGGTTTCCGAAACAGACTCGGTGATAGCTGTCAGTGTCCCTCAGCAGAGGAGCGCCGTCAGGAGGACCCCAGGAGGCGACCACATGTGGGGTTTTCATCTTACGCCTACGGGCATCTTGGTGAGAGGGTATTTGAAAGGGACCTGGGCTTGTATCTTACTTGGGGGGCGAAGGGAAGGTTCAAAGAAAAGCAATTTCTTTGCACAAGAGAATTGAAGTCAGGGGGACGCCTGGGGGGCTCAGTTGTTAAACATCAGCCTTTAGCTCAGGTCATGATCCCGGGGTCCTGGGATCGAGCCCCCGGTTATTAGGGGCTGGTTGGGGGGGTGGGGAGGATGGGGAGTTAGTGTTTAATGGGAAGAGAGTGATGACGGTCACACAACATTGTGAAAGTACTTAACAGCACGGCCTCCTGCATTTTAAAATGCTGAAAAGGATACATTTTGCGTCCCGTAGTTTTTACCATGATTTTTAAAAAAAAATAATTATTTACTTTACTTTAGAGAGAGTGAGCGAGCTGGGGTGGCGGTCGGGCAGAGGGAGAGGGAGAGAATCTCAAGGAGACGCCACGCTGAGCACAGAGCCCCGTGGGGGACTCGATCCCACGACCCTGAGATGCAGGACCTGAGCCAAAACTAAGGCTCGGACGCTCCGCCCACTGAGCCACTCAGGTGCCCCTATTTTACTACAGTTTTTGAGAAAGGAAGCGAGGCTGTGCTTTGGGTTGGATGATGTTGGGAAACGGGGGTCAGGCTGTGACCAGGCATCTCGTCTGGAAGGCGAGGAGGTGCAGGGTCGGGAGTCGAGGTTTGCAGGGAAGGTGTCTCTCTCACTAGGCTGCGTGAGGAACAGCCCTCTCTTGGGTGGTTGGGACAGTGTGTGTGTTTCTGCTCCAGAGAGAATCTGTTACAGGAGCTGGGAGAACCCACCTCCAGCCCCACAGCTTTGTCTGCATCCCCACCCCGGGGCAGGGTCCCTGCGTGTCTGCCTCACCTGCCCCACCCCTGATAACCAGCTTCCCTCCCTGGCACCTCCTGGCATCGGATATTCAAAATCTGTGCGCATCAGTAATTCCCCAGAGGGCTTGTTATAACCCAGACTACCGTGCCTCCCCCGCCCCCCTAGTTTCAGATTCGGATTCGAAGGGTCTAGGGCGGGACCCCCGAATTTGCACTTCAGACAGATTCCCAGATGATGCTCTTGGAGCTGGTCTGAATCAGAGAACCAGCTGTGTAGGGGAAATGCCTTCCTTGTCCAGCTGGGCCCCTACCCTTGGCCTTGGTCCCAGAGTTTAGCTTCTCTTAGGGGCAGCAAGAGGCCAGCCAGGCAGAAAGGAGAGGATGGAGATGGCAGGATCTCCGCCCGCCTTGGGGGAGCTCTGAGGTTATCAGTAAACAGAGGAGAGATGTAAGAGATAAGACAGGCGGTTAGGAGCCACAAAGGCAAAATATATGAGAGAAATTCAAACGTGTTTTTCTTAAATGCCAGGCACTATTCTAAGTACTTTATGATCGTTAACTGGGGTCTCAGCAGATTGCACACCTAGCCTTGGTCCCTCCCTCTGCCCGTCTCTGTCCTGCACCTTCTCCCTTCCCAGCTGGGCAGGCAGGACCCCATCCTCCATCCCTCAGAACACTCTCGTGGCCTGTCACTTCCTTCCACACACATTCTCTGTGCTTCCGTGCTCTCCAGAATCTTCCCTCGTGCCCCGGGTGATCCAGCTTCCGAACTGCGGTACAGTTTTGAAGACTGTTTCCTCCCATCCATCCATCCGTCCGCCTATCTTTCCATCATTCCCCCATCTGCCTATCCATATCCCCACTGGTTCTGAGAACAGAGGTTTCTGGAACCAAACTTGAGAAGCAAACCGGGGAGCCCAGAAAGTGCGGACACTTGGTAAGAGGTCACGGGCACACCCCACAACCCGTTCCCCCCCACACACACCCCACGGGGGGCAGGGTAGGGGTCTCCGAGACATTCCTCAGGCACTTCTGGCTGCCCCAAAAGTAAGGGAAGGGAAAAACAAAAGGTTAACTTACAAAGATCACAGTCCTGCAAGACAGGAGTCCCCAGCAGCTTACAAATGTCTTTGTGAGTTACCAGAAATTTATAAGAAAACCCGGAAGTTGGGTCATTGCTAGATCGTCCACGGACTCCATTGCCTGAAACTCCCACATCACCCCCACCCTCCATAGTGATGTAGAAAACCAAGGTCAAAGGAAATGCAGGTCAAATTAAATTTCCTTCTAGTCTGCAGCCCAGTGAGGAATACTTAGGCAGAGTATAACCTCCCTCTGGGAAACTCCCAACTGTTTTGCTAGAGGGAAAAGCAACCTTAGCTTGACAAGGGCAAGGCTTCCAAGATCTTGTAGGTCCTCTTTAGCATACGAAATTTCCTTGGCAAACCTCCCTTCTTCCTCACCTCCCCCAACTCCCAAGTATGTAAGTGTTCACCCCTCATAACCCCAGAAGCTCTTTCTGCCCTCGGGGTCCTGTCCCTGTGCTTGAATGAAACCACCTTTTTGCACCCAGGACATCTCAGGAGTTCTTTCTTGGCCATCAGCTCCAGACCTCACCCACATCCCAAAATTGCATCAGGACACACAGGAGGAGCGGCAGAGCCTGGGAGCCCAGAGAATCCGATAAAGGGTATGTGCAAAAGAATCCTATAGAAACCATTATATTTAATGTTGGGGCGCCTGGGTGGCTCAGTCGTTAAGTGGCTGCCTTCGGCCCAGGTCAGATCCCAGGGTCCTGGGATCAAGCCCCGTGTCAGACTCCCTGCTCCGTGGGAAGCCTGCTTCTCCCTCTCTCTCTCTCTCCCCTGCTTGCTTTTCTTTATCTGCTTACAAATGCTTTTTATTAGATTTAAGAAACAGAAACAAATTTTGTTGGAGAAAAACCCCACTGATCTCCCCAAGGAGCGTGCCTAACTGCCCCTAGCAGGTCATAAGCGCCCCAGGAAGAGCTTGGCTGTGATTTTACTATTACTGCATGTCCTAGGCATGATTTGCTGTGGAGGAGGGCATCACGTAGTTAAAACTCATCTGTCAGGGGCACCTGGGTGGCTCAGTCAGTTAAGCAGCTGCCTTTGGCTCAGATCATGATCTTGGAGTCCTGGGATCGAGTCCTGCATCAGGCTCCCTGATCAGTGGGGGGTCTGCTTCTCCCTCTCCCTCTGTTCCTCATCCCCCCTGCCACTCAAGCTCGCTCACTCTCTCCCTCTCAAATAAATAAATAAAAAAAATATATATATATATATATTTTAAAGATTTTGTTTATTTTTTTGACAGAGAGAGAGATCACAAGTAGGCAGAGAGGCAGGCAGAGAGAGGGGGAAGCAGGCTCCCTGCTGAGCAGAGAGCCCGATGTGGGGCTCCATCCCAGGACCCTGAGACCATGACCTGAGCCAAAGGCAGTGGCTTTAACCCACTGAGCCACCCAGGTGCCCCCCCAACAAATAAAATATTTTTTAAAAATCAATAAATAAAACTCATCTGTCTCCACGGAGCCCCTCCCCCCGAGGGGGGGGTCATGCATCTGAATCCTAATCCCTGCTAATTCCCGGCCATTCTGCTGAGGCCATTCTTCCAATCCTAAGAAGATTGGAGCATTTGCTAAATTAGTCTTGTTCAGGGACAGAGGAAACAAGCAGGGAGGGGCTGAGAGAGCAGGAGGGGTGGAGTGGGGGGAGGACCCAGACATAGGGAGGTGAGGGCAGAGACAAACTCACGCCTTAGCTTGAGACTTCAGGGGAAGGAAGAATGAGGGAGGACCGAAGTCAGAGGGGAGGGGAGAAATGCCAGCAGGGTCTGGAGGGCCCAGCAAGATGAATATAAAACCCAAGTACCTCTTCCTAGTGGTGGAATCTTGGGCAGGTCCCCTGACCTCCCATAGCCTTGGTTTTCTCATCTGTGAAATGGGGAGCATAAGAGCATCTATCTGATACAAATAGCACCTCTCTGGTGGATTGATTTTTAGTTTGTTTATTTTTAAAGATTTTACTTATTTGACAGAGAGAGAGAGATCACAAGGGGGCAGAGAGGCAGGCAGAGAGAGAGGGGGAAGCAGGCTCCCTGCTGAGCAGAGAGCCCGATGCGGGGGTCGATCCCAGGACCCTGAGATCATGACCTGAGCCGAAGGCAGAGGCTTTAACCCACTGAGCCACCCAGGCATCCCTGGTGGATCATTTTGAGAATCAAGAGTCTTTGGACTGTCTTTCTCCAATGTCTGACGGACTGTACAGTACATGTTCGTGGATTTTTCTTTTTTCCTTCCAGTGTACTGAGGTGTAATTTATATCCTGTAAAATCAACCCATTGTAACGGCACAGTTTGAGGAGTTTGAACCAACACATATGGCCATGGAGCCACCACCATAATCAAGATCTAGAACATACCCAGGGCACCTGGCTGGCTCGGTTGAAAAAGCATGTGACTCTTGATCTCAGGGTTGTGAGTTCGAGCCCCATGTAAGATTACCAAGAAGATATAAATAAACTTTTCCTTTTTGTGGCCAAGTAAGAGTCCATTGGATGGGGCTTGTGGGTGGCTCAGTCAGTTAAGCGTCTGCCTTCGGCTCAGGTCATGATCTCAGGGTCCTGGGATCGAGTCCTGCATTGGGAGCCTGCTTCTCCCTCTCCCATTCCCCCTGCTTGTGCTCTTTCTCTCTCTCTGTGTCAAATAAATAAACAAAATCTGAAAAAAAAAAACAAAACAAAACAAAGTCCATCGGACGGCCCGACCACATTTTGTTTATCCACTCAATAGCTGATACACATCTGGCTTGTTTTCTGTTCTTTGCTTATTGCAAATAATCCTGCAATGAACAGAAACCCTCAAGTTTCTGCTTGAACACCTGTTTTCAATTCTTTGGGGTATATACTCCGAGGTGAAATTACTGGGTCACTACCTAGTTCCAGATCTTTTTTGTCACCTGAATAGAGAAACCCGTACCCATTAAGCAGTCGCTCCACACTCCCGCCCTCCCCGCCAGCCCCTGGCACCCAACCACCCTGCTTTCCCACCCTATGCGTTTGCCTCTTCTGGACAATTTATATGAATGGAATCCTACAATACGGGGCCTTTAGTGTCTGATTTCCTCTGTGAATGTACTTAAAACCACTGAATTGCACACTTCAAGGTGATAATAATGGGGGCTCCCGGCCGGTTCAGTCGGTAGAGTGCGCAAATTTGGATCTTGAGGTGGTCGGTTCGAGCCCCGCATTTGGGTGTAGAGAATACTTAAAAAAAATAGAATCTTTATATATATATATATATATTTTTTTAAATGATCGTAATGGTCAGTTTTATGTGCTGTGTGTTTTATCACAAAAATAAATTGGGTTCTTACCATGCACCAGAGGTTCAAGACCAAGTACTTAAGAAAAATGATCTCATTTCATTCTCTCGAGGTGGGTTTTCTGTGTTACAGGAAGGGGAGCTGAAGCTCAGGGAAATGAAATCACCCAGGATCCTGGGACCAGAAGTGGCCGACCCAGGCTGGGACAGCAGGCATGTCTGACCCCACCAAACTGTGTCCCCCTCCACTCCCCCAACACACACACACACACACACACACACACACACACACGGATCTTAACCTGGGGCCCCTCCCAGACTGAGAGGGACAGAAGCAGAGAATGGTGACTTACATTTGGAGAAACAGAGAAAATGGGCAAAGAAAAGAGAAAGAGGAGAAAGGAAAAGGCAGCAAAGAGGAATGGGGACCTGGGAGCCAGAGGGGACAGTCAGAAGGAAAAGAAAGAGAAAAGCAGAGGGACATGGGGGGGACCCAAGGCTGGCCGACGGGGAGGGCCTGTGTCCTCACATGGGCCACTGAGGCAGGACGCGTGACCACCCCCTCCCCCTCCTTGCAGAGGGAAGCTCAGGGGCCCAGCGAGGTCACAGCAGGGGGGAGCTGGCATCTGGAGCCCATGTCCCTGCTTAATTGGCTTTAGGGAGATACCAAGGAAAAGACAGTGACCAGACAGAAAGCACATGGACAGACCGGGGCGGAGGGGGAGGGTAGGGGGGGCTGGAAAGGGACAGAGTGACCCCTGTTCCCACTTCCCCTGGTCTGCCCGGCTTCAGAAATTTAAAAAAATAAAAATCACCCAGACTTTAAGCGGGATTCAGCATTTTAATCATTGTCACCCTGTGGGTGGCCTGGAGGGAAGGAGACCGGAGCCCCAATGAGTGGGAAAGGGGACCCAGAATGAGGGGGGCTCCCGGCCACTTCCTTCTCCCCCTTGTCACTCGTCCTGGCTTTGGGAGGTGGAACCTTTGCCATCCCCAGAGTTCAGGAGGCCGGCCCAGGGGAAAGGAAGCCAGAAGCTCCTACCGGATTCACCCCTGCGAGTTCTGCCTGGCCCGCCCATCCCCCACCCCCCCAGCTGGGTTTGTCCTCTGTTTGTCCTTTGTGCCCCACACTGAGCCACTCCCGGGTCTAACGTCTCAGAAGCCTGCATGACCCAGGCCCGTGGGAGGTGGTTCCGTGGTGCGCTCAGGACCCCATCCTGTGGGTTCCAGTGACCTCAACATGCCCCCCAGGGCTCTCGGGGGTCCGGGCTGCGTGGACCTCTCCGGACCTAGACCCAGAAAACCCATCTGAGGCCTCCTGACCTTCCTTCCTGCACTGAGGGCCTGAAGCCAGCTCCTACCAGCCCGTGAGGGCGGACTCCCGAGTCCCTGACCTCAGATCGGAGCCTAGAAATCAGCCACGGTGGGAGAAGTGACACCACGGAAATGGGCAAACGCTACCAATCAGGGCTTTTCCTCTTCTTGGGGGGAGGGGGGGCTCGTGGTTACCACATTCGAGAGCACCACCTTCCTACCCTACTTCCTGCTACCTGGTGCAGCCCCCCTACCCCGGGAAAGGCTCATGGCTGCTGTCTACCCCAGGGCCGAAAATGAAAGAAAAATTCAGACTCAGGAAGCAAGGGCAAAACACCAAACTTCCAAGAGCATCAACCTGCTTGACTCCTTAAAATTCTCCTGGTGCGGGGCGCCTGGGTGGCTCAGCCGTTGAGCGGCTGCCTTCGGCCCAGGTCAGATCCCAGGGGCCTGGGATCGAGCCCCGCATCGGGCTCTCTGCTCTGCGGGAAGCCTGCTTCTCCCGCTATTGTTCCCTCTGCTTGTGTTCCCTTTCTCCCTGTGTTTCTCACTGTCAAATAAATAAAATCTTTAAAAAAAAAATTCTCCTGGTGCTTATCTCTGCCGCTGGCGGGGTCAAGTCCACGGGAAGAAAGACAGCGCCGCCCCCAGGGAAACTCCCTCAGGCCCGGCTCTCTGCTCCAGTCCCCGCAATGGGGACACGAAACAGAATCTAAGAGAGGGACTGTGTATTCGAAATGCGGGGCTTCCTCCAAATCCACGTCTCTCCCCACTGACCCCCATCTGTTGCCTATTTACAGTTGGGAAGCTTGCCAACTCCTCATCTTTTTTGAAACGCCCACAGCTAGAGTTGGGGCCCACAGTCGGCCCTCCAGCTGCAACTACCACAGTTTCTCCAACACTCAGGTGAAATTCGCCTTTAGAAAATCCTAAAACCTAAGTTGGGGGTGGGGAGGAGACATGAAACAGGCAGCTTGCCTTCCATTCTCCCACCAAATATGCCCATTCTCAATGTCCGGAAGAATGCATGAATGATGAAATGTCTTTAAGAAGAAACTAAGAAGGAGAAAAAGAAGGAAAAAAAAAAAATATATATATATATATATATGTATCAAAGAGCCCCCTAACCCTATCATATAAAACCTGACGTGTGAAATCTGTAACATGCCAAGTAGATTTTTTTAACTGAACTGGACAGTTGACCTAAGCTTTCATGGTGGGGCCACTTAAAAGACTGTCTTTGGATTTTCTAGAAGGATCTCTAGCCATATGCTAAGCAAGTGTCCCGAATGGACGGTACAGAATTGAGCCTCCCCACCTGTTTCTGTTGGAGGGCACCCCAAGGCCGACCTCACCAGGATCCCCCACATCAACCGCAAGTGTGGTTTGATTTCGTCTCGGGGTACCTTCTTGGCACCCGTCTCCGGAGTCTGGGCAGCTGGGTTGAGGGTTACTAAGACTTACTGAACCGTACCCCGGAAAGCGAGGGGACCCTCTCAGGGCGGGGGGAGAGGGAGGGACGGCGGTGGGTTTGCTCCGCCTTTGGAGGCAGAGGGGCCCCTGCCTTTGGAGGGAGGCCCATCCCGCAGACGCCGAAGAAGCTCTTCTACAAGATCTGAAACTTCCAGGCACTCTGATCCTTGTAGTCCAAAGAATCCATGGGGTTGTAGGTGAACTTCCAGGTGCCTGTGGGGTCCTTGAACTCCAAGCTGTCCACAGGGCTGTAGGTGCCATAGCTCTGGCCCGACAGGGAGGTGGGAGACTGAGCCAGGGAGGGCCCCACCGAGGGGCCGGAAAGGGGGCTGAGAGCCGGGCCCCCCAACTGGGGCACCATAGGGGAAAGGTAGGGATCCAGGCCGCTGAAATAGGAGCTCGGAGACCCGTAGGCTGAGGGGGAAGAGCAGAACGCAGAGGCGGGGGCGTAAGTCATGGCGTAGGGTGCCGAGGTCAGAGGTGGCCCCGAAGTCACCAGCCCCGCCCGCTGGGCGTCAGGCAGCGGGGACTCTGAGGCCGGGCTCCAGATGGAAACGGTGGCCATGGCCGTGGTGGGGGAGCCTGAGGGGCCGGGGAGAGGGGGGCTATAGGAGTCTGAGATGCCCAGGGGGTCCGGACAGACGTCCGAGGAGGATCTCGGCGACATGCCTGCCTTCCTCTTGGCGGGACGGGCCTTGGTCTGTGCGCCCGGGGGCTGCGGCTGCTGCTTCTGCTGCTGGCGCTGCTGACGGCATTTAGCTCTGCGGTTCTTGAACCAAACCTGGGGGGACGAGGGGGGAAGGGGTGGGTGAGGGGGGAGCCCCCACAGTGCCCTGGAATGACGGTGTCTACTGGGGAGTCATGCCCCAATCACACCTCCGCACCTTGTCGTCGGTTACGGGGCACCCTGTCCATCCATCTGACCATCCATCCATCCATCCATCCATCCATCCATCCATATCATTCATATCTGCAATTATCCACACACACACAATCATATGCACACACGTATCATCACACATGCACGTGTGCAGAGAGTCACGCACGCATATCCATGCAATCACACACGCACACGCACCATCATACAAGTGCACGTTATGTACACTTATCCATCCTTCCGCGCCATCAATAAACACGCACGAACTACAACTTCGGGGATGCCTCCCTGGAGCTGGCCTTCCTGTCGAGGGTGACAGATTATACATGGACAGTAAGTATGCTGCATGGTATTCTAGAAGGTGATCAATACTTGGGAAGAACCGCGGAGCGGGAGGAGGGAGCAGCAGGGTAGGGCGCCCGGGGACATTGTGCCTTTAGGTGTGAGGGTCCTTCTAGGTCTCACCGACGGACACGGTGACCTAATCGGTCAAGAAATGAAGATTTGAGCAAAGTGATGGGGAATAAGCTCCTTCAGGTAGAAGGAACAGCGAGTGCAAAGGGCCTGGGGCCCGAGCGTGCTTGGCAGGCGTGTTAGGGGAAGAACCAGTAGGTGTGGTCGGCACAGAGGGAGGGGTGAGGGGCGGTAATGGGGGCAAGGGGTCATATTCGGGCCATACAGGACTTTGGGTGTTACTCTAGGGCTACTCCCCCTCCCTTCACTCTGCGTCCCAGGAAGGGCTGGAAGCAGCCCAGGGCCGGGAGCACCCCCACCTGAACCCTGGACTCAGGCAGATTGATCTTCAGAGCCACTTCCTCGCGAGCATACACATCCGGGTACTGAGTCTTGGCAAACAGGGCCTCCAGCTCCTCCAGTTGGCTCCGAGTGAAGGTGGTGCGCTCCCGCCGCTGCTTTCTCGGGGCGCCTGAGGCAGGGACAGGACAGCGGGACCATGGGGGACCCGACCTCCCAGTCTCTCTGTGCGCCGGCGGGAGGCCCTGAGGTCCGGTGGGATGCCGAGAACCCCTTTCTGGGGCTTCCGCTGCCCACCTACTCCCTGACCTTGTAGACCGCACTCTGTACCCCTGGGAAATGGAGCTCCTCTTTGCCCGTCATCTTGGGGCTCACGTCTCACCCCGAGAACTGGCGCTAGCCCTGTAAGGAGGTGTACGAGTTTGGGTTTTATCCCCTTTCTAAAGTTCCTTCTGCACAAAGACATGCCCAGTTGAAACAGGCCATCAAGAGTAGTCGGCTCCTTCTAGTGCCGAAGAGTGATGGGTCCCACAAGAGGGAACCGCTTCCTAAATTGCTACGAACGCCCCTACACCTTCCTGCACCCCTAAGGGCCGTGGGTAAGTGTTTGGCAAATTGCAAATGACTACGTGCAGTTGGTATGTGACTCCAGTATAACCCTGGTAAGTTCCCAGCTTTGTCCTCAGGATAAGGGGCCCCAGGAGCCACAGAGAGCTTGGGGGGGGAGGGGTCGGGAGAAGGACGGTACTCACTTGGATAGGACACGGCTTGGTGCATCAGATCCACGCTGGGGCCACTCAAGGCCAAGGCGTTGACCGAGTAGTGGGGCCCCGGGTTCATATATGCCATCATGATCTTCGGGGACACCGAGGCCCAGGTCTGCAGGCCTGTAAGAGAGGAGGGGGCGCTCAGACGCTGCCCAGGTACCACGTGGGGCCCGGCAAGCTGAATGCCCATTCTAGGCCCCAGAAAAGATGCCCAGCCCCGCACAGAATCACCGACAGCAGGGCGAACCCCCTGCTTGGGACGGGGAGGTTTCTAGAGCAGCGGGCATTTCCCCCATAAAACCGGAAGAGTCCCGGACAAATTTTGGGATGGCCGAGCAGCAGGCAAACAAGTAAAGGGCGATCTTGCACGACCACGTGTGAGCCGTCAGGCGGGCAAAGAAGAAAAGAGGTCCGTGAGCCCCAGTGTCGGCCTGGGTTCGGGAGAAGCGGGCACTCCCGTGTCTGGTTCGGGAGCAGCGAGCGTCCTAGATGCGTCGGAATATACTGGAAGCACTGATCAAGGTGAAATACCGTCTTTCTTCTCCCCGCCACCCCCGCCTCCCCCAGGGCAGTTTGCCTTCAGGGCACCTCCGTCCCCTCCAGGGAAAATGGGAATGCAAATAGCATTTACATCCTTAGGGGGCTGGGACGGTAAATGTGCAACGTGTATGGGCTCCTTAAGCGAGCCCGTGACACCGCGGTCAGTGCCGCGCAGCGAGCAGCAGGGGGCGCCCCTCGCCATTTGCACAGGCTCCGCGCGGCGATGGCCGGTGCCCGCGGGTCCAATCGCCCAAACGTGGGAGCAGCCGCTATGCCCGCCAAAGGGGAGGTAGGAAGTAAATTATACAAGTAGATGATGGCACACATATTCAAGGGAATTCCATGACGTTACTAAAAAGTATAAGGCTGCTGTGAGCTGGTTCTTAAAGCTCTCCGGTAAATAGTTAAGAGAAATGATCCCAAACTTGGCAATAAGACGGGACACTCATTTCTAGATCATCCTGGGAGCCTGTTTAACGGAAATCCTCCCGGCCAAGGGTTATTTCATCTTCTAAAGGACCGGATCTCTGTTCAGGTTACTATTTGCTATGGATCAGCGTGGGGACTCTGATAAGATAACCAGTAACTTGCAAGAAGTTTGGTTACAAATGATTTGTCTCCCGCGCAAAGGATGACCTCAAGGTTACAGAGGATTTGCTGCCCTGCTGTCCAATTTCCTTTCTGTTTTCCGCGTGTTCCCCAAAGAATGCATTAGCCTCTGTTCCCTGACTTCCCTCTTGGAAACAGCTAGTCTCCTCATTTAGTAACTTAAATAAATCTTTGATCTGGGCTTATTATGTATGTGTCTGAGAGTCAGGTTTTTCAATTTTGTTCAAATGAGAGGCTCCTGGGGCGCTCAGTCCGTTAAGCATCTGCCTTCAGCTCAGCTCCTGATCTCAGGGTCCTGGGATCGAGTCCCACATCGGGCTCCCTGCTCAGCGGGGAGTCTGCTTCTCCCTCTGCCTCTGCTACTCCTCCTGCTTGTGCCCTCTCTCTCTCTCTCTGATAAATAAATAAAATCTTTAAAACATTTTTTTGGTTAAAATTACACTTTGACAAAGGGAGTGTTTGTGTGTTTGTCAGATATCTTTTATTACCAAAACAGATATTTAATTTAATATATATTAAGGATACCACTAGAAGTGAGGCTTTCTGGAGGGGTGTGCTATATCCAAGCCTTGTTTTCATATTTCGGGTTGCTTTGTAGCCATACGGACATATAAGCTTTTCGAAAACAAAAGCAACAATAAAATCTAAACAAGACAAAAAACCATAAGACCCTTTCCGGGTCTCCCCATCGCCCCCACTAAAATGGCCTCGGGGAGCCTCCCAGCCTCTCTGGGTGTGTGCATGAGCGGTCCCCTGGGCCAGGAACGCCTCTTGACCTGTCCCCGTCACAGCTAACCCCTTCTCCAATTCCAGGAGAATGTCCCTGGGGAGCCATCCCACACGCTAACCTGGATCTCTCTCTCTCCCTCTTTCTGTCTGTCTCTCTCTGTCTCCATCTGTCTCTCTCTCTCTCTCTCTCTCACACACACACACTAATATTTCAGAAATAAGTAACAGTAAAAAAACAAAAGACCTTTGCTTTAGCTCCTTCCCCTTTCCACTCCACTAGCCTGTCCTTCTCATCCTTCACTTGGGGGACCCCATAAACTGGGGTCCTATTGCCCCTCCAGGAAATATTTTTGAGATTCCCCCTTGCTGTAGGAGGTGAGGCGGTAGCAAGAAATGAGGCACATGGCATCTCTGTTCTCATGGGATTGATCTCCCGGGAAAATGAAATGGGGGTAACAGCATAGTGGCAGGGTTTGGGGCGAGGGGAAGACAGCTCATCTAGACAGGTGGTCAGGGAAGACCTCTCCATGGGGAGGTGACTCTGGGGGCTGAAAAGTGACGGGCTTGGGTTCGTCCCCATCGGGAGATGCCTCCAAGCAGAGGGAACAGCAGCTGCAAAGCCCAGAGGCTGGGCTCATTCTGTCCTGTTGGAGGAGGAAACCGAGGTGCCCAATGTGACCGGAGCACAGCGAACCAAATAACGTAGGGCCTGGCCAGGAATGTCATGGGGAAACTCAGGGCTGGAGGTTACAATAAAAGCCAAAAGCCACTTTAAATCCAAAGAACTGGTGGGCGTTCTAGGAAGCCCCCAATAATCTTACCCCCAGGGATTCAGCCCCTTGAGTTGTCCCCTCCCACGGAGCAGGGCTGCCGCGGGCCCCCTGTTCAGCACTGCAGAAATGACAGGGGGACCTCCACGGCTGGCGCTGCTCTGGCGGGAGCCAGTCGGGGTCGTGAGGACGCCCCAAGACCAGGAACTGAGGCCACGGGACCAAGCCCCCCGGGGAAGGTCAATTCTAGAGCATCGGGCAAGCCCGCCAAGGACTCAGCCCTGGTCAGCATCAGACTACATACAGGAGCACGAAGAGACCTGGGCCAGAACCATCCAGGTGGGCCGCCCCGGGTCCCTGGCCCTCAGACACTACATGGGACCAGAAGTGTTTGTTGCGCTAAGCGGCTAAGTGTCAGTGTGACTCCTTACACGGCTAGGGCAAACTCACGCACGAGCCCTTTCTGGGGGGCTTGCGGACACCCTTCCGTCCCCTGCAGAGCCTTGAGAGGCTGACGCGGCGTTCTTGTTATGCGCCCATTTCACAGACTGGAACATCTTCAGCCTCGGGCACGGTCACTGGCCCAGGGTCACACACGGACGGTCAGTGGGGACCCAGGACTCCAACCCTGGGTTGGAGGCTCCTGAAGGCTATTCTCCCAGCACCCAGTGTGGGTTCCCTCTGTCCTCTCCCCCTTCTCCAAGGGGACGACACAGAAACAGGGAGACAAGTGGCACTCTCCTGCTAGGGACCAGGTCCAGGGCCCGGAACGACAGCCTCTACGTTTATCGTCTTCCCCATGGACTCTGCGCTCGGTTAACCAGGCTAAGCGGTGGGCTTTCCAGGAAAGCCCGGCCATCTCGAGCTGCGATGAGCCACGTACAGACAAGGAATTTGAGCCTGGAGTGAGGAAGGTGGTCCCCTAAGACCAGGGAGCTGGTCATGACAATGACCTCCAGGACTGAGCATCTGCTGGCTCTTTATAGACAACCCACAAGGGCTCTGTGGACAAGACAAGACGTCCGCAAAGAATGATAAACAAAAATAACGTCGGACGTCCACTGAAATTTTTCTCTGGCAACAAGATGAGCTAGTGAGCGACATCACGGCCTCAGGACGTCCCCGCTCCGCACAGGCTTTGGATGTCCCATCCCCGGAAGCCCAGACAGCAACAGCGACGATGTCTACCTTTTGTTGAGAATTTCCAGTCAGCCTGACAGCAACCCTAACATCATCCCGCCCGGTGAAGTTCAAGGCAATGATGCGTCCTTGTCCCAAATGTGGGCTGAAAGACACTACTCTCCCTGCCCTGGGGACCAAGCTGCGGGACCGGAACCTGGTGCTCGGGCTGAGGTTCACAGCCGCTGGGTCCAGGCTCTCACCCGACCAGATACTCTGACAGGTGAGGCTTGAAGGCTCCCGCCCAACCCTGTGGGTTGTGAAGGAGATGATCCCATTCTACAGGTGAGGAAACTGAGCCTGAGGGGTACAGAGGAAGGTACCCTCCCCCGGTCAGGCAGCTGGCAACCACAGTGACCTCCAGTGACCATCCCCCAACTTCTCCAAGACCGCACCGAGGGCCTCAGGAACAAGATCTCAGGGAACAATCATCCCGATAAAACTCCCTCCAAGGTGGGTCCTACTACGATCCTTGCTTCGCAGAGGCAGAAACCGAGTCTCAGAGAGTAGAGTCCCCTGGTCTCGACCCCCAGATCTGCCCCCGAGGCCCCCAAGGCAGGATGAAGCCAGCTGCCTCTTCTGGGCTCATTGCAGGCCGGGCCCGTGACATGGGTGCCCGGTGGCTTCTTCATGGCAAATTGTCATTGTCACCACTCAGCAGATGAGGAAACGGAGGCCCCGGGAGGTCACGTGAATGACCCAAGGACACACAGCAAATAAAAGGCAGGGTTTAAGCCCAGACCCAGGGGGCCCTACATCTGCCCTGAAAAGACTCCCCCGGCTCAGCCATGTTCAAGGTCTTCCTCTGCCTTGTCCACGCTGGCCCCCTGACGTGGACCCCCTCACGCCCTCCTGTTGCACCTCCAAACACCAGGATGGGACCTCCATTCCCTAGAGGCCCCTGGAGCAAACATCACATGCCCCCTCCTCTGGGCCCCTGTGCCCTTTCTCCATCCCCCGCCCTCCGTCCCCTCCACCACTCTTGCAGGCACTCACCTTCAGAAACAGGGACAGGGCTCTGCTGGTGGCCCAGGTCCTGGACGGAGTCGGCAGGTGGCAGAAGCTGAAGGAAGCGGGTCCCCTCACTTGGGGAGATTTTAAGCCCCGGCTGGGAGTGATGTCATTTGCGGTGGCCTGGATCTCAGAGGGTAATCCTGGCCCCGGGTGGGGGACTTGACTGGAAGCCAGGAGGTGACATTGGCTGGGGGGGGAGGGGCACCCGCCTGCCTAATCCCCTCCTCTCCTCCCCGCAACATCTTGCCAATTAGGGCCAGTGGGGACTGGGGACGGGGACAGGAAGCCCCAGCTCCTGCCTGAGACCAGGAACCCTCACTCTTTAGGGAAGTTCTTCCTGAGGTCTAGCTGGTGTCCCTCCTGCTTCGGCATCCCATCAAAGAGGAAGGAGAGAAATGCTGGGTGTTGCTGAGAGATCACTTGAAAAATAAGGGGTACAGGGCTTTCTGCCTCCCCTCCTGGGTCACCCTTTGTCTCCCCAACATTCTGTCTGCCGACTAATTCAAACCTGTCCGGCCCCATTGTTCGTGGCTTCTGCCTCAGTTTCCCCTTTTCTCTCCGTTGGCCTCTGCCTCTATCACTCTGGTCTCTGACCTTTCTGTCTCTACCAGACATCAGCTTCTCCTACTCCCTCTTGTCCCTCTCCCTCCCCCTCCCTTTTTCTCCCTCCATGCCACTGGTCTTGGGGAGCTCTGTGTCTCTCTGTCCCAGGGTCCCCCTGTCTGTCCACTTGCCCCTGCAACTCCAGCCTACCCCCATCCCTCTGTGCTTCCTGATCCAAGCTCCCAAGTTCCAAGCTCTGGTCCCGCTTCTCTCTCTTTTTCTCCAACACCTCATCTGACGCTCGGATTCTCATTTTCTTTCTCTCCACTTTCCTTCCAACTCTGCTTTCTCCCTATCTTGGCAGCCTCTCTTGCTCTGTACTTCTGATTGTCCTTGTCTTCATCTCCCTCCCCGGGTCTGCTCTATTTCGCCATATGCCCAAGCGTGCTCACGGGCGTGCACGCAACCTCACACACGTACTTGCACGCGTGAGATGGTGGTAATCCTGCCTTGTGGCTGGGTCACTGTGTCTCACCATAAGGGGCTCTTTCTTTTTCCACCCCCGTGAACCCCCTGCAGGGGGAGATTAAGGCCAGCAGCCTGGCTGGGGAATCAGGGCAGGTCTCATTAGCTTGAAGGGGGTGGGGGTGACAGGGAGAGAGGGAGGGGCTGTCTGACCTTCTGTGACCAGTCAGGAGGCTACTGATGGGACAATTCAGTGCTGTTAAGAGACCCTCCTGGCTGGAGCAGGGAAGGAAAGGAGGCCGAGCAGGGAGAGAGAGAGAGAGTCCCTACGGCCCCACGGGAGAAAAGTATCAGCTTCCCCACATCACCTCCTCCTGGGACTGTGCGCCCATCTACCCATCAGAGCCCCCCAGGATGGGAGGGTGTGCAGAGTTGGGTCTCAGAAGGTCATGCACGTGGCCCTGGGGGAAACCGAGTCCAAATTCAGGCCCTTCTTCTTCTGAGCTGGATCCCCACTAGGAGAAGTGGTTTTCCTTCCCATCTCCACCCAGCCACCCGGGAGGACATTTTTTGACATTTAGCCTTGCCCACTCCCTTTTTCCTCACGTCCCATGGCCAATCCATCCCTAAATCTTGTCGTCCATTCTTTCAGCTAATTGCCCCTCTGCAAACATCAAAGCTCTGCTGGGAGATTCAAGGAGACCCAGGTCAAGAGTGAAATAAACCAGGGATTGAGAGACTCCATATCGTTAAGATATGTCAATTCTGGGGCGCCTGGGTGGCTCCGCCTTCGGCTCAGGTCACAATCTCAGGGTCCTGGGGTCGAGCCCCGCATCCGGCTCTCTGCTCGCCTGGGAGCCTGCTTCTCCCTCTCTCTCTGCCTGCCTCTCTGCCTACTTGTGATCTCTCTGTCAAATAAATAAATAAAATCTTAAAAAAAAAAAAGCATGTTTTTGTAGAAACCGACAACCTGATTCAAAAATCTCTATGAGAATGTAAAGAATCTAGACTATCAAAACAATCTTAAAAAAAAAAAAAAAGCTGGAAACTTCTATTACCTGACTTCAGGACTTACTGCAATGCAACAGTAAACAAGACAGCATGATATCATGTAAGGACGAGCAAGTCAATTAGTGGGACAGCTCCGCATCAGGCTCCCTGCTTGGCGGGAGGCCTGCTTCTCCCTCTCCCACTCCCCCTGCTTGTGTTCCCTCTCTCTCTATCAAATAAATAAAATTTTAAAAAAAAAGAAGAAAGATCCTTAATCACAATACACAAAAATTAATTTGAGAGAAGTCACAGTCCTAAATGTGAAAAGCAAAAGTATAACCCTACTAGGGGTGGAAAAAAACAAAAACAGAGTAATGCATTTCTTGAGGATAGGCAAAAGTCCCCTAAACAGGACCCAGAAAGCAATCACCATGAAATAGAAAATCGACAAATTAGAGGTGATCAAACCTGGAAAATTCTACTCTTCAGGAAACGTCACTAGGTACAAGAAAATGCTTGTACGGCCTGTTAGTAAGCATTTGCAAAACATAGAGGCTGGCAAAGACCTTGCATCCGGAATACAGTAGATAGACTCCTTCAACTCAGTAATCAAACCATTGGAAGAAACACTTCATAAAAGATATCTCGATAGCCAATAAGCACGCGCACACACACACACACATTCTCAACATTGTCATCAGGGAAACACAGATTAAAACCA
The DNA here is from genome assembly GCA_028646535.1 of Procyon lotor. NCBI lineage: Eukaryota > Metazoa > Chordata > Mammalia > Carnivora > Procyonidae > Procyon > Procyon lotor. The sequence goes on along the minus strand of CM053620.1, from coordinate 40,919,843 downwards.
CAACGGCACGCCACGGCACGCCCACCAAAACGGTCAAGATGGTAAGACCTGGAGAGGAAAGGGGGTATTGACGGCAAAGTGGCCCGAGGGAAACTTTCCGGGCAGTGCAATATCGCGTTATCTCCAGAGGCACCGTGATGACCCTGAGAGCACCAATATGTCCAAATGCATCAAACTGATCATTTAAAATGCGTGCATTTCATCGATGTAAATCGTGCCTCAGTTTAAAAAAAAAAATGAGGATGAGGGAAATATCGCTATCCCAGGTGTAACCTGCTCTCACCACCTAGACTGGAGGGAGTAGGGGAGGGTTGCAGCAGGAGGCTCCGCCCCTGATCGCGGAAACCCCGCCTCCTCCACAAGCCCCGCCCCCATCCGCTGCGGCAAAAGTGGAGGCCTCCGCTCAGCGTGGGAAGATCAAAGCCTCAACTCGGACCACCCCGGGAAGAAAATCCACCGTGTGCCCAGCTCTGTGCGATCTGGCTTCTAACCACTCAGTCCCCTGCTGTCCCACGGGCCTCTTCCTGTCCAGAAACTAGCCAGGCGCGGGAAAGGAGCGCAGAAGGGACAGGAGGTCACAAGGCCCCACAGGAGACAGGGTCCTGGGGCACAGCCCCAGGGCGGGGGGCGGGGGTAGAGGGTGAATTGGGGGAATTAGTATTCATTTGTTCAATGACTGAATGCCCAGAGAGATGTCTAAAGGGAAAGAATCTCAGTGTTCTTCAAGGACCGCCCAGGCTGACAGGACTGCAGCAGGAAGGAGTGGGTTAGACTGGGGGGCCCCTCCCCCTGCACCCTGTAGCTCCCTAGCACACTCACTAACACACTCACGCTGCTTTATTTTCTGCAAAACTCTTATCACCCTCTTGCGTGTCCTCCGCCCCTCTCAGAGGACGTGAGTTCTTGGAGCCCGGGACCTTGTCTGTCGGGAACAGTCTCAGCACACAGCAGCTGCTCAATAAAGGAATGGATGAAGGGCCGAATGAATGGCAGAGGGGCAGAGACACGCACACAGAGGGCGGGGGGTGGGGGGGGCGGGGGGGGTGGTATGGTTTTATGGAAAGGAGGACAGACCTGGGATTGCCGCGGGAGTCAGTGAGGTCGGACGAGGCGGTGCCCAGAGTGTTTGCGCAGGCTTCAGGGGTCCCATTATCGCTAAGTTGGCTAGTTCAGGATCTAACTGCCCCTGAAACCCAGGTTTTCTCCATGTCCAGTACTGGGCAAGGTGGCATCCACCCCAACTTCTTGTTCCCACTGGACAAGGGAGCCATCCAGTCTGCAGAGCAAGGGTGAACCCCAGCAAGCTCGGGGAGTCTTCCCAGAACTGATGTGCGGAGTCACGTGAGTCTGGGTTGAAAGCCTGGCTTTCACTCAGTGCAAGGTCTGAGCAGTGGGATCTGGAGGTCCTCAGGCTTGTCACCTGTCTGACTAGGGCCGGCACTTTCCTCCCCATCCCTGAGGCTCAGTCTCCCCACCCGTAAATAGGCTTATCTCCTTGACCACCCCCAAAGTGGGCACGAACTTTCAGAGCACCTGCTCAGATGGGAGGCTGGACCCAGTGACTGTTGATCATTGGGAGCCCGGAGCACCAGCCTTGGGTCCCAGGAGTTGGTCCCCAGGACAGGGGGAGTGGCCTCCCTTAGCCCATCCTTTGGGATTATGAAACAGGTTGCTTTGAAATTTACCCAGGTTGCAGAAGACTTAGGCAGGCATTTCAGAAGCAAAGTTAGTAAACGGCCCATCCGTGCATGCATGACGCAAGGCTCCGTTTCATCAGTCGCCAGGCAAATGGAAATGAAAACCTCACGGCAATACCTCTGTGTCCCACCAGATGGCTAAAATGAATGCCTGATAGTTCTAAGTGTTGACTCGCACACAGCTGGTGAGCAGGTAACATACTCCGGTCCCTCTAGGAAACCATGTGGCCTTATTGTTAAGAGATGAATGTGTGCCTATTGTATAACCCAGCCATTTCCATTTCTTGGTCCGTACCCGACAGGAACGGGTGCTTATTTCATGAAGAAGATGAGAAGAACGTTCAGAGCACATTGTCACAGTAGCCCCAAACGAGAAGCTACTCACTCCCAAGAATATGGTCCCATTGACACAAATTACATCTGGGACCCCAGCTCTATGGGGTTAGAAGTCAAGGTGGTGGTTGCCATTGATGAGGGGAGGGGGAGCATGTGGGGAGATGCAAGGAAACCTTCTTGGGGGGCGCTGGTGGTGTCCATTTCTTTTTTTTTTTTTTTTAAGATTTATTTATTGAGGGGGAGGGGCAGAGGGAGAAGGAGAGAGAGAATGTCAAGCAGACTCCCCACGGAGTGCGGGGCTCAATCTCATGCCCCTGAGATCATGACCCGAGCCGAAATCAAGAGTGAGATTCTTAACCCACTGAGCCACGCAGGCACCCCTGGTTGTAACCATTTCTTGATCTCGGTATTGCTAACTGTGTTCGCTTTGTGAAGATTTATCGAGATGTACTCTCCCTCACACGTTAAAGAGACGTAGATAGACACATACATGTATTATATGTATTATATATCATAGATCACATGACATTATACATTATATACACATCATATATTACATTATATATACGTGTCTGTACACCCATATATAGAATACACCTTGGGTCCCAACAGCGATTCTAAGTCCTAGGGACATGAGCCTTGTAGCGACTGGACCATAGGGACATGCAGGGTTCCCAAAAGGTGGGGTCCTTGAGGGACATAAGGGTAACGTAAACAACCAACCCTGTTTTCTTGGGACTGTCCCAGTTTTGCCTTGAAAGCTCCATACCCCAGGGACCCCTGAACCCAGGGAAATGGGGTGAGTTGCCCCCTTACTTTGCAGAGGGGATATTGACCAGGAGTAGATTTCGATATGACAGCTGGACCCGCCGTGGCAGTGTGCCTGCTGGACGCATCGTCGGCGCTGGAGGGGATTCTCAACGCCAGGCTTCCTAGAGACTGAGAGAAAGGAGTGCCTGGCCCAGAGATACTCAACTAATAGTGAAGAGACACAGTATCCGGACCTTGGCTGTTTGGCCATCAAAACCCGGGGCGCCTGGGTGGCT
>CM053620.1:40885903-40908792 GCA_028646535.1 Procyon lotor | reverse complement strand
GTCATCTTGGGGGCTCTTGGGTAGCTCAGTCAGTTAAGCGTCTGCTGGGATGGAATCCTGCATCGGGTTCCCAGCTCACTGGGACAGGTACAGAAAGAAAGTGTGCTGGTGGGATGTCTTCCTCCTCCTTCCTGTTTTGGACACAGATGTGATGCCTGGAGCTGCAATGGCCATCTTGCCATCATGAGGCAAAGCAGCAAGCCCACAAAAACCCAACAAGTTAAAGAAAAGAGAATAAAGAGAACAATTCTGAAATCTTGATCACATTGTTGAGTTGACCACCAACCTCAAGACTTCTTAACAATACACGACCTTGAATTTCTCTTAAGTAGGCTCCACTCCCAACATAGGGTTTGAACTCACTACCCTGAGATCAAGAGTCTCATGCTCTATGGGCTGAGCCGGCCAGGTGCCTCAGTAAATGTCCTTGAAATTAAAAAAAAAAAAATTAAGGTGGGAGGAACTGCCTATCAGGCACAGTAACGTGGACCCACTGAGAGGTAGGGCTGAGGGGAGAGGAGAGTTGAGTCTTTCCCCCAGATAGAGAAAAGTCAAGAAGGGCAGGGAGGCAAGACAAGCAGTTCTGAGTCAGAGGGAAGAGGCTACAGAAGCATGGAGGGCAGATTCTCTCACTTTGCACTTGACCCTGGCGACGCTCAGCCTCCGCCTGGGGTTGCTTTGATCCCTCACCCCCATTTCACTTGCTTCCTCCCTCCACTAAATCATCACCGTGAGAGATGAAGACTCTTGTCTGAGGTCCCACAGCCAGCAAGTACTGAAGCTGGGACTGGTTGTAGACTAAATGGAAGGGGCCAGAGGAAGAAGATATACTTTTCCCTCTTCCGTATTTATTTGAAAAAGGTCATGTCACCACGCCAGAAATGGTGATTCCCTCCACTAGACTAAATCTCAATGACCAGAAGGGATTCCATGGGGATAGCGCGATGGTTACCCGAGAATGATGGGGTGCGGTTCTCAAGATGGCCACACGGTGCCGCTGTTGGGCAAGAATTCACTGTGGCTCCCTGTTCAGGATAGGAGGGACCTTCCGGGCTGCATTCTTTTATTTTCTTGAAGGTGTGAATTGTCCCAGTTAAGTAAAAATAGGATCATGGCACTTTCTCTCCCAGGCACAAGGTAAAATTAAAATAAAAGGACCAGGGTAGATATTTTTAGTGCTCAGATTGTTCAGGCTCACCTCCCCTTTCTGAATACACGAAGACTGCGGTCCCCAGCCGGGTGGGCCAGGTGGGCGGGGCCGTGTGCCCGTTCTGGCCAATGGGCTGCGAGGAGAGGTGATGGGCGTCACTTCCTGGCCTGGCTGACGCCTTTAAGAGGCGGTGCACGGGTCTCTCTGCTCTTTCCCAGGCCGGATCGCTGAGGATGCTGTGGATCTAGAGGCAGGCACAGGGGTCTCTAAAAGTTTAGATCTGCAACTGCTCAATAAGGGAACCACCGGGGTACCTGGGTGGCTCAGTCGGTTAAACGTCTGCCTTCAGGGGCGCCTGGGTGGCTCAGTCGTTAAGCGTCTGCCTTCGGCTCAGGTCATGATCCCAGAGTCCTGGGATCGAGCCCCGCATGGGGCTCTCTGCTCGGCAGGGAGCCCGCTTCTCCCGCTACCATTCCCTCTGCTTGTGTTCCCTCTCTCGCTGTGTTTCTCTCTGTCAAATAAATAAAATCTTAAAAAAAAAAAAAAAGTCTGCCTTCAGCTCAAGTCATGATCTCAGGGTCCCAGGATGGCGCCCCACCTTGGGGTCTCTGCTCAGGGGAAAGTCAGCTTCGCGCTTTCCCTTCCCCTCTCCCTCAGAGCTCTCTCTCTCAAATAAATCATAAGGCAACCACTGGCACATGCCATGAGTATTTGATTGTAAATTTATTTTTTAAAAAGATTTTACTTATTAAGGCGAGAGTGTACACAAGCAAGAAGCACAGAAGAAGGAGAGAATCTTAAACGGGCTCCACACCCAGCACAGCCAGATGTGGGGCCCGACCCCAAGACCAAGAGTGGGATGCTCAAGGGACTGCGCCACCCAAACACCCCTGAGTAAATTTAAATAACACATTCAGCTCCTCAGTGACACTCACATCTCAAGTGCTCAATAGCACTGCGTGGCCAGCGGCCATAGTGTTGCAGAGAAAAAGTCCATCCTCACAGAAAATTCTGCTGGACGGATTCCTCTCCAGACCATGGAATGCACGCAAAGAGGACAGTTACCCTGAAGGGCACTTGGCCTCTATTGTGTTCAACCATTGAGATTTGGGCTTGGTTTTGTTCACTTGTCTCCACCGAAGCATAACCCAGCCTAGTGTCACCCATCAGACATCTTGCTTAAAGGACTTGAGAGTTTTGTGTCATTTAAATTGTCAGTTGGCAGCACAACACTAAGCCAAATGGAGAAGTGAGAGCTGTGAGGGGTGTGACTAGGCAGCCCCCAATGAGCCGGGTGGGCAGACGGGGTCAAGGTCAGGTTCCCACAGGTTTTAGCTACCCACTTTCTCTGATCGGTCTCTACCCGGCTTAGACCTCAACCACCAGAGTTGTCTTCCTAAGAAAAGCATCAGGATCGTTAGTAATGAAGACCTGTTGGGGAGGGTCAGCGTCTAGACCCGCGCGACACAGGTGCAGCCTTGGGTGCCATCGGTACTGACTTCGGGCAGGAGCCACGGCACCTCCATCCGCCGGGAATGAGAGGCTCGGGTCTGAGTTCGCCCGCTAAGAACTGTATCTGAGTTGAGGCAACTGCCCGCCATCCTTCCAGAGGCTCGGCTTGGATGACCAGAGAGGAATTGAGCATAATTCGGCGGGATCCTTCTGCCTCGACACGATCCAGGATTTTGCTCACAGGATTGCCAGAGCTCCCAATCTGCCGGCCCACGACAAGGGGTTAGGAGCTGACAGAACAGTGACATCCTTCTGTTTGGGGGGCCTTTTATAAAGATCCAGGTACATTGTACACAAATGGTATCTTGTTCACATGTTTTGGTGACTTAACTTTTCCAGGACACGTAGGCGCATTTGAGATAGAAACAGGGCTCCGTGAAAGGGGTTCCGAGATATCGAGTGGGTGGTCTATTCAACCAATTCCTAATTCTGCCATCAAGGGCGAGAGCCCGCCCAGGATCCCGTCCCCCGGCCGGTGGGCTCAGCCCTGGGACTTGCTCTAAGAGCCAACAGAACGTGGAGCATGGAAAGTGCTCTCCTGGGCTCTCAAGGTGGTGACCGAAGCCACCTCTGCCACCCCGGGACTCCCCTACTTTGTGTCCCATCACTGCTGGAGTCACCAACCCACCCGGATGCGGAGGAAGGGGGCGAGCCCCGGCTCCCAAGGGAGCCCCGTCATCATGGGCTGAATTCAGTCCCCTCCCCCTGCCAGCCCCCCTCAGCTCAAGCTCACACATTGGGAGCCCAGGTTCCACGGGGAGAATGGAAACTCGCAGACACGTTCCGTTAAACTCATCCAATGTTTTAATGAATAGTGAACCGTTGCCAAGTCTGCCGAAATCTGCAACTCACTCACCCAGAGACCTTTCTCGGCCCCCCTGAGAAGGAAACCAGGAGCAACCTCAATGCCAGAGAGTAGCCAGGAGGCTGGGGGATGCGGGGAGATGGGGAAAGGGGCGGGGAGAGGAAGGAGCAAGGCAGGGTGCAAAGATACACTCCCAGGGGGTGGGGGGGGCACAAACACACACGCACATGCGCGCGCACACACACACAGAGGCAAGGCCCAGGGGCATCAGTCTCTGCCCCACTCGGCGGCTGCAGGGACATCAGGGAAAGACCAGGCGTCCTCAAGACATTTCAGTCCTTCCCGTCATGAAGCGTCTGCCATGAGGGGCTGGGCCAAGGTCACTGGACTGTGCAGAGAAGAGGTGGAGGAGGGGTCAGCTTGCAGGGACCGAGACCAGCGGGGACCCCATGATAAAGGAAGAGAGACAAGTGAGCTCCAAGAGTCCTAGCGAATTCCTGAACCCGAGGGTGGTCTTAGGGACCCCGGAAATTGCACCCACAAAACATGCAAACGAGAGCCACTGCTCCCTCTCCCCTTTCCCTGGCAGAAGTCCCATGTTTGCTTATGTGGGAGGAAAGCATCCACTGATGGACCTCTCTGGAACCCCAGGCAACCTCGCGCTGATGTAAGGAGCCACCTGTCGGTTCCAATTTCCGGCTTTAAGAATGGAAAGCCCCGCCCCCACCCTCACAGCCGCAAGCGCATAAAAGAGTTCGCTGGAGCCGCTTTGGAATTACATTGATTCTTGACTTTCTCTGTTTCAATTTGGGGAGCCCTCCCTTCATTTCAGACGTGCACGGGAGGCAAGACGCTGCTCTGTCCGTATCACAGCAATGCAATCTTCATGTTCAAGGTCACAGTGAAGGTGACCCCACTCTGCCCTACTAAAGGGCTCTAAGAAACGGAACTTGAGTTTCAAGCATTTGAAAACCAGTTTTCTGGAGCCAAGCCTTCCTGGGGACAGGAACTTGGGTCCACTGTATACTAGGAAGCGGGGAGGGGCTGACGCTCAAGCAGAGAGAATGGGACAGCGCGTCCAGGCTCCCGAGCGTCAGGAGCCAGAAAACCTGGTTCTGGAGTGGGGTGCCCAGTTCTAGAAGGGGGGGGGGGTTTGGGGCTCAACCGGAACGCACTGGCTTGGAAACAGGGAAATCAGGCTTGGGGGTTCCTGAAGAGCAGTTCTGTGACCTAGAGAATAATAAGGCCACTGCTACCAGTTCTGGATTTTATCGGGTTGGAAACGAGTCTTAGGTTCGGGGTACGCTAGGAACTGGCTGTGGACCGCAGTGTACATGTAGGAACTGGGACCCCCTCACCTCTGCCTTCAGGGCACATTAGCCCTGAGCCAAGGCGGCCTTGACGGCGGCCACCAGCTTCAGAAACTTGCTCTCCGTGTCCACGTAGCCATCACCTCTCTGGGGAGCAGAAGGCAGAGGGAAGCGGTGAGATCCCAACACCCAGCCAGTCTGAGAACAAGGCGAGACGGACAGTCGGACAGATGGACTGACAGACAGACAGCCGTACCTTCTTGGAGTGAACCAACTTCCCGGCTACCATCACTTCAAAGAAGCCGGTGACCTGGGGAGTCCCCTCGCCGCACTGGGGAGAGACGCAACGTTGGAGGGGTGGGGCGGCCCGCATGGGGACACCTGCACCTTCCCAGGAAGTGGAGATTATGGGGTGAAGGGTGGGGCCAGCCCGAACCACCCTGCGGCCGCCTCAGGGCTGAGGGACACACAGGGAGACTCATCTCTGATTCCCATCCCCAAGACTCACGATGTCCAAGCAACCCGGGAACTCATCTTCTAACTTCTTCTTGAGCTGAAGATACTGAGAAGGAGGTGTGGGGGGTCAAAACAGGGGTCAAAACGGGGGCCATGGGACTCGTCTCCTCCCTCATCTTCCAGGGACATCCCGGGGCTGGCCAGTCTGCTTACCTTGGACTTGTAGCCTCAAGCGCCACTGGTGAGAGGAAGTCCAAGAGAGCGGGTCCCAGGGGTGAGAGGGAGACGGTGGGGATCCGGGGAGAGGAGGGAAAGTCGGGGAGACACAAAGGGAAACGGAAGGGGGCCCAGAAAGACATGAAGAGGGACACAGACGACAAAACCAAAGAGGGGCCAGAAAAGGAGAGGACAGACACACAGAGAATGTTGGAAGCGGCACGGGGATGGGGAACAGGAGGTGGACACCCACACACAAAGAAAACCAACACCGATCAGGGGAGCCAAAAGACGGGGGGGGGGGGGGGGGGGGGGGGGGGGGGGGGGGGGGGGGGGGGGGGGGTGCAGAGCAAGGGCGTAACAAGGAGAGACCACAAGTATGAGATACAGGCGGGAGGAAGGGAGACAGAAAACGGGGTTAGGATGAGAATCACAGAAACCAGCCACAGCCACCACCCACAGCCCTGGGGGGGGGAAGGTGTCCCGAAAACCTTTACTCCGGGATCCCCAGGTCCTCCCAGCCCTGAGGACCAAATCCAAATGCCTTCCCAACCCCCACGGGAGGCTATTTCAGGACTGGAGTCTGGAACACAGGCCTCAGTGGGGGCCTCAAAATGTCACTCCACCCTCCGTTTTGCGGAGGGTGTGGGGATATTTCTAAGGCCAGGCAGACCTGAGTCTTTCAAAAGCAGCAGCTGCCCCAGGGCGTTTGACTCACCGCTCGGACCTGACCCCACCCTCCCCCATAACTAAGACCAGACGGAGCTAATATTCTCCTCCTGCAAGCACTTTCTGGGAGGAGAAATGTGCTGGTCACGCATTTACTAGGAGCCCACAGGCAGGCCTGTCCATGCAAGCCCGCACAGGGTTCGGTGCCTGCGGGGGGACCGAGCAGTCAACGAGAAAATCCACCCCCCCCCACCACTCGGGGCTTTTTCACGCTAGCGGGGAAGCTGGATCGAACACGCACTCCCTCCGCGGTCCCTACCGAGATCACTCTCTCTCCCTCTGCAGATGGTGAAACCCAAACCCGAAAGGGAGGTGGGTTACTAACGATGGGCACCCACAGTCTTCTTTCTTTTCAAACCCACGCTGGAACATTCTCGAACCTTCCCGACTCGCTGTCCCCACCCCATGACTGTTCATGGTACTGGGGGAGGGAAAGCCTAAGCGTTGAGAGAGGCTCCTCTCCCGTTATAAAAGTGACCCCCACACACACCCGCTCCGCAAACGGAGTCCCCCCAACCCCGGAGTCGGGTGTCTTAAATGGCCTCACAGATGTCTCGGTTCCACCACCTTCGGTAACCTGAGCTGTCCTGAGTGCCACGCACCGAGGAGGTGGACCAACGCCCTTCCTTCTCGCCCATCCCCTCACGCCCTCCCCACCCGCCGGGAACCCCTTTTCTTGGAGAGGGTACCCCGTGGGTCCAGCCCCCAGTCCCCAGGGCCCAGCACCGTCGGGCAGAGAATGGGGTCGCGGAGGGGGCCCCTGGCCGTCGTGCTTACCAATAAACGATTCGGATGGCGAGGGCCATGGCTGGGGACCGCAGCATGGGCGGGACGCGGAGAGCGACCCACCAGCCGCGTGGAAGGGCTAACTCTGCGGCTCCGCGGCCGCCGCACAAAGGTGGTTACTCGGCGTTCCACGGCGCGAACCAACGCGGGGGGGGAGCGGGGACGACAGGGGCGGCGGGTCCCCAGGGCGGGGGTGCCGGGACCCCGCGGTCCGCCGCCCCGAGCCCCCACGCAGTCCCCTCCCTTCCCCTCCTGGGGTCGGGCCACGTCCTGACAGAAGTCCCCGGGGAAGCCTCTGCGCGTCCCCTCCCGGTCCCCCCTCCGGGTCGGAATGGTACGGCCCCGCGGGGCGGGGTTTGGGACCAGCGGATCCGCGAAGAAAACGGAATTGCAAAGGAGGGTGGTGGTTTTCCAGCGTGGGCCGGGAGGGGGCGGCTCTCGCTCCCCTTTTCTCCCGGGGAGAGGGTGGGAGGGCCGAGCCCGAAAGCACCAGGGGTGCGCAAGGGCCCGCCGGGGAAGCCCGGGTTTCCAGCGAGAGCCGCCTGAGCGCCGTGGCAGCTCTCTGGCGCTTTCCAGCCCAGAGGCGAGGGGTTCAGGAAAGTGCTGGAAGCGGGTGGCTAGTTAAGGGATTGAATTAGGGCGTGGGCGCCTCTCCAAGCCTCAGTTTCTCCATCCGGAAGATGGGCGTAATAGAGGCCTCATTCGTTTACCAAATATGTACTGCGGACCTACCTGCTGTCAGCAATAAAAAAAATAGACAAAATCCCTTTCCTACTGGGAGTGATTTAGCCTGGAGGCTGGGGAGATAAGGGAGTTGTAAGCGTTAAACTGGAAAGACCTGAGTGTCTGGCACTTGAGATGGCTCAGTGAAGATCAACTCATGGCCCGAGATCTGCCCGCCCCCGCCTCTCTCTGTGTCCACCTCCTGGTCCTTGGTCCTTACCTGCTATAACCCTGGCTCAGGGCGGATGGCCTGAGGTTAGAGTTCCACTTCCCCTCCGTTATGTGCCTTCTGATCCCCGTGGTCTTGGAAGGATATGATGAGCCTGGGATATAGAGCACCCCAACAGAGGGCTGGGTGCAATCAATGTCCCCTAAACAGAGACCTTCCAGAGCCCTCAGAACAAAAACCCAAGTCTTGGCACCATCTGTCCACGCTTGGCCCCATCCTTCCATTCCTGCCCCATCTCTCAGTGCCCTAGCCACACAGAACCACTGCAATCCCATCTCGGACCTCACCTGCTTTCCTGCCTCTGGGCCTTGGCACATGCTGTTTCTATCCTCTCCTGCTGCCGGAGTCCTGCTCGTCCTCCAGGAATCAGCTCCAATATGTTGTCACCAGCTAGACCCTAGGATCTGACCTTGACTGCCCGCCTGCTGGTCCTTGTCGACCTTTGTCCCACATTTTTTCTTAAGCTCTTCTTTTCAGCTTGTCTCTTCACTCAGGCAGATGGAAAGCACAGCCACCCCACCAGCCATAGCAACTGCCCTAAAAAGACCTCCAGACCCCCTAGACCAGTTTGAGCTTAACCCCAGACTCATACCTGAGCAGATGGACAGAGGATGGCGCGATCTCTAAAATGACAAGTACGTTTATTTCATTATAATACTGAAATCTCCCCCGGAGGAGGAGCACAAGCCTCATTTACCTAACACCCAGTGCGTGTACAGCCTTAAGGCGCATGCGCGATCTTGTGCCCGCCTCTGCATAGGATGAACTCTTCATCCTGACCCTAAATAAAAGGAAGCCACCCAGCCTTGCTTGGGGAGTCACTTTTGGAAGCTATTCGCCGCAAATTCCTCTTACTTGCTGCAAATAAACTTGTCCTTGTGTGACAGCGCAACCTAGTATCGTTTCTGACTCGCCAAGGAGCGAACTCAGGTTGGTTCCATTATAAGGAAAACTTTGTGCTTCCGTAGAAAGCTATGCCTTCTCCATAGTACATCTATATTTGCCTGTCATTACAAAGTACCATAAACGTCACCTAAGCCACTGAGATTTGGCTCCCAGTTCTAGAGGTCAGAAGCTGGGAGATCTAGGGGTGCCTGGCTGGCTCAGTCAATGGAGCGTGGGATTCTTGATCTTGGGGTCGTGAGATTGAGCCCAATGCTGGGTGTAAAGATTACTTAAAAACAAAATCTCGGAGTGCCTGGGTGGTTCAGTCATTGGGCATCTGCTTTCGGCTCAGGTCATCATCCCAGGGTCCTGGGATCCAGCCCCGCATCTGGCTCCTTGCTCAGCGGGGAGCCTGCTTCTCCCTTGGCCTGCTGCTCCCCCTGCTTGTGCTCTCTTCCTCTCTCTCTCTCTGACAACTAAATACATACAATCTTAAAAAAAACCTTACAAAATTAAAATACATAAAATAAAATCTCAAAAAAAGAAGTCGGAGATCAAGGAGTCAGTAAGTTTGGTTCCCTCTGAGGGTGGGAGAAAGACCTCATGCTTTTCTCTTTGTTCCTGGTGTTTTGCTGGCTATCTTGGTGTTCCTTGTAAAAGCGTCACTTGGCTCTCTGCCCTCATCTTTACGTAGCTGTGTGTGTGTGTGTGTGTGTCCCCAAATTTCCCCGTTTTATAAGGACATAAATCATGCCGGATTAGGGACCCCCCCTACTCCAGTAGGACCTCATCGTAACTACTTTTATCCGCGATGAACCTATTTCCGAATAAGATCACATTCTGAGATCCTGTGGGTTAGGACCTCAACATACATGAATTCGGGGCAGGACACTATTCAACCCAGAACAAATCCTTCCAAGCTATGGGCTTTGTTTTATAACCCTGTCCATTGCGGATTCGTGGAAGCGATGCACAGTAATTCTCTGTGTGGCTTATAAACAACAAACGTTAATGGAGGGGAGGGAGGACACAAATATTCGGGCCATAGCCCCTCCCCAAATGTTCTGCCTCCAATATTGGCTTCAACCTTCCCGATCTGTAAATGCATCTGTTCTTTGAGCCTCCTCTGAACCGGTGGAGCCCAGCCTCGAACTCACGTTCACTGTGAGATCTGCATGCATCATGATTTTCCCAAAACCCATCTTGCAACAAATAATGTCTTCCAGGAAGGTCTCCTGAGGCCCCCCTCGGGGGTACCCCTCTTCTCTGCTGCCACCTCCTCTCTGCTTCTCACAGGTCTGGTGACCCCCCCCCCCCGGCTTTCCCAGCGCACCCTGCCAGTGGCCGGGCACAGCACGGAACCTCTGAGAGGGTTTTGTTGGCCAGGCTCTGGGCTGAGACCTTGCCAGGAGCTTCAGAGAAAAGGAACACTACCCCCTCTTCTTCCCTAAGAACAAAGGGGTCTCTTGTCCAGAAGTGGGGGAGGCTGGAAGAATGAGTCGTGATTTTGGGGGACTGGGACTCTCTCTCTCTCACACACACACATTAACACACACAAGCACATAGACCAATGAACACAAGGACTCACCCCCCCACCCCCCGCCGGGTACACAACTGCACAGCCAACCACAACCCAGCCAGAAACACAATGACATCAAAGGCACATCAGGACCCCAGCAGACAAGAGGCAAGCCGGGGCCACCAAATGCACCAGACCCAAGGGCGGCGACCTCCACGTATGCAGGGGACACACAGCCGTACTCCAGGCACACAAGAGCACAACACTAGGCTGGTCCACAGCCGGGGTCGGGGGGGGGGGGTGGCGGGCATGACCACAGACAAGACACATCTTGCAGAATGCACCCCCAGTGTGCTGACACACAGCATCATAGGACCACTGAGGCCGGCTGGAGTGGCCCCACCCCCACCCCCAGCAACGCACAACTCCACCTGCCCCCGGAACAGAAACAAATATGTACTATGTGAGGGGTGAGGGGCGTCGTGAGCGCTGGGAAGGAAAATAAAGCCAGGAAGGGTGGCGGGCAGGGCTAGGGGGTGCGAGTTTTGTAAACAGAGCGAGGAAGGCGGCTTTGTCCTTCTTGAGAGCTGCCTGCCCTCAAAGAGGCAGGGACTGTGATGGTCCCATTTCACAGATGGGCACACTGAAGGCACTCGCCTGAGGCCAGGTGAGCCCAGCTGCCTGGCCGAAGTCAGCTTCTTGTGGGCAAGATCAGAAAGGTGAGGCCAGGCTGGGTGGGGCTGGGGGGACTTGTGAGGGACCCCGGAAGCCCCGAGGGCTGAAGGAGGCCTGAACTTCTGAGGGTCCAGGACGCCCAGCCTCTGCCTCATCCCAGCCCCAGGGAAGCTATTTCTCTGAGGCTTTGTGTCCAATGTGTCCCCTGGAGCGTGACATACCGCCCCCTGCCTGCTTTTCAATGTCTTCAACATCTGAGTGCAGGCGAGGCCAGCGGCCAAGCCACCTCCGTCTGTCTGTCTGTCGTTCTGCAGGGGGTCAAGGCCTCCCTGGGGCTCCTTCTCATGCCTCCTTACCCCCATCCAGGGAGGACCCCTGAGCCCTGAGTAGACTGAGCCCCAGAGGGGGAGGACCCCGTCTCTGTCAAGGCCCTCTTTTTACTTGGGTTGTTGATCTTCTAAGGTTATTAATTTGTAAGAGTTCTTTATATATTCTAGCTCCAAGTCCTTTGCTGGAGATAACGTTTTGCAGACACTCCCAGTCGGTCTCGCAGCGGCGTCTTTTGGAGAGTTAAGGATGTTAATTTTGATGAAGTACTATTTGTTTTTGCTCTAATTATGCTTTGTCCCTTTTTGGTGTCCCACGTTAGGTATCTAAGGTATCTCTGTCAGAGCTGAGGCCACCAAGGTTTCCTCTGATCTTTTCTTCTGGAAGTGTTTGGTTTTTCTCTTCTTTTGGATCTCATGTTTTCTTTCCCTCACCTGGCTTTTTTTTTTTTTTTTTTTAAGATTATTTATTTATTTGAAAGAGAGAGATCACAAGTAGGCAGAGAGGCAGGCAGAGAGAGAGGGGGAAGCAGGCTCTGTGCTGAGCAGAGAGCCCTATGCGGGGGATCCCAGGACCCTGAGATCATGACTTGAACTAAAGGCAGAGGCTTTAACCCAGCCTCCTATTTTTTTTTTAATATTTTAATTTATTTGTCAGAGAGAGAGAGAGAGAGAGAGAGAGAGAGAGCATGAGCACAAGCAGGGGGAGGGGCAGGCGGAGGGAGAAGCAGGATCCCTCTTCCTGGGGGGCTCGATCCCAGGACCCTAGGATCACGCCCTGAGCTGAAGGCGGATGCTTAATTGACTGAGCCACCCAGGCGTCCCTCCCTCACCTGGCTTTTTATATCCTTCAAAGCAGTCACTGCCGCCAGGCCCCCCCCCCAGGGGGAGCAGGGGGAGGAGAGAAACCGCCAATGCTAACCTTCCTGCTTTTTAGAGCTTGCAGACTTGGCCCTTGCCTTGCATCTGGCAAATTGTCTAATAAACATTTCCCTCCACTGATATAAAACTTCCCTAAATGATAAGAGGGGCTCACTGTGCCTCCGCCCTTTGTACAAAACAATATGGTTCAGGCTGACACCTGCTGTCCTTCTGGAAGCCTGGAATTGGGGTACAGGCCATGCAGACGGTGCCTACGCACCAGCCCTCCCCCAAATCCTGTGGCCCCAGTCTCTAGTGGGCTTCTGTGGGCAAAAGCCTTGCACACAGGTGGCCTCGTGTTCGCTGCTGGGAGGGAGCCAGCGCGTGGATCCCTCCAGACCGCACCTGTCTGACCACCGTGTGTCCTTACTATGTCACTATGATAAATCAACTAGATACAGGCTCCTATGGGGTCATCTAGAGAATCTCAGAAAGCAGTGCGGGGGTGTGGTGGTTTGGCACCCCAACCCCCGCTGCTGTCCCTGGCCGGACCCCGATGGAGAGGAAAGAATGTGGAAGAAAAAGTCATTAAGACCCGAAGTTTGACACATTGATTGTGTTTGGGCTTGAGGGCCCTGACCGGAATCACTCTACAGAATAAAAATTCTACTGCGCTAGGTCTGGAGACAAGGAGCCGACTTGGGGTCTAATGCAAATTCCAAATGCGTATCTCCAGCCCCTGATTTCCAGATTTTTACAACCAACTGTCCGCTTGGCACCAACAATTGGGTTTCTAACCGGCACCTGAAGCCAGAACACCCCCTCTGGGCCGGTCCTTCCCATCTCGGATCAGCAGCCGCAGACGGGGCAAAAACCTTGTCTTTCTCCTTTTCCTTGTACATCAGCCACTTACGGTAGATTAGGTTTCAAAGTGGATCCCGGATGCACCCACGCCCTCCCCACCTCCACCCGCCAGCCCACCTCCTGCTGGAGCGCCCTGGGGTACTCCCCCGTCCTTCCTCTGTCCCCTGCAGCCTGTCCCCCTCAAGGCCGCCAGGGGGCGCCAGACCCCCGTCTGGCAGCTCAGAACCCTCCATGGCTCCCACATTTCCTGGTCTAACCAGAGTCCTCACTGGGGACCACAAGGGCCCACATGTTCTGACCCCCCCCCCCCCGTCATCTCCGGACTTATCCTCTCCTTACGGAGCTTTTTGTTAATTTTTATTAATTTTGATAATTCACATAACAAAATTAATCATTTTAGAGCGTACAGTTCCGTGGCCTCCAGTACATTCACAGCGCTTCTTCCTAATTTTTTAAATGATCCTTGACGTCTTAAGGATCCTTAAGATCCTTGAGTTTAAAAGATCCTTAAGGGCGCCTGGGCGGCTCAGTCAGTTGAGCATGGGTTTCATCTCAGGTCATGATCTCGGAGTCATGAGAACGAGCCCCAAGTCAGGCTCCATGTTCAGCGGGGAATCGGCTTCGGGTTCTTTCTCTCCTTCTGCCCCTCCCCCCATGGACACGTGCTTTCTCCCTCTCTCATAAATAAATCTTTTTAAAAAAATAAAATGATCCCAAAGCATCATTTCTTCTAGGAAATTACAGCAATGAGGGATAGGAGGTGTGTGTGTGTGTGTGTGTGTGTGTCTTTTTTTTTTTTTTTAAGATTTTATTTATTTGACAGAGAGAGAGAGAGAGCGAGAGAGGGAGCACAAGGAGGGGGAGTGGGAGAGGGAGAAGCAACCTTCCCGCCCGGATCAAGATACAGATCACTTCCATTTTCCAAGAAGTTCTCATGCACGTGCCTTGTCAGTTCCCAGTAGCCTGATCTACATCACCACACATCAGTCTGGCCTGTCCTGGGGCTTCGGGCAAATGGAATCCGACGGCCCACGCTCTTTATATCTGGGTGCACAGGGTAAGTGGTCGGGTGGATGGGTCAACAGACGGCGAGAGAGATCCACTGATGACTGGAGGGGCTGAACTGACGCCCGCCAGCCCTTAGGGGTTCTGGGTAAGGTCTCAGGGGAAGACACAGGGCAGAGGAACCGCGTGGGATAGTCAGGCATGAGGCTTGACCCCCCCTTGCTCACAGCAAAGTGACAAGGACCTGTAGAGCAACTGTCTGCGAGCTTCTGGCCTCACCCCCAGAGTGACCTACACACGGATCCGCGGCGGTCCTATCCTCTTGGCGCCCCCTGGCGGCCATCTTCTGTCTCGCGTTTCCGCTCGCTTCCTCTTGAACTTGGGAGATGGGGCATTTCGTTGGCCCGTACCAGTCACTCAGAGAGAGGAGGAGGTTCACATTCACTCAGGACCACTGGCGGCGCCACAAGACCCCTCCCGGCTCGGTCACCAGGGGCGCCCACCCCCTGCCCTGGATCCCCCGGGGCAGTTCTCAGCAATCCGGCCCCCCACCCCTCTCCCATCTCTGCAGGGCACCTCTATCCGTCCAAAAGTTCTGCCTGGAATATCCTTGATCTCCCTCTGGCCTTCGCACCCACACCAGCCTCTCACACAACCTGTTCCACCTTCAAAACCTATCAAGATTCTGGCAACTTCCACCTCCACCAGTTCCACACCTGTCCAGCAGCAGCATCTCCCTCCTGGACTAGAGTGGTTGCTTTCTCACTGGGTTCCCTGCTGCATCTCTGGCCGCCTAGCCCACAGTCAGAGGGACTCTCCCCTCACGTGGCCCCTATGGCTCTGCACGATCTGGTCCTGGGCTGCATCAGGGGCCCCACCCTCCACACTTTGTCCTGGGGTCACTTGGTTGCAAGCAGCTGGGTCTCCCTTGCCCTTCGTGAAGTTCCCAACCCCAGGGCCTTTGCACTGGCTGTTCCGGCCCCCTGGAAAGTTTTCCCTTCGATATCTACAAGGCTGCCCCCCCCCCCATTTTATTCCAGTCTGCTCAAATGTCAGCTACCAGGAGAGGACTCAGAATTTTGGCTTAGTACTTAAGTGGCTGAATGGGGCTGGGGATTTTTTAAAAATGTTATTATTGCTATTAAAGGAAAGGGAGGAATCCATCATGTTGCCAGGCTTCTGGCCTGGGGGGGCTCACGTGGGTGTCTTTCCAGAATTCCAGTCATGGGACTTTTGCTCATCACTCAACATTCCCCCCACACGACCCTCCAGAAGGGGTGGACATGTATCAAACGCACATGCAGGGGGGTGGGAGGGGGAGGGGCATCCTCAGCCTCAGCCGTCTGTGCTGCTGCCTCATTCATGGAAGGCTGGGCTCTCCAATGGGAATGGAGAAAATCCCAGCTGGACTCAAAAGACTCTCAGTAAGTCTGTGTGGCCTTGGGCAAACCTCTTGCCCTCTCTGGGCCACCATCTCGTTTGCTGGCAAATGAACACAGCAAAAATGTCAACTATTCTCAGTGGTTTATACTCACGCAGACCTTAGAAAACTCTTTGTATTTTAAACACGATTTCCCGGAGTGTGAGAGCGACGCATGTTTGTGTGGGGTGGGGATCAGAGCCTGGGCCGAGCCCCCGGGAGTAAACCCCCGGGTCGACAGCACAGAACCCTTGCCGCGGCCGCTGGGACTGCTGGGTGCAACCACGCCCGGCCCCCTGGGGTGTCTCCTGCCGCCCCCCACCGCCCGTCTCTGGAGGGGTCCGCCTGCTGCCACCCGCTCCGCGGCCAGAGTCGGGCTCTGCCGCCAGAGGGAAGGGGGTCGGCCGGGCCCGGCCGGTGCCTCTGCCGTGAGCAACACGGGAGGAAGCCGAGGAGCAGGAAGGCGACAGGAGGAAGAAGCCCCGCCATCCACCTGCGGGGGCACAGCCTCCAGCGCCCTGCTCTGCGCATGCGCCTCCGGACGGCTACAAACTGGTCAAGGTCCCGCGCGGCCCTTGGCCCCTTGAGCGGTTCTGGGAGACAGATCCTTAGTGTTTCCCCAGCTCATTGCACATTCGTCGGGAAGCGGACTCTCCAAGCGGCAGTGAAATGGCCCGAGTGTAGACATCCCATTCGTAAATGCCCGGGTCCGCCCGTTGCGTCCTGTTGGGTCCTCGGATTGTCTCGGTTTTTAATTTTCCAAATAGTACGACGGCAGACACCTCTGTACGCATCAGGGGCTCTGTCCACTGCTGAATTCCCGCTTTGAAAAAGGCTTTCCCCGATATGGAAAACTTGGGGAGGCTGGGAATAGTAAGAAGGGAGAAGAATCCCCCGGAACCGCCCGCACCCGAGACCCTGGGCCCCGGGGGGCTGGGACCCCGGCGGCTTCTTTGGACGACGCACCTGCACAGACACACGGACGGATTCTCACCCGCGCGTCTGCCCCCTCGGTTAGTGGCGGGGCCGCCCGGGGCAATGAGCAGCTTCCTTCCATTCTGCGCGGTGCTCTGCCCCCCGCCCCCCTGCACCCGGTGCCTCTCCCCGGCTTCCGGCCGCTTCCTTAGGGCCCTTCCCGAGAGAGCAATTAGTCGGTCAAAAGGTAAGAGCATTTGTGAGGAGTCTTTGGCACGGGCTGCAAGTTTCCACTTCAAACACAATTTTTTTTTGTTGTTTTTTTCCCTAACATTGTTATAAGAGCAAACACTCGCGGGGTGCTTACCCCGTGCTTCCAACTTTCCCTGGGGTGGACTCACTCAATCCGTGTCATAAGGCACAGTGAGGTATCATCATGTCCATTTTGCGGACGGGGCGTCGGAGGCACAGAGAGGTTGAGTACCCTTCACAAGGTCACGCAGCTAGGAAGCCCGCTCCCACATCCAGGCCCCTGATCCTTCTCCCACTTGCTGGTGTCAGAAGGTCAGAGGCAGATTCAGATTTCGTGGTGCCTGGAGCTTTTGCGATTTGGGGGACCCGCTGCAGGGAAAAGAAAGTTGCGGGAGGAAACGGAGGTGCAGGGCTGTGGAAGGAACCCGGGTGCCAATCCGTGGCCTTGACACTTGGGCTCCAGCAGCATGGCGCTGAGGCGCCCCCCCAAACCATGCCTTTTCGAAACATGTCATTGTCTTTAAGAGGCATCCGCGCCTCTGTCCACATAAACCCATTGTTCTATGCGTTTCAAAGGAAGTTGCAGACCTGAGCGCGGGCCTTCTGAAAATCGGCTTACAAATTTTCAGGAGTTCGGAGTTCAGCATTTTTTCCACCTTCGAAGTAAAATTTGGATGCGAAGCGTAATTTACGTGCAGAAAACCACCCCCGTGTGCCTTTGCCACAGCCCCGAGTTCCGCCCGGAGGGGAACAGACGCATTTCCCTCAGTGCGAGCTTGGGGAGGGCTCTGCCTGCTGTCCCGGCTGCGGGGGCGCGTCCTTGAACCGCTGTAACCAGGAGCTGATGGCCGGCCGGCTCCGGGCATTAAGAGCTTCCTCCCCAGAATGGGTTCTGGGATTTCGGGGTCAGAGGCTGAGGCTCAAGGATCCTTCCGCGGGGAGCGGCTCTCCCGCTCACGGCAGTGGACCATCCCCCGGGCCCTCCTTCCCGAGGCGCGGAGAGCCGTTCTGTCTGCGCGGACTTTCCTTATTCTCATGAGGGGGCAAGGGCAGCAGGAGCAGGAATAGCTCCTTAAAGCCGTGATGTTTCCCAGGTGGCGGGAGGAAGGGGCGGGGCTGGCATTACCCTCTCCCTTCCACCCCCTTCTTTTATAAACTGCCTGCTCCAGTCTTATAAACATCGTGTCCCCATGAAACCTTTCCAAAGGCCACAATGAAAAAGAGGGAAAAGCTCACAGAACACGGCAAACACGGTCACCTTCTGACAGAGGAAACCGGACACAAAGTAAAAAGGCAACCGCCTGGGAGAAATGTCTGGAACAGCCCAGGGATCCACCTGTAGGCTCTCGTCCTACAGACACAGGGGCAAGGGCCCAGGTACGATACCCCAGATTCCTGAGGTGGGGCCGTGGGACAGCCACGCTCTGACACCCTCACACCCTCCAATTCTAAGTGGCTGAGGGAAAATAAGGTAAAGAAGCAACCTGTACAGACAGAGAAAGTTCTCCAAGACCCGCGAAAAAAGGCCAAATACAGACCCACTTACGGTATGATCATTTCCAAAACACAGAAAGACTAAAACCACTCTATTTTTCCATGTACACGTATACAATTTAACAGGACCACATACGGAACACACCAGAATCACTCACACTGAACTGCATTCAGTTACTGCCGCAGAAGAGGGGGCGGGTTTGGCCGGAAACCAAAGGTTCGGGGTGCTAACCACGGTGCTGTGGAACCTCCGCGCTCGGTGTCAGTGACTCACGGCCACAATGGGGTCCTCTGTTACTTGGAAGAAAAAAGGTTTTTAAAAATCCTTTTTAAATTGGCATGGGGAGGAGGAAATCAGTCCCTCCTGACGTGCTTCGGGTCCCTCACCTTTCGGAGAGAGGACTGGCCCCCCTCTCGGGAAGGGACGCATTTGCTTACATGTACAGATTTGGGGCGCCTGGGGGGCTCAGTCGGTTGAGCATCTGCCTTCAGCTCGGCTCATGATCCTGGGGTCCTGGGATCGAGCCCCTCATTGGGCTCCCTGCTGAGCAGGGAGCCTATTTCTCTCTCTGCCTGCCGCCCCCTCCCCCCACTTGTGCTTGGCCGGCCTCTCTAATGAATAAACCAATAAAATCTTAAAAAAAAAAAAAAAAAAAAAAAAAAGCAGGTGCACGGGGACCATCAGCACCGCCCGCACAACAGGGCTGCACCCAAGACCTGCCTCTCAGTCACCCGGGCAGAGAGACGTGGGCCATTTCCTTCACACTCCCAGCTGTGACTCCCACTCTCCCGCGGCCCCTCACCAACTGGCGAGCCCCATCTCCTCTGCCCCCTTCCCCAAGGATTCTGCGGCACCAGGCTTTGGTGGAGATGAATGTTCTGGTACCTGCACCCCCAAAGTGCTAGAGAGAGAGAGAAGCTGCCCCCAGGAGGGAGACAAGTCACACGAGCCCAAGGGATCAGTCAGCAGGGCTTTATTGTGGGGCGGGGGCTCCGGCATCCGGCGGTAGCTACAACCTGGGGACGGAGGACAGGGGGCTGAGGGTGCGTGAAGGGAGGAAGAGCCCCACAGCCTCACCCCTCGACACCCCCCAACTCGGGTTCGGGCCCTTCCGTTTCCCTTTGGGGACCCTCCCCCACCCTGACTCTGGGTTCAAGGCTATCTAGTGGGCTGCCTCTCCCAGGTCTGGCCAGGGGATCCCACCAGGAGGGAGGGACAGACAAGGGCTCCTTCTCCTTAAGCAGCTTCGAGGGATTTGTGCCACAGCCCGGAGTCCCGTGGGCCTGGCAGGGAAAGGGAGCGCCACTCACTGGATCTCTCGGAACGCACGCCTCTCTACCAGCTTCACTTTGTACTTGCGCTTGAACCTGCAGGAGGAAAGGGAGCAGTGAATGGCCTGCAAGGCCACCAAGCACAGTGGTGGGAGATTTCTCGAGGCCCTCACTCCCCGCGGCAGCCCCGGGGACCCTCACTTGGCTCTCTCCCGAGGCTCAATCATGTTTCTCTTCTGGAAGCTCTTGAAACGGTCGCGGAGGATGTTGCCTTCAGGCTGTGGGACACAGAGAGGGAGGCCTCAGCCGGGGGCGCCCAGCCTGGCCCTGGCTGGTGGGGTGATGTGTGGGGTCCCCGCGCTAGGGCTGCAGCATCAGCGGGATGGAGACTATGAGCAGACAGCGAGTGGGGCAGGGGGCAGCAGCAGCACAGGCTGGGCTCGGCCCAATAGGATGCACGGCCGGCCCACAAACCAAGTAGATAGAGTTGGCTCGATCCCTGGAGCAAGGCCCAAAGCGCACAGGGCCTACAGCCGTGGGGAGGCGCTGGGAGCCACGGCAGGTTCTGAGAGGGCACGGGACAAGGCCCACGCCGAGCTTTAGGGAGATCTGCCTGGCACCGAAGGAGGGGAAAGGTGGGGCCCGGACCCCAGCGGCTGCTTCGGGACCTGGCTGGAAGGGCCTTCAGCAGGCCACACGGGCTCAAATCATCATACCAGCGGGCCCCTCACCCCCGGGGACCCCGTGCCCTCAGCCCCCGGGCATCGGCCCAACCGGCCCCACCCGGGGGCAGCCATGATGTCGCCCACAGCCCCTGGGGGCACGGGGAGCAAGGATGGGTATCATCACTGGGCACGGGGTCTCCCCTGCGGCACGGCACCCCGGGCGGGAGAGTACCTTCAGGGTCCTGAGTGAGCCAGACAGCTCCGAGCTGAGCTGTACGTCGATGTCGGGGTCCTGGTACCTAGAGAACATGGGGGGGCGCGGGGTGTTCAGGGGGTCAACCTTGCCCAGGGCAGCGGGCCTTACAGAACAGGGGACTCTGTGGGGAGGAGATGATCTTCCAGGAGGAGGCCAGACGGGGAACCGGGACCCCTGGCCCCCGCCCCCACCCCCCGCCGGGCCTCACTTGAGCCGCCCAAGCCTGCGGGGTCTGTCCGCCTCCGCCAGCCGCCGCTCCCGCCGCCGCTCCCGCCGCCGCGCCAGCTCTGCCAGCCGCCGCGCAACCTGGGCCTTGATCCCGCGTAGCCTGAAGAGCTCCTGGTGCCGGAGCCGGGCGGCCCGCACCTCGGCCTGCTGTACCCTCTGCAGCAGGGCCGGAGGGGGCAGAGTCAGGGGCTGGGCCGAGCACTGTTCCCTGGGGGACTTCCCCCGCTGCTAAGGCCCCTCGAACCCCACCTCCCCTGACTTTTTCCCAGCAGCTTCCCCAAACCACCTTCCTTACCCACTGGTGGTCCATGAATCCCACCCCCCAAATGTAAGCACCAGGGCAGCAGAGACTCGACCTAGAACATTCCCTACCGCATCCCGAGCCCACGAGCTGCCAGAGAAGCAGCGGCAGGCTGGAGCCCGCGGTGCTCACCATCTTCCGGGCGGCCTTCTCCCGCCGCCGCTGCTGCTCAGTCTTCTTCTCTGCCGGGGCCAGGCGCACGGGCACTGGAGAGGCCTCTGCTCCTTCGGCCGGCTCCCCTCCAGCCTCGGGGCCCCCGTCCTGGCCCTCGCCCGGCTCCCCCTCCCCGTCTGACTCCTCCAGCAGCCCCTGGCACAGCTCCCGGAATGCAGACTCCTGGGGATGTGGGTAGTAGCGTGTCAGGGGCCAGGCAGGGCGGGCAGGGGTGAGGCGGGCAGGGGTGGGCTCACCTGGGTGGCAGGCTGCTCCGAGGCGGGCAGGGCCAGCTGCCGCTCCAGCTTCTCCGCCTCCCTCTGCCGCTGCAGCTCAACCTCGTGGGCCGCCCGCAGCAGGGTCTAGGAGGGAGGGGAAGGGGTCGGGGCTGAGGACCCAGGGACTCAGAGACAGACTCGGCCCCACCCCTGTGCCCCAGCGACCCCCATCCCCGCGTGGCCAGGGGTTGC
The DNA here is from genome assembly GCA_028646535.1 of Procyon lotor. Lineage (NCBI taxonomy): Eukaryota > Metazoa > Chordata > Mammalia > Carnivora > Procyonidae > Procyon > Procyon lotor. Next base: position 40,887,315 of record CM053620.1, on the reverse strand, counting down.
TCTCCCCTCTCGCACCCTCCCCCCCACCGTCTGCTCTGCCAGCCTCTAAGGGGACAGCCTGATCCCTGATCTCTGCATGCGGTAGTTTTGCTCACGTGAAACAGAACAGATAAATCTGTAAAAACAGGAATGACAGCGGGGGGACCGCCAAGGGAAGACAGGGCATGGGGGGGGTGATGGCCAATGGGCACCAGGTTTCTTCTGGGAGGATAAAAGCATTCTAACATACTGGGGAGGCCCACACAGGCCACACAACTCTGCGGACACGCTAAAAACCATTACATCGTGTGTGGTAAGCGGGCGAATCCTAAGGCGCGGGAACTCTCTGTATCGCGGAACAAGAGACGCGGGCCCGATCGGCCCCCTTTCTCTCGGGGCAGCCACACCAGCTCGCGGGGGAACGGGCTCTGCCTGTGACCAGCCTCCTCGCGCTCCCGGTCGGCTAAGAGGCCCTCTCGTCACAAACGAGGGGGAAGGGCACTCGTACCTGGTGGTCCTCAAAGGATGGGTTGTAGGAGGCTCCGGCCGGTGTCACCTCCACAGCAGGGACCTGGGAGGGCTTGGTGTGCAGGCGTGGCGGCCGCTGGAGGAGGACAAGGCAGCGTGAAGCCAGGCAGCTCCACGACCGGAGACCGCACAAACTCAGGCGCTGGTCCTCCCGGCTCAGCCGGCAGCACAGGCCTCGGCAGGGCCCACGGCCTCCCAACTGGGTGCTGCCGGCGGGTCTGGCTGTCTAGGACGACGGACACCCGCTATCCGGCCGCCGTGCCACCCGTGCGAGCCACAGCCCCTGGACAAGCAAGCTCCCCGCAGGGAGAAAAGTCCTCGTGACCCCCGCGGCGGGCAACACTGGTCAAAACACGGGGCACCCCGACTCCAGTCCCTGGTCGGTCACTCTGACACCTGCAGCAGGCTTGGCAGGGGGTACGAGTTGGTCTCTGTCATTCAGAGCAGAGGACAGAGGGCAGAGGGCTGGCAGAGATTCCCGGCGTGGCCCGGCCCCTGCCTGGCGCTTGCGACAAAGGCAAAAACCCAGGTCCACCCGGCCCAAGTCTGAATCCGATCAGGTCCCGCACCTCAACAAGATGGCGGCAGGGGCTGGGGCGGTGGGTGCTGAGCCTCTGGCCTCCAGCCCTGCAGAAGCCCCGACTCCGCCCGCTCCCCACACCCGACTGCCTGCCCGTCCCAGTGCCCTGTCTTGGGTCACAGGACCCCACCATGATCCCACCTCCTCAGGGCTGCCACTGGGACCCCACTGTTCTCCTATGACAAACCACTCAAAGGAAAACTCCCAAACCTGAGTTGTGCTCCTTCCCACCAGGCCAGCCTCCCCTGGGCCGCTACTCAGCCCAGCCCTTGTGCTCCCTAGTTCCCTGCCTCCCGTCCAGGCACAGTGGCCGCGCCGGACCCGT
>CM053620.1:40870345-40885403 GCA_028646535.1 Procyon lotor | reverse complement strand
GTGAACCTCCTCAGCCTCTCCTACCCAGCCTCAGAGCCCATCCAGCCAGGTCTGTCTCCAGCCCAGGCCTCTCCCCTCGTCTGAGAGCCAACAACATGGGGCCTCTGTGGCCTTTGCCCCGCAGGCCTCCCAGGGACCTCACACATCATTTTTCAAACGGACCTCAGGTTGGCCCCCACAGCTGCCCCTCCCACAGCCCCATCTCAGGAGTCCGCCCCGTCACCCACCCAACCTCCCCTCCTTCACAGCTGTCACTAAGCCCGCCTGCGGGGCCTCCTGATGCCTCCCAGCCATCCCTCCTCTCCACCCCCAGAGCTCCCAGCTGGGCCGAGGCCCTGTACTTGCCTGCCTCGGCCACAACACCCCGGCCCCCACCTCATTTCCTCCGACCCACCCCTAAAAGCCCCAATCTGACCCCATCCCTTCTCCTCCAAGTGATGCTCACCTGACCCCTCCCTCTAGTACCCAGGAACTCCCTTAGGGCCAGAAGCGAGTGGAAGCTGCTGCACAGGAGGGCAAGATGCTCAAGCCCAGCAGGAAAGAGGAGTCTGGGGGTTAGGGGGGGCACTCACTCTTTGGGGGCGGGGACCTTGGATGTGTTCTCTAGGATGAGGTCAACACGAAGGGGTTTCTTGAGAAGAAGCGATCTTTTCTGGCTTTTGGTCCTCCTCTTGCTCAGCTCTGGGGCTGGGAGAAAGGAGTGCAATCGAGAGCTCGGGCCCCCCAAGAGCAACTCCCCACCCCCTGAGGTTCAGCATCAGGCAGCCATCAGGGAACAAAGAGAGGGCCAGACCCACAGCCCTGCCCTCTAAGGGCTTAGGAGACAAGGTAGGAAAACCGGGAATGCTAACAAAAAAGAAGACGACCAAGTGACACTGAGGCCCAGGGAGCTAGACCCAGGACCCAAAATGGTTGATTTCCAACACAGTGGTTTTCCACCTTCTCTCACCTGACAGTGAAAAGCAAACTCCAGGACCGAACACACTAGGACAGGACCCACGTCCTTCCGTTTCCTAGGCTACCTCCTAGCACACTTCCCTCTTCTGTGCTTCCAGATGAGAACCTTAAACGCCTAACTCACGGGGTTATGTCTGGAAAGGTCATGACCGCAAGAGCAGGAGGCACGGTGATCACCCAGGAAAGCCTACAGTCACTATTATCTTTCTTTCTCCTGTGTCCCCAGGACCTGAAACTGAGAGCCACGAGTCGGTCAGTCACGTGTCCCTGGAGCTGCTGTGGCACCGGAATGGAGCCCGTAAGCCACAGCCAGACTAACGGGCCACGAACAGTGCCTTTGTCTTCCTTTTCCTTAAGCCCAAAGCAGACTTTCGGATCTACCCTACCTGTTCACTGGGGCACCCATTCACTGCCTTCCCCTGGCTGTTTACAAGCCCGATCGGCTCACTCCTGTGAAAGGTGACCTCTTCAACGATCACCTCTCTCTCGCTTCCTTAGTCTCCTGCACCTCAAAGCAGGTCCTTTTCTGCTCAGGGAAAGAATGGGTCCCTCTCATGAATGGACCCCTGGACTGAACCCACACATGCTCCCTGAAGGCACCCTCTGTTCAAGCAGCTCATTTTCTCATTAAAGACCCTTAGCTTGTTTTCTAGCCCCCCCTTAAAGCGATCACCTATTTTTGGTTTGCTTTTCTACTGACCCAGGGATAGCCTATTATTCACTCAAATCGTCCCTAACTCACCTCTCCTGCACTCTGTTTCACCACCCCCCCCCAAACCTGCCTTTCGGCAGATACAAACAAGCTGATCAAGAGCAGCTTCTTACCTACTCATTAAAGCAGATCCTCTTATTCTTACTCAAGCACATCTTACTAAAACAGGTCTCAACCCTTCCAGCTTTTCTGCAAGTTAAAGAGAGGCCTGCTAATTTACATCTACTCGGGGGCAGACCCCTACTGGCTTCCCGTGCCAGATGGGGACTTGAGAATTGCCAGATTGAAGACTTAGAGCTGAGAGCTCGGATACCTCAAAAAGAAAATCCGACTAGGGGCGCCTGGGTGGCTCAGTGGGTTAAAGCCTCTGCCTTCGGCTCTGGTCATGATCTCAGGGTCCTGGGATCGAGCCCCACATCGGGCTCTCTGCTGGGCGGGGAGGGGCCTGCTTCCCACTCTCTCTCTGCCTGCTTCTCTGCCTACCTGTGATCTGTCAAACAAATAAATAAAAAATCTTTAAAAAAAAAAAAAAGAAAGAAAGAAAATCTGACTTGTTGGTCTTTCATTCCAGGTCCTCTTGTTTATAGTAAAGACCTTCCCTAGCGGATGCCTGCCACCCAAGACTCTCAGAGATTAAGACGGACTCGAGAAGGCCCAAGCACGCACCACCGAAAGCTCTTCCTCACCTTTTTTCTTGGAACCGGTGTCCACGAAGAAGAGTTTCTCATCCGGGGCCTCTGATACCAAGCCACTGGGAGACAGGAATGCAGAATGTCAGCCGAAGATGTCGGTCCGCGCTGCACCCGTGGGGCCAGCTGCTGGGGAGGGAGGCTTAACCTCTCAGCGGGCCCGGCTTCCCTCTAGTACTATGCTCAAACACTTTCTTCCCGCCATAGGATCCCACCAGGCCAAGTCCTCTCCCTTCAAATCACAGAACTTAATACTTAACAGATCGTAATGCTTAAAATATCGTAATATTTAATTCTCAGCATTATGCAAAAGTGGATGCCACGGGACGTACTTAGACTACAATTACTAATTACTTATCTGAATCCTAATTTAACACTGGGGGGTCCTGTACCAGGTAACCCAACCAAGACCCGCAACCTCACCCCAGAGCCCAGCGGTGCCGGAGACCCGCACGTGCAGCCCCCCATAGGCCCCCAAGCACGCTGGGCCTCGCACCGCGCCACGCAGAACGTGGCCCGGCTCCCGGAAGTCCCGCCCCACGCACCCGCTCGTGCGCTCCTGCAGCCGCACGTCCTCCAGGAATTGGTCAACTTCCAGCCCCAGCGGCTCCTGAGCGAGCCGCCGCCAGCCTCGTTTCCTATTTCTTGGGCCTCGCCGCCGCCGCCTCAGCGCCGGGTCCACCGAAGTGGGCCGCAGCCCCAGGAAGCCAGAATCGGCCTCGCTTTTCGAGCAGTGCGTGCCGCCACCGCCACTGCCTCCCGGCGCCATCTTGGCAAAGAAAGCAGTCGGCCGCCTGCGCCCCGAAAGCCGGTTTCTGGCCTGCGCGCGCAGATCTCCCGCCCCCTCCCATGACCTACTTCCGGTAACCGCCATCTTGGTAAAGGGACCGGACCCGCCAAGGGGCGGGGATAAAGGGTAAATGTCTCCTCCCTCTTATGCAAATTCCCGTGGGCCTCGGGTCGTGGGTTCGCGGCTCCAGCCCCAAGCAAACACCTCTCCGGTCGCCCAGGAATATTTTTTAAATCTGCGTATATTTTTAGTCTTTAACTTACTGATTGTTATTTTTAATCCAGTTGTCTTAAAAAGGAAAATCAGAACCGTCGGTGGCAGATTCGGCGAAAGACACGCACCAGTCTCAGAACATTTGGCTTCTTAGTTCCGATCCTAGAATCACGGAAATCCAAGAGCTCTCCGAATGTCGAGTTGGGAGCACAGAACCTTATATGCAAGGAGTGTTAGAAACATACAGTGTTGGCAGTGCAGGTTGGGAATCATGAATTGTGGGCAAGCCGCTTAGCTGTGCCTCACTTTCCCTATCTGTGAAATAGGGACAATAACGGTACCTCAGCCTTTAAGTTTTCCAGGAGACGAAACGAAATAATAAACCCACGACAGTTTACGATTGTCCCTGGGGGAGTGCCTGAGTGGGTCTGCCTTCGACTGTGATCACGATCTTGGGGTCCTGGGATCAAGCCCCAAGTTGGGCTCTCTGTCTCCCTCTGTGCTTTTTCTCTCTCAAATAGGTAAATCTTAAAAAAAAAAAAGTGCCTGGGATCTAAATATTAGCTATTGTTACTGGCTCGCCCCCTGAGGTTTCATCTTAGAATCAACTAATCTTTGCTGTTTACAAATAAGGAAGGAAGCTCGGAGGCCCTTGGGCGCTGGCAACCATTCTTAGGGATCCAGGGCTTCCTACAGGCCTTTCTAGAGTCGAAAGGGAAGAAGGCACAGAGAGGGAGAGCGCCACGCGCGGGATCGCACAGCAGGATCCTCGCGACTGGCCCTGGAGCCCCTGAGCCCCGACCGCATCCCGGGATTCGGCGCGCGGCCCGCGCAGCTCCCGACTGCCCGCCAGGGGGCGCTAGGAGCCGCAAAAGTGGGTGAGGGCGCGTGGGCGGCAAGAGCGCGCGGTCAGCGTGTCCCGGCCGCGGTGGGTGTGGTCGGGCCGTGTGTCCGGGGCTCGGCCCGCGGAGTCCGCCGGCCGAGGGTCCCGGGAGGGAGCGCGCGCGCGCGCACACACACACGGTGGTCCCTGCGGGCAGCGTCACCTCTCCCCCAGGAGCCCGCTGGTCCCTGGTGTTACGTGTCAGGGGTGGCGTCCCAGGTGGCGCACGCTGGCGGGCAGGGCGGGGGGCGGAGGCACGATGTGCCTGAGCTCGCGCGCCCGCAACCCCACGCCCCAGGGCTTGGTTCCCAGGCCCCCGCGGCGGGAGGTGGGAGGGAGGGCTGTCCCGGAGGGAGGGCCCCAGAGTAACTTTTCTTCGGAAAATATGTCGGTCTGGCCCCTGGCCCAGGCCTGAGTCATCAGGCTTTGCAGCATTGAGTCACGGCCTCCACCCCCCGCCCCTGGGACCTTGAAGCGGACCCCCACCACCACCAACCTCAAGTCCTGCCCAAGGATCTCCTTCCCCGGGAGTCAGGGGGAGAGCGATCCCCTCCCGCCCCCCCCCCCCAACCCAGCCCAAGACAGCCTGACTTCCACGTGGAAAGAAGCCTTGGCTTTATTTGCTCTGTGGGAAGGCAGTTCGCTGTTCGGTTCACAGGCCCCTCCTAGGCATGGGGCGGGGCGGGGGGGGCGGTGATGATGAGTGTGGGAATCCCCGCGAGCATCGTGGTGGGGGGGGCATCGTCCCCACCTATGTCACCCTTCCCCATCTTTTCCATGGGATCCCCCACCAGGGTCAAGCACTAGTATACGGTGAAGGCACGGAAGGGTGGAGGGCGGGACGGGAGGGCTCCCTTTAGGGAGGAGAAGGGAGGGCTGTAGCACCAAGAGCCCCTCCCCCCCCACGCATCCCTGAAAAGGGGCCTAAAATAAAGCCCTGTCGCCTTTATATCTGGTAGGGGCTCTACTTAAATAAGGACTGATGGCAGACAGGCTGTGCCTCCTCGGTCTGCAATTCAGGCCACCAGCGGTGGGGAGCCTGGGGGAGGGGGCGGCCGGGCTGGGTTCTCAAACCAGGGCGGGTGGGCGGAGGCCAAAAATACCTAAAAGTGGGCACAAAGTCTGGGTGAAGCAAGGCTCCAAGGGGCTTCTCTGTCTGCCGAGAATCCTGATTAAAGAAAGGGGTGTGACCAGAACTGGGCGGAGGAGCTGAAGAGGGGTCCCTCTGAGGAAGTAGGAGGTTGTGTCTCCCCACTGAGCCCCCCAGTGGTCCCAGGGCCTGAGAACAGGGCGGAGTTGGGGGGGCGGTAGGGGTGGTCCTTGCCTGAATGGGCAAGAAGTGGGGAAGAGGGTCTTTGTGTTGGTCATTGCAACCAGATGGCCACTGAACTATGGGGAGAGGCAAGGGGTGCCGCCCAGAATTGGGGCTCAGGCCGGTTAAGGGCAGGGTGTGTGTGTGTGTGTGTGTGTGTGTCTGTGTGTCTGTGTGCCAGTGGGAGTGCTCTCTCCTGAGGATGCCAGCCCCCTGAGGGCAGAGATGCATGTGCCTATGTTGCTCTCTGCTGTAATCCCCGGGGCCCAGAACAATCCCTGCCCATCCCAATGTAGTAGGTGCTCAATAAATACTTGAATGAACAATGATTGAATCGATGCCTCTGTGTGTGTGTGTGTGTGTGTGTGTGTGTGTGTGTGTCCCTGTGATGTGCTTAAGTGTACGTGAGGGTAGGGGGCACGGGCCACGCAGAGAAGCCTTGCCCCTCCCCTGGTCCCCACTGTCTGGAGGAGGGGAGTGGAGAGACCCCCACCCGTACAGCTGAGAAGGTGGGCAGGCGGCGTGCGTGCAGGCTGGGGCGGGGGTGTGCGTGCAGCCGGCTGGCGCTGGGGAGCCACAGCAGGGCAGGAGGGAGGGAGGGCCGGCGGGCAGCCGCCGGCTCACTCCGCAGAGCCCTTGTGGCGCCGCTTGGAGGGCGGCACCAGGCGGCGGGGCAGGTTGGCGGGCAACCCGTGGCCCTCGAGCTTGGCCTCGATGAGGTGGCTGGCCAGGGCAAACTCCTCGTCGTCCAGCATGCCGTCCCGGTCGACGTCGCTCAGCTTCCAGATGCGGCCCAGCACCGAGTTGGGGAGCTTGGTGCCCACCATCCAGGTCTTGGCCTTTGTGCCGCTCAGCTTGCCGTCGGCCGGCGCCAGGTTGTAGAAGATCTCGTCGTACTTGGACTTGTCCTTGGTCACCACCCACTCGGCCTCATCGTCCGAGCCCTCCTCACCGTCCTCCAGGGCCTCATCAGGCCCCCGCTCCACGAAGGGGCCCATGTGGGTGCCCTCGAAGGCGCCGCCCTGCACCCCCACCTCGGTGCTCTCCAGCTCCTCCTGCCTCAGCAGCGGCATGAGCTTGGCGATGTCGTGGGTCAGCATCTCGTCCAGGGCCTCCAGCAGCTTGGGCTTCAGCGAGTGGAACTTGGTGAAGTCGTGAGCCATCAGCAGCTCCTGTTGCAGGGCAGGGGGGAGGAGAGGGGAGCCCCGAGAGGTCAGGGGGCAGCGGGACACGGGGGCGGCAGGTCGTGACGGAGGGGTGCATCTGCGTGAAACCTGCTCCTGCCACTCGGACACTCACCGCTCAGAAGAGAGACTGGGGTGGTGGGGTCCCGGGGGCCCTCCCCCTGCGCCAGGAGTGCCCCCAGAATCACTGGACCGTAGGGACGTAAGCGGCCCTCTGATGACTTAGAGTGGCAGCCGTCTGCCAGCTGGTAGAGAAGGATTTCAATATTCCGACATTGGCCCCAGCTCTCTCGAGCGCGGCCCAGCGTCTGCCCAGCCTCTGCGGTGCCCCAGGCTGCAGCTAGCCGGCACCCCCACCGTGGGGCAAATCGAGAAAATTCCATTCCTGCCGTTAGCTCTGTCACCCCACTTCACAGAAACGGGGGAGCTTGCTGCCAAGTTTGGAGGTTCGGCTTGGGATGGCCAGATCATTAAGAACTCAGGGGACACCTTGCCCCCAGAAGTCGTCTTCTGGGGCTAGAGCAACCCTGGGGCTGGATCTGCAGTCACGCTGCTTCTGTCCCGCGGCCCACACTGGGAGACTCATAGCACAGAAGGATCCGTTTCGTGGCATCACACTGATTTCCAGAACCAAGGCGGAGAAGCCCGCTGGTCTGGACATAAAGGGGTGGGTGGGTGGGGAGGGGGTCTGGACTCCAGGGCCTGCCTGCCCAGGTCCCAACCCAGTTCTGCCACTTAGGAGCTGTGTGTCCTCAGGCAACTGACTTCGCCTCTCTGGGCCTCGGGTTCCACACGTGTAAAACGGCTCGATAACAGCGCTCCCCTCCCTTGGCGGGGTGTGGGGGGACGGGAAAGGCTAAACGGATGCATTTGGATAAAGTGCTCCAGAATTGTCAGTGTAATCTTATCAGCTGCTATTTATCTAGCCCCGTGGTTCTCAACCACAGGAGATGTGGCCCTTCCCTAGTGAACGCCTGGCAAAATCTAGAGACATTTTGATTGTCAGAGCTGGGGGCACTACGGGCGCCTAGAGACGGGAGAATGCGAACTTCCCGCAATTCACAGGACACCCCTGACCACGAACACTCTGATCTCAAATGTCAGCTGCTGAGGCGGAGAACCTTGATCTAGCCCCAGCTTGGTGCCACACACCGGTCTCTAGAATTGTCCATTCCAATATGGGAGCTACATGTGGTTATTTAAATTTAAATCAGCTAAAATTAAATAAAACCTAATGCGCTAGCAGCTACCATACTGGAAGGCAGGGTGGAGAACATTTCCACGGTGGTAGAAAGTACTATTGGACAGCACCATTCTAGAAAGTGGCCTTAGAGAGACTGTACTGGTAGCTTTCCGCCCCTTCTCCTTCATCCCTTCTTGCTGGCTGGAAGGCATATGGAATGGCTGGGGTTTAGGAAGCCGTTCTGTACCACGTGGGGATCTTGGAACTGGAGGCCAGGCATGGGAGGAGGACTGAGATACAAGGGGGCTCTGTCCCTGGCTCTGGGGACCTGGACCTGGACCACCTTCTAGGACTTTATGGAGAAAAACAAACTTCCTAATGAGCACGGTTCCTTGGGGTTTTCTCTTCATTCTCTTGTCCTAATGCACAAAACCATGCCCTCAGGGAACCATTTGCAGGAGGTGCTTTCCTGCATCCCTCCCATTTCCGAGGCCCCACGCCAAAGCCCACAGAAGCTGACCCCTTCCACCCCTCCCGCCCCCAGGGGCGACCTCCCACCTGCATCTTCTGGCAATCCGGAAAGTCACCCGGGGATATGTGATGCTCCAGTTGGATCTTGGCGAAGATGACGGGCAACTTGAGGATCAGCTGCTTCTTCTTGTTCTCCTTCCCAAACACGGAGGGCATCTCCTTCTTCAGGTAGCTGATGATGTACGCGTGGACCTGAGGGAGGACAGTGCCATCACCTGGGGCCCCCGGCAGCACCGCCTGCTTGGGGAAACACAGCAGCCCCCCCACCCCCACTGGTCTCTGGCTTCTCTTGTCCCTACCGCGCCTGTCCAGGCAGCAGCGGCTGCAAAGGTCTTTTTGTTTTTTAGGAACAAACACCAGATCATGAGATGCTGCTCCAAAGTTTCGATCTGCTTCTTATCCAAGTCCCAAATTCCGACCAGAGCTGACAAGTCCCTATGGCAGCAATTCTCAAAGTGTGGTCCAGGGAGCCCCAGGGATTCCCTCCCCTCCCCAGCCTCTTTCAGGGTCTCACATAGTCAAAACTATTTTAATAACAATACCAAGGTGCTATTTGTCTTTTGTGTTCTCACTTCCCCCCTCCCCCGGGGGAGGGGACAGTGGAGTTTTTAAAGGCAACAGGATGCGTGATGTAACTGACTGAGTGCAGAGACAGATGTGCAAATCCAGAGATCTCCTCTGAAGCCAGACAGTAAAGAGATTTGCAAAAATGTAAAACTGGGCCACCGTCCTGTGATATTTTTATTTATTTTTTTGGGTCTGGAGATAATTTTCATAAAACGTATGGGACTTAGGTGACCATGCCCTGGGCTTACAGTCATTTAAAAACTGATCTTCTAATAATCTACTATCCTTATTAATTAATATAAATTGAACTATCACAACTCACTGACAACACTTATAATCAATAAACTGCTACTTATTAGTGGTTAGATGGTTTTTGTTGGTTCAGTAATATCACTAGATAAATATTAAACATTTTCTCATTTTTAACTTCTGCTATGGCAAAGGCCCTTACCACAGGGCCTTTGCACATGCCACTGTCTGCCTGCAACTCTACTCTGATCTTCCCAAGCTGGTTCCCTCGGCTTCCTTTTGATGTCACCTCACAGAGGCCATCCAATGAGAAGCAGATGCCCCAACACCACCATCCAATTATTTTCTACTGTCACTTCCCTGCCACCCAACAATGTTTGCTGCAACCCATCCTTATTTTGTCTATCTGGTTGTTTACTTATTCTGTCTCCTTCCATCAGAATGTGAGCTCCAGGAGGGCTGAGACCTTATCTGTTCCCTCTGTCCCCAGCACCAGCAAAGTATGCACAGAGAACACTCAAGAAATACTTGTGGAGGGTAGCAATGAACTTGGGAACCTTTGCGCTCCGATCTCCAAAGTTATCAAAAAACAAACAAAGAGGGCAGAATCATGAACATTCACATTTTTGAGCAGGAAGCTCAGTAATTAACTGCATATCTTAAATAAAAATAGACTATATCTGGATAAAGACACAAGAAACTCCTCATGGGGGCTGCCTCCAGGGAAGAGACCCTGCGAGATGGTGGGGGCAATCAGGGCCAGGAGGGAGCATGAGATGGTCTTAAGGATTCAATGGAAAACACTCGTTTGAAAGTTCTCTTCATGAATCATAGGTTTAGAATGCTAAAAATTTTGGCGGTCCCTGGCTGGTTCTGAATCCTCCTGTCCTCCCAACTCCAACACTCTGCCTCCTCCAGCCACCCTGGGCTCCTTGTTCAAGCCTGTTCTGCCTCAGGGCCTTTGCACTTACTGTTCCCTCCCCCTGGTAGGGCCTCCCCCAGACCTCCAGTCTCCTTCCTCCAGGTCTCTGCTGGGAGACCCTCCCAGTCCCTCTCCAATCTCCTTTCCTCTGCTTCATTTTCCTTCCTGATCCTTATCACATACAATACTGTATGATATTGTAGATTCATTTGTTTAATACCCACTTCCCCAGTAAAAAAGTAATTCTACAAGAAAAAAACAGCCTTAATTCATGTGTTCCCAGCTGTAACGCCAGGACCAGACAGAGGGCAGAAGCACGTTGTAGGTGCTCGGAAACTGTTTGTTGAATGAATATCATGGAGCTGCCTCAGAGAAGCTCGGTAAGAAGGTTCAGGGCATCTTGGCCTGTTTAGAATCAGACCTGCCCAAGATCTTGGCCTCAAGTACCGCAATACAGTGAGATCACCCCTTCTTGCAGCTAGCACTTCAACCAAAGGGCAGAGCCGGGTGACTCATCCACTCTCCATACGAACAGATAGGGAAACTGAGGCACCGATGGGGTAGCTCCCCAGAGTCCAGAAAGGCCCTGTACTTTGGGGGAGAGCATTCGGGGAGGTAAAGGGTGTGAACTGTTGCTCGAAGGCCAGACGCAGTGTGACAAAATCACACGTGGGGAATGAGTGGGAGACACGGAGCAGGGGAGGGGCAGGGAGGCTAGGTCATAGTTGGGCCCTGTGTGAGGGGCACTGGGGAGCCACAGATGGATCCGAGGGAGGGAGGGGAAGGAATGGTCGATAGGTGTGAGGGGCCAATGGGGCAGGGGCGTGGTCAGGTTGGTGGGCGGGGCCGCGCGCGACCCAATGGGGGCAAGGGGGCGGGGTCTAAAGCGGGTCCTCGGGGATCCCTAAGAGGGAAGGCGGGAGGGCGCTGATGGCTTTTCCAGAGAGGAAGCGGGGGAAGGTGCCAGGAAGAGATAAGGTGGGAGGGCGGGCTGGGCCGGGGCGCGGGTCCCGGACTCCGGGGTTTGTCCGGGTTTCCGGAGCCGCCTCCTGCCCGGCGGGGGCACCAGGTGTCCGGCCCGACCCCGCCCCTCTGTCCCACGGCCCCTGGGCCCCAGCTCTCGCCGCCGTCTGCGTCCACGAGGGTCCGGGAGCCGGGGGTTCGTGGGGGACCAGGACGAACCGGAGTGGGGGCTCAGAGAGACACGGAGGAAGACAGAGAGGGAGAGATAGGAAGGCGGGGGAGATGGAGAGAGAGAGAGAGACAGGAGAGAGGGACAGAGAATGAAGGAAGGGGAGAGGAAGAGCCGGAAAGAGAGGACGAATAAGAGGGAGATGGACGGCCGTTGTGAAAGACGTTGAAATGAGAAGAAACAGAGAGTCAGAGACACAGAGACAGTCCAGAGCCTGGGAGGGGGCGGAGGGAAAGGTGGATTCCGAGGCTCAGAGCTGTCCCTGCTGGGCCGCTCCCTCCCAGGGAGGATTCCTGGGGTGGGGGTGGGGGCCCTGACTCACCCCCTCTCTGCTGCTCCTTAAACCAACACCTCAGGCTCCTCCACCCCCCATAGCCTTCTAGGCCTCCCTCCCTGCCTGGCTTCCTGCCCCACCTCCACTCTGGCAGCCTCCCCTATGAATGTTCCATTTGGCCTCCAAAATCGCTCTCAAACCAGTGCTCTCCTCCCCCTCCCAAGGCCCTGCTCGGATCCAGGCTCCTCCTTGTTCCCCGGTCCCCAGCCTCCTCCCTGGTCTCTGGCCTCAGTCTAACAGCCCTTGAATCCACCCACCCGAAGGCAGCCCGAGTAAGACCCTGTCCCTCCGGTGCTCCGAACCCTCCCATGGCTCCCCAGTCCCCTCAGGACAAAGCTCAGGTTCCAGGCCACAGCCATGGGTGGTCTGAACCCCACTTGCCAGCCTCAGATTCAGTTACTTGTGTCTACACGGGGTTCAACACTGACATTTTCCCTCTTCCTTGAACTGGCCATGTTCTCATCTCCGGTCCATGCACTTGTTGGTCCCACCATCTAGAATTGCTTCCCCTCCTCATCCTCCCTTTTCCTCCAGTTTGTAGCTCAGATGCCCTCTCCTCCAAGAAGCCCCCCACCCCCATTCCCCGTGGGCCCCCCAGTACCAGCCCTGACCGTGCCGGATCATCACTGTCTGGGGATGAGTCTATACCACCTAACACAGCGTTGGGCACAGGAGAGATTTTGTCAAATGAAGAGTGTTGGTTCAACACCATTCATTCAATAAATAGTCACTGAGCACCAACTCCGTTCCAGGTGCTGGGGATACAGCAGCAAACAAATTCCGATGTCCCTGATTTGGCGGAGCTTACATGTGAGTGGAGACAGACAGTAAACCCAGAAGCCCAATGAATGGACAATGTCCGGCCAGGCAGCAATGAATGCTATGAAGGAAACTACAACAAGGATAAAGCAAGACTCACATGATTGGAGCGGGGAGGGAGTTATAGTCATAAGGAGGGAGGGCAGACAGGGAAGCCTTCCCAAGCATGTTGAGCAAAGACTTGAAGGAGGTGGGGAGCGAGCCAAGTGGGAGGGAGGTGAGGAAGGGGGGGGTTCCAGGAAGAGGGAACAGTAGATGCAAAGGCCCTGAGGTAGGAGTTTGGAAGCCAGCATGGAGTGCAGTGAGTGCAATGGGGTTTGAGCTTTGGACCTCGCTGGAGTCCCAGGTGGCTTGTGTGCAGAGGTGGGCCATGCTACAATGTGACTGGTGGTGGGACCCCTACGAAGAGATGACAGGACACAGGGGAGATGGAGATTCATTCAGAAATAGAATGATAGAGGCACAGTAGCACGGAACGACTCTCCATGCCTACTCTCCATGCTGTCTGGCTTTCCCCACTCCACCTTGCCCCAGAATGACCCAGCCAGGAGGACTCCCCTGGACTAACTCATCAGAGAGCCCATAAGCCAGTGACTCGCGGCCAAGCAGAAGGACAAGAGGCAGGGCAAGGGCAGCCCCTGCGCCGTGATGCGCTCCAGCCCTGCCCGCCCATCCCCCCCGCTTCTCACCCGCACCAGCCGGGCCCTCTTCACCAGGTCGTTGAGCTTGCGCAGGGCCGCGTGGCGCGGCAGGCCCTGGATGTCGCGGAAGAGGTCCTGCTCCTCCAGCTCGAAGAGGCGCCGGTTGTCCGGCACCAGGAGGGGCTGGGACCAGAAGGAGCCGATGTAGACGCGCAGCACCTCGGGCGTGCCCACCACCTTGCCCAGCGCCCACATGAGCGCCCCGTAGACGCGCATCAGCTGCTGGGTCTCCACCATGTCCGCCTTGTTGAGCACCACGCGGATCTTGTCCTCGTGGCCCCGCAGGGCGCCGATGGCCTCGGAGAACTCGTCGGAGATCTCCAGCTTGTGGGCGTCAAAGAGCAGGATGATGAGGTCCACGCGCTCTGCGAACCAGCGCAGCACGGCCGGGAAGTCGTAGCCTGGGGGTACACAGAGGGAGAGGCGGGAAGGGCGGAGGTCAGCCCCGCACCACCCTCCAGCCTGACGCAAGCAGTCATTCCTTTGGACGGATAGCGGACTGTACGGATGTACAGGTTGTTAACTTTCAAAACCCTTCTCTGGGTGAAATAACCAAGGCCCCAACAGTATCTGGAGGCTCTGCACCCGCCCCTACCCCCAGGCCCCGGAATTATCCCACCAGGCCCCAGGCCCTCAGGCCATCTGGCTAGAGAGGGCCATCACCTACCCCTTTGCAATCATTCCTTAGGTAGGTATTAGTGGCGTGTCCCTATCCGGATGTACAGGTTGTTAAAATACTGAAGTGTTTCTTTTTTTCTTTTCTTTTCTTTTTCTTTTTTTTTTAAGATTTTATTTATTTGACAGAAAGAGAGAGAGAAAGAGATCACAGGTAGGCAGAGAGAGAGGGGGAAGCAGGTTTCCCGCAGAGCAGAGAGCGCCATGTGGGCTCGATCCCAGGACCCTAAGATCAAGACCTGAGCCGAAGGCAGAGGCTTTAACCCACTGAGCCACCCAGCCGCCCCCTGAAGTGTTTCTTAACAGACTCTCTGTGCCTCTATGAACCTCCCCCTGCCCCTGTCTCCCAAGTGCCTCCATCACCCCAGCCCCTCCCCTAAGGCTTCCGGATCTCCCCACAATCCAGCAACTAAAGAGTTCACATTGACTCTGGTTCGGCCGTCGCCAGAGCAGATGGTAAATATTTGGGATTTATTTAACAATATTTACAGAGAGTCTTTTGCATGCCAGGCCCTATCCTGGGCACCCAGAGATACCACAGAGGACACAGAGACCAGTCCCCCGGCCTTCATGGGGCACCTGTCTCAAGTGGCTTCATTCTTTCCTTCCTTCCTCATTCATTCATTCGTTCACACCCTTTGCTTTTGCTGCTCACTCATGCATTCAGCAAGCCAGGCTTAGGAGAGCAGAGAGGAGCCGGGGGCAGGGGCGGGGAAGCAGTCAGGAAGTCCTGGGTTTGAATCCCACCTCTGCCCACCCCCCACCCTGCTAGTGAACTTAAGCAAGTAGGAAACCACTCTGAACTCGTTTCCTCTTCTGTAAAATGGAGATCCTAACACAATGCGACTTGGAGGGCTGTTGCAGAGATTAAAAGAATATAAATGAGCTAATATATAATATACCAAAAAAGCTTATCTATAAAGAGCCTAAAACAGTGCCTGTTTAAAATGCGTGAGCTTGGGGCGCCTGGGCGGCTCAGTGGGTTAAAGCCTCTGCTTTCGGCTCAGGTCATGATCTCAGGGTCCTGGGATCGAGCCCCACATCAGGCTCTCTGCTCAGCAGGGAGCCTGCTTCCCCCTCTCTCTGCCTGCCTCTCTGCCTACTTGTGATCTCTCTCTCTCTGTCAAATAAATAAATAAAATCTT
>CM053620.1:40838275-40869845 GCA_028646535.1 Procyon lotor | reverse complement strand
TCTTCTGACTGGGGAGGGTTCCCCTAGGACCTGGGAGATGAGGAGGCCTCCCAGAGCGTGGCGGGGGGGGGGGTGGAGGGGGCATTTGTCTCATGGGGAGGCTGAGCCACAACGAGGCTCAGCCAAGACACGGTCACCGTGGGAGGGGACAGGAGACGTCGCGGGTCACATGGTAAGCTCGTTTGTTGATTCAGAGCAGCTTCCTCTAACAACACGATTTTATTCCCTAAACAGCATCAAAAGAAATGTGTAAATAGATTCCCTCCACCCCAAGGCACGCAGAAAGCGAAGTACACACACACAAACACACAAAGAACTGCTGATTCAGAGGCCTTTAGGAGAACCACTTCCTCTTGCTAAGCCTTCCTAAAATGCAAATTTGAACAACTTCTATCGCATTCTCTTCGTCATTGTTAATTTAACACGTAGGTAGGCATTGCTGATATGCCCATGTGCCGGGAACCCACCGATGCTCTGGAAATCTCTCTACCCATTTATTG
Organism: Procyon lotor; assembly: GCA_028646535.1. Classification (NCBI taxonomy): domain Eukaryota; kingdom Metazoa; phylum Chordata; class Mammalia; order Carnivora; family Procyonidae; genus Procyon; species Procyon lotor. The sequence continues at coordinate 40,869,345 of CM053620.1, read as the reverse complement.
CTCCCGGCAAATGTCCATTGCACAGATGAGGAAGTTGAGCCCAGAGAGGCCGAGGTCCCAGATCTCACCCACGGTGGACCTGGACTATGAATCTCGTCATTCCGGCCCTCAAGTTCACGTCCTCGGCCCCCGCACCTGTGCTGGGAGGGAGGTTAGGGACCACGACCGGCAACATGTTCCCATTTCAGAGACGGGAAGCTGGGGGAACAGGACCGAGGGGACTCGTCTGTGTTCTGTCTGCCCTGTGGTTGGTGGCCTTGGCCTTTTTTGTGGGGAATGTGACCCTGAGCTGTCTCCCTCAGTCCACGGAAGGCGGGAGGAGTATTTATCTGTCTTCAAGGCTATGCAGAGCGCAGAGAGACAGGGCCGGGGCTGGGATACGGCTGGAGGCTAGGAGGAGGCTAGCGGGCTGTGGGTGCTCCCCGAGGATGACCTCACAGGGCCCCCTGGGGAGTGACTTCCTGCCAAGACCCCCCCACCCCACCCAGAGCCTTCAAGGTCAAACCACATGCTGGTCTAGCTTGTGGGAACGGGAACTGGCAGCCTGGATGCTAGGGTTGGTCACGCTGGGTCAACTCTCCACCCACCTGAGCCCTCTCCAGCTTTATTTGCTGCCCAGTAATTTTGGGATGGGTGAGTCATGGGAAGAATACAGGACAAACACACCCTCTGAGTAGGAAAAGGCCACTCCCGGTTTCCCCTGGTTGTGAAGATTTGCTGGGGCCCTGGGAAGTGCAGGGCTCAGAGGTGTCCCATAGGAGCTCTGGGAAGGGGGACGAACTTCCCGGAATCCACTGGCCGTCAGCCGCCCGGAGAGACCTCAGACCTCCTGGGTCCTGGCTGTGAGCCCAGATCGGGCTTCCGAGTGCCGTCTGGTCAAGGTGAGGATGGCGGGAAAGAGGGAGGGACGGGAGGGTGGCGTTGGGCCATCTCGGCTTGGTAGGTGAATTCTTTTCAGAATCTGGGAATCAGATGGAAACGTGGAGAGGTGGGACCTTATGACCATCTCACTGGAATTCCAGGCTTTTGGAATTCTCTTGGGCGGCCCAACAGAAAAGCTTTCGGGCAAAGGGTCCGCATATCCGGCACACTCAGGTGCACAGCAACCCCAGGAGTCCCCGCAGTTTCTGGAAAACCCACCCAACGGCCACTTGTCCAGTGAACCAGCCCTTCGACTCACTGATTCCGCTTCCTAAGAGAGAAGCTTGAACTTCATTTTCACGGAAAACCGACACACGCAGGTCAGAGCTGGGAAGCTCTGTGTGTCTCCACGAGCTGGGTGTGCACAGGGAATGAATGAGCACCCGGGTCAAGGAATAGCACAGACCTATGCACTAGCACAGACCTAGTGCCGACGTGCCTCTCTGCTCCCCCCACCGCTACCCACGCCCCCCCCCCGAATTCTCCTGCCTGTTTAACTTGACGGGAAGGGTGTGCCTCACTCACCTCCCCTGCGTGTCTGTCTGCCTCCTTCCCCTCAGCAGCGTGTGTATGAAATCCATCTAAACCCATGTGTGTGTGGTTTGTTCTGCTCTAGAATTTTCCATGGCCTGACTATACCATGCTATGGTTTTGTTTTTAAGATTTTATTTATTTATTTGAGAGCAAGAGAGAGAGAAGAGAGCACAAGCAGGGGGAGCGGCAGAGGGAGAGGGAGAAGCAGGCTTCCCGCCGAGCAGGGAGCCCGATGCGGGGCTCGATCCCGGGACCTGAGCTGAAGGCAGACATTTAACCGACTGAGCTCCAACAAGACTGGCTGATTTACAAACACACACGTGCCAAGAGCACGCACACGGGTGCCTGTGGACTCAAGGAACCAAGAGAAACCTAAGTGACCCCTTCACTGCGCTGTGCCTCAGTTTCCCTCTTTATTCTTTTACTCGCCAAATAGCAACAGAGCACCTGCTGGGTGCCACGTGGTTTTCTAGATGCCGGGGACACGGCGGAGCCCCAAGCTTCGGACGGTTTGGGAAATGGGGCGTCACAAGAATACTTACTTCGTGTGGTTGTCACAAGGGCTCAGCCTGGTCCGTAATAGGTACCTGGTAAATGTCATCAGCTATCGTAACCATTATAAAATAATACTAATAATGGTAATTATGTTTTGTACATAGACACCGCTATGTGACTATAATTCATTGGTTTTTTTTGTATGAATCTAATTTACTGTACAAAATGATGATAAAATAATAAGGCTCTTCGCGATTATCCTTCAATTCTTTATTTGTAGTCTGAGGCTGGTTCACGAGCCCAGCCCGTCCAGCCAGCAGGCTGACAATCAAGCTGCTGTAGGGAAGGCTGAGGTGTGTGCAGATAGGGAAGCAGATCGAAAACACATTCATTACGTGGGAAAGATAAGGAGATGACACAGTGCGTGCTGGATGTTGCATTTCTGCCTGAGATCTTCAAAGGGAAATACCACGGTTGGATGAGCTGCCAACATGCAGATTTCCCGGCTTTTGACCCGTGAAAGCCGGGCAGGGTGGGGTCTGAGGGTGGGGAGAGAGGGCGCGCCTACCAGCAGGTACCAGCAACTTCCACACGGCTAATGCTCTCTGGGGAGCAGGCACTGCGTACAGCTCTCTGCTCTGATTCGCCTACTGAATATTATTCTCATTTTACAGACAAGGATGCTGAAGAACAGAGAGGTTAAGTGACTTGCCCGAGGTCACACAGCTGGTGAGGGTTTGAAGTTTTAAAGGCGTGCCAAACTACACACACACACACACACACGTGCGTGCGCACACGCGCACACACACACACACACGCACACACCCCCCCCTACCGCCCCGCAAAAGTGACTGGGCCTCCTGGCAACTACTTGGCAGGGAGGAGGGGGCAAGGGGAACACTCCAACTTCCCCTCTGCTTTTCCTGTTGCATCAATGCCAGCAAGAGCCCTGGGCAGTGCCAGCTAGCCCACGAGAGCCAGCAAGGAGCCTCGGGGTCGGGCCTCTCCGACGTATGACATTGGTCTACCATCCACCCGAGCCCTTTACCTGTGCCACGAGCTTTATCACACATCACCTCCACGAGGCCTCCCCCAAACTGGTGAGGTAGGTTCACCTCGGTGACTCACTTCTCAGATGAGGAAGCCAAGAGAGAGAGCCAACTGAAACCGAGTTATGGAGCCCGGGTCTGCTCAGGGCCACGGGCTGCACTGCCCTCTGTCTCCTGAAGCTAAGGTTTTTGGGTGAATGGGTTCTGGGGCCTGGAGTGGGGCTGACACGGTTCAAAACTCAACTCTGTTACTTGCTTAGCTGAATGAGCTTAGGTAAGTTACTTCTCTGGGCCTCAGTTTTCTTGTCTGCAGAATGGGTATAATAATAGCATGTGTAAAAGAATAGTATTAGAATCTAATAACCCTAATTAGAATTAGGGTTGTTTTAAGGATCAAATGATATAAAATTTAAAGGTGCCTGCAATGCCCAACACATAACACAAAGTGCTCAATGAAGGACGGCTTCTAATAGTAATAATAGTAGTAATAATATAATAGTAATAATATAGTATCATATTATTATATTATATATTTTATTACTACCATAGTAATAATAATTTATAATATATATTATATTGATATAGAGTAACCTACTGCTAATTAAATTATTATGTATTTTATATAGTATGTTATAACATATTATAAGATATAACATATAACATAAGATAACTATATTATCTATAGTATATAATATATTCTAGATAGTATATATATTTATATATTATATGATATAGTACATTATTATGATACACTAATTTATAATTTATAATATACTAATATATAATATATAATACTAATATATACTAGTATATATTAGTATATTACCATTGTATAATAAGATATTAATATTTTATTACTAATAGCATTATTATATATTATGTATTCTATTGCTATCATAGTGATAGTAGTATTATATTAATATGTTAATATAAATATTATATAATAGTAATATATTAATATTATATTACTAATAACATTATATACTTTATTACTATACTATCACTATCATAGTAATAATAATATTATAATATATTATAATGATAGATCGTGTCACTTCACTGCTTAACACGCTCCTATGGCCCCAATCTCATGGGGAATAAAAGATAAAGTCCTCACAATGCCTTCCATGGTCCGTGATATCTTTCTATTCTTACCTTCCCCTCCTCTGCCTCATCTCCTCCACTCCAGCCACACTGAAGACCTCGCTGTTCCTTGAACATGACCATCATGTTCTCACCTCAGTGCCTTTGCACTGGCTATTCCCTCTGCCTGCAATTCTCTTCTCTCAGATCCCCACATGGCTCCTCTCTCACCTCCCTGATGGCTTGGCTCAAGTGTCCCCTCCTCCAAAGGCCCTCCTGGACCACTCATTTAAAATCCCTCGTGTGACTTTTTTTTTTTTTTTTGCTCTAGCATCTATCACCTTCTAAGACACTGTATTTCACTTATTTATTCCTTATTTGACTTCTTCCTTATCAGACTCCTTCCACGAGAGTGTCAGCTCCAAAGAGAAAAGAATTTTTTCTTGTCTTTTGTTTGTCACGTCCCCTGCTGTCCAGGAGTGCCTGGAAGAGAGAAGGTACTCAGGAACTTTCCTGAACGAAGGGATGAATGAATGAATCTCCTGGGCAGAGAATGCAACATTTTATTTTTTCTGTTTTCCTAACACCATAATGAATTTAAGAAACGGCTCTAGTAGGATTCTAGAAATGTTCTGTTTCTCCATCTGGGTGCCCATCTCTTGGCTGCGATCAGGCTGTGAAACCCAGCGAGCTGGCCCTACGTGACGTGTGCACTTCGAGGCCTGGGTTTATGCTCGAGTTTATGTAAAAATCAAAATGACATAATTGCTCCGGAGATGTATTTTTTCACGGCACCAAGATTCAAAGACACCAATGAAGAAGAGCTAAGACGAGTACTTCTGCTGCCAGTGCGTACTAACCTTTTCCCCTGGTGGTGGATATTTGGATTCTAATATTTTAAATTCCAGGGGCGCCTGAGTGGCTCAGTTGGTTCAGCGTGTGCCTTCGGCTCAGGTCATGACTCTAGGGTTACGGGATAGAGCCCCGCATCAGGCTCCCTGCTCAGTGGGGAGTCAGCTTCTCCCTCTGCCCCTCACCCAGCTTGTGCTCCCTCTCTCTCTCTCAAATCTTAAAAAGAAGGAAAAAAAAAAAAAAGAACTGTTCCATCAGCGCTGAATGGGTCACACAGTGCTGCTCTAGAATCCCAAATAATAATCGGCTTGGGTTCCAACAGTATACTGTTTTGGGATTCCAAATTTTTTTTTTTTTTTTTTATCATGATCAGGTTCTAACATTGCAATGTTCTAGAATTCCTAGATGCGAGTAAGCTCGGGTTCTACCACTGTAATATTCTAGAATTCCAGGCTCCTGACCTGCTGGGGTTCTGACGTGGCCCAGTTCTCGAATTCCGGGATGCTCCCGCGCGAGTTCTAAGATGCCAGTCCTCTAGAATTCCAATATTAGGGCGCCCCGGAGCTCTGACGCTGTCCTAGTCCGGCTTCCAAGTGGCTGGGGGGGGGGGTTCCCCACACCCTGAGGGTTTTGTCAAGGAGCCTCCACTATTTCTCTCCTGTTCAGGTGTCTGGGCCCGGATGGAGAACGCTTCTTTCGACTATAGGGATTATGACGGGGTTCCGGATCTCCCCGTGGACTGCATGGACGGCACCTGCATCTCCACGGACTGGCTGCGCACCGCCGTGTTCCTGTTGTACGCCGCTGTCTTCCTGGCGGGGGTGCCCGGCAACGCGATGGTGGCCTGGGTGACCTGGAAAGAGGCCCGCCAGAGGGTGGGCGCCACCTGGTTCCTCCACGTGGCCGTGGCCGATCTGCTCTGCTGTGCGTCTCTGCCCCTCCTGGCGGTGCCCCTCGCGCTCGGGGGCCACTGGCCGTACGGGGAGGCGGGCTGCCGGGCCCTGCCCTCGGTCATCCTGCTGTCCATGTACGCCAGCGTGCTCCTCCTGGCCGCCCTCAGCGCGGACCTCTGCCTGCTGGCCCTCAGGCCCAGCTGGGGGGCTGCGGCGGGGCGGGCGCGCAGGGTGCGGGTAGCCTGCGGGGTCGCCTGGACCCTGGCCTTGCTGCTCGCTGTGCCCTCGGCCCTCTACCGCCGGTTGCACCAGGAGCATTTCCCTCCCAGGCTGGAGTGCGTGGTGGACTACCGCGCCTCCTCTGTGCTGGAGAGCACGGTGACCGCCGCCCGCTTTTTTTGTGGCTTCCTGGGGCCGCTGGTGGTCGTGGCCGGCTGTCACATCGCCCTTCTGTGCCGCGCGACCCGACACCGCTGGCCCCTGGGCGTGGCCATAGTGGTGAGTTTCTTTGTCTGCTGGGCCCCCTACCACCTACTGGGGCTGGTCATCACCATGGCTGTCCCGTACTCCACGCTCCTGGCCACGGCCCTGCGGGCTGAACCGCTGGTCAACGGCCTTGCCCTGGCTCACAGCTGCCTCAATCCCGTGCTCTTCTTGTATTTCGGGAGGACTCAACTGCGCAGGTCACTGACCGCCGCCTGTCGCCGGGCCCTGAAGGAGTCACAGAGCAAGGATGAGAATGTGGTGGGCCAGAAATCCACCAGCGATGATCTAGTCTCGGAGATGGCGGTGTAGGCTAGAAGGAAACTGGTCTGTGTGCGGGCATCGGGTTTCACAAGGCGAGCTTCAGGCATAGCTGGATCCAGCGGCTCGATGATAATCATTTCTTGCTTTATTCATTCAACAAACATTCGTTGAGCACCTGCTATGTGTAAGACCCTATTATAGGCACTGGGGAGGTGGCCGTGACCAAAAGAGACACAAATCCTTGCACTCGGGGAGCTGATATTCTATTGGAGAAACAGAGGAAATAAGAAAAAGGAGATATGGAATATCTCAAGTGTTGGCGAGGGCTAACCTACAGGGGACAGAGAGGACTGAGTGTGGCAGGGATAAGGGTAAGCGAGGCAAGGCCCATTGGGTAAGGTGATATGTGAGCCCAAACCTGAGGAAGGGAGGGAGGAATCATGCTTAAATCTGTCAGAAAAGCATGTCAAGCACAAGGAGCAGCAAGTACAAAGGCCTTGAGGCACAATATGCTCGGCATATTTCAGGAAGAGCGAAGAGGCCAATGCAGATGTAGCAGAGGGAGCAAGAGGAAAAGTGGGGTGAGACAGAGGGAGAAAGGTAGTGGGGGGCTGGATTTGAAAGCCTTCCAGGCCAGAGCAAGTGTTTGGAGATCCATGGCAGTGTTTTGAGCCAAAGTTATCAGATAAAATATACAACACCAAATTAGAGTTTCAGATAACAGTAAGAAATAGTTTTGTTTTTTTTTTTAGCATGAGTATGTCCCATGCAATATTTGAGAGGTACTTAAAAAAATTATTTGTTGGGACGCTTGGGTGGCTTGGTCAGTTAAGCGCCTGCCTTGGGCTCAGGTCATGATCTCAGGGCCCTGGAATCGAGTCCCGCATCGGGCTCCTTACTCAGCGGGGAGTCTGTTCTCCCTCTACCTGCTGCTCCCCCTGCTTGTGCTCCTTCTCTCTTTCTCTCTCTCTCTGACAAACAAACAAACAAACAAACAAACAAATAAAATCCTAAAGAAAAAATGTTGTTGGGGACGCCTGGCTGACTCAGTCCGTAGAGCTTATGACTCTTAATCTCAGGGTTGTGAGTTCAAGCCCCACATTGAGTGTAGAGATTACTTAAAAATAAAATCTTTATGGGTGTCTGGGAGGTGCAGTCAGTTAAGCATCCGACTCTTGGTTTTGGTTCAGGTCGTGATCTCAGGGTCATGCGATTGAGCCCCGCGCCAGGCTCTTCTACGCTCAGCATGGAGTCTGCTTACGACTCTCTCTCCCTCTCTCTCTGCCCCTCCCCACTGCTCATTCTCTCTCTCAAATAAATAATAAAAATCTTGAAAAAAAAATCTTGAAAATTTTTTAAAAATAAAAATTATTTGCTGCTTATCTGAAATTCAAATTCAAGTGAGCATTCTGTAAAAAAATTTTTTTCCTAAATCAGGCAACCTGATTCGGAGCAGAAACCTATCTCGATCTGACTTAGATTTTAATAGGATACCTGTAGTTGCTGGTGGAGACCAGACATGGGGGAGGGGGAAGGAACATGAGGAGCTACTGCTATAGTGAAGAGACTACTGCTACGATCTGAGCAAGAAGAGATGTTCACTTGGGGCAAGGTACCAGCAGAGGTGGTGAGAAGGTGACAGATTATAGCTCTGTTTTGAAGGAAATGTCTATGTCCAGGCTCCTTAGCTTGGTATCCGAGGCTTCTCTCTGCCACTGGACGCACTTATGATCTAGCTGTTCAGACAGTTGCAGTGGACAGATTCATGGCCCCTAACGAGGTCCACATCCGAATTCCCTGAATCTGGGAATATGCGACTTTACATGGCAAAGGGAACTTTGCAGGTGTGATTAAGGATCTTGAGCGGGGAAGAGGATCCCAGATGATCTGGGTGGGGCCAAGGCAAACCCAAGGGTCCTTCTAAGAGGGAGGCAGGAGGGCCGGAGTCACGAGCAGGAAATTTGACAGAGAAAGCAGCTATCAGAGTGATGGGAGAAAAGGGCTGCTCCCCACTGGCCGAGGAATGCCAGAAGGAGCCTGCCGACACCTTGATTGTAGACGCCTGACCTCCAGAACTTTAATGGAATAAATTTGTACTTTTCTGAGTTGCTGAGTTTGTGGTCACTTCTTACAGCAGCCACAGGAGATGAAGACAGATCCTCTGGGCTGTATTATTTTCATGACTTCAGGGCTTTTCTCAAGCGGGTGCCACCGCCTAGAAGGCCCTTCGCCCTTGGGATCAGCACTGCCCTATCCGGTAATCACCAGCTCTTGGTGCCTATTTGGAATGAATTCAAATAAAAAACCGAGATCCTCAGTGGCCCCAGATGTTAGTTCGGAGCTCAAGAGCCAGCCAAGTGTTGCTGGTGGCTACCATATGGGGCAGTGAAGATTTGCAATCTTTCCATCACTGTGGGACCTTTTATGAGACAGAGTTGCTCGAGAATCTCACTTGAGAATCTCTCTCGCTCACATCTTTGAAGTCACATAGTAGTGACATCAATGTAGAGTCATTCCTACAGGACGGCATCTCCCATAAAGTTTCTCTTTTAAGGCAAGTCCCACACCAACACAGGGAAGTAAGGGAAGATGCTTCCTTTTATAAGAGGAAGCCCAGAGAGGGGAGGTCATTTGCCCAAGATCACACAGCAAGGGAATCGTAGAACTGAGATTCGATCCCAGGTTCACTTGGCTCTACTGCCCTTGTTCTTATCTCTGAAATCTTTCTTCCGTGCCTTGCTCAAATGACACTTTCTCCAGGGAGTCCACTCTGATTCATTCCCCTCCGAGGGAGGGAGTGGTGGTCTCATCTCAGTTGAGTTTCTGAAACACAAGTCCCAAGTACGCTGGAAATTCCCCCACAGGCAACATCTGAGCCGTTTTCATATTTCTCTCTTCTCCACCCATCCCAGGGCTGAGAAATAACAAAACTATCTTTGTCTACATCCTGTTTTCCAACTAGACTGTGGACTCCCCAATGATGGAGATCTCTTTCTTCTTCTTCTTTTTTTTTGTTTACGATTTTTTTTAAAGATTTTTAATTTATTTGGCAGGTGTTGGGGGGCAGAGAGCAAGCACGAGCACGGGGAGTGGCAGGCAGAGGGTAAAGCAGACTCCCCTCTGAGCTGGGAGCCCTGATGTAGGGCCCGGTCCCAGGACCCTGGGATCATGACCCTAGCCGAAGGCAGCCGCTTTACCAACTGAGCCACCCAGGTGCCCCTCAAATGTATTTCTGTGGGACTCGGTCATTCAAAATAATCTTGCTTTTCACTTGTTGTAACTTCCCCTTTTCTGTTCTTAATTTCGTTTGTTCTTTGGACACATCGATTTCCTTGTTTCCAAAGCACCAGGTCTTAATATTTTTCTAAGAACGAATCTCAAGTTTGCTACTCAATCCTAGGGTTGGTAGTTTGCAACATACATCTTGAAGTCATATTTGTTGCTTACTTCCTCCCATTTTTCTTTAAAAAGAAGTTGGAGTTCTCTTTCGTAAAGCTTGAGCCATTCTTGGTCAATTTCTTCCCCTTCTTCTTTTGATAATGACAAATGAATTGGCTTCTCTATGTTCAGATTGTTTTCCAAAGGTTTGATAATTGCACCCAATTTCCGTCTTGACATCTCAACTCCGCGTCCAACACCTAACTCAAACTCAAATACATTCAAAATGGAACTCCGGATTTTCTCTCTCAGTCCTCCTTCTCTATTTTCCTGATCTCAGTTGAAGGCAACTCCGTATTCCCAAGCACTGAGGCCAAAAACTTGGGGGTCATCTTTGATGCCTCCCTTTCTGTCACATTCAATGGCCAATCTGTCAGCCACCCCCTCCGAGCTCTATTTTAAAGATCCACAGAATCCTTCCACGTCTCACCACCTTCTCTGCCATCATCCTGGTCCATCATCTCTCACCTACTGCATCAGCTGCCTCCCGGGCCCTCTTTGCTTACTTGGTTCCCTACAGTCTGTTTCCCAGCAAGGCAAATGGAATCTTGCAAGGTCAGAGGTCCCTCCTCTGCTCAAACTCCTCCCATGGCTCCCACCTCACTCAGATGAGAAGCCAAAATCCTCACCTTAGTGTGCCTGATGTGCTCTCCTTTCCTCACTTCATTTCCTGCGGGTCCCCCCCTCCCTCACTCCTTCCACACAAGCCAGCTTGCTGACCTTTGAACCCACCAACCACGTTGCCATGGCAATCGGGATTCGCGATCTCCCTGGCTTGCTGCCTCCCTTATTTCTGCTCCAATACTACTTCCTCGGAGCTGTCCTCGCTAACCGCTAACCACACTGCTTAAAATAACCTGACTCTTTGCCCCTTTCCTGCTTTGTTTTTCTCTACAGAGCATGGCAGTATTGCTTGGCATTCTTTTTATTTTTATTTAAATAAACATATTCAAATGTCTATTTCTCCTGCTAAAACCCGAGCTCTGCGGGAGCAGGGACTTGATCTGTTTTTTTCAGTGCTGCATCCTCGGTGCTTAGAACTGAAAGTTGTACCTTCTCAACGGCAACATTGTCTTAGAGAAAAAGGAGAAGGATGGGAGGATATGGGGAAAAGGACAGATGTAACATTTATTGAGTGCCTACTGTGTACAGTAGTGAAAAAGCAATTTATGTACCTTATGTATACATTTTCGCCGACTTTCCCCAACGATCTTGAAAAGCAGATATTATCCTAATGTTATAAACAGGGAAACTGAGGTTCAGCCAGCCCCACAATGGCTGGAGCCCCTAGAACTAGAGAGCACTCTCCTTTCTCATTCATTTAGTCATGCATTCAACAAACATTGACTGGCTCTCTGTTCCCTTTGGCAGACCCTGGACAACACAGGACCCGAAAACAAGAATGGCCCCCGCCTTCAAGAGGCTGCAGAGTTGAGCTGAATCATTAGTGAATTGCTAGGGTGAATTATACGTTAATAGAATTATGCATTAATAATTATGAATTACAGTGAATAAATCACGGGAGCACTTTAATAGCCCTAGTGTTTAATAGGGCTCGGGTCAGCTTTCTCTCTGGCGTCGGGACATCAGGTGTAAAGACCGTTCCGGGGGAGCGTAGAGCGCGCGCGGTTGGAGGGGGCAAGGGGAGGCGCTTGCAAGGCGCTGCAGCGCTACCGTCGACCTCTAGAGGGCGCAGCGTCATTCGTGGCTCCGCTCGAGGAGAGGCGGAGCCGAAGCATATTTTGCGCAGGCGCAGAGTGGGTTTTGGCCGCTCCCAGTGGCGCCCTGGCTCCTTTGCCTGTGGCGGGGAGGGGCCTGGCCGTGAGGGTGGCGTGCGCAGGCGCAGAACCGGCTTCCCGCGCGTGAGGGGCGCTGGGGACCGGAAGTTGGAGCCATCCCGCCGGTTAGTGAGGTGAGGGGGGCGGAGCGGCTGCGCGGGTTGTGGCGCGGGGACGGCCGGTGTCGGGCCGGGTTGGGTAGCTGGGAGCGAGCCGAGGGCTGGGGAGGGAAGTTCCGACGTGAGGACATGTGTTGGAGGAGACAAGGCGCCCGGGAGAAGCGGACGGAGATGGAGCCTGAGCGCCCCGAGAACACCTGGGCGACACGGAGGCTCGAGACTGGAAGAAATGGGAGTCACGAAAAGAAGCTTGGAGAAGCTGAGGGACCGAGAGACGGGGAGGCAGAGAGAAGACGGAAGCCGCCAACTGGGGCGATGGGCGGCAGGGAGCTGATGGGGTCCCCGGAGAGCGCCTCCCGGAGGCTGCAGAGAAATGGGGTCGCACCGTGAACGTGGGGGTTGGGAAACCACCGGACGGAAATAGACTGAGGAGGGCGGTTCAAACCGAGGAACAAGACGCTCGTTGACCCTAAAAGTTATTTTACCAGCCAAAATAGGTTTACTTGGGGGTTTAACCGCGAGTTGCAATTTGGGACAAACCAGCCACAGCAAAAACCTTTGGCTAGTCCAACAAAAGAGAAGATAATTTTATTGTGGAGAAGGAGAAGTTGGGACGGGTTGTTTTGAATGGAAGGTCGGTTGGAGAAGAGCAAGAGTTCTGGGTGTTGATGGTTTCTCACTGGCCGAGTTGCGGGGGTGGTCGCTTTCTTGTAGAAGCGGCTGTATCTCCTCTGTTGGCACTTGTAATTGATGATTCTCTGCTGTGGGTCGTTCTTTTGGAGCCTATAATTGACAGTTCTTCCAGGACTGACCTCAGGTGGTACCGCCGTAGAGCCGCTCTCGTCCTTCCAGCCTCCCAGCTCCCATCTTAGTGAGATTTCTCTTCATTAATGGAGACTGATAGATGCAGAGAGAAGGAGGCAGTGGAATAGGGAGAACCTAGCAAAAGCTGACGGGGGTACTGAGAAAGAGGAAGAGCCCCCCAGGGAAAGAGACTTGGAGAGAAAGCCGGATGTGGGAAGTGAGTGAGAGGGATGGGAGCCGGTGATTTGGGCAGACCAGTGAAGAGAGACATCTGGCGAGTGGAGAAATGGGGGCACTAGCGAGAGCGGGTGCATTTAGTAAGCTCCGAGAGCAAAGAGAACTGAAAAGACAGTGTCGAGTTTAAAAATGGGGAGATAAGGCCAGACCACGGAGAATCCCGCTGAGAAGAGGAAGAGGAATAAATGGGAGCCTGACTCCCTAGATCTGAATTCCTTGTCTCACCGTGTACTTAAGCTGTCGTTGGCTCAATGACAAGGGGTGATAATAGCGCCTTTTTTTTTTTTTTTAAGGTTTATTTATTTTAAAGAAGGGGAGAGGGAAGAGAGTCTCCGGCGACGTGGAGCTTGATCTCACGATGCTCAGATCATGACCTTAATTGAAACCAAGAGATGCTTAACTGGCTCTACCACCCAGGTGCCCAGACAGTAGCACCTTCCTAACATGAGGAAAGCCTAGATGTGTGTATGTATGTAGTTGTGTATATAAATATACGCGTGCGACTCAGAATAGTCCCTGATACGTGGGGAGCGCTGTTAGCTATTAAAGCGTCAGAACTGGGAGATAAAATGTTAGATGGAGAAATGGGGATGAATAGTCACGGCGGAGGGAGAGGCAGTAACGGAGACTGGGAATTGGAGAGAGACAAAAATGGAGGATCAGAAGAAAACGACTGAACAAATCGCTGAGAAAGTTGGCTGGAGGAATGGAGAGGGTCAGGTGGAGAAGGCTGGTTGGAGAGGCTATCAGACCTGAAGATGAGAGAAATGAGGAGAGATGGGACCAGACTATGAAAGTGGGCCGAGCACCGGGAGCTGAAAAAGACAGGCTGGGGGAGAGCGCGGGAAGCAAAGAAAACCTCTGCAAGCCACCGCCACGAGACCCCGAGGTGGTCAGAGACACTGTGACGGAGAACCGAGGGGACCCAGGAAATCTACGAGGTTGCCGACAAGGGGAAACTCCTTGAGAGTCAGGGTACGTGCTCGTTGGGCCCCGCGTGCCCATAGGCAGCCTGCAGCTGGGAGGAATGCTCTTCATTTCGTTCCCGATCCTTTTCTCGGGATCCCAGGCTCAGTATCAGCAGCCTACTAAGGCCTTTTCCTCTTACTGCCTCCCCTGCGACAGGAGTTTCCCAGGAAGTCACTCTAGCATCGCCCAGCCCAGGTGTTTGCCGGAAAATGACATGCACGGGCTGCTGCTCCCGTGGGAAACCGCTCCGCTGGCTACAGGTGCTTTGTCAGTGGGAACCCCAGACTCCCAGGAATGGCCTGAGTTCCCCCTGAGACCGCGGAGATCGAATCTCTGAACTCTGTTCCATGATGGCACCGAGAGACTGAAGGGAGAGTAGGTGGAAGCATTGCTAATTCCAGAAGGAGGTGAATCATGGCCTTTTTTTTTTTTTTTTAAGATTTATTTATTCCAGAAAGAGAGGTGGGGGGAGGGGCAGGGGGAGAGCGAGGATCTGAAGCAGACGCTCCGCTGAGCAGAGAGCCTGGTATGCGGGGCTCGATCCCATGACCCTGAGATCATGACCTGAGCCAAAAATCAGGAGTTGGATGCTTTTTTTTTTGGAATTTTTTTTTTTTTTTTTAAGATTTTATTTATTTATTTGACAGAGAGGGAGAGATCACAATAGGCAGAGAGGCAGGCAGAGAGGGGGAAGCAGGCTCCCCGCTGAGCAGACACCCTGATGCGGGGCTCGATTCCAGGACACTGAGATCATGACCTGAGCCAAAGGCAGAGGCCCTAACCCACTGAGCCACCCCGGCGCCCCAGGAGTTGGGGCGAATGAGCCTCCCAGGAGCCCCAAACTGTCCTTTTGAGTGTAATTTTCTGGGCTATATGCTCTGGTTTCCCTCACTGATTTCCACATGTTAGTCATCACTGGGAGAAAGAGTGGACTTGAATTCTGGTTACTATTTAGCTCCTCTGTGCCAGGCTGGCCGCTAAGCATTGCAGTGTTTGGAAGTAGGTATTACCCCCCTTTTAAATTTGCAGGTGGCCACACATCTAGTAAGTGATGGAGATTCGGAGATTTCAGAGATTCAAACCCAGATCTGCCTGACTCCAAAACCTATGCTGAGGAAGGCTCTGAATCCTCTTAAGTTCATAAACTTTCTCATACGAGGATATGTTCTCGTATGATTAGTTAGGACTTAGGCAGCTGAGAGAAAACCACCTTTGCCCAAGAAGACATTTTCTTGTGTCGCTGGGACGTGAGGGTTGGAGTGGACTAAGCCAAGCATCTCCCTTCTCTCTTCCGCTTCTCTCGTAGTTGCTCAGTGGTCGTCCTGGCGCGTCCTTCATTGTGTCCACGGGCAGGCGTTTCTCTAGGATGGATTTCTAGGAAAGACTCTCAGGTTCAAGAGCTACTACAGACAGCTCCAGGTTTCTGTGTCTTCTTTGTGTGGCCGTAGTTAACATGGGGACTTTTGTCTCCTGGCAACCTAGTGTAAATTCCAGAGAAAGGCCGTGATTGGTCCCCCTGTGGGTCATGTGTCCACTTCTCGCACCAGTCAACCGGTGGAGGAGGAGGAGTCGGGGACCGTGATTGGCCAAGCCTTTGTCGCTTGCCCAATCGGTAAGGGTTCTCTGACTTCCAGGCCATCAGAACTTGGGGGTGGTGGAGGGCGGGTGAGGAATCCAGGTTCTGATTTCAAAGGGAATAGGGAGAGGGAGAAGGAGGGGATGTGCCAGGCAAGCAAAGACAGCAGATAACCTAACACTTGCAAAATTGTGCGCTCGATTTCAGAGTGCCCTTAGGTGTCCTAAAGCTCCGACCCCAGATGAAGAACCCTTGCCTTGCTCTTTATACCACACCCCTCTTGTGTTAGTGTCTCGTGGCAAGATTCTGCTGTTGATTGTCCCAGTGACTCGCCCTCCTTCAGGTTTCAGGTCAAGCATCTCTGATCATCCTTCCCTGACTCGCGAGCACGGTCAGGCAGTGGGCTCCCATGGTCCCATGGGCTCCCATCACCTGTGACCACGACCACATATGAGGGCTCAGGGTGGCCCTAGTCCAGTGCTTACAAAACAACAGGCTTCCGGGAAATGCTTTCTAAAAACAAATGAGTGTCTTCTCTTCTCTCCTCCAGGCGTTCCAGGCCTGAAAACCCAGCATGGACTGGTGTCTGTCCCAGAGATCACTGCAGGAGTCGTGAGGGACCCTGGGTGTCACCAGCTTGAGCCGGGTCCCTGGGCACCGCCTCTGTCATTGCCTTTGGTCGTTCTGGACCATCGACGAGGAGGGAGATTGTCTCTTTGAAGGAGGAGTGGTTCTCTCCCTGAGACTTTGGGACAGCGCTGTCACAGCCACAGCATGCCTCCTCCCAGAACCAAGGAGGGCGGGAATCCCCGGGGCCGACAGTGGGATCCCGGCGAGGAGGAGGCCCCCGAGAAATGGGACTGGAATTGTCCAGAGACACGCCGCCTCTTCGAGGATGCCTTTTTCCAGGATGAGGACTATATACGCCAGGGTTCGGAGGAGTGCCAGAAGTTCTGGGCCTTCTTTGAACGCTTGCAGAGATTCCAGAGTCTCAAAGCCACCAGCAAGGGGGAGAAAGACCCCGTGCGTCCCCAGCACAGCGTCCCAGCCCTGGCTGACCTACCTCGCACTTACGACCCACGCTACCGAATCAACCTCTCGGTCCTGGGCCCCGACACCCGGGCCTCCCGGGGGCTGGGCAGGCAGCCCCCGGAGAGAGTGGCCGAGTTCCGGCGAGCCCTGCTGCACTACCTGGACTTCGGCCAGAAGCAGGCGTTCGCGCGGCTGGCCAAACTGCAGCGCGAGCGGGCAGCGCTTCCCATCGCCCAGTACGGGAACCGCGTCCTGCAGACGCTGAAGGAGCACCAGGTGGTGGTGGTGGCCGGGGACACGGGCTGTGGCAAGTCCACCCAGGTGCCCCAGTACCTGCTGGCCGCCGGCTTCAGTCACGTGGCCTGCACCCAGCCCCGGCGGATCGCCTGCGTCTCCCTGGCCAAGCGAGTCAGCTTTGAGAGCCTCAGTCAGTATGGCTCGCGGGTGAGTGGGCCGTGCCGGCCTTCTGGGTTTTCCAGCGCGACCTTGAGGCGTAGGTCGTCGCCCTTATCCTAGGACCAGTGCAAGTTACCGGACCATTTACCCTTTCACTTAGCAAGGATTCTTGTAGAGCTCGATCTGCAGATTGGCCTGAATATGGTTCAAATGAGAAAGGCACTAGCATTACCCATTAACACTTCCTTAAAATTTTATTTTTGAGAGAGCACGAGTGTGGGGACTGGGAGAAGGATAGAAAAAGAATCTCAAACAGGTTCCATGTCCAGCGCAGAGACCAATGCGGGGGATGATCCTGAGATCACAACCTGAGCCGAAATTAAGACGGATGCTTAACCGACTGAGCCACCCAGACACACAACCCCCTCCGCCCTCCTGCCAAATATTTTTTTACAGCAAAATATTGGAAATGTCCTAGGAATCATTTGGTTTTTAGCAGCCCTAAGAAAAAGAGTGAGGACATCTCTTTGTTCATGGTTTCTAGGGTTCTCATAATCCAGGCTCTACCACTTAGGAATCGTTATTGAAACTCTAACACCCTAAACAGAAGGATATGTATCTTATGTAGCTCGGTGAATCTTCACAAATTGAATTCCTTCATGTAATCAGCACCCCAGAAACCCTTTGCCTCCCCCCATTACTGCCCCGAGGCCCCAAGAGTTATCACTGTCCTAAGGGATAGGTTATCATCTTAGATGATGACAATTGAGTTAAAGAGGAGATGCCACGGATTAACTTTGCCTCTTTTATTTGCTTTTTATAAGTGGAATCAAAAAGTGTGCTCTCTCTGGTGCACGGCCTCTGTCGCTCGATACTAGTTTTTTTTTTTTTTTTTAAAGATTTTTATTTATTTGACAGAGGGAGGGAGATCACAAGCAGGCAGAGAGAGAGGGGAAAGCAGGCTCCCCGCCGAGCAGAGAGCCCGAGGCGGGGCTCGATCCCAGGACCCTGAGACCATGACCTGAGCTGAAAGCAGAGGCCTTAACCCACTGAGCCCCCAGGCGCCCCTCGATACTAGTTTTGTGGGACTCGTGTGGTAGAGCGCGTGGGTGCCCACTGTCCTTTCTTGCTGCTGTACGGTGTCCCCTGGTGAAGGCACCACGAGGTCTTGGTCCCTTCAGCTGTGGATGGGAACTCGGGGCATTTCCGGTTTCAGGCTCTTGTACGAGGGTGCTGCTGTCAGTATTCTAGAACATGCCATCTAGAACATTCTAGAACATGTTTTCGTTGGGGCTACAGCTAGGAGTATGACTGCCAGCTCGTCAGATCTGCAGGAATGTCTAGCTTCAGCAGGTGCTGCCGAAATGCTTTGCAGAGTGGCCTCACCCATCCACACTCCCAAAGGTCCTGTGATCCCTGCTGTCACCTACGCTTGGTACAGTTAATCTTACTCCGCATAGCTTTTCTGGGTGGGTGGGTCGCAGTAGCACATTTTAATTTGCATTTGCATTTTAATTTGCATTTGCATTTGTCTGCCAACTAAGGGCTGGACGTGTTGCCATTTGGAGATGCTCTTTTCTAAATGTCTGTTAGGTCTTTCCCCCTGTTTGTCTTTTGTGTTGTCTTTTTGTTCTTGACATATGGGGTTTTAACGATGAGGGAAACGGGTCCTCTGTAGGATTTCTGTATTGCAGATCTTATCTCCTACTCTGTGCATTGTCTTTCATTTTCTGAATGCTTCTTTTGATGGCGGTGTCTTTTTATTTAAGTGTGGTCCAGTCTGTCATTTTCTTTCTGTGGTTGACAATCTTTGGGTTCTGTTTAAGGAATATCTCCCTTCCTTTAGGACATAAACACGTCCTATGTTTTTTCCTAAAGATTTTTACCTTTAAAACTATAATTCGTCAAGGGCGCCTGGGTGGCTCAGAGGGTTAAAGCCTCTGTCTTTGGCTCAGGTCATGATCTCAGGGTCCTGGGATCGAGCCCCACATCGGGCTCTCTGCTCAGCGGGGAGCCTGCTTTCCCCCCTCTCTCTGCCTGCCTCTCTGCCTACTTGTGATCTCTCTCTGTCAAATAAATAAATAAAAATCTTAAAAAAAAAAACTAAAAAAAACAAACAAACTATAATTCATCAGGAATTGATACGTGTGTGTGATGTGAGGTAGGGGTTAAGATCATTTCCTCACGGGGCGCCTGGGGAGGGCAGTTGGTAGAGTGTCTGACTCTTCTTGGTTTTGGCTCAGGTCACAATCTCAGGGTCATGGGATTGAGCCCCATCTGAGGCTCCACACTCAGCATGGAGTCTGCTTGGGATTCTCTCTTCTCGCTCTGCCCTCCCCACTGTGCTTGCCCTCTCTCTCTCTCTAAAATCAATAAAATTAAAAAAAAAAAAAAAAGATCGTTTCCTCCCAGTATCACTTATGAACTGTGTTTTGCCTTGGATGAGGGACCTCAGTTTCCCCATCGGTGAGGCGAGAAGAGTGCTTCCTGCTTCTTGTGCTGGTGGTGAGGGTGAGATGAGTGGGTGGCGCCCATTCCGCGTTTAGAGCGGCTCCCAGCAGAGTAGGGACTCAAAGAAAGATGAACTAGCCCTGTGAGCATTAATTCGTACGGACACCAGGCTCTGTGCCAAACACGCGTCCCATTCTCCCAGCATTTAGGGGCAAAGTGTCTCTGGGGGATGGAATGCTCGCCCGGCGGCTGCGGCACTAAGCGGCCGCGGTGGGGTCCACGCCCAAGCGTGTTGGACTCCAGAGTCTGATGGGGGCCTGGGAGCGGGGGCGTTGGCTCGGATGCTTCGCGTGGGCGGGCGAGGGCTGGTGCTCTGCCAGGCGCCTCCCCTGACCCCCCTCTCCCTCCCCCGCCCCAGGTTGGCTACCAGATCCGCTTTGAGAGCACGCGGACGGCAGCCACCAAGATCGTGTTCCTTACGGTGGGGCTGCTTCTGCGGCAGATCCAGCGGGAGCCCGGCCTGCCCCAGTACCAGGTCCTCATAGTGGACGAAGTCCACGAGCGGCACCTCCACAATGACTTCCTCCTGGGCGTCCTCCGGCGCCTGCTGCCCCAGCGGCCGGACCTCAAGGTCATCCTCATGTCGGCCACCATCAACATCTCGCTCTTTTCCAGCTACTTCGGCAGCGCTCCGGTGGTGCAGGTGCCCGGGAGGCTGTTTCCCATCACGGTCAGTGCCGCCCCCACGTCCCCCGTCCCCCCACCCGTGCTCTGCCGGCCTGGTCCTGTCCCTTCCCTCTGGCTCAGAGTCCCATCTTTCCGTGAAGGACAGTCTGTGCGTTTTGAAAGCCACTCCTTCCTCTCGCAGCGAGAGTTCGTAGCACCAGGAACTGCACTGTTCCTTGTGGTTTCGGGTCCTAAATACCCATCCCTCCGTCTCCTGAGCAGCCGTTAAAAAAATAAAAAAGGGGGAGCATGCTGTCGGAGGAGTGGTTTTTCTAGGCCTTTGATCCTGGTTCCACACTTTTAAGACTCTGTGGCTGTTGAAGTCCCCCCCATCCCCCCCCGGAAAACACGCGGGGCGTGTAGAGCTCAGCTCCTTTTGCACATCAGATACCTGTATGCGGCCAGTGGCCAGACTGCAAAACCTCAGACATCCCCAGCACCCCAGGGGCCTTCCGGTTACCCCAACACGCTGTCCTTTTAGGACCCCGAGAGTCAACCCCATGGGCCCACGCCATCTCCCCGCCCTGCTGCCCTGGGCTCCCGTGACAGCACCCCTGCCTGGGGCCGTCTCCCCGCAGGTCGTGTACCAGCCACCCGAGGCTGAGCCGGCAGCGTCCAAGTCCGAGAAGCTGGACCCTCGGCCTTTCCTCAGGGTGCTGGAGGCCATTGACAACAAGTACCCCCCCGAGGAGCGGGGCGACGTCCTCGTCTTCCTCAGCGGCATGGCGGAGATCAGCTCGGTCCTCGAGGCCGCCCAGGCCTACGCCAGCCGCACGCAGCGCTGGGTGGTGCTGCCGCTGCACAGCGCCCTGTCCGTGGCCGACCAGGACAAGGTACCTTGCGTGGCCAGGCCCGGGGGCGGGGGACGTGATCCCGCACGTGCGGGGCCGGGGGCCGCAGAGGGGGCTGCTCCCGTCTTTGGGGTATTGGGGGGAGTATCGCCAGGGCGAGCTTCCTGGTGAGCTGGGGGGCATCGGAGCGGAGCTTGGCAGGACAAGGAGCGCTTTGAGTAGCCGAGGGAGGGAGGGGGTCAGGGTCAGGGAGGGGGAGGCCCAACTCGAGCTCGGGTGTGGAGGTGGGAGTCTGCGAGCCGGGGGTGGGGAAGGGTCGAGGAGCTGGCCTGCCGGAACGGGGGAGGGGGCCGGCAGAGAGGCCTTCGAGTCACCTGGGTAGTTGTTTGTTGCCATGTAACGAGGCACCCCCAAACCTGGCAGCTTAGAACAGTAAGTGTTTGTTATCTCCCATCGCTCCCGCGGGTTGGGAATTCCTGGAGGCTTGGGGGGGGTGCCCGTGGCCCAGGCTCTCTCTGGGGGGTGCGGCTGAGGCGTCGGCTGGGGCTGCTGCCATCTGAAGGCGGGCCCCGGGGTTGGAGGGCCCTCCTCTTAATATGGCCCACTCACATGGTGGGTGTTGGCCGGGGGCCTCAGTTTCCCTCCACGTGGGCTGCTTGAGTGTCCTCCCAGCACAGTGGCTGGCTCTCCCCAAGACACCCAAGCAGAAGCCATGACGTCTTTTATGGCCTGGCTGCGGACAGCCCGGCCCATCATGTCTGCAGGGACCTGTTAGCTGACCTGGGCGGCTCTCTGGTCAGGGGGAAGGAAGTGGATGGGGTGTGGATCCCGGGAGGCCAGCCGCATCTGGGAGGCTGCCTACCAGTCCCCTGGGGAGGAGGCCCTCAGGTCCCCCTCAGTCGTTGATTGACGAGACCACCTTTGAGCACCTCCTTAGTGCTTCCCTCACGCTGGGGGGCTCTTTGGGACACGCGAGGAGCCAGGATGCGGCCCTTCCCCTCACGGAGCTGCCGGTCTGTGGAGGGAGATCTCAAGCAGTGATAACCTACTAATGGAAAAGGAAAGTTCTGGCAACGTGAGAGCAGAGCACAGTCATGGTGGATTCAGGGAAGGCTTCCTGGAAGAAGAAACTTTCAAATCTGAGACCCGAGAAAGCCCCAGCTTCGGAAGGGGGCAGGGAGAAGAGTGTCCAGGCTAACGTGCGGGGAGCGTTGCTGCTTGTCGGCCGGAGTGGGCTTGTGTGTGCGCCTTGCTTCGTTTAGAGCTTCCAGGAGCCCCGTCTGTCGGGGGCGCCGTTCCCCAGGACAGACGCAGGCTCCGGGGCCGGACACTCTTGCGGAGTCACCTTAAGTGGCGGAACCAGGCTTTGGAATGTGGTGGTTTGGCACCAGAGCCCATGCTCTTAACCAGAAGTTACCAACTTCCTATAAAGGGCCGGGGAGGACAGAGTTGTAGGTCTGTTGGTTTGTTTGTTTGTTTGAGAGAGAGAGAGAGAGAGAGAGAGAGAGAAAGGATGGGGGAGGGGCAGGGAGAGAGGGAGGAGCAGACTCCCCGCTCAATGGGGAGCCCCACGTGGGGCTTGATCCCAGGACCCCAAGGTCATGACCTGAACTGAAGTCAGACGTTTAACCAGCTGGGCCACCCAGGCGCCCCCAAGGTTGTCAGTTTTGTGAGCCATTTCGTACGTAGCACAACGACCTCGCTCACAGTAGGAAGGCAGCCGCAGACTGACACTGGTGAGGCAGTGCTGGGTTCAAACTTGATTCACAAAAACAGGAGGCTGGATCTGGCCCCCAGGCCTAGTTGCAGACCCTCCACTCTTGCCCACCGTGTTTGTCTCTTGGGCCCAAGAGAAGGGCTTGTGCAAAGGGCCTGTGGTGAGAGAAAGGCAGGGTCCCTGGGAGATGACCTACCTGCAGGGTGTCTGGGGTCCAGACTGTGATGGGGAAGGCAGGCCGGTCGGACCGAGAGGTGGGCAGACCTAGGCACGGCCTCGAAGACCCAGTGTGGTGCTTGGGCTTAGTCCCGAGTGCTCTGGGGAGCCATGGGGGCTTCTGAGCAAGGTGGGGGTTCTGAGCAAGGTTCTGAGCCAGCTTGTGCTTTACCAGGTCCCTCCGCTGCATGTGATCACGGGGAGCCCAGAGACTGGGGAGGAGGTTGGGGCAGGACCTGGGTGGGAAGGGAGGGCCTGGACCAGGGCAGGGCTGTGGGTTTGGGGAGAATGGAATGAATTTCGGAAACGTTCAAGACCTGCAGGTGTGATTGGAGAGGGGAGGGACAGAGGTTAGGACAGTACAGGTTTCTGGCCCATGTGGGTGATGAGCCATCTCTGAGATGGAGACTCGAGGAGGAGAAAAGCATTCAGGGAGGTGCTGAGGCTATTTGAGATATCGTAGGCCGGTGTGAAATGCCCGTGGGCCGTCAGGGAGGCCGCTGGACTCAAATCAGCGAGGGTCAGTTAGTCTTGGATGTCACCTCCTCCCTTGCCCCGCAGGTATTTGATGTGGCCCCTCCTGGAGTTCGGAAATGCATCCTCTCCACCAACATCGCCGAGACCTCCGTCACCATTGACGGGATCCGCTTTGTCGTCGATTCTGGTAAGGTCTGCTCCCCGCCACCCCTCAGGCCCCAGAGAGAAGTGTGGGGTCTGGAGATGTGCAAATGCAGTGAGGGAACTCCAGACCGAAGTGGAGAGTGGGTGGGCCGTGGAGCCTGCCTCAGGGCCTTTGCACTCACTGCTGTCCCTGTCGAGAGCAGTCTTTCTCCAGATATCCACAAGGCTCACTCCCTCATCTCATTTAGGGCCTGCATAAATGTGTCCCCGTCAGAGAGGCCCACCTTGTCCATTTTGGTGATCCCCCCCTCACCTCTGTTGCTTCCCTCACGAGACCTATTCCTCTGAGCACGGGCCTTATATTTTATATCTGTTGATGTATTTCTTTTCAGTCTTCCCAGCTGGACTGTTCTCTGGGAAGTCAGTGTAGCACAGCGGTTGGGAGACACCGGGGCCAGCCTGGCTGTGTGAGCAAGGTCATGTCCTTGAGACTCTGTGTGTCCGTTTGCTCGTTTGTAAAATGACAGGAATGGCAGAGGCTCCCCCCGGGTTGTAAGGTGTCAGTGGGTGAATTCATCCCCCGGGTATTTTTGGTGGTTCCTGGCATAGAAAGAGCCCCCTGTCAGCAATGACCTTACTGAATCCAGGACACCGTCCGTGATAAAACATTCTGTAATTTTGCATACCATCGTGATTTAAAAATGCCAGCCACGAAATGGGGACGTGTCGTTGCTTCCAAGGTGCGTCCCGTTTTCAGAGACAATGAAAGCGGCCAGAGGTGGTCTTAGGGTTGATGATCTCTGTTCAGCCCTGTGAGGCCGGGGACAGTGTTTACAGCTGCACCCCATACAGATCCTGGCATACAGCAGGTGCCTAATAAGAACCGCTGGATGACCGGGCTTCCGAAAACACAGCTAAGAGACACGTGTGTGAAGAACAAAAGGCTAAGTCCGGGAAACGTCAGGGTCAGGGCCGAGGTACTGGGATAGAGGAGGGAGCGGGGGCGGCAGGGGCCGAGCCCAAGGTGGGGGCCCCCGTGGCTACTGCACCTGGTCTTCCGCCCCCACGCAGGGAAGGTGAAGGAGATGGGCTACGACCCGCAGGCCAAGCTGCACCGGCTGCAGGAGTTCTGGATCAGTCAGGCCAGTGCCGAGCAGCGCAAGGGCCGGGCCGGCCGCACGGGCCCTGGCGTGTGCTTCCGTCTCTATGCCGAATCCGACTACGACGCCTTTGCCCCCTACCCCGTCCCGGAGATTCGGAGGGTAGCGCTCGATGCGCTGGTGCTGCAGGTGAGGCCTGGGCCGGGCGGTGGGGGGCCCGGAGGCCCTCGGGTGGGACCCTCCCCGGGGTTCCAGGGCCAGGAAGGGCAGCAGAGCGCATCGCTTCCAAACGTCCGCTCCCTCGGCGAGGGCAGGATTGTTCCCCGGACCCACGGGCTCATGGGAAGAACCTCGGGGCCCCGTCAGAATGCCAGCAGCTGCGACACTAAATGCACCTGCAAGTGGCCCCTGAAATTGTCCGTACATCGTGGTCACGGCTCTTAGTTAGCTTTGCTTCGGTTGGGCTGCTGCGCCAGGTGGGCCCCCTCGCGGAGCGGCCGACACGCAGGACCTCAGTCCCCAGGGTGCTGGGCAGTTTCTTTCACGGTGGGGACCCAGGCCCCTTCCCAGTGTGGCCGGCGGAGGCGAGGGCACGCGGGGGAGGGCGTGAGGGCCAGGCCCCCACACTCACCTTGCCCCACTCAGTGCTCACCCCCAGGGCCTCTCCTCCCCGCGGGGGAGCCTGGCCGGGTGGGCTCTGGGCTCTGGGCTCAAGCAGAGGAAAGCTAGGTGGGGGACAGGTGGAGGGCTTCCCACAGCAGCCTCCCCTGGGCGGGAGCGGCCAGGGGCACAAACCAGCCCCCTTCCTGCAGGCAGTGCACCCCGATAGTTTATTAGATTTCATTTTTCAAAAATGCTGCTCGGGATCCGCCGTGTGAGATCCTGACCCAGGCCTGACCGAAATGGATGGTGGACCGTTTCACGTGTGGAGCGGTCCCCAGATGGGGAAGCGGCAGGCCCGGTTATTGAGGTGGGTCGGTGATGTCCTCTTGGGCTCGGGCTCGGTCTAGCCTTTTCCGTCTTGCGGCCCTCAGCGGCTCTGCTGGGCGCGGTGACAGTGGCTTGCCCTGCGGGCCGGGCACCGTTCTGGGTGTCGCGTGGATGGAACTGTCCGGATCCCCACAGAAACGAGGAGGGAGGTTGTCTCATCATTCTGATTCCTGGATGAGGAACCAGTCGCACAGAGAGGGGATTTAAGTAGTCCCAGGTGTCCCAGTGGGATTCCAGCCAAGGCTGTCAGCCTCATACATGCCGCCTGGCTCAGGGGGCTGTGGCCTCTCCGCCTCCTCTTCCATCGGAGGCAGATGCAACCACTGCCCCTCCTCGCGCGTCTCACTTTGAAGGCCCAGGGAACCTTTCCCTGAAGGCCCCTGGCCGATCTCCCGTCCCGTCTCGTCGGCAGCGCTGGGTCATGGGTGTCTCCTGGTTGACCTGGAGCTGCCTGGGGCCGTGGCCTTGGCTGAGTGGCTCAGAGAGGGGACTGCTGGCCCGGCTGCTCTTCAGAATCACCTAGAGAGCGTTCATAAAAACCGGCCTGTGCCTCTCAACCAGAGCTTCTGACGTAAGGGTTTTTTTTCCTGAGCCCTGTGTGTGCTTCCAGGGCAGTAGGGAGGGAGGTGGACCCAACCCAAACCACTGTGAGCCGAAGAGGATTTCATAAGGTCGTGCGTCCGTTGTGGGGGGGGTCGGCCTGCAGAATGACTGAGGACGACTTCTCTGCTGTGCTTGGCCTGCCAGTGGCCCTCTTCCCACCTCTGTACGGTGGCCTCCACGTTGGGAGTTTTAAGGTTGCACGTGTCTGTGATCTGTGAGCCCCCGGCTCCCCAGCAGCGGCCGTGGCCCCCACTCCTAAGGGACTCAATTGTCATTCCAGATGAAGAGCATGAGCATGGGGGACCCGCGAACCTTCCCTTTCATCGAGCCTCCGCCAGCAGCCAGCCTGGAAACGGCCATCCTCTACCTCCGGGACCAGGGGGCCCTGGACGGCTCGGAGGCCCTCACCCCCCTAGGATCCCTGCTGGCCCAGCTGCCTGTGGATGTTGTAATCGGTGAGGACGTCCTCTGGGGGGATCCCCCAGGGCGCTGGGGCGGCTGTGGGGACCACGCCCTGAGCCTGTACCTTCTCTGGGCTCCGTCAGCTGCGTCGCGAGCTCCCCAGACTGTTCTGGGCGCTGGGCTGCGGGAGTGGACTCACAGGTCTCTCTCTTCTGCACACCCTGTTCCCGGCTCCACCCGGCTGTCGGTGTCGTGAGAGCATCAGCACAGCCTGCCTCTTCCTCTTGCTTATCTCTGAGTCATCCCGGCCCCTTCTGAGAGGCTCGCTGACCGCTTGTATCCTGGTCTGATTTGTGATTTGTGACGTGCTAGAGGCCCCGCGGCTTACAGAGTATTCCCGGCACCAGGACTCCCTGTGGCACCGTTGGCCAGGCGTGATGCCCGCAGAACCTTCCGGCCGTGTTCCCAGCATTCAGGTCCCCATCAGGGCACCACCCTGAGCATCGGGGGAGACGGGGCTGGGGCCCACCGACCCTGGGGGCCTCTCAGGGTTGTGAAGATGGTTCTGCTTTAGGACACAGGGTTAGAGCCAGGGGGATCCGATCGGAGAAGAAAAAGAACATTCTGTGAGCACTGGCTGTGTCGGTGGGCCTTGTGTCATTTCACCCTCACCTGGTGACGGTAGGGCCTCTGGTCACCCGTCCTGTAGAGGCGAGGAACTTGGCCAGGGACAAAGACCTGCCCGCGGTGGGGCGTGACCCACTCCAGCCTCAGGGAAAGGCTGTCACTCGTCCAGGGTCACGCCGTGGGCAGAGCTGGGAGGCAGCCCCCAGCCAGGCGGACACTGTCGGTCCCCAGCCGGTGGCACGGCTGGTTCAGTGCTGGGAGGTTCTGGGCCCAGATGGCTCAGTCCCCCTTCCCCTGTGCCAGGTGGGGCGCCGAGTGCTTCCCCGGTGAAGCCCGGTTCGTTTTCGCAGCAGCCAGACGCCGCTGGTGGCCCGTTTGACGGGGAAACAGAGGCGCAGGGAAACGCGGGGAGTTGCCCAAGGGACAGAGCAAGAGGGCCCTGGGACAGCCTCGTTTCTTTGCCCTGCTTTATTTTGTGGGGCTAAATGTGTAACAGGAACTTTCCAGAAGGGCAGCCAAGGGGACCAGTGAGGGTGAGTCAGATGCGTGTCATACAGGCCGCTGCGCATAGGGTAGACAGGCGAGGGCCTGGGGGTGCAGACCAGGGACCTGCTGCTTTGGTGTCTCCCCGTCTTCCCTGCTCCCGCGCCGCCCCCCCCCCAGTCCCCATCTCCCCCAGCGTCCCCCCGCCTCCACCCTGATTTACACAAAGATGGCGGGAGAGGACCTGAGGCGGGCACAGGAGTCTGTGCTCACCGCCGTGCCGGGCAGGCTGGTTGGGCTCCCCCGGGAGTCCCCTTCTAGGGGGGCAGGCAGAGACCCATGGCAGGCGGAGCAAGTGCCCTGGAGGAGAACCAAGCCAGGAGGGGGCGCTGGTTGTAGAGGGGAGGGCCAGGCGGCCGGGGTTGGGGGGGGATGTGGCAGTGCTGCCCGCAGCGGCAGCCCTCACACCACGCCACCTGGTGCCTCAGGGGACAAGACTGCGGTCACCTCCGACCTACAGGGGAAACTGAGGCCTTGCCCAAGCTCACGTGCCTGTGGGCTTGATTCTGTGCTGTGGCTCCCAAGGCCCTTTGCGGGCAATGGAGGGGCGGTCGGGGCCGTCGGGGCCGAGAGAGGCTGGGGGGCGGCAGTCCCGGAGCCCAGAAGGCTCAGCTCGGTGTCTCCCCCACCCGCCAGGGAAGATGCTGATCCTGGGCTCCATGTTCCACCTGGCGGAGCCCGTGCTTACCATCGCGGCTGCCCTCAGCGTGCAGTCGCCCTTCACCCGCAGCGCCCAGAGCCACCCGGAGTGTGCGGCGGCGCGGCGGCCCCTGGAGAGTGACCAGGGGGACCCCTTCACGCTCTTCAACGTCTTCAATGCCTGGGTGCAGGTGAGGCCGGCGGCGGGGCCGCCCCATCTGCGACATTCTGTGGGGCAGGAGGAGGGCTGCTGCCCTGGCGAGGACCCCTGAGCCCTCTGTGGACCAGGGGCCCCGTCTCCACCATCTGCTCCCGTGGTTGAGGGACCAGCAGGCGCTGAGGCCCAGCCTCGAGGGGAGGAGGGGATTTCCAAAGCTCTGAATAAGACCACTGTCGCCCAGAGGAAGGCCCCCACCTTCCTAGGGTGGCAGTTGTGTATCCAGGACATGCTCTGGGCCTGGCCCTGTGGCAGGAAGTCCCAGGGACCATGACCTCCTAGAACAGGCTGTGATGGGCAGTCCAAGGGGCTAGGAGAGCCCCGAGGGGATGTCTGACCCCATGTGGTCTGGAGGGCTTCCTGTAGGAGGGCGCAGTGGTGCCAAGACCCGGAAGAACAACATGTGTGTCCCTGCCTCCTCTTTTCCCGGCGCTGGTGTTTGGGCCCGGGCTGAGGGTGGCTGGAGGGTGGGGTGTGGGTGCTGGCTCAGCCCCCATACCCTTCCCCAGCTGGCCAGGCCCTGACCCCTGCTGTCCGGTCTTCCACCCAGGTGAAATCCGAGCGGAGCAGAAACTCACGCAAGTGGTGCCGCCACCGGGGCGTAGAGGAGCACCGTCTGTACGAGATGGCCAACCTGCGGCGCCAGTTCAAGGTGAGGCTGGGGACCGGGGGAAGGGGAGGGAGTGTGGATGCACCACACCTTTCCTTCTCTGATGGAGCGATCACCCTACACCTTACACCCATCCTCGCAACCGTCACTTAGACGTGGGGTGGCCTGGGTCGGACACGGGTGGAAATCCAGGAGGGCTTCCTAGAGAAGCGGCCAGGGTCAGCAGTCACAGGCTATGTCCTCATGAAGAACCCTGCCGTCTGGAGCAGGGTGCTGAGCCCTGGGAGGCAGTGGGGGCCGATGGCTGGCCCTGCGTCCCTCACCTGGGCCCCGCCTGCCCCCAGGAGCTGTTGGAGGACCACGGGCTGCTGGCCCGGGCGCAGACCGTGACACCCGGTGACAGCTGCCGCCGCCTGCAGCAGCACCGGGAGCGTAGGGCGCTGTACCGCCTGAAGCGACAGCACGAGGAGGGCGGGGGGCGGCGGCGCAAGGTGCTGCGGCTGCAGGAGGACCTGGATGGTGGCTCCGGCGACGAGGACCCAGGGGCCGGTGACGGCGTGGACATCCAGGTGGGCACCGGCCGGGGCGCAGACAGGACCTGGCCCCCGCGCTCTGCGGCCCCCGGGGTCCCAGTGCCAGCCCCTCAGGACCCCGCCTTCCCCCCGCATTCCCTCTTCACAGGACGTGAAGTTTCAGCTGCGGCACAGCCTGGATCAGCTGCAGGCGGCCACCAGCTCGGCCCAGGACCTGACGCGGGGCCAGATGGCGCTGCTCAAGCTGGTGCTGGCCCGGGGCCTCTACCCACAGCTCGCCGTCCCGGACCCGTTCAACGGCAGCCGCAAGGACTCGGACCAGGTGGGCCTCCTCCAGGTGCTTTGTCACCTGGTGTGCCTTCCTGGCTGTGCTCGGCGCCAAGGACATGGGAACAGTCCCTGCCCTGCCCGCACAGGGCTCTAGTGCAGTGTGGGGGAGTCCGGCCGAGAGAGCAGAGGAAAAGGGTTGTGGGCAGCGGAAGGGTAGGTCCGAGGCCCTCTGTCACCTGCCGTCTTCCTCTGGCCTCTGCAGATCTTCCACACGCAGGCCAAGCAGGGCACCGTGCTGCACCCCACCTGCATCTTCTCCAGCAGCCCGGGGGTACTGCACACACAGGAGCAGGCGGCCAGGGGCGGCGAAGGGAGCCGAGGTACCAGGAGTCCAGGCGGGGAGAGAAAAAGCTCTTGGGAGGGGAATGAGGGGCAGGGGGGACGGTGACATCAGGTTACCCCCAGGCCGGAGCCTATGGTGAGTAGAGGGGACCTGCCCCGGGAGGCAACGTCCAGGTGCTTGGCGGGGCGCCTTGTGTGTGAGCTCGGGGACAACTCTTCTCTGTCCTCATTTGTAGACCAAACAACTGGGGTAAAATGTCAACATTAACCCCAGAAGGTAAGGTTTATATTTTAAACATTAAAGGTGGAATTTGAAACTTTTCTCTCAAATCTTTAACTGCCATAAATTCCTAGGCAGTCCATTTACTTCCTGTTAGTGTTTTTCTCCTTTATTTGGAAAAGTCCCAGACCCCAGCCAAGGAGAGAGTGGGGTGAGCCCTCGGTGGCCTCACCCAGCTTCCTGCCACCCTGTGTCTTCCGTCACCTCCCGTTGTGCTGGGATCCGATCCCAGACGTCATCTCGCTCAGGAGCGTATAAACGAGGGCCGGTGTTTTCACACTGACAACGCGGTTATTTTTTAACATGTGGGACAGCCCCTGGGGGGCCAGACCAGCTGGGGCAGGGGGCCCTGAGCCGCCCTGACTGTTCCAGGTGACAAGGACAAGATGAGCAGCAAGCACCAGCTCCTCGCCTTCGTCTCGCTGCTGGAGACCAACAAACCCTACCTGGTGAACTGCGTCCGCGTCCC
>CM053620.1:40817005-40837775 GCA_028646535.1 Procyon lotor | reverse complement strand
GAGCCTCTGCCTTCGGCTCAGGTCATGATCTCAGGGTCCTGGGATCGAGCCCCACATCGGGCTCTCTGCTCAGCAGGGAGCCTGCTTCCCCATTCTCTCTGCCTTCCTCTCTGCCTGCTTGTGATCTCTGTCAAATAAATAAAATCTTTAAAAAAAAAAAACACACCAAACTTTCTTTTGAAGCATAATATACAGAAAAGGGCACAGATCATAAGGGGACGACTTGGTGAATTTCCCCAGAACATGAAACACACCCGGGCCACCAGCACCCAGACAACCCAGATCCCCCAGGGCGACAGAGCCCTGAGCCCTCACACTGTCACCTGGTATTGCCCCTTCTAGAACCTCGTGAGAATGTTCTCTCTAGTGTCTGGCTTCTTTGGCTAACATCCTGGTGCGTGGAGCTGTGTGGTTTATTCATTCGGTCTTAAGAACTCATCACACTTTGTTTAATCTGTTCTTTTGTTGGTGGGCAGCTGGCCGGGTTAATGCCACTGTGAACACACAGTCCGTGTGGCTTTGGGTGAACCCATCCATGCCTTTTTGCGGAGTTCGCACCCAGAAGTGGTGTTGCTGGGTCATTGCATGCATACGGGTTCGGTGCTGGTAGATTTTTGGCAGTTGTCTTGCAAAGTTGTCACACCAACATGTGCTCCTACTAGCCATGCGTGAGACCTTTGATTAGCTATGCTGATATTTATTGTGTATTTATTGCAGTTGTACTTGCATTTTCCATGATGGCTCATGGTGTTGAGTATCTTTTCGTGGGCTTATTGGCCATTTGTTTATCTACTTTGTGTAATTTATATCCAGTATATTGACTCTTATAAAGGAACTGTCTTACTGATTTGAAGGAGTTCTTTATATCATGTATATAGTTTACAGGGAGCCTGCTGGCTCAGTAGATAGAATGGGCAACTTTTGATCTTGGGGTTGGGAGTTCAAGCCCCAGCTTGGGTAAGTATTATTATTACTTAATAATAAAAAAAAATTGGGCGCCTGGGTGGCTCAGTCGTTAAGCATCTGCCTTCGGCTCAGGTCATGATCCTGGGGTCCTGGGATCGAGCTCTGCATCAGGCTCCCTGCTTAGCCTGCTTCTCCCTCTTCCAATCCCCCTGCTTGTGTTCCTTCTCTGTGTCTCTGTCAAATAACATCTTAAAAAAAATAATTAAAAAAATTTTAAATATATGGTTTATATATTTATATAATATATATAGTTCTTTATATACTATATATGTCATGTGTATAGTGAATATTACCCCCAAGCCAACACTTCTTTAAATTTCTTCCACCCTATGACCTCATTTTAACTGGGTCACCTGTCAAGATCCTACCTCCAAATAAGGTCACATCCATAGGTCCTGGAATTAGGGCTTCAGTGTATCTTTTGGGGGGACACAACCCAATCCATATCACCCCCTCATAATCTCTGCATAGCAGCTCAGCGCAAAGCACAAACCTGACTCTGCCCTTTTTCTGCTCAAAATTTTTCCAAGACAATGGAATAATATCCTGCCATAAAAAGGAACGAAGCCCGGAGACACGGTACAACATGAAGGAACCTTGAAAACTATGCTGAGTGAAAGCAGCCAGACACAAAAGACACAAAATGTAGTGGTGGTGGGGGGGGAGGGTGTTTTGTTCAGGCTCTGATCTTGGAGTTGTGAGATTGGATCTACACGGGGATCACACTCAGCGTAGAGTCAGCTTGGAACAGACTCTCCCTCTGCCCCTCCTCCTCTCTAAAATACATAAATCTTAAATTTAACCTCTTCAACATCGGCCACAGCAACTTCTTTCAGGACATGTCTCCAAAGGCAAAGGAAAACAAAAGCGAAAATGAACTTTTGGGACTTCATCAAGATAAAAGGCTTCTGCACAGCTAAGGAAACAATCAGCAAAACAGGCAACCCACGGAATGGAGAAGATATTTGCAAATGACGCTACAGACAAAGGGCTGATATCTAAGATCTATAAAGAACTCCTCAAACTCAACACTCAAAAAACAGATAATCACGTCAAAAAATGGGCAGAAGACATGAACAGACACTTCTCTAAAGACGACATACAAATGGCTAACAGACACATGAAAAAATGTTCATCATCATTACCATCAGGGAGACTCAAATCAGAATCGCACTGAGATACCACCTTACACCAGTCAGAATGGCCAAAATCAACAGGATAGTAAACAAGTGTTGGAAAGGGTGTGGAGAAAAGGGAACCCTCTTCCACTGTTGGTGGGATTGCAAACTGGTGCAGCCACCTTGGAAAACAGTGTGGAGATTCCTCAAGAAATTAAAAACAGAGCTACCCTATGGGCCTGCAGTTGCACTCCTGGGTATTTACCCCAAAGAAGCAGATGCAGTACAAAGAAGGGCCACGTGTACCCCAATGTTCATAGCAGCAATGGCCACAATCGCCAAACTGTGGAAAGAACCAAGAAGCCCTTCAACAGACGAATGGATAAAGAAGATACGGTCCATATATACAATGGAATATTATGCTTCCATCAGAAAGGACGAATACCCAACTTTTGTATCAACATGGACGGGACTGGAAGAGATTATGCGGAGTGAAATAAGTCAAGCAGAGAGAGCCAATTATATGTGTGGAGCATAAGGGAAAACATGGGGGACATTGGGAGAAGGAAAGGAAGGGTGAATTGGGGGAAGTCGGAGGGGGAGACGAACCATGAGAGACTGTGGACTCTGAGCAACAAACAGGGTTTGGGGGGGATGGGTGAGCCTGGTGGTGGGTAC
The DNA here is from genome assembly GCA_028646535.1 of Procyon lotor. Lineage (NCBI taxonomy): Eukaryota > Metazoa > Chordata > Mammalia > Carnivora > Procyonidae > Procyon > Procyon lotor. The sequence goes on along the minus strand of CM053620.1, from coordinate 40,835,013 downwards.
TGAGGAGGGCACGTATTGCATGGAGCACTGAGTGTGGTGCATGAGCAATGAATCTTGGAACACTGAAAAAATAAAATTAAAAAAAAAAAAAAAAGGCCATATAGATTTCATTTCTATGAAATGCCCAGAACAGCAAATCCATAGAGCCAGAAAGTGGATTAGTAGCATCTGCATTTGGGAGCCGGGGTGGTGGGAGAGCGGCTATTGAAGGGTAAAGGTTTCTTTCTTGGGGTAATGACAATGTCCTACAGTTGATTATGGTGACGGCTGCACAGCTCTGCGACTAGCCTAGAGCCATCCAACTGTGCGCTTTGAATGGGAGGGTTTTAAGGTAGGGAATTTTATCTCAGTAAAGCGGTTGCAAACAAAAACGCCTTCCCCGGCTCCCCAGCGCCCCCTGGAGGGAGCCCAGGCTCACCGCCTGCCCCGCACTGACGGACGCCCGAGCTGGAATGACCCAGAGCGGCGCTGTCCTGGGAACAGAGCCCCCCGGAGCCTACGAAGCCACACGCAGAGAGACACCGCCGTAGACTCATTCAGGGCGGCCCCCAGTGACAACGGAGACCCGCTTAGCCACACAACCCCCGCCCCCAGACTCAGGTAGCGACGCCCAGAGTCTCGGAATCACAGACACACGAGCTGGACCGAGACCCGGCGTGACAGACGCAGCCGGGGAGCCGGACATTCGTCGGGGACGCGCGCGCCGCGCAGGGACGGGCTCAGCCGCCCGCCGCCCTCCCCCAGCGCACGGCCCCGCGCGGGCGCCTCGCAGAGCCCACGGGGTCCCCATCTCCCCGGGCCCGAACCCGGGCGGCCGCTGCTCCCTCACCCCAGGAAACGGGGGAGGTATTTTTAGTTACAGTTAACCTCCCGCCCAATTTCCCTCCTCCCCGGTGGCACATCCAATTGGTTTAATTAGAGAGGATTCAGCGAGAGCATTTCCAGTCGCCGAGCAGGTGGAGGGGGAGGGGAGTGTCCCTCCCCCACTCGCCCGCGTCCCCCCATTCCGCCCCCCACCCCGCCGGGCCAGCGCGGGCCTCCCCCGCCCCCTCGGGCCGACCTCAGACCTCCGCCCGCTCCCTCCCCAGGACCCTCCCCCACCTGCCCTCAAATTGGGGCCCGGGAAGTCCTTCCCGCTCTCTATTCCTGGGCCGCCCCACCTCAGTCCCGCGGAGTCTGGCGGGAGGTAAACACGAATCCGAGTCACCAAAGTCATATCTAACACAGAGAATAGTTCATGTGAGGCCCTTTCAAAATCACAGACTCTTAGAATTATATATATATTTTTAAATAGGAGCCCGGGCGGGCGGAGTGGTTAGTTAGCCCACACTCTCCAACTGTGTGACCCTGGGCCCCCCAAGTTCACCTCTCTGGGCCTCAGTCTCCTCATCTGGGAGATGGGGACAGAGAGCACACGTCCCTAGAGGTAAGGGTGAACCCCCAGGCACAGCAGCTAACTCCCACCCCCACCTTGCTCTCCTATTTAAGACCTCCTGTCATCTCGCAGTCTAAACAGTGCCCTCATCTGCTCCGCTCTTTGTGGGGGTCCCCCCCGCACTAGGACGCCAGCTGAGGACAGGGGTCTTCACCTTGCTCACGGATGTGCCTGGAGAGTGGACTGCAGACCCCGGAGACACCTGGGGCCTGAGTGAATGAGGCTCAGCTGCCTGCCTCCCTAACCTCTTGTCCCCCGGGCACCTGGGGCAGCTAGGGCTGAGGTTCAAGCCAGTAACAGAAGAGGCGAATTAGTGACCGGGAGAATTCCAGGGAGGGGACGTTAGGAGGAAAAGGGATGGGACAACGAAGGAGTGGCAGGCAGTCGGAAGGGAGGGGAGGTGCCTTGGTTTGGCGACTTCTGAATGTTTGCCGAGGTGACTCTGAGCCAAGGAAGGTGACGCAGGGCAAAGGGAGCGGCCAGGACGGAGGCGCAGAAGGGGGACTGAGCTATTTGCCACAGACAAGGCTCCAAACCCAAGCAACTTACAGTTTGCACTGAGCGCCACGGCGTCTTGGGAACAAAACAGCAGGATCGGCAGTCCCTGGGACTGGAGCTGACCCGGGAGAGAGATTTGAGCCACGTTCACCTTGTCGAGGAGGGTGAAGGCCTCTGGGTCACAGGCCTCATAGGGCCTCGGTTTCCGGGTTTGCATTAGGAGGCTCCAGAGGCTGCTGTGTTAGGAGGTGCGTATGTGAGGGGCTCCCGGGTGGCCGGGTCAGTGGAGCCCCGGACTCTTGATTTGACTCAGGTCAGGATCCCAGGGTAGTCAGACGGAGCTGAGAGCCCGGGGCAGGATGGCTGGGAGTCTGCTTGTCCCTCTCCCTCTAGGCCGCCAGCCGCCCTTAACCCCTCTGCCCTGCCCCTGCCCCGCCCCTACCTGCCCCTCACACGCATGCTCTTTCTCTCTAGAATAAACAAAATTAAAAAAAAAAAAAAAAAAGAGTATGTGAGTGCGTTGTCTTAGGCGTTTGAACCTGGGCCCCGGGGGTCTCATGCCTCCAAGCTCAGGTCTGTTCAGTCTTGAGCAAAATGAGGATTTGAACCCGGGCAGGCTGGGCTAGAGTCTGGGTTCACGGCCTCCCCGCTGTGCAGCCTGGCGGTCTGAGTGTTTCCAAGGACAGCCCCGGGTTTGTGTCCCATGGGACGCACGAAAAAAGTCATCTTGGAGCCACAGTGTGGGAGATCGGTGCAAAAGGGGCCGTTTTTCTTCATTCCCTCCCCGTGCCCCCATCTCTCGAGCTGTGAGTTTGCGGCCCCCCATCCCCGCCCTGAAACGGGTGGAGTCTCTGTCTCCTCCCTTGAATCTGGGCTGGCCTTGAGATTTGTGGCCAAGAGAATGCAGCTGGGACGACCAGGCGTCAGACCTGAGCTGGGGCCTCCGGAGACCTTGGGCCCTTCTGTTCTTTCTTGAGGGCCAGCTGAGACAACCTCCTTGGCAATGTCACTCCTGTCACCCCGGCTGCCGGCCAGCAGAGCCCTCTTGCTGACCGGTCTCCGGCCACAGATACACAGCAGAGTCCTGTTGAAGTCACGGGAACTGCCCAGCAGAGCCTAGTTAGGCCATAATGAGCTAAAAAAGATTGGCCTTTTGAACCCCAGAGCTTTGGGAGGGTTAGGCAGGAAGAGCTCACTGATGCCGAGTGCCTGGGGATAGTGAGGATAGAGTGTCAATTATCGGGACACCTGGGGGGCTCGGTCGGTTAAGCGTCTGCCTTCAGCTCAGGTCATGATCTCGGGGTCCCAGGATCGAGTCTCACGTCCGGCTCCCTGCTCAGCGGGGAGTCCGCTTCTCCCTCTGCCGCTCCCCCAGCTTGTGCTCGCTCTCTGAGAAATAGATAAATAAAATCTTTTTTTAAAAAAAATAGTATCAATTATTATAATCGGTGATTGGTGAACTTCAAATTGATGAGAATTTGAATCTTGAAAGAGACACAAGCACTCAGATCGGTGGCTTTTTGTTTTTAAGATTTTATCATCAAAAAAAAAAAAGGAGAAGACGTCAGTGAAGGGAGGTAGGGGAGAGAAGGGGCGGGGAGTGGGCTGGGAGGAGGAGGGGACCTCTCCCAGATGGCAGATCCTGCTGACCCTCCGTCCCTGACCCCCCCAGCCCACTGCCAGTTCCTTCTCTGGCCTGGAGGCGGGGGACCCCCAGCCACCATCTTCTGAAGACCCGGGCCCAGGATCTCAGCTTGGGTTCCAGGCAGAGGTGAGGGCAGAAGCGGAGCACAGGGTCTGGGGGCCTTGTCTTTGTCCTCGAGAGACCCTCGAGTGGGCACTCAGGCCCCCATGTCCCGGTGGGGCCCCAGGGAGGTAGGCATTGCGTTGGGGACCTTGGGAGGTGGGGTCCTGAAGTCAGGGGGCCAGGCGGGGACCGGAACCAGGTGAGCTTGGTGGTCACAGTCCGGAGGCGGGGGTCTGTGGAGAGGGGATGAGAGGCCAAGTCAGGACGTGGGGAGGGGTCGGGCCCCACATCAGCCCCACAGTGAGAGGAATGCAGGGGGAGGGAGGTAGGGAGGGACGCAGAATAGAAATAGAGGCGGCAGAGAGAGAGATGAAAAAAAGAGACAAGACCATTAAGACCAAGAAAGAGAAAAGAAGACAAGGAAAGAGAGAGACTGAGAATGCCCTCCACCTCTTCTGAGGCCCCGTGACACTCAGACCAGGCCACATCTGTCCTCGGTTGGTCGGGGAAGAGCTGAGACCCCTACCGACCTGCTAGGCCCTGGACAGTTATGTCCATCTCTCCTTCCCAGGCTCCATGCCTAAGCCCTCTTGGGTCTCCACTCCCGTCTCCCAGCCTTTCTGTTGGCCCCGAGTTCATTCTCACCCCTCCAGCCTGCCACTGCCAGTCCAGCCCAGGCCTCCTGCCCCCTCATTGGTCTGGAGACAGTGGTGACAGGGGCAGGGGGATGTCTCATAGCCTAGAGTCTGCTAAGTGCACTGGGCCACTGGGCCTTTGCATATGCTATTTCCTCCTTTCCTGCCTCACTCCTTCTGTTCTCCCAGTCTCAGCTCCCAAGTCCCCTCTTCCAGGAAGTCTTCCCTGAAACACCCGGCCTGGATCTGATGCCCCCTCTGGGCCCCCCCAGTTCCTGGGTTCCCTCATCTCAGCCCTGTCCACTTTGGGCATCACTGTCCCAGGACAGGTGTGTCTGCCCCACTGGACAGTGAGCCCCGTGAGGGCAGGGCTGGGCTCTCGTGGTCACTGCTATGTCCCCAGCACTACCCAGCCCAGGGCCAGGCACAGAAGTGCTCAGGAAGTGTGCATTAAATGAAGGACTTCATCTACAGGGCACTAGGGAGCCACAGAAGAGTTTTAACTCAGAGAGAGTCAAGGTCTGATTTGTGTTGTAGAAATTGCAGGCAGCCTCTGAACCCTGGGCCTTTGCAGACACTATTCCCTCTACTTTTCTGAGCTCAGGGGACCTGCACAAGTGAACTCTTCTTTCCGAGCATCAAATGTCTCATCTGTAACACGAAAATAATAATTTCTCCCTCTTGGGGGTTTTTATGAAGACTAAGTGGGAAGATGCCCTAAAGTCTTAAGACCTGGGAGAGTAAAAGAACATACCCTACTCCCTTGCCCGCCCCCAACTTCTCCCCAGTGGACTCCTATTCATCCTTCAATGCCCTACCCAGAAGTCACTTCCTCTATGAAGTCTTCCCTGCTATCTCAGAGATGTCTCTCTCCTCTGAGCAAGCTCTTTGTTGCTCCAGCTATTGCTCTGGACTGTCATTCCTTCCTGATGTTCGCTTCCTCCAAAGCCCAATCTTCTCAAGAGTACGACCCTGTCGGAGACTGGTCAGGATATGGAATGAGGGTTTCACACATGCTGCAGGTGTATGAGTGAGAAGGTGTGCGGATGATGAGGGGGTGGGCAGGTGGGTGGCGGAAGGTATGGAGGGGGACATATGAGTGGGCGGATCAGTGTGGACGTGGGTGGATGAGTGGGTGGGTGGGGGGACCGATGTACGTTTGGATGGATAGTGGGTAGGTGGATGATTGATGGACGGACACATACAGACGAATGAATGAGTGGGTGGATGGATGGAGGGAGGGATGGAGGGATAATTCATCTTCCCACTCAGCCTTGGAGAACCCCCCGTTCAGGGACCCATGCTGGCCCTGCTCTACGTGGGCCCAGTATTGGAATCCGGTCTTACCAAGGTTTGAGATCCACACAACCCCCAGCCCAGAACCCCGAGACATGGGACACTCACACTTGTCCTGAATCTATAGATAATGCCACTCTCCTTCTAAGTTCAAACTCATTCCCATCGATCCTGGAAGACAAAAGAGGAGGGTTGTGGGTCTCCCCCCGACACCCCCATAGTCCCCTAAATCCTTCCCACCTTCTCCCTCCCCAGGGGATCCCTCTATCAGGACAGACTGGGCCATCATTTAAGAAAGCACTAGTCCTGGGACGCCTGAGTGGCTCAGTCTGTTGAGCCTCCAATTCTTGGTTTCAGCTCAGGTCCCCATCTCAGGGTCGTGAGATCGAGCCCCACGTTGGGCTCTGTGCTCAGCGCGGGGTCTGTCTGTCTCTCTTCCTCTGATGCTCCATCCCGACCCCGCCCCCCACCCCGCTCGCGCGTGCGCGTGTGTACATGCATGTGTGTGTGCTCGCTCTCTCAAATAAATAAATAAATAAATAAAATCTTAAAAAAAAAAAAAAAAGGACTAGTCCTTTAAGGAAAAGTAGAACCTCCAATGGATGGGCAGAGCCTGGAGGAAGCAAACTCAGCTAAGAAAATGTGGGCATCTGGAAATCTGTAATTGCCCTCCAGCTCCAGTTATGCAAATGAGGAACTGTATTATTCATGAGCTTAATCCCAGAAGGTGGGGCATCTTCCTTGAGGGAGGGGCCAGGTGGGCTGGGGGCAGGGGTTAGTTAAGGGGTGGGGACTCACCTGGAGGCCTGACAGTCCGGTGTGCCTGAGCTTCTGCGTAGCCCCCCATGGGCTGGCCCTCTGGGCTGAAGGCTGCACTCTGCCCTGGGAGGGAGGGTGAGGGTGCAGGGTGAGCCCCGGGATATGCGCAGGTCCCCGCTTTGATACTCCCCGGGGAACATTAGGCCCTCTCTCCCCATCTTCTCCCTGTACCTGTGCGGTTGGATTGATCGATCATTGGCTGCACGATGCGTCTCCGGGCGTTAATGAACCTGGGAGGAGGTTATGGAGACCGAGGAGGGTGTGAGGAGGGAGAAGGAGAGAGGCCGAAATGAACACACGGGAGCAGGAGCTGGAAGGAGAGGTCCGGGATAGGGGAGGGGAGGGGAGGGGCGGGGCTCCCGGGGCCTCTGGGGCCTGGTTCAGCACCGCGGACAGCACCCGGCCTCCCACACGGCCGCCTGGGGACCCGCACAGGCCTCCTGGGTTACTCACCAGTTGTTGACCTGCAGGATGGTGAGCCCCGTGTCCTGTGCCAGCTGTTTCTTCTGCTCCTCCGAGGGGTATGGGTGCTGTGGCCACCAGAAAGAGTCACCCTGCCTGCCCAGCCGCCATCTGACCCCCAGGGGGACGACCTGGGGACTCAGCTCGTCTCAGCTGCTCCAGGCTTCCCCAGGGCTCAGTGCAGGGAAGCGGAGCCAAGCTTTGGGCAATTATGCCTTTGGGCACCCCCACCCCTTCCAGCAATCAGAGGCTAATCGGCCAGCCCTCATTAGGGAGACCAAAGCTCAGTGTGGGGGCTCCAACACCAAAAGGAGGCAAAACCCAGCCCGGCCCTGTCTGAGTCTCTGTCAGGGTCCCCGTGCCTGTCTCTCGCTGCCCGGGTCTCCATCCCTCTGGGACTCAGTCTCTCCCTGACTCTCTTCCTGTCTGTATTTTCCCCGGCTCCCCCCACAAGGCAGCATGTTGCACTGGATAAGGCGAAACTGCCCGCGTCCGAACCCACTTCTGGCGAGGAGACCTCCAGGCTCCCAGTCTGCAGAACGGAGCCTCGAAGCCCCACCCTCACCGGCTGTTTGGTGAGGACTGATGGGGGAGGGTGTGAATGGGTGGTGGGCTGGGGGCAGGACTGAGGGAGTTCAAAGCCCCAGGGGCACCTGGCAGGCAGCCAGAGCTCGTGATGCTTGCTCTTGCCAGCCCCCTCCCCTTGAGATGTGCCCTCAGTATCTCCCCCGAGCCTCGGTCTCCCATCTCTGGGTGGGTCTCTCAGTCTCTGTGCGGCCATCCGTGTCCCTCTCTCTCTACGCCCGCCCTGCACCGGGGCCCCAGAGCCCTCACCGAGAGGTGCTGGAACAGCCAGGCTCTCATGATGTTAGTAGCCACCTTGGGGAAGATCCCTCTCTTCTTATTCCGCCGCCGCTCCTGGTCCAGATCCTCGTCCTCTCCCCCGGAACTGGGAGAGGCCACGCTTGTGTCTAGTCCGTCTCCTGAGGGAGGACAGGCAAGCTGTGTTTGTGGGTAGTGAGCGGGGAGATCAGAGGGGCCCAGAACCCTCACCCAAGAGACCACACCCGTTGTCCTTGCGCCTCTGGAAGTCCTACTTGCGGTCTGACTTCAATCCTCAGACCGACTCCCACATTTCCCCTCCATCTCCCAGGCTTCTTACCTTGGTCACTGGAGTTGTCCCCACTCTGGGAGGCTAGGCCCCCACTGGATGGACCCGGGGTCCCCAAATGCACAGACCCGCTGTCCTCATGGTCTCTAATCCATGTGTTATTCTGGAAAACAAGAGCTGAAGGTCAGTGCCAAGGCTTGGGTGCCCTGTAGCACAGCGGCTGAGACCATGGGCTCTGGAGCTGGGACACCTGAGTGTAAAGCCTGTTCCTGCTTCTTCCCTGGCTGTGTGACCTTGGGTGAATCGCTTCACTTCTCTGCGCCTCTGTTTCCTCAACTGGAAAACAGGACAACAACTATCCCCACCTCACAGAGTGTGGAAAGGAATCGGTGAGTTCACATAAAGACGTGTAGCAGTCGCCCCATGAACATGAGCTTACACAGATCCATGGCACCTTAGCCAAAATCCTTGAGGGCCAGCAATGCTTCAGAATTCAGAACTTTCCACAATTTTTTTTTTTTAAGATTTTATTTATTTGACAGTGAGAAACACAGCAAGAGAGGGAACACAAGCAGAGGGAATGGTAGTGGGAGAAGCAGGCTTCCTGGTGAGCAGGGAGCCCGATGCGGGGCTCAATCCCAGGACCCCGGGACCATGACCTGAGCTGAAGGCAGACACTTAACGACTGAGCCACCCAGGCGCCCCTCCACATTTTAATTTTTTTGAAATTTATTTTTAAAAGTAATCTCCAGGGGCACCTGGGTGGCTCAGTGGGTTAAAGCCTCTGCCTTTGGCTCAGGTCATGATCTCAGGGTCTTGAGATAGAGCCCCAAGTCAGGCTCTCTGCTTGGCAGGAGCCTGCTCCCACCACCCCCCCAACCCCACCTGCCTCTCTGCCTAGTTGTGATCTCTGTCAAATAAGTGAATAAAATCTTAAAAATAAATAAATAAATAAATAAATAAATAAATAAACAAACAAACAAATAAATAAATAAAATAAAGTGATCTCCAACTCATGACCCTGAGATCCAGAGTCGCTCACTCTACTGCCTGAATCAGCCCTGGGCCCCTAGAACTCTGTTTGTAGACAGTAAATCTGCCCACATACTGTGTATTTCATGACACTCCCAGCAGGGTCTGGGGCTCAACCTCGTCATCAGACTCATTAACATTTCTGCAGCAAAATGGATGAATATTTAACTAAGTGGAATAAATAAAGGCTATAAATAGCCTCTCATTAGTTCAGGTCAGACTTTGCTGCTGAATGAGTTTGCACTAAACTTACCGGGGATAAAAAACAACTTTCGGTTTTTGGAGATGGGTGGGGGGGTGTCTCTGAATTGCAGATGGGGGGGTTCGGGCTGTCTTTCTTTATCTAGACTCCCACACACTTTGAAGAACTGGACAATGCATTAGATCAGCCCTGGCCCCAGCTCCATGTCCTAGGGAGCTGACACACTGTGTTAAACTCTCTTTGTCATTCAGTTTAAGGTTCAGCTCAATTGGGGCGCCTGGGTGGCTCAGTGGCTCTGCCTTCGGCTCAGGTCGTGATCTCAGGGTCCTGGGATCGAGCCCCGCATCAGGCTCTCTGCCCAGCAGGGAGTCTGCTTCCCCCCGCCCCTCTGCCTCTCTGCTTACTTGTGATCACTCTCTGTCAAATAAATAAATAAAATCTTAAAAAAAAAAAAAAAGGTTCAGCTCAATTGCTGGGAGGCAGACTGGGTGGATTACAGCTCTTGTTGGCGCCCAGAATACCCCACCTGCCCTGATAGCCCTCCACCCTGCCCTGCTTTGTAAGCAGCCCTCCCACCCCCCAGCCCCCCATGGCCCACCCTGGGTGTATCATCTGTATCCTGGGGGGTGGGGGCGGGCTGGAGATGCCACAGCTCAGAGAAGGTTTCCCCAGGTGTGGCATGTCTGTGTGGAACCGTGCGTTTGAGTGCATGGTGGATGGGTGTGCAACTCTGGGATCATCAGTCGGAAGGGTTTCGATCTTAGCTGCAACGGTCGCCTCGGGCTCTTCTAGCGCAAGGTCTGATGGCACGCTGTGGGTGAGTGTCCACAGCGGTGCGCCCGAAGCTGCCTTGAGACTGTGGTGTGGTCCGTGTCAGTGCGCTCACGCCTGTGTCCCTCTCTGAGATGGCCAGGTGGCTGTACGGGACCATCACGAGGCCACGGCGTACTAAGTTTGCGTCTGTTGTTCGAGGGGTGGGTTGTCTTCTCTGTGAAGCGGTGTGTGTGGTTACCACGCGGGCGGCTTCGCGACTACACCAGGCTGGATGACTGTCACGGGTGAAAACGCAGGATATGGCCATGCCGCTGAGCGGGGCTCTCGCTGCGCATGTGCAGACTGGGGGTTGTGGGTCAGAGGGCCCCCGAGGCCCGTTTGGGACTGCTGTGTGCAGCCTGCCCGTCTGTGCCGGGGTACGGCCGGGCGCCTCCACCTGGGGGCAGGTGTGACCTGGGTCAGGCTCTGCGCTACTCTTACGTGACCGTCAACAAAATGGGTCCATCTGCACCCGGGGCGGGGGGCTGGGGCGTGGCATGGGGCGTGGGTACCTGCTGCGGTCCGGCTGTCACGTGGTGAGGGTAGCACGTGTCTGCGTGTGCGCAGGCCCTGTGCTCGTGCCGCCCCGGGTTTTGGTGCATCGGTGTCCGAGTCTGGGTGGCAGGATCGGGGGCCGTTTGGCTCCGTCTCCGTCGGGGTGGCTGCTGCTCTACAAGTGCGGGTCTCTGTCGGGCTGTGCGATGTATGACGCTGCTCTGCGGCTGGGACGCGTGTGTTTGAGTAGGTGGGACATGCGCTCACCCGGCCGCGAGTGAGAACGGCTGGAACTGAATTTGCGTGGCAGCGTCTGAGGCTATGTGGGTGCAGTGGAGTCTGAGCGTGTGCGTGTGTGCGCATGCGCACGCACTGCCACCCGGCTGCGTCCCGGTCTGCGCAGCTGCTGTTGCGTCGTTGGCGCATGCCCAGTGGTCAGGCGTGGCTGGCTGAGGCTGGTGGGGGGGTAGGATTGGGGGGGGCGCCCTCATGCTGTAGCCTGGCCGCATCTGCTCACGGCTTTGGTTGTGGAGTGATGCCTGGTGCCCCAGCCCCTTGATGGGGTGCCCACCTGATCCGGGAGGCTGGGGCAGGAGGCCGGGTAGTCCTCAAGGTCCTCCCTGCAGCCGCCATCCCGATCCTCGATGACCAGGTCGATGGGCATCTTTCCCTTGAGGCAGGTGATGTAGCGGTGACAGAAGTTGTCGCACAGGTCGTGGACCTGAGGGGGCACCGGGGTACTGGGGGGGCCACCCGGGGGCCAGGGCTGGGGTGTACAGGGATGGGGACAGCATTCTGCTCCAACTCCAGTGGGCAGAGGGGCCTGAAGGCGGGGTGGAAGGGGTGAGAAGGGGAGAGATGGGGGGCAAGCGAGGGTGTGGGGGGAAGCGAGAAGCACTCACCTTCTCCAGCTCCAGCAGGTGGAAGCGGAGCACCTGGATGGCCTGTATCATCTGAAAAGGGAGACAGGAAGAGACAGAAGGGAGAGAGGGAGGGATGGAAGGAGGGGAGAGGGGAGGGAAAGAAAGAGAAAGGGGAGAAGGACAAGAGGAGGAGGAGGAGGGAGGAGAAAGGAGAGAGAGAGAGGAACAGAGTGAGATAGAGTGACAAAGACAGAGGAGAGGCAGAGAGGGAAAGGACCACAGGGGCAGAGAGCAACAGGGAACAGAGACAGAGACCCAGAATTAAGTGAAGATGGAATGCCAGAGAGTCAGAGACAGAGAAAGAGAAGCAAGAGGTGGAAGAGACGGGAAAGGATCCATCGCAAGAGAAGTGAATGAACGTCTGCTATAATAAAAATGCGCCATCCTTTGCCTGCTTGCCCCTTGCTCCATTTCCCACCCTCTGACTGTAAACTACATTTCCCAGAGTCCTTTGCCAGAGAGGTCAGCCTATAGGAAGCCCTGGCCGCGAGCTGGAAAGCAAAAGAAAGGGAGAAGCCGGGGTATTTCTCCTTCCCTCTCCCTCTCTTCTCTCCCCTTTGCCCTTTGCAGCTGCGTCCCTGTTCTGTGCCAGGCACCATTCTAAGTGCTTGACTCTTATTAGCTCATTATATTCTCACAGCAGCCCTACGAGATAGGAATTGCTACTAGCTACAGAAGAGGAAAGCGAGGCACAAGGAGATTCAGCTACTTGTTCTGGTTCACAGAACTAGTGTGTGGCGGAGCTCCGATCTGACCTCAGGCCATCAGTCCTGTTCTCAGACTCTAGGCTATACTCATTGCAAATGGGCAACAGTTATCATTGTTTGAGAATGTGAGTCAGGTGATCTCCTGTCTGCTTCCACAACCAACCCCAGGGCTATGGAGGGGTGGGACAGGAAACCCCTGCAGAGGAAAGAGCATTGGTAGGGGAACAGGTCTCACCAGGTTGTCCAGCTCCGGGTTGGAGGAGAAGAGGGGCCTCTCAGAGCGGACCTGGGAGGAAGAGAGAGACCAGGGAGGGTGCGTCCTGTCTCCTGCTCACCGCCCCCTCGCTGGCTCTCCTGGCACACAGCAGATGGGGGTGCCCACCTGCTTGGCAAAGGCAGCAATGTCCTCGTTGAAGGAATCGGAGGAGCATACGTCACCACCTGGAGGTGTGCCCAGCCCAGTCCCGGCCCCATCCCGGGGCGAGCACGTGGCCAGTTCACATTTCTCAAAGACCAGGGCCAGCAGCGGGAAGAGCGGGTGTCTGGGGGAAGCAGGAGAGAAGGTTCACGAGGGGACGGCACGGGATGTGCGGAGGATGGAGCACCTGGGAGAGGGACAGAAGACCCAGGGGAAGAGACGGAGAGACCAAGCAGAGCGAGAGGCTCGGAGACACAAAGAAAGGTGCCCGCATCCCAAGACCCCACAGAGCCTTCAGTCCTGTCCCCACTCACCCGTAGATCTCATCCTTCTCTCTCCTCAGGCCATCACTGTCCAAGCCCGGGGGCTGGGGTTGGGGAGGCCGGTGGGGGCCATAGGGCCCAGGGGCTCTTGGTGCCGGGGCCACTGCCTCCGAGAAGCCAGCCAGGACTGCGGTGCTATCCCCGATGCCTGGGTAGTGGGGCAGCTCATCGTACTGGGGGAGGTGAGAGGGGGAGAGCCCCAAGGAGACATCAGGAAACCTCCCTGCCCTGGCACCCAGGAGAGGTCCCTCCCTGTCCTCCCGAACCAGCCCTTTCGTTCCCGGGTCTGAGCCCTGCCACCTTTAGACCAAGGACATCCTGTGGTGCTGTCTGGGTGGGTCTGAGAGCCCTGTCCCACAGTCATCTCTTAACACCCCTGGCCTATGAAAAATGTTCTATCAGAGATTCTTGATGTGCGGGCAGGAGGGACCGGAGGACAGAGACTGACCCAGGTCTCAGGTCTGAGGGTCAGGGATCAGCTGATGGTAACTCCCAGCTCCTCCCAAAGTGAGGAGGGGAGGAGGGAGAAGAGAGAGCCACGGAGACTAGGCCAGAGAGACTAGGAACGAGATACAGAGATATAAATGAGAGAGGGGAGGAAAGAGCAGCATGGAGGAGAGAAAATACAGGGGAGAGAGGGAGAGAGGGAGAGAGAGAGAGATGCTCACTCATAGAGACTTCCCATAAAAGCAGCGTGTCATTTATGCATAAATGTATGTCTACACTGTCCCCCACTTCAGTTGCATCCCACAGTTGTCAAAGAGACACATCGAGCTCTGCCTTGACAACCTGTCACACCCCATTCACCATGTGAATCTGCCCCCTCCCCCGCCACACACAGAACCAAACACCAGGCACAGCAATGGGGGAATGAGTGGGTGAAGGAATGAATGAGGCATGTAGCGCATGCGTGAATGAATGAATGAATGAGGCACGTAGCACAGCGCCTGGCACACATTCCAGAAACACTTGTTGAACGGAAGTGTAAGCCTGCACAACCCACTTGTGCGATCTGCCCCACAGCAAACCACTGTCATCACAAAAGCACGCGCCCTGGGGAGGCCAGAGGGGCCTGAAACCACCCGGGTTGGTTTCAAACCCTCTCCTTGGGCTTGAGCAAACAGGCTCAAAGAATCAGACTCAAACAGAAGGATGCAGGCATTCCTGCCCTGGGTCGCCCAGGCCCCTGCCCCTGGCGGGCAGGCGTGCGCCAAGGGCTCTGTGTGTTTATGTCCCTCTCTCGGTCCCTTTCTCTTCCTCCTCTCCTCTAACTTCTCCTGAGCCCAGAAGTTGAATCCAACTGTTCCCTGCGGTTCCTCGAACATCCTAAGATGTGCAATGGGGTCCTCACAGCCTGCCGCGTTCCCAGCCCCCCTCCACCCCCAAAGATGCATACTCACCCCCTCGCCTGATCTCTGATCGCCCCATCCCCAGGATCATAGAAGAGAGAATCCCTCGGCCCAGCCTGGTGAGACCCCCCCCCACCATCCCCACCCCTAATCCTCAGGAGGACTCAGAACAAAAGTAGACAGGGGAGGAGGAGTGGGGAGGGCAGAAGAGGAAGGAGGGGGTAGGAGAAAGGACTTGAGATGGAGCAGGAGACTCAGGGGTGGAGGGTGGGGGAGACCCGGGGCAGAGACAGAAGAGACCAGGGGCAGGGAGGGGAGGCAGAGAAAGAGATGGAGGAGAGGGTGGGAGGGGCTGACGCGGGCCAGAGAGCAGGAGCCGGGGCGACGGAGGGACGGGGTGCGTGGCCGGGCCGGGGCGCGGAGTGCCCGCCCTGAGACCTACCCTCCGGGCCATGGGCTGATGCCGGCGGCAGCTCCCGGGTCCCTCCAGGGCCTGGCCGGTGGGGCGGGCGCAGCCCGGGGCAGCGGCCCCCGACCGGCCGCGGTGCGGACGCCAGGGGGTGGGGCGGGAGACCGGGGCCCCGGCCCCCCCACCCCCGCCGCCGTCAGTGGCCGGCGCCGGGCAGCGCGGAGGCTGAGCGCATGGACCCCCGGCGCCCTCCCCCCGCGGGGGTCAGGGCGAGGGGCTCATGCTGGCGGGGGCAGGGGTGAGCGGGGGCGGGGCGGGCCCCCGGTCCTTCCCACCCCCCCACCCCACCCCCGGGGTCCCAGGAGGATCGGGGCGGCCCGAGGCCGACGGACCAGGAGACTGGGGAGACTGGAGTGGGGGGGGAGGCTGGGAGGGGGTGCAGGCGGGGGGCGCGGGCGAAGGGAGCGCGGGGGCGGCGGGGTCCCGGCGGCGGCGGGCCGGAGGGCTGCGGGTAGCTCTGGGTGGCTCGGTGTCTCCCCGCCTCCCGGTCTCTCCCGGTCTCTCCCTCTCTCTGTGGTCACATCCGGAAGTTCCACATCGAGATGCTTAACCCGCTGTCCGCCGGTGGCTGGGCCGCGGGCGGGGCGCGCTGGGCGGGCGGGGCGGGCGACCCCTTCCCTCTCTTCCCCTCCCCCCGACGCCCTCCCTCCCCGTGTTCCGTCGCCCTCGGGGCGGCCTTTGTGTCGGGGTCTCCCCGGGTCCCCAGCCCGGCCGCCCCTGTCCGCGCCGCCCTCTCCCCGCACCGGGCCCGGGCCTCCTCCGCCTCCCGCCCCGCGGCCGCCACAGGTCTCTGTCCGCCCTGCCCGGGCCCGGGTCCTCGGCTCCCTCTGTCTCCGCGCCGGTCCCTCTTTGTCTCTCTGTCTCTTTGTCTCTCTCTCTTTGTCTCTGTCTCTCTGTCTCTAGGAGACGGACGGGCAGACGGAGGAGAGAACTGGAGGCTCGAAGTAACCAAACCCCATATTTTAGTTTCTGTTCTTGCTGTGGGCCCCCTAACTTCCCTCCCCTGGGAGCCGAGGATGCTCTTGGGCCTGGTGTGTGTGTGTGTGTGTGCGCGCGCGCGCGCGCATCTGGTTGTGGGGCGATGCCCGGGGATGTGTATGTTCTCAGGGTAGGTGAGGTCCCTGGATACGGTGTATTGGGGGGGTGTCCGCCCGCGTCTGTACACACAGCATCCGGGCCTCAGACATCGGCTGGCAGCCCGTGCCTGGGGGGGAGGGGGGCGTGTGTGCGTGCACGTGGGGGGTTGCACAGGTGTGCGGGCATGGAGGGATCCCTGTGTTCCTCTGCCTCTCACAATGGTCTCCCCGCCCTCCGTTTGGGCAGTTTGTGGAATCTGCAAGGTTGAGGGAGCAAATCCTGGGCCTGCTTGCCGCCTATCTGTCTGGGACCAGGTCTGGAGCTCATCTGGCTCCTGGAGGACGTGGAACCCAGACAGCCTTTGCAACTAGGGTCCTAATGAGACAAAGGAGGTTTCTGCAACAAAAATTAATATTGAGCTCTGACTGTGGCGGGGGGCTACCCTGGAGATGTAGCAGGGATGACAAGATAAACTTCTTGGCCCCCTGGCACTCGCGTTCCCTTGGGGAGGGCTGGGGAGAGAGAAGATGAGTAAGTAAGTGCATCAGTGTAAAATAATGCCCGGAGGTGACAAGTGTTCTGAAGCAAAGCAGAACAAGGACAAAGGAGATGATATAAGGGGACAGGGAAAGCTCTCAGAGGAGGGGACATCTGAGCAGAGACCTGAAGAAGGTGAGGGAGGGAGCCATGTGGACTTCTGAGCTGGGAAGCAGAGGAACAGCAGGTGCAAAGGCCCTGGGGCAGGAATGTGCCTGGTGTGAGGAGGTCAGCAAGGGTGCCATGAGAGAGGGGAGGAGAGGGCAGGTAGGAGAAGAGAGACACCTGGGATTCATCGTCTCTCTGGCTTTTTCTACATTAGGGGTCTTTATCCTCTGGTGTCCTCAAATTCCTGAGGGGATGTGCTGACATGCATCAGGAGGCCCATGAACTCTCTGAAATTGCAAATGGTGGGCTCCTTTCCCAGGGAAATGGCCCCTTGTTTTCATCCTATTGTCATAAAGGGATACTGGACCCCCAAAAGTTACCCAACCATCACTCCAGAGAGACTGCACCGGAGAGAAGTAAGACACAGATCCAGAGGGAGGGGGGACAGAGATCCAGAAAGAAAGGGACAGAGATGGGTGGGGGGAGTGAGAGAGGGGTGGAGGCAGTGCGCCCACCCCTGCTGGGCTCGCTAAGGATATTTTTATGACCCTCATAAACAGCTCTGCTCTGGGGCCGGCCAGGCCGAGGCAGTCTGCTTCTCCACCCTCCCGCCTGTGGAAGCTGAACAAAACCACCCAGGGCAGGGGTGAGACTGGAGCTAAAGCAGGAGGAAGTGGGGTTAGGACAGCAGCAGCACTTCCCGGGGGGAGAGGGCTAGCAAGCAGAAGGCTGTGAGGATGGCCCCTGTCGCCCCCTCACTCCTGGGAAGGTCCCCTCCTCCCCACCCTGGGCTCAGTGCCATCCCCTCTCTGGCTGGTTCACCTTCTCCGGCGCCCTCCCTCTCTCTGTCTCACAGGGCACCTCTGATCCCGTCTCTGACCCCCGTCCCTGACTCCACCGCCAGCCCTCCAGCCTGGCCATCTCTGGGTGTCCTCCAGGAACCCGGGGTTCTGACCCACCTTGGCCCCTCCTCTCTCTCAGCCTCTGTCTCCCCATGGGCAGGGTGGGCAAGGGGCCTGGGTGGGGGAGGAGGAGGGGACACAGCTAAACCAGAGAGTGCCAGGACCCTGGGGGCCTTGGCTGACTCTGGGCACCCCCCCACCCCGTGCCAGTGGGCACTGTCCCCGAGGCTCTCGGGAGCAACTGGCCCTCGGGTGCCGGGTGACGCTGGCCCTTTAAGGAAGGCGGAAGGGAAGGGAAGGGGGTCTGGAGAGCCTTTAATCACTGCCACACACCCCGCCCCCCAGATAGGGGTTTTGGAGCAGAAAATTAATTTAAATCACTTTTTAATTAAAGATGCAAAGCTCTTCTGTCTGCCCACCCCCCAAGGTGCCTTCAGCGGAGGTTCAGGGTGGGAGGGTATGCTGAGGTCCCCTCCCCAAGCTGACCCTGAAAACAAGAAGTGTGGCCCAGTGGGGAGTGCGGGGACAGAGGGAGAGAGTCCTCCCTGGGGTGGGGTGTCCCGGGGAGGCCAGTGGGGGGGGTGTCTGAATGGGAACCAGGCAAAGCCAGCACTGGGAAGGGACTGGGAAGGGGTGGGGGCAGACTGAGT
>CM053620.1:40781108-40816505 GCA_028646535.1 Procyon lotor | reverse complement strand
CTTTGCGCCTTGGTGTCTGCTTTCTGGGTCTCATCTCTGCGTCCCCTCCTTCCCCCCTCCTTCTCCCCTCCTTCCCCCCTCCTCTCCCCTCCTCTCCCCTTCATCTCCCTCTTCCCCTCCCCCTCCCTCCTCACCTCCTCCCCCCTCCTCTTGCTCTCAGTCCCTCTATCCTTCTCATACACCATACGCCTCTCTGTCTTGAGAGTGTGTGTGTGTGTGTCTGTCTGTCCATTTGTCTGTCTCTTGTCTCTCTCTCTCTCCATCTTTTCCTTTCCGTCTCTGTCTCTCATCCTCACTCTCCCCAGTCTCTGCATCTCCCTCGCCCCCACCTGGCCCTGCTCCGGTCCCTCTCTGTCTGCTCTCCGGTCCACAGCTCTCTGGCACCCGGGCCGGCCGTTAAGGGGCTCGGATCCTCTCTACCATCTCCACCCCATCTCTCCCTCTCTCTGCCATCAGCGCCGCATTTTAAAGTCTCCAGGCTCCTCTCTCCCTGTCTCATCCCCCCCTCCTTCGTCTCTCCTTGGTCTTTGTCTCTGCTTTGTTCTGTGGCCCACTCCTCTCTTCTGCTTCTCTTCCCCTCCAGCCCTGTGGCCCCCTCCTCTACTGACCCCAACTGCCCCTTTCAATCCATCAACCTTGACATTTCCTTCTCTCCACCTCCTGGGAAGAAAATTACAGGCAGAGGGCAGGGGGGGCAGGGAGGCCAACTATGGGGGCGGGGAGGGCAAGAGAGCCGGGGTCTGGGAAGGCACTGAGACCTGGGAAGCCCACCCCTTCTCTCCTCCAGCCTTCAGTGCAGGGAAGGTCTCCCTGACTTTGATCCTCAAGGGGACAGTCGGGAGCCAGCCCTTCCTTCTCGGTGCCCATGCACTTTCCCACTGGACAAGGGAGAGCGTAGGGCCATGTGGGCTGCGGAGGCCCCACTCATGTCCCTGTGACCCAACATCAGCTCCCATACTGACACCCGGCACCTCCCGGAAGTGCTGGGAGCCAAGCCCTGGAAGAAGGCGTCCTCATCAGCAGCCCGGAGTTAGTGAATAAACACCCCAATTTCCTCACCCTGAGGTTGGACACCACGAAGAGGATTCTGCACCATCCCTGAGGAGTCCCAGCAGGGTTGAGATCCTGTTGCTTGAGGGGGTGGCCTGCCCAACACATTCTTGATGCCTTCCTTCTCCCCCCTCCACCCACCCACCCAGGGTCTCCTAGAATCACTTCCCAGATAAGCCACTTGTCTCCCATCCTTCCCTTGGGCTGGCTTCTGCGGAGCCCAGCCTCAGATGGTGGGCAGGCAGGGACGAGGTGGATAGGCACAGAAAGTGGGCAAGGGGAGGAGAGATCCCCTGTGAATCAGATCTGTCCTTGTGACTAGGCTGTGGTGGTGCCCAGGTTGGATGTTGCTTTGTGAAAGTGTTTTTCAGATGAGATTAATACTTATATCAGCTGACACTAAGTAAAGTTGATAATCTTCCTTAAAGTGGGTGGGCCTCACCCAATCAGTTGAGGGCCTTTAAAGAAAAAAACCCAATGTCCCCCAAGAAGGCCGGAAATCGGGGCGCCTGGGTGGCTCAGTGGGTTAAAGCCTCTGCCTTTGGTTCAGGTCATGATCTCCAGGTCTTGAGATAGAGCCCCTCATTGGGCTCTCTGCTCAGTGGGGAGCCTGCCTCTCCCTCTCTCTCTGCCTGCTTGTGATCTCTCTCTCTCTGTCAAATAAATAAATAAAATATTTAAATAATTAAATAAGGCTGGAAATCTACTTCCAGACTGCCTTCCAGCTTGAGCTGCAACATCACCGCCTCCCCGGGTCTCCAGCCTGCTGGCCTGCCCTGCAGACTTTGAGCTCTCCAGCTCTCTAGTTGCATGAGCTAATTCTTTAAAATAAATCTATCTAGCGGCACCTGGATGGCTCAGTCATAAACGGTCTGCCTTCGGCTCAGGTCATGATCCCACGGTCCTGGGATCTATCACTGCATCAGACTCTCCGATCGGCAGGGAGCCTGCTTCTCCTTTGTCCTGCTGCTCCCCCTGCCTGTGCGCGCCCGCTCTCTCTCTCTCTCTCACCCTCCCTTTGCCCTTCCCCCACAATCTCATTAAAAAAAGAAAGAAAGAAAGGGGTTAATGATGGAGAGACACCCAGAAGATATGAGACAAGAGGCAGTGGAGAGTTAGCTCTAGCTTATTCGTTACCTTTAACTTCCCGCAGTTGCTGTTACAAGTTAGCACCAACTCAGGTTTATCCTCTCACAGTTGGGGAAGCCAACGTCCCAAAATCAGTCACTGAGCCCAAATTAAGGTGTCGGCAGGGCTGCGCTCCTGCTGGGGGCTCGAGGGGAGAATCCGTTCCTTGTCTCCTCCAGCTTCCGGGGGGCTTGTGGTCCAGCTTCCGGGGGGCTTGTGGCCCAACTTCGGGGCCTTGTGGTCCAGCTTCCGGGGGGCTTGTGGCCCAACTTCGGGGCCTTGTGGTCCAACTTCCGGGGGCTTGTGGCCCAACTTCCGGGGGCTTGTGGTCCGGCTTCCGGGGGCGTGTGGTCCAGCTTGTGGCCACGTGACTCCAGTCTCGAAGGGCCAGAATCTTCAGATCTCTCTACCCGGTGCTCACACGCCCGCCTTCTCTGTGTCTTGTGTCCTTTCCCTCTGCTTCCTTCTTTTAAGGGTGCCCGTGACCGCATTTAGGGCTCACCCGGGTCATCCAGGGTGATCGGCCCATCTCAAGACCCTTTGTTTAATCCCACCTGCAAAATCCCACCTGAATGCCCTGTAAGGTAACATTCAGCAGGTCCTAGGGATGAGGACACGGATATCTTTTGGGGGGCGCTAGTACTCAGCCTGCCACGAATGGCTGCCAGCAATTCCTCCCGTCCCTCTATGCACGCGCTCCTCCCAACAAGAGGTGGCGTGGACTTTCCTGCCGGCTGAAATCCTGCGAATGGCTTGTGGTAGACGTGACCCACAGCCCCGCAGCTTCTATAGAGGCTCTCTTGCAACCTGGTGCAGAAGTGGGTCCAACCAACTAGGGGAAGAGGGCGGCCACACGGAGAAGTAAAGTGGCCCAGCCCCCAGGCAGCGCCCACTGCCAGCCGTGAGGGAGGGCATCTCGCACATTCCAGCCCCGGCCGAGCTCCCGAATGAACGCAGCTGCGTGATGACCTTGGCCAATGCGAGGTGGACCAGAAGAGCCAAAGTCAATGCGCAGAAATGTGACAAATAATACAGCGATGTTTCAAGCCACCATATTCCAGGTGGCTTGTTACTCCGTAATAGGTAACTGATAAAGACACACACACACACACACAGGTGGGGGGCTGACTTTGGAAATAGATAAACGGAGAGGGAGGGAGGATACAGATCAAGAAAGTAAACCAGAGAGACAGAGACGAGAGAGAGGTGGAGAAGACAAAGCTTAAAAGAGAACTTTGGAAACAGAGAGATGGGGAGAGACAACAGTGGAGAGACAAGAGGCAGAGAAGTCATCAGGAGAGTCAGGGGCTCAAAGCCTTCAGCCAGCGCCTCGGCCCCACGAGTGCATTACCTGCGACACCAGCCTGGCCGGGCTGAGCCTTCAGATCGCTGGAGCCTCAGCTGACTTCTGACTTCGGTCCTGGGATAGACCCCAAGCAAAGACGCCCCAGGTCAACCCATAGAGCCCACGGGAACCAAGCCACGCACAGAACCATGGGAGAGGATACGAACTTGTCATTTTCAGCCACTAAGTCTTGGGGTAGTTTGCTCTGTGGCCACAAACATCCAGGACAGGGAGCTTGGAGGGTCAGGGACAGGTGTGGGTGAGGAGTGGGACATGGGGGGTTGGGGGCGGGGTCTTAGGTGGAAGATTTATTTGGGGGAAACACGCTAAGGATTTGGGGAATGGTTTGGGAATGTGAGGCTGGGGGATTAGGGGTTTCAAGTTAGGGGTGGGTCTGGCTGGGGACCTTGGTCTCGGAACAGGTGACGCAAAGGGTCCGGGACTCTCTGGTGTTGACATCAGTTTCATCCCGCACCTCTATTCTGATGGCTTCAAGGTTCTCAGCATCCACTCCACACGCTCCCTCAGACGTTTCTGCAGAAGATATTGTTCAGATTGTCCATTGTCCCCCAACATCCATTTTCCCACTTTTCCTGAAACATCTTTGGAGATTTTAAGTGTGATGACTCAGGATATTTTTTTCAGCTCCTCTCACAGTGAGACGTGGCCACGTGAGTCAGGTCTGGCCACTGAGATGCGGAAGGAAGTGACAGGTGGCATTCTTGGGTCATAGCTTTACGGGGAGCGGTGGATCCCAGACCTCTCCTTCCTGCCCCAGCCTTCCGGTTGGACTGATACCATGGATGTGAGCCATCCTGAGCTAAACAGACGAGGGCCACACTCTGGCTATGCCAGAGCTACAAGATAGAAGAAACCCGAGATTTTATTGCCCCAGTGAAATAGATTTACCATTCCAGATGTGAACTGCCACATGAGAGTGAAATAAGCTCTTACCTTATTTAACCCATTATTATTTTGGGTCCCCGTTATTCACATCTAAACCCACATCTAACTACTATCAGCGAAAATAGTACCGGTTAGCCCTTACCAGGGCTTAATACATGTCAGGCATTGGGGTGCCCGGGTGGCTCAGTGGGTTAAAGCCTCTGCTTTGGACTCAGGTCATGATCTCAGGGTCCTGGGATTGAGCCCCACATCGGGCTCTCTGCTCAGCAAGGAGTCTGCTTCCTCCTCTCTCTCTGCCTGCCTCTCTGCCTACTTGTCATCTCTCTCTCTCTGTCAAATAAATAAATAAAATCTTAAAAAAAAATACATGCCAGGCACTATTCTAATCCCTTTACACGTACTCCCTACTTTAGCCAACTCTCATCTTTTTACGGACGAAGAAATAAGCCCAGAGAGGTTAAGTAACTTGCTCAAGGTGGCACAGCCAGTGAGTGGTAGACCTGGGATTGGAACCCAGGTCTTCTTACTGGAGGACCAACATATTCGAGTCTTTTAAGCCTTTAACCAATCTGAAAAGTCCAGTGAATGTTACAGGCCCTCTCCTGGGAAAATGCTCCCGCACGTGCAGTTTGCACACGAGCTCAGAAAGTTCCCGAAAGCGGTCCACCAATCTCAGTACATGTGGACTCCAGCTTGAGAATCCCGATGCAGGAATGAATGCTCTCGTTCCCTTAGCACCTGTCTGTGGTCTTGAGTGCACACAGCAGAAGGCGACTGAGTGATTCCACAGAAGTCGAATGTATGTGTCAGCTCAGGTTGGGTGATGCAGTAACAAACATCCCCCAAATCTCAGTTGAACAAAATATTTTTTTCTTTTTTCTTTTTCTTCCTTCCCTTCCTTTCTTTTCTTTTCCCTCCCTCCCTCCCTCCCTCCCTCCCTTCCTTCCTTCATCTCTATGTCCAACATGGGGCTTGAATCACAACCCCAAGGTCAAGAGTCGGCGTGCTCTACTGACTGAGGCAGGCAGCCCCCCCCCGCCCCCGATTTACTTCTTGATCAAGCTACAAGCCCACAGCAAGTAGGCTGCATAACACCTTCGCTCTAGGACCCCAGGCTGTCAGAGCAGTCACTGTGTACATTACAGCTCATCATGGCTCAAGAAACAGAGACACGGTAGAGCACACACTGGCATTGGAAACTTCCACCCAGAAGGACCACCCATCACTCCTGCCCTCTTTCTCTAGCTGAGGCAAGTCACTTTGTCACTACTGAATTCAAAGGTCTCGGAATGCATAGTGTTCCCACAGGGAAGGCAGATAGAATTTAGTGAATGCTAATACAATTGACTACATGGAATTTAAGAAAAAAGGTACGAGGGGCTCACAGAAGCATTGAGTGGCCTGGAGAACCAGGCAGGAGCAGCCTAAGGCTCCAGAAAAGAGCCCCGAACCATGCCCTGAATGGACCCAACAAGGAAGCCACCTCCATGGCCACTGGCAGATCTGAGTCTTGGACGTCGTCCCAGTTTGCCCTACTGCTGGGACCAGGACATAACTGCACCTGCCCCCCAGCACGGATGCCACCTCTGTGTCTGTGCCCCTCCTTGTGACTAGTGAGCCCTCCCAAAGTCAGAGGGGGCTGCAGTCACGCCAGCCTCACCAGCTGGATCCCCTACCGCGCCCCCTTTTGCCAGATGTGCCTTTGGAATTGAGGACTCCTGCTGGCAAGGGGAGAGCTAATAAAACCCCAAGCTAAACTTCTTTCTAGCTGGGGCTCAGAGTGTGACTTCGGTCCCCCCCAAACAGTTTGGGGGGGACCGAAGTCACACTCTGAGCCCCAGCGAGAAAGGAGGCTGGGAAGGTGAGTTCCATGGCTCCTTTCTGGAGGATACGAACTTTCCAGGCCAGGCTGGAAACATCCCCACACATAGTGAGTGCATTTAGGAGCCAAAAATAGGAGAAGTTTTCACTGCGTGCTCACGCTACTGAGGTCCGGAGAGAGATGGGAGTTGGCAGTAAGAGGCTTCGGCAAGCCTCTGTGCTCATTTCCTATTGCTCTTGTAACCCTTTACCTCCAGCTTAGGGGGCTTCGAACGCCACAGACTTCTTCTCCTTACAGTTCCGGAGGCCAGAAGTCCAACACCAAGGTGATGGCGGCTCATTCTGGAGATTCTAGGGGAGAAGCCGGTCCCTTGCCTTCTTCAGTTTCCAGAAGCGCCTGAGCCCTTCCCCAGTAACTCCAACCTCTGCTCTTGCATCACAAGTCCTGCTGCGGCCACCCCCTCCCCCTTTCGCAAGACCCCTGTGGTTGCACTTAGGGCCCAGGCAGACAAAGCCAGTGTCACGTCTGCCTCGTAAGATGTCAAGCTTAATCACATTGGTGACGTCCCTCCAGCCTCAGAAAGGAACACATCCACAGGTTCTGGGGATTAGCAAGAGGACCCGTTGGGGGGCCATTACTATTCAGCCTGTCCCAGCTGTGGCTTAATGGAATGCACCCAAGGGCTCTCTGTCCTAGGGACTCCTGTAGGGCCCTAGAGTGAGGTCAGGGCATTCATCCCTGCATCTCCCACTGACCCGGCCCGCCCTATGGGTGTGGGTTGGTTTGCATGCCTATACCAGAGCCACAGCTCTTGTGGGGGTGGCCCTCTCCATGTGCCCATCCTTTCCAGCTTCTGGAAGTCATTGCCCCCTCCCACACCTTGTCCCTCAGGCTTGGGGCTTTATTAGCTCTCAGCTCTGCCAGCCCCAGAGTCCTGCACCTGCCTTTGTCCATTTCCCTACACCCCGCGCCCCGGTTCCCTGCCACAGAATCTTTGCACTCACAGGTCCCAACCCGATCACCTCCCTCCTGCACCGTGTGGCCTATGTCCCTCATTGCCCTGCGAGCCGGGTGAGAGCGGGGCCCAGGGGTAGTGTGGTTACCGCAGTAGCCCAGCAGCGGGCCAGGCACAGAGCAGGCGTGTGGTGCATAAAGGGAATGAAAGAATCTGGGGGCTAGAGGGAGAGGAAGGGATAGTCCCCATTTCGCCTCCCCCGGGTTTGGGTTTTTAGGAACCGAGCCTCAGGTGGCAAAGCGGGTGTACATGGGGTCTGCATTTCTCTGCCCTTCTGGGGCTGTTCTAGGATGGCCATAGTGGTGCGTGTGTGCGTGCGTGCGTGCATGTGCGGGCAAATGGGGAGGGGAGGGAGAGAGGAGGTGGAGAGAGAGAGAATATAAACTATAAAAGTGGGCAAGCTGGAAATATCTAGAAAGTATGACATTTCCATCTGTTGCACTCCTACTATGTGCTAGGTATTATTCTAAAAATACGTATAATTCAGTAGAACCCTGCACCCTTAGTCCCCATCATTATTGTTCTTGTCCCCATTTTCCAGATGAGGGACCCGAGGCACAAAGACACGAAATCATTGTGCTACTGCTTCCTGCCCTGACAGGTGATTGAAATCACTCCCAAGCTGACTCCCTTGGAACTCCTAGCATCCGGGGAGGAATGGTCCTCATCTCTTCCACGTCCCAAGCCCTGGGTATGGTCTCTCTTTGAAGCTGAGATCTTACTCATCTTCCTGAGGCCAGGACCGCCCCTTTCCTTGCTTTTACACCACTGTCCTTGTTCAGCCTGGTAAGACAGAGGTGTCCATGTCTCATCTGGACCTCATCCTCCTCCAGCCCCGCCCTTCCAAGCCATGAGACTCTGGGCGAATTGCTTCCCCTCTCCGAGCCTGTTTCCACACCTGTAGAAGGGGGGGGGGCGATCCCTAGGAGGGACTACATGCTCTGCCTCTGTTTCCCTGCCTTGCACTCCCTCCTCCCTCTAGACTAGCCTGGCCCCTCCCCCACACCCTCCTCCAAACTTGCTCAGGTCAAGTCCTAAATCCCAAGGTCCCTTCCTGCTTCTCATCTTCCTCCACCCTTCAGCCCTGCTGACCTCACCCTCGTTCTGGAAAGTCTTCTCTGGGCTTCAGGTGTCCCAGTCTCCTGGTTTCCCACCTACCTTTCTGACCCCCATCAGCAGGTCTCCTGTGTTCCTTGCGTCCCACCCCCTCCGTGGCTCGGCGACATGGCATTGCCAACAGATTCCCCAAATCCCTGTCCAGCACGTCCCCTTCTCCTGAGCTCCAGGTGTCCCCTGGATGTCCCCTCTCCCTGACATCTGCTTTGGATGTCTCAGGGGCATCAACCTCAGATGTACTCGCTGAATCCGGCATGCTCTCTAAACCTGTCCCCGTAGTTACCCCCACCTTCATTCCCCAAACCCAGGACAGACCTCACTGCTTCTGCAATGGTCTCCACACTGACTCCCTCCCCGTCTCCTTCCTCCCTTCTGCCCCACCATGACCAGATCCACGGTCCGCCCTTCTCCCTCCTGCTCAGCGTCCCAGGAGGCTGACCTATATGTACCGAATATTAACCCCTGGCTTCCGGTTGAGTTCAGCCAATGGGAGGCGCCCGCAGGAACCTGGTGGGTGGGAGGAGAGCCAGGTGGGGTGCTCGCTCTCCAGCCCCCCCCTTCAGTGTGGGTCGTGGGTGCCCAGGCTCCCAGCTTTCACTAAACCTACAGTTTCAAGGCTCAAGAGTTTCTGTTAATTGTCACCTTCAAGCCGGGGGTGGTAACTGCTCCCTCTACTGCTGGCCCCGGCGTACTGCGCCTCCCCAGGCTTGTTTCCCTTGGCTTTGCCCTCTCCTTAATCCCTTAATAGCCCTTTCCTTAAACTTTCCCTGGCTACTTAGTTTGCGCCCACCACTTCTTTCCTGCTAGGGCCCTGCCTGCACGCTCTCCCTGAACCTCCTCATTCAACCTGATCCATTATCTTCTAAACCGTCCCCCTTCCACCTCCATCTCCCTACTCCAGGACCCCTCCTCTGCTGCCCCAGCCTCCCCCCTGATCTCGCAACCTCCAAACTCACAGGCAGCCAGAAGGAAAGTTTGAAATTGTAAATCAGACATCAACTGCCTGCCCCCTCTTTAGCACCCTTCCGAAGCTCCCCTTTGCTTTTGGGAAATTCTAAGCTCCTTAGAGTGGCTAATAAGGTCTCCGGAGCTCTCTCCACTCCCCACCCCCATGCACTCCACACCCCATTCATGCTAACCACTGGCAGGAGTATGAAAAAGCCAGTAACTCACAAGTCTGCACACCTTTACATAGGCTGTGCTCTTTTCCTGGTGAAGCAAGTGCGCGCGCACCCCCCTCCTCCTACTTCAGGATTCTGAGAAAAATCACTTGCTTTATTCAGGAAACTCCCATCAACCCCAGCTCCTCTGATCAGGCAAATCTGGATCCTCTTTTGTGCTCCCAGGATGCCCAGTGAAAAGGAAAAGTCTGCGGCTGGTGGGATGGGGGCGTGGCTAGGAAAGCTCCCGGGTGAGGCGTGGGGGCGTGGCCAGGGAGAACTGGGTGGTCGTTGGGGGCGTGGCCAGGTTAGCTCCCGGGCGCGGTGTGGGGGCGTGGTCAGGGAAAACTGGGTGGTGAAGCGGGGAGTGGCTACGGGAAGCAAGTGTGGCCTTCCAGTGTGGCAGCTGCTTGTGGGTGTCCTTTCAGAGGACGGGGGGGCGTGGAAAAACCCAGAGTACCTGGTCTCTTCCACAGCTGCCCAAGTCTCAGCCAGAGACCTCATTAGCTCCCTCCTCTAGAATCCCAACTTCTCACGGGAAGGCTGTTTTTCAGGCAGAATTTCAAATTTTTATGGCAACTTTTACAGAAATCACAGAGAAGAGACAGCGACTGGTGCTGATGAGCTAGGAGGAGAGAAAAGGGTAACAGGTCTAGGATGTTGGGGTGATGCACAACAGGACGACAGAACGCTAAAAACCTGTGGGAAGCAGGGTGTAATGGGGGTTGCAGGGTGATCCTCAGGGTCCCAAAGCAGTGGGGAGCACTCCGCACACCCCAAGTGTGTCCTTTGGGCAGGAAACAACAGTAAGAAAATACAGATGGCCTACCAACAGATGGGCGGCCTCCAAAGTTAAAAATGCCCACCCAGACCCCCTGGCCCCAGTCCCACCCTCCCACCCACCCCTGCTCCCCATCAGGCAGAGATGTGGCAGCATTTGCTGGCTTGTAGCATTGGTCCTCTGGGACCCTCGGTCTCCTCTTCGAGGGTCCTGCCCGGATTGGCTGGCACTGAGGGCAAAATGAGCCTTCTCGATTGTCAGGGGAGATGGCTGGACTCCCTTTGATTCCTGGCCTCCTCCCCAAGGTCAATTCTCATGGCTGGGGGAGTCTGCTGCCCTCATAAAAGGAAAGTCTGTCACCCCCTTTCCCCAAGACATGCACCCTCCCGCGTCCCCCCTCCCCCAAACACACTATATATACACGCGGCCCCCTCCCCTCCTTCCAAGGTGTGGCTGGGCTCTCAGAGGTAGTGGAGGCGAGTGGGGGCGCTGGAATGTGAGAAGTTGCAGGTTCAAATGTGCCTCCTCCAGCTCTGAAACCCCAAACTTCTCCCCTCCCTTCTCCAAGCCTCGAGAATTAGTGTCCTCCCAAGGGCCTGAGTGGAGAAATCAGGGAAGGTGTGGCCCCCTTATGCATGCACCTACCTGTTCCTCCGCCCCACCCCCAGGGGCTGAACAGAGCTCCTTGAGGGTTGGGGGGAAGGGCTGAGACGGGGGACATCCTGGGTTGGATCAGCCTCCTTCAAAGGTGCCCCCGGGGAGGGCAAGATACTGAGGCCCTGGAGCACAGGTACCTGGTGGTGTTGGGGGGGTGTGGGGGAGGGAGGTCCTCTAGAGGAAGGGGGTCGCAAGGGATAGGGAAAGCCCGGGTATCTAGGGAGATGGATGGTAGATTCTCTAGAAGGTCACCGGGTAGGGAGCGGTTCTCTGGGGCGGGGCCTCGAGGTGGAAATGTCCCCGGGGGTGTGGACAGTGACTAACAGGGATGGGACGAGGTTGCCGGTCCCTCAGGGTGACTCCCGAGGAGGAAGGGAGGAGGGTGTTAGTGGGGACAGAGGACGGGGATATCAGTTCCCACGAGGAAGGGAGGCTGAGTCCCAGGAGAGGAGGCTGAGTCTCTGGAGGACGCAGGAGACGCGGGTCCGGAGCAGGGGCAGCCGAGTCTCTGGGGCGGGGAGGTGGGGGGGACCCTAAAAGCCCCGGATATGGCAGTAAGCCTCGAGGCTGGCGAACAGGATGTACAGGAACCAGAGGCCCAGGAAGAGCGCGGTGGTGGCGAGCTTGGGGCCACGCGGGCCGCCCAGCTCGCCCCCGATGTGCGGCCGGCGTCGGTAGAGCAGCACGGCGATGCCCACGAAGGCGAAGACGGTGAAGAGCGTGACGGAGAAGGCCAGCGTGCCGGTGCGCACCTCGAACGGGCGGCCCTGCACCGCCCAGTACACGGCGGCCACCGACCAGGCCACGCCCAGGCCCAGGAACACGTTCACCGCGTTGGAACCCGTCACGTTGCCGATGGACGCGTCCGCGCACTGGTCCTGCAGCGCCGCCACCTTGCTGGCGAACGTGTCTGCGGGGGGCAGAGACACGGCGGTCAGCGCGGCTCCCCGCCGCCCGCTTTCCCTAAGACCCGACGCCATCCCCGTGCCCCGAGGAGCCAGACAGCGCCGTGGGCCGTCCCCACCTCCCGCGGCTGCGGCTCCCCACCTGAGGCCTTGATCCCCACCCAGGAGGCCAAGTGGGTCGCCGTCCCTATGCCTGCTCTCCACGGAACCAGCTGCCTGCTTTCTAGAGGGCTTGTCTGCATTCAGTGATATCCACTACCTACTTTCCATGCTACCCGCTGCCTTCTTCCTATGGACTCTTTGTCTGATTTGGCGAGAGGAGGGCCCTGGTATCTGCATTCTATGGGGACTGCTGCCTACTTTCAATGGGACTCGCTGCTTTCCAAAGGAACCACTCTCCGCATCGCATGAAACCCTCCCCCCCCCGCCCCGCCTACTTTCCTATTGGCCTAGTCATCCCATTGCCACCTGACTGGACAAAATAAGTGTCAAGTTCCATCCGCGGGCGACCCTGTTGCTGTCAATTCCCCCAGCCTGGTTTCTCTGGCCTGTGCCCACTTTTGACCGTCTTGCTAATAACTCAGATCTGGTACCAGGAATGCGGGCATCAGGGAACCTGATTCAGGGTAGTCTACGGGACCCGCCGCCTGCTTTCTAGACCTACAGCTCCACCACCTAATGGGTGAACGTTTCCACGTGGGAAAAAAAAAAAAAAGGTGTCAGGCTCCCCACGCCTGATGCTCCCACTCCTGTAAGAATTTCTGTCTGGGCCACCTGGTTTCTAAGGGACCCTCCCTCAGGTTTATTTGGGAAGAGGGGATCATGGCCATTGTGTTTCCATGGGCCATACCCTACAGTCTTTGAGGCTCTACTGTCTTATTTGCATGGCACCCGGCCTCCAATGTCTGGTTTCGACTCAGCCCTCCCATCTTAATTAAAGCTTTGAGACTCATTGGTCTTGTTCCTGTCAAGCCCACCAACATGGTTCGATGGAATCTTCCACGTGGTTTCTCGAGGGGAAGGTCATTAACATCTTGTTTCTATGGTACCTATGAAGTCCCCACCTCATGTCTAGGGGACCACGCTCCTACCTTTCTCTTCAATGCCCTGCCTCCTTCTTTCTATGGAATCCATCCTTTGGTTTCTACATTTCCTACCACCTTAGTTCTATGGAACATTCTACCTGGTTGCTTTTGGGGAGGATTCAGTCTGTATATTGAATCTACAGGACCCCTGCCACCTCGTTTCTATTAGTTCCATCATCATATCTCTAGGGGACCCACCATATGGGTTCCTTATGACTCCACCTCTTGATATCTGAAGAACCTTTCTTTTAGGTTCTACTGTCTGACCTCTCTGAGGCTCTCCCCGGACACGCAGTTTCCCAGGGGGTTACCGGGGATGGAGGTGCCCAGAGCCACGAAGACTACAGCGTTCACAGAGTCCTTGAGGCCAACGGTGCAGCCAAAGTGGGAGGCTAGGTCCCCGATGAGCGCGGTGAGCAGGCCGATGACCAGGATGCAGACGCCGAAGCAGGCCCAGCCGTGGCAGTACTCAGTGGGGGGCACACAGGCAAAGAGCACCTTCCAGAACACCGTCAGGAAGTGCATGACGTAGTCAAAGCAGGAAGGCAGCCGTTCCTCCCGGGACCCGTCCTCCTCCTCCTCCTCGTCCCCTGTGGGCACACGACCCAGCTGGGCACACACCCATGCCTCCTTCTTCCTCGCCTGCAGACCCCTCCCAGTTGGGGCAATTTCCAGGCAGCGAGTTCCATAAAACTAACCGCTTTCCCAGAATCCCTTGCAGCTAGGAGAATGTACGTGCCCAGGTTAAAAAAAAAAAAAAAAACTCACTTTCCCAGAATGCCTTGCAGCTAGAGGCTGCCCGCCAGGCTAAAAATATCAGGCTTGCTAGGATCCTTTGCTGCTAGGGGTGGCCACATCCCTAGCTAAAAAAAGAGCCTTTTTCTCAGAAGCCTTTTCAACTGCCATCTACAGACAGCCATTTCTGTAGCTGGAAATAATGACTTCCTCTGATTCACTGCCACTAACCGTAGCCACATACTCAGCTCATGGTGCTTGCTGTCCCAGAATCCTTTGCAGCTAGAGCGTGCCAGATACCCAGCTCACATTACTCACGTTCCCAGAATCCCTTCGGACTAGCAACAGCTGGGTCCTCAGATAAAATACTCACTTTCCGGGAATTCCTTGCAGCTAGTGGCCGTCCTGTCCTCAGCTAAATATTTGCTTTCCCACAATCCCTTGCAGGAGTGACCCAGTGGTCACTCACGTGGGCCACGTGACCCAGTCTGGCAATGAGACCTAAACAGAGGGTTTCTGGAAGGCTCCAACTTTCCTGACATGGGCACGGTGTTACAGATCTGTTTGGCCGAACCTCGTCGAGGATGCCTCACTCACCGTTAGAGTTGTGTGTGTCGCATAGTGCGACGGAATTTACCCTGCTTTTGACTTGTAACAGGAAAGCACAGACGCAATGTTTTGTCTACTTTGCCCATAAAGTGATGAATGAGCAGTAGTGAGGGACTCAAGTGGCCAAGCACTACATCCGGAAGGATGCTGATAAGAAACAGTGTAACCCTCCTTGCTTCCCGGCTTCCTCTTTCTGCCTGCCTGGAATGTGAACCTGACACCTGGAGGTGTGGCAGCCATCTTGCAACTATGAGGGCAAACCACTGAAAGTGGGAAAGAGGAGTAAAGAAGGAGCCTGGGCATTTAAGGTTGTTCCTGAGCTGCCAACTCTTTATCGCCTCTTCCAGATTTCTTTCTTCTGTGAGAAAAAGAAACTCTACGGGCATAAGCCACTGTGGTTGAGTTTTCTGGTGTTTGCCACTGAATGCATTCCTAATTGGCCACAGTGAGACGTGGCCAAAGTCAGAGCAGGGAGAACACACTCGTGGGAGGGAAGGGGCTGCTATCATTGCATCTCTTGGGGGCTTTCCCTGCCCTGCTTCAGATCCTGCTTTGGTTTCCTACTGCCCTTAGACTCAGGCTCACACTCCTGCGCTTGCCATTCTAGAACCCCTACGCTCTGGCCTCTGCTTACTTCTCTGCCCTTCCCCATCCAAGAGGCTCTTCTTCATCCTTTCCCGTGGAGGGAGGCTCGTGGTTATGTAATGTGGTTACGTGGCTCTGGAGCCACCTCTCTGATGTCAAGCCCTGGATCTGCTGTGTGATCTTGAATCAGGGTCCTAACCTCTCTGAGCCTCCGGATGCCTATCTGGAGAAACGGGAGGAGGAACTGGACCAGCCTCAAGAGAAGGCTGTGATGACTACGTGAGTTGGGCCCCAGAAAGAACTCTCCTTGCAGCCTGGCCCACCCTCAGTGGTTATTGTTGGAAGTGGTTATTGTTGGAAGGCCCTTTCTAGTGCCTGGGGAGATTCACAGACCCTGCAAACCAAGGCTGCCCTGCAAAGAGCTTACAGTTGAGGCAGGTAGGGAAAGGATGTAAGACAAAATCACCTCCACGTGCCAGATGGGACACGATTCATCCTCCAAGGGGGAGAGACCTGCTCTTCTCCAGCAGAGCCTCAAGGATCAAAAGGCATTTGTTGAACAAAGTGTAAAATGACCAAGCACCAAGCAGATCCTTGGGAAACATCGGTTAAATGAGGTCATGCAGGAAATGGACTTCCAAGCTGCCTGGCACTCCACAGTCCCCGTCATCGCTGTCACCATCAGGATGATTACTTATCACTGGTCTGGTTCCCCACCCCCACTCCTTCCTCCAATCTCATCAGTTGCTTTCTACAGACCCACCGGCTGACTCATGTTGGCCCTCCGTGACCACCGTCTCATGCCTTCTCCTCTTCACTAAGCCCGGAGGGAGGGCCTGGCTCCCCAGCTTTCTTGGATGGGAGGTTCAATTCCTTATCATATCGTCACGCTCCACCCCAGCCTCACCTTCTTCCCTCCATGGGTTCCTGGAACTTCCCCCATTGAGAATGCTCCACAGGTCCCCAAGCACTAAAATGACACCCAAGCTCCCTACTGTGGCCCGTGAAGACCTGGAGTCTGGACTCTCCCCACTTCCAACTTCATCCCGGGCTGCTTCCTCATGTCCGAAACTAGTCACCCACCCACCCCCCAAATGTGCCATGACCCAGCCGATTTCCAAACTCTGGACTTGCTTTTCCCTCTGCCTAGAACACCTTCCTGTCTCCTCCCTGCTCCTGGCTAACTCCTATTCAAATTTGAAGACTCAGCTCAGAAGCTTCCTCCACCAGGGAGCCCTCCCTGACCTTCAGGCTGGGTCAGCACCCTATCTGGGTTCCCTCAGCAACATCAGATCCCCTGTCCCAGCCCTGCCCACTCTGGGTTGTCACTCTCTTGTGACAGGTCTGTCTCCCCCGCCAGATGGTGAGCTCTGTGAGAACAAGGCCCAACCTGTCATGGTTATTTCTTTGTATCCAGCACTGTCCTACACAGGACTGAGTTCCAGCGATCCCTCCGAAACAGATATTGAAAGAATGTGGCTTCAGAGGGAGACACCACTTCGATTCTATTAGGCCTCCGAGCTGGTGTCTGTAGCTCCTACCGGCTACCTGGTATTTTCCCATCCCCGAAGCCTGGTTTCTTTTCTTTTCTTTTTCTTCTTCTTCTTTTTTTTTTTTTTGCCTGGTTTCTTTTGATCCCACTGAGCAACCACAATTCTTGCTGTATTCCTACCAGTTAGGCCTCCCTGAAGGAAATCTGATGTTGTATAAGACATAGAAGCCTTGAGGTCCACCTCAGCTCTTTCTGAATTCCTCGTGGGGCTTTAGGCCAGTCCCTCTTCTGCCTCTGGGCCTCAGTTTCCCCAATCCGTATCACAAAGGGCCAATGTTGGTCTCTGGGATGGAGCCTGTGAATCCAAGTGTCATGGTGTCTCTGGCCACAGGGGGGCAGTGTGGGCCCGCCTGAGACCTAAGGAAGGCAACCCGCCCAGGTGGGAGAGAGCTGGGCGCCCTGGTGACGGTCTCCATGGCAACAGAGGAGCCCAGGCTGTCCGGGGAGGCCAAGACTTGTAACCTGGTCCCACCCTGGGGCTGTCTGATGAGAAAGTCCCGCCAGATGGCTCCCACCTGCAGCTCTCCCCTTCCATCTCTCTGGTCTTTCTCTCCGTGTCTCCCAATCTCTTTCTCTGGCTTTCTGCAGTTTAGGGAGTTCACTCTCTACATTTCTCACGCTCTCTCCACGTCTCTGTCTTTCTCCGTGATTCTCTGTGCATCTCTCTTTGTGTGTCTGTCTCTCCCGTTTGTATCCATTCCTTATCTTTGCCTCTGTCTTTCCCTATCTCTTTGTGTCTTTCTTGTTCTCTTCCTCTTCTCTATCACGTTGTCTTTCTCTTCTCATCCCTTTTTCTCGCTCTTCCTCCCCATCCCCCTGTCTCTCCACCCCTCTCTCCCTCTCCTTTGTCCTCCCTCCCCACTTACCTGCGCTCACCGTAACAGCCTCTAAAAACTGTTCCCTCCAGGAATGGGTCCCAATCACCAAAGCCAAGTTGGTTTTCTTGATGAGTTTATCCACCGTGTTCTGAGGATGAAAGCGTGGAGAAGAGATCATTGCCCGTGGCCACCTCAGGGCATCCCTGAGGCTCCCTGTGGAACACTGGGGTTAGGGCTCACAGCCCATGCTCAGAGGTCCTCAACCCCCCAAAGCCAGGTTCACAGCAAGAAGGGAAATGGGTGTGTTGCTGTCCATGGTGCTAGCAGAGGGATGGGAGGATGGTCTCGGACCCTTTGCCACCCTTCCCTTGTGACCCCCACAGCTGATTCCTCCTGGACCCTTCCCAAGGAAATGACTCAAGGAAGTTGGGACCCCAGAATGTCACCTTAAAATCATATGACTCCTCGATGATGACCTCCAGCCGGCAGTTTTCCCCAAGAACTGGCTTGCCCATCTCTGCTATCCTCCGAGCCTCCTCCTCCTCGGCTGTCAGCTTCCTGTCTCCATCCCCTGCAGCATGAAGGATAGGAGTTAGACTTCTGGGAGGTCCATCTCACTGGGCCCGTGATGCCCTCATTACCTGTTCCCATTTAGAAAGAGAACTCTGCTCTCCTCTCGGAAGCCTCCTTGGTGGTATGCCTCCAGCCTGCCCCAGGGTCCCATCTGACCACCATCTTCCCCAACCTAAGACCCAGCTGGTCCATGAGGTTCAGCTGCTGGGCTCTGGGCTACATATGGAAGGAGCTGTGTGACCTTGGGCAATGCCTTGGACTCTCTGTACCTCAGTGTTCATATCTGTAAAACGGGCACAATGACAGTAGCTACCTCATGGGTGCTTGTGAGGGTTGAAGAAGTTAATTCATGTGTGGTGCTTAGCACAGTGCCTGGCACACAATAAATAATCCAAAAGGGCATTTCCTTTGTTAACATCACCACTATCATCATTATCATCACCACCCAAGCTCTGAAAATATCATTAAGTGTGTCTGAGGTGGTGAGGAAAGAGGGGATTCCCAATTTCAGTACAGATCTCGGGCCCAGACCCACCCATAGCTCACTCATCTCCCCAAAGCATGTTGGTCCTTTGGTCCAAGCCCAGCACTGACTTAACCCTAATTCTCAGTGGAAAGTCATCCCCACCAGGAACACCCTCAGAAAACTCTGCCAGCAATGACTTGTATTGTGTTAAGCTGATGGGATTTGGGGGCCTACTTGTTACAGAAGCTCCTATTACTTACCCTGACTAATACAATCTTTGGTCTGAACCGAATCCTAACCCCAAACCCCAATTCAGATCTCAGCTCCAAAACTACTCTGTCCCTTATCTTCAAGCCACTGCCTCCACCCCCATCCCAATCTCTGACCCTGGCCCCAATATGAACCGCAAGTCCCCCAAACACACCTTAAACCTCTCACCCTCTTCCTCTGACCCTCCCCACCAATATATGCTCTCTCTCTCTCTCTCTAAAAAAAAACAAAACAAAACAATGACCTTGGCCTCCAAACCCCCAATTGTAACTCCAACTCTGAGGTCAGTTCCAACTCCCACCCAGCCCTGAATCTGCCCTTATCTCACTTCTAACTTGCCTCAGACGTGAGGAGGAGGAGTATCTCCTGGAGGAGTAGCTGGAGGGCATGACCCTCTCCTGAGACCTCCCTCCCATGTCCTCCCTCCAGTCAAAGCCCAGAGGTAACTCCACTCACCTTGATTAAGCAGCAGAGCTGGGGAGACGGAGAGAACAGAGAGAAGGTGAGATTGCTTCCCTGGAAAGCTCAGATCCATGAGCCCAAAGGAGCACGCACTAATGGAGCCTCCAAGGGTCCTCCCACCCTGAACCCCTTACCTCTCCCACAGCCCACCCATCACCCCTCACCTGAAATCCCTCGCTTAAGCCACTGTGGCTGGCCCAGCTCGATGAAGAAATTATCCTTTTTCTCATATTCCTCGTCATCAACTATCTTTACCTGAAGAGTTTTCCTGAGGGGGGGAGGAAGAGCACCCAGCGTAAGCCCCCTCCACCAATTGCCAGATAACTCACCCACTGGCCCATTTTTTTGAGCACCCCTCCCTCCCAGGCTCCCTAATCTCAGTTAATCCTCACAATTTCCCCCACAGGAAGGCTCTCTACTATCCTTGCTTGACAGAAACAAGCCCGGAAACAACCAAGGAAGCTGAGGTTTATTGAATAGCAACCTGAAGGATCCTGATAAAACTAAAGTTAGAGTAGGTCCTTCCTCTGCTCAAAATGTTCACATGGCTCCTGTCTCAGCCAAAGTAAAACCCAAAGTCTTTACAATAGCCCACAAGGCCCCATGCAATGTGGCCCTTCCTGGCCCCCTGCCCCACGCCCCCTTGCCCACCCACTCCAATTACACTAGCCTCTTCACTGGTCTTTGAACATGCCAGGCCTGCTTGTGCCCCAGGGCCTTTGCACTGGCTGTTCTAGCCACCTAGAACACTCTTCCCCAGGCTCATTCCCTCAGTTTCTCTGGATCTCTGTTCAAATTAATTTATCATTGAAGCTCACTTCCACCACCTTTAATTTTGAAATCCACCCTTGCCTGGACTCCAGAACACCTGGCCCCCTTCCTCTGCTCTATGTCTTCTTTGTTCCATATCACCTTCTAACATATCACCTAATGTGTTTATTTTATTTATGGTTTGCCATTTGCTTCTTCACATTAAAATGTAAGTTCCACCAGGACGGTGATCTTTTTTACTTTATGTTCTGTGCTGTATCCCCAATGCCTAGAACAGTGCCTGACACATAATATGCCTTCCAGAAACATTTGTTAACTCTAATCCTTCAGCTCAGGAGACACTCTGCTTCTTGTCCTCTGTCCTGACCACGTTCTGAGGGTTAACTGACTGCTAATGGATTTTCTCAGCATCCCTGCTGCTATGGTAACTGGTGGGGGGGTGGCGACTAGGGAGGAACAGCCAGAAGTTATTTGTGCCCTCCAGGCACACAACCCACCCCCCTCACTCACAAAGACCCCCAACCCCATAAAGCCCACAGCCCTGCCACTAGCAGCTCTTTCAGCTGTAGGAACCTCGAGGCTCGGCCCCAGAACCCAGAAACACAAACACCCAGCCCACACAGTCACCCAGCAGAGGAAGCTCAGCCAATCACACCGCCCACACCCACACACCATCGCACCCCGCAGCCATTCCCTATGCAGTGGCAAAATCACACAGACCAGATGCCTGTTAGCACAACACCCCCACCACAGCCTCGCGACTTCGCCAACCTGCAGAGTCCCACTGTGGTACCATGTAGACTCTCCTTCCTTGTATCCCCCTCATTATGCCTCTTGGTGTCTGTTTATTTTTATTCCTTTCAGTCTCTCTCTCTCTCTTTCTCCTCTCTCCATCTCTGACCCTCTTTGTCTCAGGCTCTTCCCCAGCTCTCTGCTTGTCTTCATCTGTGTTCTTCTCTCCCCATCTCTGTCTCTCGGTGTCCGTAGGATGGAATTGCCAAAGTCAACACAACTCAAGCAAGAGGCTCTCAATCATACAGTCTCTCAATGGACCCATCTCAACACACAAACGCACAGGACCCAGCGACACCCAGGCAGAGACAGATGCACACAAGACAGTCATGTGGGGACATATGCCCACCTCCACCCTCACCCCCTCCTGGTCTCTGGATATTTTAAATTTTCTGTGGGTGAAAAGATATGGCCGCCCCCAACCCCAGGAGTGGGCTGGGAGCTGTCCAAGGTGCTGGAGCACCGTGGCGAGAAGCAGGGTCTCTGGAGACATTCTTCTCACACACCGTGACATGCAGACAGCTGCCGACCTGGTGACACGCTGACAGACAGGGTGATACACACACTCCTCCGACGCTCACTCTCTCGCAGACACACTGTGATCCGCTGACATTCGGTGACTGACACTCAAGTGACACGCGTGCCAACGAGCTCCCTGACAGGCATGCCCTCAGGGGACCCAAGGAGAAGAAACCCAACTAGCAGGGGACAGCGAGAGGGACTCGAGCTAGACAAAGGCAGGACTTCCTGAGATCAAAGGAAGCAGCCTTTCTCCCCAGTCTGACACTTGTCACCCTCACGCCTGCCCTCCCTGTTTCCTGGAAACCCCGCTCTCCCGCCCTCTGCAGCCTCTGATCTCGAACCAGTCTCCTTTGCATCCTGTCTCTTGTGCCTCTCTCTGACCCAAACTCTTTTCTCTCTGTCGCATCAAGCGGACCTCTCCTTCCCCGAGTCCCACTGAGTTTCTCTCAGGAAGAAGGTCTCTTTCTTCCCCACATCTTGCTTCCCTTCAGGCTTCCTGGATGGTAGCTTCTCAATCTCTCTCGCTCCCTCTCCCCCAAAATTTCTCAGTTTTCTTCTCCCTTTGTATCAAAGTTTCTGTCTTTCTCTCTCTAACTCTGTGACTCTGTCTCTGTCTCTCTATCTCTATCTCTAGGTCTTCTCTGTCTCTCTGTCTCTGTCTCCCTCTCCCATTCTCTCCTCACCGCCCCATCTCTGGGTAGCTCTCCTCCACCTCCGTGTTGATCCTGCCTGGGGCTGCCCCTCCAGCCGGGCTGCTTCCAAGCACCTCTAATTAGCGCCTGCCCCTGAGAGGAAGGATGTGTTTCCCTAAACGCTAATTAGCCTTCTGTTCTCTGTCATCTGAAGCCACAGCTGGAATCTTGGGCGGGGGGTGAAGGTGGGGGTGGTGGCAGAGGGCGTCCCAGCCTGGGGAAGCCTTGTGGAGGAGGAGAGGGCCTGTGGGGTCGCAGCAGCAGGAGGGAAGCGGGTTAGACTACAGGAAGGACCGGAATGAGCAGAAAGCCTTTCCCCATTGTCCCTGCCTCTTGAATGTGATAGAGGGGATGGTGCCCTCAGCCCAAGTTCTCAGCTCAAGTCAGACAGAGAGAGAGAGAGATGGAAAGGTACGGGGAATCCGTGACTGAAACATAACCCGAGTCAGAGAGCTAGACACTGAGGACCTAGATCTAGAGATTAATAGAGACCCGGAGAGAGACTGCCAGAAGCAAGAGACCCGGAGACCCGAGGGCAAGGATGGAGAGGAGGGGAGAGCATGAGAAGCGGAGTGGAGGCCAAGACACAGAGGCATGGAGGAGGAGGGGGAAGGGAGCGCAGTGGGGGCTCTGCTCGGTAGGAGGAGCGTGGGCGGCAGGAGGAGGGAGACAGACGGGCGTGCGGGGGCGGAAGGGCTCAGGCAAAGGGGGGAGGCGCCGTCTGCCTCCCAGGCAGGCGGCGGGGGACGTGAGGCTGCAGGCACACAGTGGGGAGACTCGGGCATCTGTGTAAGGGGGTGGCCGGGTGTCTGGGCGTGAGACCAGCCCTGACGCCGTGTTTTAGCGAGCGTGTCTGTGGCTTGGTGATTCCGTATGTGCCAGCGTGTGTGTGTTGGGTGTCTGTGTATCCAGCCTACTTCCCCAGACCCCACGCCACCTTCCGCAAATCCAGTGTCTTCCAGTTACTTCCAGGCCCGGCTCTTACCTTCCCAGGCCCGCATATTCCTACTCGGTCTTTCCCCAAAGCCTAGCCCATATTCCCCTTAAGCGTCCTGCCATTTCACCCACAAGCTCCACCCTTTCCCTAGTCCCGCCCCAAGCCCCGCCCTATCCCCTTAGGCCCCACCTTCTCCCGCTGTCCTCGTCCAATTCCTCGGGTCCCTACCCAGACCCCATCCATCGCCTTAGGCTTTGCTGCTTCTCCATTTCCACAGGCACCGTCCCACCTCGATCGGACCCTCCTCTCTTGTCCACGAGGCCCGTGTCCTCAGGCCACATTCCGTCCCCACTAGCTACCAGTTAAATCCTCTCCCCAGGCCTCTGTCCTACCTCCTCTCCTCTCTCTCTTCACCTGGTCCTACTTTCCTTGGTCCATTCTCCTCTCCTCCCCCTCCCTTCCTACGCCCAGTCTCTTCCTCTCGGCCCCGCCCTGTCACTCCTGTCTCCTCCCTCCTCGCCCCTGCCCCGCCCCTCTCTGAGCCGTGCCCCGCCTCCCCACTCAGTCCCCGCCCACCACAAGACACGCCCCCCCGCCAGGGCCCGGCGAGGGTCCGGCGACCCCGCCCCCTCCCGCGGCCCGCCCACTGGCCGGCCCCGCCCCATCTCCCAGCCCAGCCCCCTGCTCTCCAGGCCCCCGGCTCGCTCACATGGTCTCGTCGTCGCCGAACTCGAGCTCGCCGCACGCGTCCTCGTAGTGCACGCCGCCGCCGCGCGCCGTGCCGTCCACCGTGCGGTACGGGAGGCGCACGGTGCCCCGCGCGCCCGAGCTGCGCACGACGCGCACGTCCACGGTGCCCATGCACTCGCTCACGTGCAGCAGGCGGTCCTGGAAGGAGAAGATGCCCGCGTGGTCGTCGTCCAGGATGGTGACGGTGGCCAGCAGTGGCGCCACCAGCCGTCCCTTGGGCCGCCCGCCGCCGTCGGGCTCGAACATGCCCTGCGCGTCGCCCACGCGCAGGTTCAGCAGCCGCACGAAGAAGTGTTCGTCCTCCTCAAAGATGTCGTCGTCGATGATGCCGATGCGCAGCTCCTTCTGTGTCTCTCCTGGCTTGAACACCAGCGTGCCCTCGCTGCGGCGGGGAAGGGGGGGGGGAAGAAAGGAGTGACGGTGGGTCCCCTCTGTGGGAAGGAGGGGAGTCAGGGCAGGCTTCCTGGAGAAGGGAAAGGTGCCACCGGAAACTCCCAAGTATAAAGGTGGACAGGCATTACATAATAATACTGAGGAAGACTCAGGGTGGGCTTCCAAGGTGGGGAGGGGAGGGGATGCAGAAGGGGAACAAGACCCAGTCAGTCCCTCCCTCACAGAGCCCATGAGGATTAGGAGCGCTAGCATTAAATAGATAATGATGAAGATGAGATTAGCGCTGGCTTCCTGGGGGAGTTTCTAGAGGACAGCGATGCTCCAGGCAGAGGGAACAGCACATGCAAAATCCCAGAGTGGAGAGAGCCTGCAGTGTTCCACAGACACACTTCTCCACCCTTAACGGGCACACAAATCCCCTGGGAGATCTTGCTAAAATGCAGATTCTATTTCAGTAGCTCTGGGTTTCAAGACTGCATTTCTAAGTCACTCTCACAGGATGTGGATTCTCCCGTAAGGATACAGGGGCCACACTTGGGAGTAGCAGGGATGTGGGGGCCCACAGCTGACCTTTTCACACTTCTGGTGAAAACCCTTGAGTCCTCCTGGGTACCCACAAGAGAATGTCCACACTCCATAACTTGGTGTTATTTGTTCGTTCATTCATTCATTCATTCATTCATTCATTCATTCATTCATTCAACAAACACTCCCTGAGCATCTTCTCCGTGCCCTGTTCTGGGTAGTGCTGGGAACAGAGTGGTGAAGAGGCCCTGTCTTCACAGGGCTCACCGCATTCACAGGCCCGTGGGAGAGCCATATTGCGGTGACAATTACACATTTAATAATTTAATTACGGCCCATTCATTCAACAAATATTTACTGAACAGCTGCTGTGTGCCAGGCACTATTCTTG
Source organism: Procyon lotor (assembly GCA_028646535.1). Lineage (NCBI taxonomy): Eukaryota > Metazoa > Chordata > Mammalia > Carnivora > Procyonidae > Procyon > Procyon lotor. The sequence continues at coordinate 40,791,692 of CM053620.1, read as the reverse complement.
GTGTTGGGGAAACAGCAGTAAAACCAGATCAGAGGGGTGCCTGAGTGGCTCAGTCAGTTGAGTGTCTGCCTTCGGCTTGGGTCATGATCCCAGGGTCCTAGGATCGAGCCCCACATGACCTCCCTGATCAGCGGGAAGCCTGCTTCTTCCTCTCCCACTCCCCCTGCTCATGCTCTCTCTCTCAAACAAACAAACAAACAAACAAACAAACAAACAAATAAATGGAGGAACAACAAACATAAAATAAAATGTCAGGTGGTGATGGTGCTGTGGAGAAAAATAGAGGAAAACAGAGGAAGGAGGGCAGGGAGTGAGAAGGTGTTGTGTTAGGATGTCAGGGAAAGCTTTTCTGAGGGGTGACATTTGAGCAGAGACTTGAGGGAGGTGAGGGAGGGAGCCATGTGGAGGATATCTGGGGAAAAGTATCCCTGGCAAAGGGAACAGCCAGTGCAAATGTCCTGAGGCAGGAGCAGCTTGGAATATTTGAGGAGGTGAGTGTGGCTCCAGTGGAGGGAGCAAGGGGGTGGGTGGGGAAGGAAATGAGGGAGATGACATCACAGAGGAAACAGGACAGATGTCAGGGGACATAGCTGGGACTTTGGGGCTTACTCCAAGTAGGGTGGGAAGCATGGGAGCCCTCTGAGGAGGGGCAGGATATGAACTGGCTTAGGTCTAAAAGTGCATCGGTTGTGTAAGTCTCTGAACATATTTGAGATACTCTATAATGGGGTAGGGGAAGAAATGAATTAATGATGGCAGAGTAGGGGCGCCTGGGTGGCTCAGTGGGTTAAAGCCTCTGCCTTCGGCTCAGGTCATGATCCCAGGGTCCTGGGATCGAGCCCCGCATCGGGCTCTCTGCTCAGCGGGGAGCCTGCTTCCCCCTCTCTCTCTGCCTGCCTCTCTGCCTACTTGTGATCTCTCTCTCTGTCAAATAAATAAATAGAATCTTTAAAAAAAAAATGATGGCAGAGTAGTCAGAGTGAAACTTTGGGGGCACAGGGAATGAGTGGGCTCCCGGCACGGGTTTAGACATCAAAATGACTCTGGGATATAAATGCATCTTGAAATCTACAATTTCTCCTCCCAATCCATCTCAGCATGCACCACTGGCCCCATTTCTGAAAGGTTTTATGATCCATGAGTGTTCTCTGTCATTATTGTGATCAGCTTCATAAGAAACAGGTCTTAGGCTCCAGTTCTCCCAAAAAAGACCAGCTCTTTGGGGGGGTGGTCAGAGAGACCCCAAGGTTCTGGTAAAGATGTAGAAGCTGATGACAAGCCTGGAGTAGACAGGTAAGGGGCTCCCTGTGGCTGCAGCCTTCCGCTCAGGAGCCGCTGTCCATGGTAGCCGGGGCACCCAGCCCGATGAGTCCACCTGCTCTGAGCCAGGTCGGGGTGCTGTGTTGGCTTGTGTGATCTCAGGCAGGATTTGCAGCCCTCTGAACCTCAGGTTCCTCATCTAAAAAGTGGAGCTAATAACAGCGTCTACCTCATGGTGATGTTACAAGGATTGAGTTATAAGGCAAAGGAAGCACCTGGCACAAGTTAGCTAGTGATATTTGCATACTAAGATTAGAATCTTAGGGGTGCCTGGTGCCTCAGTGGGTTAAGTGTCTCGTTCTTGGTTTCAGCTCAGGTCATGATCTCAGGGGTGAGATCGAGCCCCACATCGGGGTCCTCACTCAGCGTGGAGTCTGCTTGTCCCTCTCCCTCTGTTCCCCCCACTGCATGCTCTCTCTCTCTTTCTCAAATAAATAAATACGATCTTAAAAAAAAAAAAAAAGATTAGAATCTTAGAATCCTACAGTTATGGGATGTTAGAAATGTAAGCTTAGGTGGGGATTTGAGCACCAACTTTACCAAATGGTTAAAGGGGACATCACTGGTAGTGTGACAGGCAGGAGTCATGGGCCTCCTGGTGTAATGCACCAAGGAGGACATTGCATCACTTGCATGAATTCTGGCCAAAAGTGCATCACCTGAATCTAATCATGAGGACACATTGGACGAACCCAAACCGAGGATTGTCCTACTAACTGGCTTATTTTCAAAAGTGTCAGGGGCACGAAAGTCATAGGGAAGTGCAGGGATGGATCCAGACCGAAGAACCCTAAAAAGGCATGACAACAAAATGCAACATTTGGGTCTGGATAGGATTGTAAGAGAGGGAGGGAGGGAAAACGCAGCCACAAGGATGTTACAGGGACAACGAGAGTGGGGGCGGCGGATGGAACACAAACAGGGACTGCAGCCTGGGTAATAATATTGATTCAGTATTACATTTCCTGAGTGTGGCAATCAGATTGTGACCGTTGCAAGGGGGGCTGTCATAAATCTTAGCAGATGCGCACTCAAGTATTTATGAGTGAGTGGTCATGCTGTCTGCAACTCGCTCCCATCTAGCACCACAGTGATTAATACTAGCATAAACTAGGGAGGGTGAGTGAAGACAAACAGGACAGAAAATGAACAGTTGGTGACTCTGGGCGAAGGAGATATGAAGGTTCACCAAACCATTTCTGTAGCCCTTCTGTGGGTGTGAATCAGGACATCGTCATAGTAGACATACAAATCTATAATGTCCACTATATGAATAGAGCTTTCCTAGATGCAGCGCTATTATGCAGTGCACAACTTTAATAACCGCACATGACATCCCTGATTGCCCACACTGAAGCAGGAACATGTTCAAGAAACAGGTTCCAGGGCTACACTTGGACTGGAACCCAGTTGTCCTCTCTCCCAGTCCTGGACCCAAGCTGCATTGATAAGTGATGCCAGGCCTGTGACCGTCACCTGGGATAGGAAAGCAGGGACAAGAGGAAGGTACCAACTTTGCCTAGCTCTTTGGTTCTACCACTGAGCAGCATTTACTCCTGCACTTTAGACATCTCAGTACTGAGGTCATTTGCAGGTGAGAGAGGCGCCTCTGATCCCAGCAGGTGACACCCGTCCTCACTTCCTTCTGCAAAACCTTTGGTGGGGGAAGTTGCAGACTAGGGGGTTAGGTAGGAGTGGAATAGTGAAGAGGTTGAGTGACAGCAGGCCCCAGTATGGTGAATGCCTTTTCTTCAGTTGAGGGAGGCTGGGAGATGGGGGATGGCAGGGAGAGGAGGGGGGGTTTGGTCATGGGTGACCAAAGGGATCCCACATTACAGGATGACAGGACAAAGATCCTGAGCCCCACAGAGGGGAAGCAGAATGAAGGGGGAGGCAGGAATGAGGGAGAAATGAAAGGGGATGGGCAGATCAAAGGATCTTGGACTGACCCAAGTTGGAGGGAATGACCTACAATGCCCAAAGCAGCAGAGCAATTAGAAGATGTGATCAGCAGAGGCAGGGGAGGCTGAGGCAGAGTGGTGAAGATTTTGTGAAACCCAGAAACTTGGCCCCAGGGAGAGAAGAGTCAAAGGGATGAGGGACTGGCTGCTGGCGAGCAGAACCAAAGATGTGTGACCAGGTCCGCCCCGGCTTTACCCCGGAAAGAGGATGAAAGGGAGGTATGGCAGACTACTTGGCAGGTGGAACCGAGGAGAAGCTCAGTCACCAACACCCTCTCCCGTCCTCTGCTTTAATTTCTTCACAGCTGACATTTTTCTGTCTTCAGTGTCTATTCCATGATGGCCCGTCTTTCCTGTGAGAATGTCAGCTGCGCTTGGGCAGACACTTGACGTGTTCCGCTCACTGCTGGTCTTCAAGACCCAAATCTGTTTCTGGCACATATTAGGCCCATGATAAACGTTGGGGTTATTATAAGGAACTACGACAGACTGCACATCAGTCAACAAACTACACTGTAAAGCTATCATTCTTGAAAGAGTGTGGTATGGACAGAAGAACCACAGATAAAGAATTTTGTGGGTCACACGAGGATAAAGTTATCTTGTTCACTGTTCTGTGTTTTGTGGGTTTTTTTTTTTTTTTAGGTGGGGAGGGGCAGAGGGGGAGAGAGAATCTTAAGCGGGCTCCACATCCAGTGCCCAGCCAGAGAGGGCTCTATCTCACCACCCTGAGATCATGCGCTGAGCCAAAATCAAGAGTCCCAGGCTTAAACCCACTGAGCCACCCAGGCACCCCTACTTTCTGTATTCTAAAGGTAGTACCAGACACATAGTAAGTGTTCAGTAGGAATTGCTGGAGGGAAGATCACAGGTCTGCTCAAAGAGAAGTGAGGAGAGGGACGGGGGTGGGGGGGAGACACAGGAGGGTATAAAGACGGGGGGGGCTTTTTTATGATGCCACCAAAAACCTGGGGATAACTTGGGACCCGCCTCTCCCCTCACATCCCATTTAATTTTCCCACCTAGCACTTACCATCCCTTGATATTTTTAATCTATTTAATAGTTCATTACTTTATTGCAACTTGAGGGCAGGGACCTTAACTGTCTTTCACCACGGTATACCCCCAGGTATACAGTAGGTGCTCAATAAACATTTTTACTTTAGTCATGGTGTGTGCGCGCGCGTGCACGTGGGGTCAGGGAGAGGGGACTTGTCCTACCAGGTGACATCACATAGAATGGAGCCGTAATCTGGACCCCAGGGCGGTGTCGAGCCCAAGAACCCCACAGGGGAGAGAGAGAGGGGACAGCCGTGCTTTCTGGCAAACGCTACAAGAGCGTGCCTGACCTGGAAGGCTCTCAGCGGCCAATGAATGAGTGAACCATGAATGAAAGCCCGGGGGTCCGCGCGCGGAGTCAAGGTGAGGAAGGATGGGCGCTGGGGGCGGCCCTGCCTGAGCCGGCGACCGACCGTGGGGGCCGCGGGACGGCGGGACCTCCGCCCCGCGAGCCGCCAACCCACCTGTACTCGTAGTCGGAGCCGGCCTTGGCGGAGCCGTCCTCGGTGCGGTAGTCCACGTAGAAGGTGCTGTTGCCCTCCCCGCCTTGGCAGGTGACGGACAGCAGCACCGAGCCGCAGTTCTCCAGGCAGTGGTAGAGGCTGGGCTCGAAGAAGATGCGGCTGGCGCCGTCGTCCTCGTCCTCGCCGGGGCCCTCGGCCGGGGACCCCCTGCGCGACGCGTCCGCCGCGTGTCGCCGCAGCACGTTGCCCGCGCCCGTCATCAGCCGCGTGGCCTGGATGCGGTAGAAAGCGCGGCTCTTCTGCTGGTGCAGCAGCGCGTAGTAGTTGGCGATGCCCACCAGCTGCTCCAGGTCCTTGTCTGGGTGCTTCTGCTTGAGGTCCTTGAGGATCTGGATGACCTCGCGGCGGCTGGCGTCCAGCTCGCGGGCCTCGGCGGGGCTCGGGCCCAGGCCGCCCACCTCGCCTGGCACCTCGGCGCCCACGAACGTGCCGTCCAGCTCGATGCTCTTGGGGGGGTCGCCCTCGGCGCCGATGATGATGCCGCTGCGCGGGTCGGTGCGGTAGCGCTTGTACACGTACTTGTAGAAGAGCAGCCGCTTGTCCGCCATCCAGGCGAACACCACGCACACCGGGAAGAAGACGAGGGTCAGCAGCGCCTCCCACACCTGCGGGTGGGCACGCGGGTCAGGACCGCCGCGCCGCCAGGGGGCGCGCTGCCCGCCCCGCCGTCCGGCCGTCCCCCGCGTCTCCCTCGCCGGGCGCTGGGTCCCCGTGGTCGCCGGGCGCCCCCTCGGCCCCTCCGTCCCACATCTCCCCGCATCTCGGTCCCTGCCCAGCTTCGTCCCCTATCTGCTTCCCTCTGGTGTCTTGTCTCTGGCTCTCCCCATCTCTCTCTCTCTCTTTCTCTCTAGGTCGTTGTCCCTTTCTCTCCCTGCCTCTGTCCCCTTCGGTGCCGGTCAGTTTTTGAACCTTTTTTCCTGTCCTGTTGCCTCTGTCTTCTTGTCCCCCTTTTATATCTTTTGTAGATACCTATCTCTCTCCCTTGTGAGATTCTTCGCAGTTTCTCTCCCCCTCCCTTCCCCTCTTTCCTGGTCTCCTGATGCAGGCAGGCCTCCATCCGCTCACCCACCCACCCACCCAGCCAGCCATCCAGCCATCCATCCATCCATCTGTCCGTCCATCCATCCATCCGCCTGTTTTCACGTTGAGAACCATGCCCACCTGCCCCAGTGCCGGGAACGCAGACACCCTCAACCGCCACTGAGCGACAGACAGGTCCCCACCCTGTGGTCTCAGCTGCCCTCAAGGGGCAGAGGCTGTGTCCCTTCCCCCCTCTCCCTCCATCTTTTTCTCCCTGCTCTATTCCATTCCCCTCCTCACCTGGGATGCCCCGACTAGCCCAACCCCCACCATCACCCTGGGCCTGCTCTCTGCTCTACCCCCCAGGCCCTGCCCCCTCCCCTTCCTTCACTCCCTCCCACCACCAGTGACTACAGCCTTTGCCAGACTCTCCTTCTTTAGAATCTGTCCCTTAGGGATGGGACTTTGACTCTAAAAGAGGCAAAAGTTTGGCTCCTCTCCTAGCCTCATACGGCAAATTCCCATGTTTATATGCTACCTCCCCAGAGAGACAAGGCAAGGCTGAGTCCAGATCCTGGTTCTAGAAGAGGGAGGTCTGGCTCAGCCTTTTGCCTGTAAGATGGGGGCATCCCCAAGACTGAGTGAACTTATGTACCCCTAACACTCAGCACTGTCGGTTCCTGACACATGGAAAAGGCTCAAAATGTGAAATTAACATTCCCATTATTATCCTAGTGCTCACTGAGGTCCAGGACTCAGTCTGTAAGTAGTTACCTTTCTCATTAAAAATAAGGAAGAAAACATTAAAGATTATTTACCATCAGAGGGCCCCCAGAGGTGTCTTTAAAATGAGCCTGGAAGGGAAAACATCTCTTCTGATCCAAACCCCACACCCCCTTGTCTCTGCGTTTACTGATGGCTCAGAGAGAAGCGTAGGACTTGGAAACAGCTTCAGAAAGCCACCAGGAAGGTCTGTGAAAAAAAGCTGAATTTTCTAAACGAGCTGTAAAATGAACTCTGGCCTTGTGTTCATTGCACTGGTCGCTGTGTATATCACACGGGATTCTCCCGGAATCAGAAGGCAGCCTCCTACCCCTAAGATTTGCTTCCCCCTTCCCCCGCAGGTAAATAAAAGGCGATTCTAGGAGACTCACATCTTTCTTCCAGGGCACCTACTGCGAATGGACATATGGACTCGCCCACCCTGGGAGGGAAGTGAGACAGCTTCAGTGGAAAGAGCACCCCCAAGAGGGGGTGTCTCCAATCTGGGGTCCTTTCTGGGCTGCCACCATGATTGGAGCTGGAGATCTGGTCCAGCAACTCATGGGGCACTCCCACACAAGAGAGAATTGTCCCATGTCCTGCCTGACCTCAGAACCTCCTGCTGGACATCTGCAGTGGCAAACAAACAAACAGACAAACAAAAACACAAAAAAACCCCACAAAAAACCCCAAAAAACCTGCTTCTAATAATTGGAGTCTAGTACTCAGCCCTGTTACATGTATATGAAGTATTTTCCTGATGCTCTAGTATATGCCGAATACGCTAATTTTTAATCTTGTAGCTACCCACTCCTCTGCTCAGCTCCTTGCATGGGACGTTTCCAGATCGTTTTCTTTCTTTAAACCCAAACTCGTTTGGTAAAAGTGGGTGCTGGCATCAGGTGCCCGCACCACGACTTTTAACGTAGCCATGTCGAAGCATTTCCGTGTGGCAATGCACATGGTGCTGTCAGAGATTGCTTTCCTTTATACCTCAGTTTGGCCCTTATACGGACTTTCGGAAAGCCAAGAGCACGGGCAAGTTCATTAACGGGAGGAATCGTTTGCATTTATTCTGTTCTAGGCTTGCTGCTCTGAGCCCTTCCTCATGTAATTTATTTGATCCCCACACCACCCTCTGGAGTCCGTGCTATGATGATGCCCAGGTGACAGGGGAGGAAACTGAGGCACAGACAAGGTGAGGAACTTGCCCAAGGAACAGCTAGGAAGTAGCAGGAGTGGGGTTTGAACCCAGCGTGTTTGGGTCCAGGATCCACGCACCAGACTACTGGGGGAGAAGGCCTCTCGCCTCTCATCTAAGGATTTCATGTCAGAATAAAGGGAGGTAACAAAGCATTTGCTAGGAAAAGGGAGCACTGGGTATGAAGGGTCAAGAACCAAGAGCCTGGTCTAATCTCTTCCACGGTTCAGATATGAAAACGGAGGCTCAGAGAGGGTATGGGCTTCACCTGAGGTCGCACAGCACTTCAGGAGAAAAACCCAGAGCCAGACCCATCTCACTGCCCCGGTTCACTGTGTTGAGGAGGAAGTGGCACCATCTTGGTCTCATGACAGTTCCTTCCTTCACATCATGAAGATGTCCCATGATCCTGGCCTCTATGTCACTCCCAAAGGGATCCCCCCATGGTGACCTCTTCACCCACAGCCATGGCATTTTCAACCCTGTTGTCTGAGTCTGAGCCTGCCTCCTTCTTAGGGAATCTCTCTCCTCCACTCCCATCCCTACCCACTTGTCGCTCATGGTGTCTAAAATTCTCTTCATAGTTTCACTGTGAATCCTCATCAAAGACCATTTTGAAAACCTAAGTCAGTATACCATCCTTTTTAATAGTACACGAGAACTGTGTGACACATCCTTCCGTACTTTTCACCATGACCGCCAGGAAACTCGGCATTGTAGTTGATATTCAACTGCAGCAAATCTTTCTTCCTCTCTCATCCCTGTCTCCTGGTCCTACCATCCCTCCCTTAGCTCACCTGCGGTTTCTGGTCCCTCCTTTCTGCTTTTACATCACCTGCAAAGAATTTTTATACTTCTAACTTCAGCTCCTTCCTGGAAAGAGACTAGAATTGGCAGAACCTGACAGATACGCGCAAAGAGATTAAACACATGTGTGAAGGAATTCTGGGTAGCCTCAAGTAAATTATGCATGTGTGTGAACGAATTAGGCCAGGCCCATAAATAAATTATGCAAATGTAGATGGCAGTCCTGGGGTTGTTGGAAATGAATTAGGCACATGTTTTAAGTGAAGACTAAGCAGAATGTGGTTAAGGCACTGGGTGAACGAGAGGCCAACGATTATGGGAATGTGGGTGTAAATTATGGTGCAGTGGGGCTAAATTTTGTTGGAATAAATTATGCAAAGTGGTCTTTGCAGTGGACTGGGTTCATACCTATGTTGGATTGGATTGCGTATAAATTACAGTGATGCGGCATAAATTATCCTACCATCAGAGTTCAATTATGAATAATGAATGAATTATGCAAATCACAATTGCATATCTGGCAAATACAGAGCTAGATTATGCAGATGTGGGCCTGCGTCTGTGCAGGCTCATGGATATATTATGCAAATTGTACCAAGTTACTCAAGTTGATTAGCACTGTCAGAAAACACAAGGCTGGATTATGCAACTGTGGATGAATTATGCAAATAGAGGCGGTCTTATTATAAAAGTTGGAATAAATTATGCAAAAGATAGGGAGGGTAAGAAAACATGTGAACATACCTGGCAAATATCTGGCTAGACTGTGAAGTGTGTCCGGTATGCGTTACACAGATCATAAGGACTCTGTTAACACATGTGGCACCAAAGTGAGAGCTAAAAGGTGTCCCTTCCAGATGGGTATAGTGCAAAATGTCACCCCCTCTGGGTGGATGAACCTTTCCAGGGCCTGCAGAGCTATCTAGACATGGCTTGGTGACACTCAATGGACTCCAGCCCCAACTTACCTTCACCAGCCCAATGCCCTTGTGCAGTGTACAACCTGCACAACCATACCTGGCGGCCCTCCCAGATGTGAGCATGCATTTCTGTAAAAACATGAATTAGGTCTCCAGGCCCAGGGAGCCACCACTCTGGATTTTGCAGACATACACGCACCAAGGAGGTGTCCATGGGTCCTTGCTCACCTGGACCACACCCGGAGAAAAGACAGCCAGGATGAGATAAAGCCAGACGTAGGCGAAGATACTCCAAGAGGCAGTGACAAAGAAGACTCTCAAGTGCTTGATCTTGCGGCTCTCACCGGCTGGGATGACATAGATGCACACGGCAATGACCACAAACATGTTGAAGGCAGCACTGCCCACAATGGTGCCGGGTCCCAGCTCGCCCGCTTGGAAGTTGTGGCCGCAGACCTCGATGACGGACAGCAGGATCTCGGGGGCCGAGGAGCCCAGGGCCATGAGCGTGAGGTTGGACACCGTCTCGTTCCAGATGCGGACAGTGCCCACGCTGGTCTCACCGTTGGCCTTGGTGATGGTGATCTCCTTCTCCTTTGACGTGATGACCTCGATGGATGCCATGAAGCGATCGGCGATGATGGAAACGCCCAGGAACATGTAAACCATGGCCACGAAGTAGACCACAGCCCGTGCCGCCTTGTCCCCCAGCGATGGGTCATCGGGCTCCCAAACGGGCAGCAGGACCCCCGGTTGGCAGCGGTTGGAGCCCTGGCAGCCACCCCCTGTGCTGGTGTCACTGTCATTGGCCAGGGGAGGCGGCAGCGAGGGGGTTGGGGTGGCCGCCGTGGAGCATGGGGGAGTCCCCAGGAGGAGTGCAAACCCTACTAAGGCCAGGGGAGCCATGGAGGGTGTTGGGTCCTGCAGGGGAGGAGGAAGAAGTGTGGGTGAAGGGCACAGACCCTTCCCCTTTGCACGGGAGCCAAGGCTTGTTGGGGGTAGGGCATGGG
>CM053620.1:40750722-40780608 GCA_028646535.1 Procyon lotor | reverse complement strand
TGTTTTCCATCTCCTTTGAAATACTCAAACTTCTAGAAACTACCACCATAAAATAGCACAACATCCAAATCCTAGAATCCAGAACATCAGCTTCTACAATTCTCACCTGCTAGACCAGAGGCTGGCAAACTATGACCTACACACCAAATCCAACTTACCCCCTGTTGCTGTAAATAAAGTTTTATTGAAACACAGCTACACCAGTTATTTACATAGTGCCAATTTCTTGCTACACGGGCAGACTTGAGTAGTTATAACAGAGAGGGTCTGGCCCTTAACGGGAAAACTTGGCCACTCGTTGTGCTAGACCACTGGTGTTCTAGAATGGAATGCAGAGCTCTAGAGTAGAATTTTCATACATTGGGATTCTAGAAACCTCACATTCTAGGTCTGTATTCTGCCTCCTCAAAATATGAGAACATGAAAGAACAACTTTATCACTACAGAATCTCAGAATTACCAAACTGGAGAATTTTAAAATCTTGGAATCTCAGAGCTTATCGCTCTAGGAAACTCAGCACCTCTGGATCTCGCAGGATCCAAATCTAGAAAGTCGGAACCCGAGAGTTCTAGACGTCTAGAACACAGGTGCTCAATCAGCTCTCAGATTAGGTAGTTCAGGGCCGAGGCTGGTCCATAGCCACTTTAAAAGCACAATGTTCTAAACAAACAAAACTAGAGTGTGACTGTCTATGGGCAGGTTTGCTGCCTTAGCCAGAGCCTCCCCAGTGTGCGCACCTGTGCGCGTGCACGCGCGCGTGCGCGCACACACACACTCACTCAATTGTATTACACCTGCAGCTTACATACTCTGCATGGCACAGCTGGAAAGGAGTGAACTGAAGCTCCAGGTTCAGGCAGCTCTCTGTAAGGGGAGCACACGCAGATGGGCACCGGGGGCCCGACAGGTGCCCCCTCCCATCTTCCCCTTCCCTCCTTCCCTTGAGGCCACACTTACGGGCAATGGAGTCAAGGTTGTACTCAGAGCCAGGCTCGTAGTCGCAGTAAATGTTAAGGAAGGGGCTGCCCTTGTCCCCTGAATCCTGGAATAGGAAACTGGCCTCAGGGGAGAGTAGGGGCAGCAAGAGGGATTTGGGTCAGACGTAGTGGGACTGTAAGGAGGAGGGGATGGGTAGATGGAGGGGGCCCGGATACCTTGATGAACGTGATCCCCACCACCAGGCCCCGCTTTGGGGGTGACTTGTTGAAGGTGTCGATGGAGACAATCTCTGCGTCCACTGGGAGAGGACAAAGTGCACGTAAGGCACTTATATCCCCAATCATGGTGACCCCTGACCTGTAGGACGCACTAATCTCTGACCATGGCAATTATCATCATCTCTGGGTCCATGTGAATCCCGATCATCCTAATTGTGTTACGAGGGATCCTAACCTCTGGGTCTGGGGAATCCTGAACCCTAACCATTGACACCGATGCTTCCCGATTATCAGCCTTCATCCCCTTCAGTCACCCTGATCTCATTCTCTCACCACGGTGACCCAGCTCAGAGCCTCAGAAGCTTTCTCAACACCAAGTTCGAGCCCCCCCCCCCCAACGCCATGGCGCCACGCACCGGGAATGTAGTTGAACTGCAGCTCCTTGGCCACGGGTCGGATTTTCTGTCGGAGGTCTTGGTAGCGGAAGCCCAGCACCTTGCCTTTAAGGGTGGCGGCCAGCAGCTCCCCGCGCCCGCTCGCGCCGCCCGCCAGCCCGTACACATTGCTCTGCGACGAGAAGCGCGTGAAGCTATCCTCGCGTAGCGGGCACGGTCCTGCGGCCACGGTCGCCTCTCCCATCACGCCCCTCACCCACTTTCCCCCGGCAGCTCCGCTGCCCTCCGCCCTGCCGCACCCGACCCTCCGCTCCCGAAGCGACCAGAACCGCAGGATTCCCGCACGTCGCGCAGACTGATGACGTCAAGAAGCTGCCGTCGCTGCCCTTTACCAAGATGGCCGCCCGCCGGGCCGACCAGGCTTCCCATAACACTGCCCCATCGCGCGTGCGCGCTCCTCTCCGCTCCTTTTCAGCATCATGGAGGGGGTTGCTGCAGGCAGATTGTGGCCTAAATTGGGGGGTGGGGCAGTGGGCTGCCCCACTGCGGGCTGTGTGGAAGGTAGAGTAGTAATCCTAAAACTCAGTATAGTCCTTATGTGCCGGGAAGTGTTCTAAGCGCTTTCCATCTATCGATTAATTTCAAACTCCGAAGCAAGCTGAGGCAGGTACTAGGTTTTACGAAGGACTCGAGGCTCGGGAGGTATTTTGTGTCCTATCGCACAGCTTGTAAGCAGCAGTAGTGGAATCCCAACTAGATAATTCCACGGTCTGTTGTCTTCATCACGTTCCATTTAAAATGGTGGAATGCATTCCTACTAACCAAGGAAGAAGGATCTGGGTCTGTCCCTGCAAAGAACCACCTCCTTCACTGAATACCTACTTTGTGCGGGTTATGTTGGCCCCGGTTATCGCGGAATGCTGACACCACCCCCCTCCCCCGTTGTTACTCTGCATTCATTTACCCAGCATTTATTGAGCACCTCCTGTGTGCCTAGTCACCCTTTATGCATCATTCTCAACCAACCCTTCCAATTCTGCAAAGGACTTTATTATCCCAACTTATAAAGGATGAAATTGTGGCTCTGAGAGGGCTTGAAAGTGGTGGAGACTGGATGTTAACCTGGTGATTCTGACTCTGGGGTCTTCAGGGGCTCATATATGTGCTTTTTGGGGGGACCTAGAGGGGCATCAGGAGTTTGAGGACTCTGCATACATCTGTACATCATTTCCAGAAGGCAAGAATTGGCCAACTGGCCATATTGAATCTATTGTCACACACACACACACACACACACACACACAATGCAGAAAGCACGGGTGCATACACACAATAAAGAAGGACTGCGGGATCCGTGAAGGTGATCTTCACGACCAAGGATGTCCCTTGGTCGCAGTCAGATCCCCAGCTCCTGGACCACAAGGCCTGACACAAAGTAAGCATTCAGTAAATAGGTGTTCGAAATCCACAGACGCTGTGCCAGCCCCTTTGCCAAGCACCAGGGACATCGTTACGTAAGAGAAACAAGGGGAAAGTTCTTGAAGGCACATGGGATTTGGAGGGTGGTGAAGGGGAGTTTGTGTCCATTCTTGACTCAGGATTTGGTGACCAAATCCTGAAGGGCAGGGTCTGGCTCTGTAGTTTCATGCTGTATTTCCAGGGCCTAAACCAGGCATGGCATACTGTAGGTGCTTAGTAGATGCTCGCCAAGTCAGTTGAATGTGGGGTCTAATTCTGCTTCTGAAGAATGTTTTCTTCAGGCCACTTCTCCCTCATGTGGTAACCCCTGAACTACGTTCACTTAACATCTGTTAAGTGAATAAATGAAGTTATAGGTTATAGGAAAGAACTGTCCTGCTCAGTGATTTCCACCCTTTGTGGCACATGTGACTCAGCTGTGGAATTTTCAGGAAAAATCCAAAACCAAAACCCCCCAAAAGGGTGGGGAGCTTCACCCAAATCACAATTTATCACACCGTGACCCAAGCTTGTTTACTTTAAATGATTTTAAGCACAGCCAGGGGTGAGACTCACTACAGAGGTCAGGGTGGCAGAAACAAGATTCTGATGCTACACATCCTTCAGCCTGGGCCTGTGGCAGACATCGGTAATCGATCTCAGGTCTCAGGAGTCTTAACCTGGTCCTAAGCAGTCATCATCAATCAATCTGTCCGAGCTATGGGAGGAGCTGAAGGGGACAGGAGCAGGGCCCGGTGCTGTAGTCCATTCTCTCGACACTGAACCTGAACCTCTCTTGGACTTCTTCCAGGCTCTGGCCTGGATCACCTCTTCGAGGAGCCTGACCTGCTCTCCCAGGAGGCCCTTCCTCTGCACCCGCTCCGGTTCACTTCCTGACATCTCATCCCACCGTGACTGTGCCTTTGGGGCACTGAGCCTCCTCTAGCTCTGTCCCCCCGCAGCCCAGGGCCAGGCACAGCCCACGTGCATCAGACCGCTCACCTCCACGCAAGCCTCCATGATGGTGTGTGGCGGAGGCAGGTGGTTCTTGCCCACCTTTCCTGGGCCGAGGGCTCCTGTCGTCCCCTTTTCCATTTGCCATACATGCTTGGTCTTCGTACCCTGCCCACCCAAGTCGTGTCCCCACTCGTCCTGGGATGCGTGGAACAAATGCCACCAGGGCTTTCAACCCTCTTTCCACGAGAGGCCTTACCCCCGCTGTCCTTACCCTCCACTCTCCAGCCAGCTGAGGGCTGGTACTAACACCCACCGTCCCAGCGGAGGAAACTGAGGCCCACAGAACCCAAAGGCCACAGGATCAAGCCGGGTGCTCGCAGACTCCTGAGCCCACCCATCCCCAGGCCTCCCCCCCAGGACCTCTGACCCCAGCCCCGTTTCCTGGTCACGCTTGCCATCTTCTTTCCCCACCAAGTGCGCCCAGAGCGCAAAGCAGGGACCAGGAGTGGCAGGAAGACAGGACGCCAGCCCTGAAGGGAGAAGGGGGCAGCAGAGGTGAGGAGGAGGAAAAGAGACTCATGCAAAGTGTTCCTTTTTATTTTCTTTCTTAGGCCAGCTGCAGCTTCTGACCACAAAACCTCAAAGCACTAGGGCAGGAGCAGATGTAGGGGTGGGTGCAGGGATGACCCTGAGCTCCAGGGCCTGAGGTCTATCCTGAGAGGTCAGGGCTGCAGGAGGCTCGGGGGCGGGGGGTTCCCGGCACTGGAGGAGAAGGAGCCCACCCCCGCGGTGAGAGCAAATCTCAGCAGCTACATGTGCTCAGAGCTCGGCTGGGGGACAAATGGGAACAGCAGAAACCAGCCTCGTGCCTCAGCTGGTCAGGAGATGGGGGACCAGATGCTGACCCCCCACCCCTGGCAGCACCCACAGCGAATAGGTCTGTGTCAAAGAGTCTGTGTTTTGGGGCAGAGAAGGGACCTTTGGGGGGCTTAAATAAATGGGCAGGAGGCGAGGGATGCAGCGAAAACAGAGGGGGACTGTCCAGCCAGCAGGCCCCGCCTCAGGCGCCCTGAAGCAGGGCTGAGCCCACCCTGTGGCTTGGGGAGACTCCTCTGCAGGAAGGGAGGGAAGATCTCACAGCCAAGGTCTCGGCCCCACCTCTCTCTCTGGGCTCGCGCGCTGGAGGGGCGCGGGGGTAGAGAAGACGGGGCAGGAAGACAGGTGCCAGGGGGCTGGGCGGGGCTTAGCGCAGGTCCTCCTCGTCCCCCTGGATCGTCTTCTTGATGCGAAGCAGCATGGTGGTGAGCCACTGGTCCAGCCGGGAGATGGCGTCGTACTCCTTCACCTGGGACACACAGGGGTGTTGGGGGAGCGATGGGGGGCTAGTCCCACACCTGGCCCCAGCTCCCTCCTTGTCTGCAGTCCCGGAGTCTCTGGTCTCCAAATTCTCTACGTGTGTCCCAGCCCACCTACCTGAGAGGAGCAAAGGGAGGGGGCTCCCTCTAAGGCTGCCTTAGAAAAAGGAAAGATGGTGCAGAATAAAAACGCTCTAGCTTCCTTGTGTCATCAGTGGCCAACAGGCCTGGAGATGCGGGGGCCAAGCACAGCGGGGACGGGGGCCAGAGGGAGAAGCCCACGCGGGAGAACCCCCCAGAATAGCCTCCCGTCTGCCGTGGAGCTTCCTGGCGTCCCGTCCCGCCCACTGTCCTGGGCAGGAGGGACTGGAGGAACTTTGGTCTCTGTCATCATTGGTGGCCTAGGATTCCTGAGGGGCACCCGGGGGACACCACTGGACAGGTGCGGTCTAGACGGCTGCGTTAGGACCGGAGCTGGGCCCAACCAAGTTCCAGGTCATTCAGAAGAGAGTAAGGAGAGAAATACCTCTGTGGGGTGCTCTCCCAGGGAAGGTGGTGCTGGAAGGGGGGCCCTCCCGTGACTCGTCTCCCTCCCTCCCTGCACCTCCCCACTGCTGGGGGTGGAGCACTCACTGGTGCAAAGACCTTGGCCCGCCTGGAGACAGACAGACAAACACGGGTCTGCCTCCCAGCTCTGCCCCCAAGGGGCCGAGGACGAGTCTCCTCACCCCCCACCCCCATGCCATCACCTCTAGTATGGGGAGAACACCTCCTGTCCCTCCGGGGCTCCCCATGAGGACTCTGGGGTGACTGGACAAAGGAATTCCCAGCCAGGGCCGCCCGGAGAAAGGGTGGGATTCGCGAGAAAGAGAGCTCGGCTGAGAAGGGTGCCCCCCCACCCCAGCCACTCACCGCCTCGGTGTAGCTGTCAATGTTCTGCTCCTCGTGGGCATCTAGCAATTTCTGCAGGAGGACGGCAGATGGGCAGGGCTCAGAGGCCAAGGCTGGCCTGAGGCCTGAGATCCACACATACGCACCATCGGGGGCTGCAGGTTGGGGGGGGGGGTCTCCCGTGCCGGGAGGGGCTGGTTGCACCACTACCCAGTTAGGGTTAGATGCGCATGTGACAGATCACAAGGCCTCCTGGCTCTGCTCCCGCCTCCACCACCACCTAAGCTGTACTCATCTCACTGAGGAAACGGAGGCCCAAATGGGAGAAGAGGAAAATCAACATAAACAAAAGACCCTTAAGAACCTCCACACAAACCTCCTCCATGATAGTACTAACCAGTGCCCCATGGCCCTTCCAGAGGATGGGGGGGATGGGGGGAATGGGGGGTGGGGGAGGCGGGGCGCCCGGCACTCACTTTCATCAGTGTGCACTCCCGGGAACCAGAGAAGGCAGGGAACAGCTCTTCATACTTCTGGACAGCGAGCTGGACATTGCCAGGGTGGAAGGAAGAGGACAAACTGATGGAGACGGGACACTGGAGCCACTGACCAGCGGCCGAGGGGATCTGAGCCACATAGTCCGAGCCAGCGCTCTGTGCCCCTCCCCCAGCCTCCAGTGTCACCCGCCATGGGGGCTGTGCCAGGCCAAGCCTGGCTGCCGCAAAGACACAGCTGGGGGGGCGGGGGGGGACAAAGCTGCGAGGGGGGGTGGAACAGAGCTGCGGGGGAAGGAGAGGGTCTCCCGGGCCGGTGCCCAGGGCAGGGGAAAATGACAGCTGCCTCGTGTGAGTCCATCCTACATGCCAGGGCTGGTGCTGGGCTCGTCTCACATTTAACCATCACGTGAACCCTGGGAGGGTCGAATGACAGTGACCCCCACTCTGAAAGTGGGGGAACGCACGATGACCTGCTCAGGGCACAGGGTGCATGGAGGTGGGGACGCACTCTAAACCCGCTGCAGCGGGAGCAGACACCCCGTGTGGCTGGAGGCCCCGGTGAGACTCCAGCTCCTCCCCGGACCCTTTCCCCGCCCTCACCCAGCACTGACCCCTCTCCCACCCAGCAGCCCTGAAAATGGGTGGTGTGGGTGCGCACACTGCGCTTCAGATCATGACCCTGGGAGCCAGAAAGCTCTGGACTTCAGCCACAAGGCCTTGAATAAGGATCTCTGGTCTCAGCCTCAGTGCCCTCATCTGTAGGACGGGAGAGTGACGTGCACCTCAAGGGATGCAGGAAGGACTCAAAATGTGCTCTCACTGAAGACAAGACTGGGCACTGAGCGAGCCGGGAGCTGGACAAACTCGAAAGCAGCAGAGACTGGGCGGGGGACGCCAGGGACGGGCACACAGCAGCCAGGACACGCAGCGGACTGTCAGCGGCTGGACGTGAGGGGGGCTCGCCCCTAAGGAGTCAGGCGGCGCCCTGGCCTGGTGACAGACCTGACGCTCCGAGGCCGTCACGGGGAGGTGGGGAAAAGCCCTGGGCGGGCCCACAGGGCCCTGGCTCACCTTGGCATTGAGCATGTCGATGCAGAAGTGGCAGAGGGCCGCCTTAAAGAAGTAGTCCTTGGCGCTGTACTTGAGGAGAGGACTGTCCATGGCGTTGGTTCCCACCTGTGGGCACGTGGGGCGGCGCCATGAGCTTGGGGCAGGCAGCCAGAGGGCCAGGGTCACGGCCAGGAACCCGGGGACCAGCGAGGAGCCGCACCTGAGTCTTAGGTGAGCCCCTTCTAACCCAGAACCCCAAGGGCAAGAAGGCCAAGGACTGGCCCCAGGGAAGTCAGCCAGTGGTGCGTGGGCAGCCAACGCCCAGGGTTTGACAGGGGGTGGGTGTTGCCACAGGGCTGAAGCCAGGTGTCCGTGGGCCCCCCGAGGCGCCTGAGACGCTGGGGAGGAGGCGGCCCCGCTGTCAGGCCCCACGGGAGGCTGGTTCACGGCGGGCAGAGGGGCGGCAGGCTGCGGGAACATGAGAGGTGGCGCCCGCCCCCCTCTCCCCCAAGGCCAGCTGCCTGCTTTTCTCTCGGCCAAAACGAACCCACTGGGACAGCCTGGCCCGCCCAGCCCTCCCCACACGGCCCAGGGGAGCCGGCACGCCCATGGGACGCTCCCTCCCCGTCCCTCCCACCTGGCCGCCTTCCTGCAGGCCCCTCAGCCACCTCTGGCCCCCCCTCAGGCCTCGGTGATTCTGCCCATTCCCTCCGGGACCCCGGGCCTCCCAGGGAGCTCCCTGTGACAAGCATTCGGTAAGAGGGCGGTGACACCTCGTGGGTTGTGGGTGGAGAAGGGGTTAGGCAGCCAGGACAGGACAGAGCATCAGGGAGGTGATGGAGGGAAGCAGAAAGACTCGGCCTCAGGACCCTCCCAGAGAGCAGGGCCCACCGGTCTCCACGGGTCCCCACCTGCTCGTAGATGTCGATGGCCTTCTGATACTGCTCCAGCTGTGCGGCGTAACCGGCCACCTTCAGTAGACACTTGTTGGCTGAGCTGTGCGGGGTGGGCAGGGAAGAGAGAGGTCGGTGGGGCCCTGGGGGCTCACTGGGGGCTGGGGAGGGCCGGGGGAGGGGAGCCGGCCGCCCCATACCTGTTGGATTCCTCCCCTTTGTAGTAGTCTGCTGACTGCTCATAGTGGGCAATGGCCTGGGGAGACACAGGGCAGAGGCAGAGGTCACAGGGGTGAGAGCGCAGCCGTTGTGCACCCCAGGCCCGGCCCTGGGCCCGCTACGCAAGTTTGCCCAAGCCACACCCCCCTCTTCCAGGGGACTCCCCGAGTGCACACAGCACTGAGACGAGCCCCATCCGAGGGAACCGGCCGCCGCGGTCCTCCCCCACCGTTGGCCAGGCACGGCCGCCGACCGCCACTCACCTTCTCAATGTCCACCAGCTCCGTCTCGTAGATCTCAGCGATGGAGATGTGGTGCTTGGCCGCAATCGTGAATCGGCCCTGGCCGGGACACGAGAAGAAGCCCTCCGTGACAAGTGATGCCCCAAGCGCCCCACCCCAGAATCGTGGATCGGCCCTGGCCGGGACACGGGAAGAAGCCCTCCGTGACAAGTGATGCCCCAAGCGCCCCACCCCAGAATCGTGGATCGGCCCTGGCCGGGACACGGGAAGAAGCCCTCCGTGACAAGTGATGCCCCAAGCACCCCACCCCAGCCCCTCCTCGCCCTTCTGGGTCCCCAAAGCTGGTGGGTCCCGGGCCCCTGGCAGAGCCGCCTCTGGGCCTCACCTACCATGGGGGTGGCTCCCTGGGCAGGGCAGAGGCTGGCCCAGGGGACGAGACTCACCCGGCTCCCACTGCCCCTGGCACCTGCTCTTGGTGCCAGAGTTGGGGATAGCTAGGGACAGCTGGGACATATTGCTGGAGCAATATGGTGTGGCAGAAGGGGAACAGGATGGGCGGCGACACTCACCATGTCTGTGTAGATCTCGATGGCTCGCATCAAACAGTTAATGGCCTCTGGGGAGAGAAAAAGGGAGGCGGAGAGGAGAAATGAGAAAGAGAAGTCATCTCAGCAGAAACCAACAGAGGAGCAGGAGGGAGGCCAGGTGCTCCTCGGCCTGCGGAGAACATCGGGCCCTCGCAGCTGCCAGGGCTGCACTCCCGTGGCTGGGCCGGGGCCCTGAAGGGATCCCTGAGCCCCAGGGAATGCGCTCAGAGCAATGGACGGTGCAGACCGTGACTTGCTGAGAGCTGTCGTCTCAGCAACCCCAGGCACGGAATACAGGCCGACCGCTAGCCTCACATGGGCCTTAGGAGCCAGGCCCGTGAGGGCCCCACCCGCCATGACAAGAGAGGCTGGCGAGGGGGACGAGAGGCAGCCTGGCCTGACACCTGAGGGACGCCCAGCTTCCACCAGGGCTCTGGAACCCTGGCACCGGCCCACGTCCCCTGTACCTGTCCGGCCTCTGTCGACGGCAGGGTCCCCGGGCCCCTGGGGCTGTGATCTCCTGCCCACACGTTGGTGTTCAGCAGAGCCCTCGGCTCTCGTCTCCCCCCACCCCCCCCCCCGGCACCCGCCCACTCCTCAAACCACGCAGCAAATACCAGAAGGGCCCACGAGGGGAGAAACTCGGCTACCTTTGTGGTCTACCTCTTCCAAGACCTGATATTTGGGCATGCCTTTTTTTCTTTTTGACACGTTATTTGGAGGAGAGCGAGCAGCATGAGTGGGAGGCATTTTCTAGCAGACAGAGATGAGCTCTCAGGGCGGACTTTTTTTTAATGCATCTCTCAGGAAAAGGTGTTGGGGGAGGTGCAGGAGGAAGGACGGAGAGCCTGGACAGACCGAAGACGCGGGCTCTGAGCTGGGGTGGGCCTGGAAGTTCATCCTGACGTTCAGGGCATCCTACAGACTCCTGGTCTGCCCCCAGAACCCCCCCCCCCCCCGGCCCTCGCCCAGTCGGCCAGGCCTGCTGGGCGGAGAGGCCACGGAGAAGGGCCAAAGCTGACGCCTGTTCTTATGGGGCCCAAGGTCTCACTGCCTGGGGGGACATGTGAAGAGGGGCTCTCAGCCTCAGACCTGTGGCTGGGCCTTCAGAGAGTCCACAAGCCCCCTTAATTTACATGCAAAAGGCAGGTGTCTTTGAGCACTCCTGGCGGGGAGGAAGGGCCTGTAGGTTTGGTCCAATTCTGAATGGCCTCTCAGGATGCCAGAAAGATTCAGAGAACGTACACCATTTGGTCAGGGCTCTGAGGCTGACCGTTGGAAGCCCGGGCACCAGAAGAGAAGAAAACAAGGTAAAGAAAAGGCAAGGAGAGAGAACACAGAAAACAAATTGTAGCCGGAAACAGTCTTGCTTGAACACACACACGTTTTGAAACAGAGCAAGTGACCAGCAATGGGCTCGCACCAGGGTGACAAGGCCGGGAAGGAGCGGGCCGGCTGGGCTGCAGGGAGCACATCTCGTCCCTGCTCCAGGCTCCAGGCCAGCAGGGCGACTCAATGGCTCCCCCTTCTGGAACAGCAGGGGCCCCACCCCGCACTGGTGCCGCCTCCCTCTGCGAGTTCCTCGGCAGGACAGGCTTTGCCTGGGCAGCCGTCCGGTGCCACAGGGCTGTCAGCAAGGCGTGGCCCTTGGAGCATCAGCGGGGGCAGAAGATCACCCCCCTTCACGGGGTTAAGTCCCCCTCACGCCTGCTCTGGGCTCTGTCTCGGGGACAAGCAGCAAGCTGCCAGCCGACACCCCAGCGAGCGCTGACACCCAGGACGTGGCTTATCTCCAGGCACCAGGCCCCCGGGAAAGAACGGCCAGAGCACCCCTGAATGAGATCCAGCCCGGAGTGGGGGGTGCTGCGGCCCAGAGGGCGGAAGGTGCTGGCTTAGGCCCGGGACTCAGCCCTCCTGGGTACAACGGGGGCAGCTGGCAGAGGCCCCCAAGGGAGTGGCCCGGGTTAAAGCAAGCCGCCACCGTGTCTGGTTCGCTGGAGACAACCCAGTAACATGCGTTCGCAGCTCGGGGCCCCGCTCTCAGGTCGCTGGGCTTAGAGGCCTCCCGGCCTGAGTCCCTCCCATGCGACAGGCAGAGGCTGGGACACCAGGGAAGCGCGGACAACCAGGGGCACCGCGGCCCCGCCCCCAGCTGCCTAGGGGGCAGCAGGCACCCCCGGTCCGGTCCACCATTCCGGGCAGCCTGGCAGAGACAGAGCACACCGACGGCCTCCCAGTCCTCTCTTCCCTCCCCGGCCGGCGCTGGCAGGCCTTCTGTGCGGGCTGGGCGCCAGCGGCCTCTCGTGGGGGGGTGGGGGCTGCAGGACTCCTGGAGGAGATGCTGACACAGGACAGAGGTCTTCAGGGCGGCCGAGGGGACCAGCAAGGCCCCAGGGAGCCGGCCACCTGCTTGAGACAACCCGGCAGGGATCCGAGTGGGCCCTGCAGCTGTTTTATAAGCCGCGTGGCCACAGGGAGGAGGCCAGGCCTCTGATGGGAGCCAAGGGCCACCTCTCACCAGACATCTGTGACACGCCAGGTGCCGGGCTGGCCGAGCCTGTGCTTCCTTTCGCATGTGGCCTCTGCCTTACCAGACCGGGAAATGGAGACCCGACACATGAGGCGACTGCCCGAGGTCACAGGGGGAGGGGCCCGGTCCAGACTCAGGGGAGCACGCCCCCATGACTCAGGTGGGGAGTCGGCAAGGCGGCCATGCGGGTTCACTGCTCCGGTCCCCCCACCCCGGGCTCGGCACCAAGAACCTGTCGCGGTGGCCAAGGCACCCGCTCGGGACTGTGCCCAGATTAGGCTCCCCTCCTCATCACTGCTCGTCTTGCCGCCTGAAAGGTCCTTCCCACCCCAAACCCACTCTCCCTCCCTGCCTCAGCTCCCACGGCAGCAAACCACACTTGCCAATCCCTGGAGGAACCAAGCAGGCCTCTGCGCCCCACGGCGGCCCCGTCAGCGGACCCAGTGACTGCCGCGCTCCCACTGTCGCGGGACGACAGCACCCACCGTGCAGAGCCCTGCCTCGGGCTGGAAAAGCTCAGATCAAAAGCCACCTGAGGCCCAAGGAGGGGACACATCACAGACGCACGCCCAACATGACCCAACATCGCGGAGCCCGCCCCAGGGACGCACTCGGGGTTTGCCTGCACTTGACTCCTGCCCCAGAGACCAGTCCTTCCGGTCACTCCGCGGCAGCAGCCAAACATGACAGAGGCTAGGGTGGCAGCTCCAGGAAGACCGGTTCCCCAGGGAGCAGGGGAAAGGCAGGCAGTGATGGTGAGGGTGGGGGAGGGGCAGGCAGGAAATGGGACAGACGTCCCTGGGTGATTCGAGGGGGCCCTGGGTCCTTCTCACAACACCCACGCAGGCCACAGGGCCTCCCCTCCGGTCCTTGCCGAGCCTGGGCCCACCGCGTGACCCCTCAGGCCAACCTCTGTGAGACCCCCAGCTACACAGCAGGGACTGGTCAAGTGTGGGGACACAGAGATGCTACTTGGTCTGCAGAGACCCGATCCCCGCCCGGGAACAACAGGTCCCTGGCGGTGGTACCGGATCGGCCGGCACGTCCCCCGCACCGGGGCGGGAACCGGTGCTCGCCTAGCCTCGCAGGCCCCTAGGCGCCCGGCTGCAAACCGTTCTCTCCTGGGAAGGACAGGTCTCTGCTCCAATGTGAGGCATTATTCCCCCCCGCCCCCCCCCCCACCTTAAAAGATTCCTGTATTCCCTATTCTCTCCCGAGAGAACGGTAACAACAAACGGTCACCTCAAAAAAAAAAGCACCTTGGCTTGCTAAAATGAAAAAGTTAGCAACCCGTGACTGGCACCGAGATGAAAACCAGAAATTGAAATCCCAGCTCCCCGAGACCCAAAATTCTGGTACCCACTGGGCTGTGCTCCTGCGTCGGGCCGAGCCCAGTGGCACGAGTGGTTTTCTCGCCACGAGTCGGTCCCAAAGCGGGCTTCTCTCCCCAGCACGCCGTTTCAAGTAACTTGTTCTCTGGCAACTCCCATCTCGCTCTGCTCTGATTTCCCCCCCAGGGGGTAGGGAAGCCAGGTTAGGATAATTTCCGCTCCTTTTTCGGCAGCAACTCCTACCTGGCTGGTCTCAGAACCCCCTCCCACCCCCCTTCGGCATGTTAATTCTGACACCAGAACAGATTTTCCTCTCTCCTTGGCATGCGGTGGGTCTGCAGTGTAACTCCCACTCCCAAATGCTCCCCGGCTCGGCTTGGGAGGGAAGCGATCAGCTGCGCGCACAAAGCAGCAGGGGGAGGCGGAGGCTTGGAGCGGGATGCAAATGCCAGCCGGAAGGGAGCCAATCGTGAAGTTCAAGCGCAAGTGTCTCCCTGCCCACCGCCGGAGCCTCTCAGCACACCTGAGGGCCTCTAGGGAGAGGGCTCGGGCGGCTGGGCCCCCGCGGAGGCTCACCTTGGGGGTCGGCTTTCTTGAAGGCGTTGCCGGCGTCCACGAAGCAGGTGGCCGCGTCGTGTTTGCTCTGGAGCTGCAGGTGCAGCCGGGCGGCCTGGCAGAAAGCGTTTCCGGCAGCTGGAACGGGAAAGAGCGCGCCGCCTGAGTGGGGCTCCGCCTGTCAGCTGCCGCCCCAACACTGCCCACCACCCCCCCCCCGGGAGGTGGGGGCTCTCCGACGGGCCCTGGGGGAGCTGAGGTGAAGGCCTGGGACCTCAGGCCAACTGACCCTGGGGCTGAGGCTCCTGAAGGCCCTGACATGGACGTGGGGGCAGGAGGAAGCGGCCTCCCGGGAAGGCCTCGGGCCCTGTGTATGCGAAGAGAGAGCTGGGGGAGCCCGCTAAGGTCCCAACGGCTCGAATCCCAGCCTCTGCCAGTATTTCCAGGGCCGCCCGCTTCTAAAGATCCGAGGAGAAGGCTGACGGGGCCGAGAGCCACGCAGGATACCGAAACTCTCCCCAGCTGACCCCAGCAGTGGCCCCGGGGGACCGCGGGAACTCAGGACAAGTGCTCCCGGGCAGAGGGTGGTGCCCACCCCATGGGAGGCCCAGTCTGTCCTGTCCCTGGCTGCATGCGGTCTTCCTGCGCTGCTCCCAAGCCACTGCGGTCACCCGTGTGTGTCCTAAGCTGCCTGGTGGCTTGCAGGAGGCGATGGCATGGTTCCTCTTCGGGGGCAGGAGAGCAGGGGTGGGAGAGTCTTGACAGGAAGCTCCAACGCCCACCGCCAGCTCAGCCTGCCCCCACCTGAGGCTCCACTGCCCTCCGTCCTCCGTCCTCCTCCGGCCCCATCAGAATCACAGACTTCCAGAGTGGGAAGGGGACTGGAGGGCCTGGCCCCCTCCTGGGACATCAGAGCAGCAGGAAAGACAAAAGCAGCCCAGTTCCCATCCGGCAGGATCTGTTACCTTTAAAGGCTCAAACATGAGCGCAAAATTTCCAGAAAAGCAGTGTCATCGGGAGAAAAATGAAACAGTGCCCAGGATTTTTGTTTGACTAGTTGGAGGTGTGGGGTCGGGAGGAAGCAACACACTTTAGGGGCAAAGTGACACCTGTGTGATCGAGAAGTAAACGTTCCTTCTGTGATGGCACCTCATTAGCTTGGGAGCATGAAACTACACAGGGCTTGTGGCTGTGCGCACGATATGTTTGGTGAAAGTTCAGGAAAAACCCTTCTAGTTTCCAGGAAACCAAAGCTGTGCTCAGGAAATGAGGCAACTCCATCTCACCCCAGGCCTCCACACTCTGCCTCCAGGATCCCATGCCAGGCTGCGTCTCCTTCTGGTCAGAAAGTTCCTCCCAGGGTCCCCACCCCGTCTCTGCCCGATTTCCTGGATTCAGTCTGGCTGGGACTGGAGGCCGCATCCTGGAATCGACCTCGATGAGCACCACGCCACTCGGGTTGCTCAAAGCTCTCCTCCAGGCCCTCGCGCAGCTCGCGGCCAGGTCCCCCCGCCTCTTGGCCCTCTAGGGGCCCCTGCCTGCCCGCCCCCCTCACCTCTGTGGAACCAGCCCAAGAGCCGGCCCGGCCAGAGCCTGACCACAACCCCACAGCCAAGTCAGAGGAGCGGCGACTCTGGGCTCGCTCCGCCCGCCGACACAGGCTGTGAGTGTCCCCAGAGGCGTGGGAGCTGGGATGCCCTCCAGCCAAGGGTGGAGGCCCATGCAACAGTGTGCGACGCTGTCACCACGCGTCCTACCCCAGTCAGAGCGAGAGCACACAGAAGGCTGCGGTGGGCACCTCACAGCCACTCCTGAAGTTTGCTAGTTCGCCAGAGTCCTGGTGGGACTTCACCCCAAAGCGGGGCGTTGGCGGTGCTCGCAGGCACGACATGCTGCCTGGGGTCACAAGGCCCGCCTGAGCCGTGCCACCAACCTGTCCCTCCAGCTGCGGAGGTCCTGAAGCTGCACAGAGGCCGGGCTGAGCACCCTGCTCCAGAGCCCGAGCTCTGCCTTCTGAATTCTGGCTTGGTCCCCGACTAGGGGTGGTGCCTGAGGCCCGGGGCTGAGTCAAGCCTCGGTTTCCAACGACGGGGATGTTAGCGGCAGCGCCCCTCACAGAGCTGCCGTGATGGTTCACGGCACGCATGTGCTTGGCACTTAGGGGCGCCCTTGATAAACGGCTAACGGTTAAGGTGACTACTGGATCCACTAGAATGGTTCCCCCCCCAGGCCTACAATTCAGACCCAATAAAAGCACTAGGGACGAGTTTCCGGGGGAAACTGGACATTCTTAGTTTAAGGAGAAAGCCCTCCAAGAGCCACCTGGATTCAATGATCCATATCCCCAGGGTCCTCTCGCCAAGGCCCCGTGGTCCAAGTAAAAGGACCCGGGGGCTCGAAGTGAGCTGAAGGCAGGCGATGGGTTACTGGTGCCAGAGATGGCACAGAGACACGGGGGGCAGGGGGTGAGCCCCGGAGCCAGGCCTTTAGGACTGGAAGCCGAGGGAGAAGAGGAGAAAGGAGCGAAGCGGCTCTACAGAGATCACATACCACTCCAGTTTTTGGCCATTTTGAACATGTTTGCTGCTCTCGTGTAGATCTCACATGCTTCCTCTATTTTGGATGAGCCTCTGGGGAAAGAAGGGAAAAGGAGATGAGACGCAGGAATCTGGCAGCGAGCAGTAAGCCAGTATTCTTCCTGGTGACGGGCTATCTGTGCCCCCACGCCCATAAGGCCCCTGTGAAGCCCTCTGCAGCCCAGGCCTCCGCTGAGGGCTCAGGGGAGACCAAGCCCGTGGTCCCCCCCGCCCCCCGCACGGAAGGCACACTCAGTGCAGGCTGCCTGGGCAGCCTGGGGAGGCCTGGGTCATCCCCACTTGGCAGGGGTGGGTCGGGGAGGGGGAAGACTTCTCAACCTTCCCGTGAGCCCCGCCTCTGGCGGCCTCTTCCACTTCTGCTCAGCGAACGCTGGTTCCCAGGCTCTATGCAAACCCCCCCACCTTCCGGCCAACAGATCGCAAAGCATTCTGGGAGAGGAGCCCAGCTCTGGTCGCCCTGTCCATTCCCCGATGCCTGAAGCCCGTGCCTTGCACGCTGCAGGTGTTCTGGGAAGACCTCCTGACCCTACGAGCGTGCCGTTACTAATTCAAGACAGAGCAGATACACACAAAAATAAAGTCACAGCCTTTCTTCTCTAAGGTGGGATCTACAGAACTGGGGGGCCAGATGCGAGCGACAAGATTTCATCACCATACGCTCCTCCTTTGTACTGCCCAAATTTTCTTATCTTCTGCCTATTTTATCTGCTAAAACCTATTTATATAGAACATAGAAAAGATATATATAAGTCGTTTTAAATATCAGGATTTACATTTGGTTCTGTAGTCCAGCAATGAGTTACATTTCTAGCACTCTACCCCATGAAACTAATCAGAAAAGGTATAAGGATGTCAGTGCAGAATTATTTAAAATGGCAAAAACCCCCTTCAAAGACTTTACTGTGCTAGAGTAGTGGCCTGAGAGATATGGAGGAGTACGTTTAAAAAAAATCAAGGAGCACTCCGCTGGGGCAGCTTTACTCTGCCCTCCCGACCTCTAGGCAGTGCGTTGGAAGCTCTTCTGGGATTGGGGAGGAGGGGGGCACTTTATTATGAGTACCTCGTGAGTCCCCGCCATGTTTCTGTCCTTCCACCTCCAAGAATGCAACCCGCCTCGGCTCATGAGGTTTGCGGTCTCTGCAACTGTCCAGACTCCCATGCCCACATCCACCAGTAGAAAACACCTCACACGCAGAGTTCCACCAAATGGATTTCAGATTCTCTCTTCGCTGACATCAACATTTTGCGTCGAACGAGGAGAAAAGATAGGTATTTTCCAATAGAAAGTCACACAATTGGGGCGCCTGGGTGGCTCAGAGGGTTAAAGCCTCTGCCTTCGGCTCAGGTCATGATCTCAGGGTCCTGGGATCGAGCCCTACATCGGGCTCTCTGCTCAGCAGGAAGCCTACTACTCCCCCCACCCCCACCGCCTCTCTGCCTACTTGTGATCTCTCTCTCTGTCAAATAAATAAATAAATAAATAAATAAAATCTTAAAAAAAAAAAAAAAAAAGTCACACAAATCACTCTTCCTGTTTGCCCACCGCCCCTGGAAACTGGCCAGCCCCTGCTGTGGCTGCGAAGGGCCTCTGCGGTAATGCTGAAGTCGTGTTCACGGCGCTCCTTCCTTTGGTCCATTCCTTTGAATCACAGGAGCTGCTAGTTACAACCATCGCACTAGACCCCCTAGCTACCCTCCTGGAAGATTTCACTCAGGAGGTCTGGGGGGGGGGGGGGGCCTTGAGTCAGGCTTTTTCCACATCCAGAGAGCTCAGGTGAGTTTGGAGGCGGGAAAGGCTCGCTCTTTGGGAGTCTGGCTGGGTTTGGAACCCATCCTCCAGGATGCACATCACAGGAGATAAGGTTCTGCTTTAGATGCAAAGTCTCTGCCTTCTGGGGCTGTGCTGATGCCCTGTCCCCTAGCCTCCGCTGTTCCACAGGAAGTGGCCCCTGGGGAATACAGGCCTAGGCTCACTCCACCGGGTCCCACGGTCTTCCCCAGCCAGCTTCACCCCAGCGGGCCCGGCACACCCTGGGCTCGGGCTCCTGCTGGGAGTGACTTCTGCAGAACCCGCTCCTGGCCCGGGAGAGGTGAGGGACTTGCACAGGCAGTACGGGGCCTTTGGGGCCTGGCTACAAAAATTCTCTGGGGGACCTTCTCTAGAACGTTCTCTGACTTAAAGGAGACGGATATGCTCACAGACTGAAATCATGTCTCCCCGTGCCGTGGCTCCCAGAGCTCATCCTTCCCTTCTTTGTGGGAACCGCGAAATCCTATCCGGATTCAGCTAGTCTCTGAAAAAACTCACGCTCCTGGATGAGCAGAAATGGCTCTTCCCAGTGAGGGGCCCAAAGCGGGGTGACCAACAAGGGACAGGGTCGGCCCCGGCTGGCTTGTCTCAGCTCAGTGGGACGGAGAGAACACAGCACACAAAGGCCGTCGGCTGCCGGGCTGAAATTCTATGATCCCGGGCCAGCCCTGCGCTGGGTCAATGATTTCAACTGCAGAGTGGGGAAGCCCGAGAGATTAATGTGTGCTCAGGCCTGTCTCCGCCCTCCTCTCAGGACCTGGGTCCTCGCCATTTCCAGGCCGGGCGACCACAGGGAACTCTCTGGAGTTCCACTGCCTTCTTTAAGAGAGAGAAGTGGAGTTCCCAGGGGGGACAAGTGACCTGCCTCGGGTCACCGGCAGATCCTCAAACAGAAACCCTTCCCACAGCCACCGACTCACCTGGGGAACAAATCTGAGCATTTACTACGTGCCAGACGCTGCGGGTATTAGCAGTAAACCGAGGAGAAGGACCTGGCCCTCAGTAAACAGGAAACCAGCAAGACGATTTCAGACCGAGCAAGCCCTGGAGGGACTGGGCCTCTCCGGATGGGCAGATGCTGGCCGCCGCTGTGAGGATTCGAGAGTCAGGCTCAGTCCCCAAAGATGACTAAGGAGCTACCGACAGAGAGAGGGAAGACCATTCCAGAGCGCAGTCACGGCATGTGCAAAGGCCCTACGACAGAAACAGGCGTAGCCAGTGCAAGGAACAGCTGGGCCAGGCTGGCCACGATGCGGGGAGGGGGTAGGGAACGAGGCCGGAGAGGCAGGTGAGGGACCCCCATACTGGAGGCCGGGGGAAGGGGTGAGGCCCTTCAGAAACAGGGAGGTTTCTGGCGGGAAGAGTGAGCATAAGGAAGAAGTCCCCAGTGCCAGTGCTCTGCCGAGGGGCCTCGGTGCAGGATAAAAGTACAGCTGACTACAGGACTTCTCCCCGAGGTCAGGGCGGCTCTCCGAGCGCCCATCAAGCGCGGCAAACTCCCTGCTGGGAAGGAACCAGCCCTCCTCCGATGCCTCCCGCAGGAGATCCAGAAAAGCTAGTTGGGCCTGCCCCTCCTGAAGAGCCCAGCGGCTGCACAGGCGACAGCTGACGGTCCCTCCCCCACGGACCTCCCCCGAGCTGCCTCTGCTTGGCTCTCCACATCCCGCGGCCCCGGCTCCGAGCCGCGCCGGGAATAGAGGGAACTGGTTTGGGCTGGCCCGCTGCAGGCTGTCTATAATTACCCACCAGCTCTGCTTTCTGCCCCCTCCCCGGGCGGAGGCAGCAGGCTCAGGGCTCCCAGGCACAGCCACCAACCTCCGGCGACTGCCATATGGAGAGGCGCGCACGGTGCCAGCGATGCACAGACGGTCCGGCCCCGGGCTGGGGGGGCGGGGTCTGAAGGGCAGAGCCTCAGCCTCCCTCGCTCCTTCCTCCACCCCCTGGGCACTTCCTGGCTCCCAGAACCATGCAACCCGGCCCACCGGCACTGTCCTCAGGGCCGCAAAGGGCAGGCCGGATGCAGTAACTCCCCCTACAGGGCCTTGGCCCTTCCTGGCCCTCCTGTGCATCCAGAGGGCCACTGCCACCGCCCCTCAGTCCCATCCTCGGTTGGCTCTGCTTCTCCAGGCAGTGTCCTGGTCGGAGGGGAAGGGACCCCCAGGGCCTGTCCTGCCCTCACTGTGTCTCACGTTCTACACGACCCCACCACGTGACTAGAAGGGCCTGCTAGGAGCGCTGAGGTCCTGACGGCGATGCCCTGAGTGTCACCCCTGCTCCACTGAGGAGGAGGCTGGGGCTCGGAGGGGTTGGGGGCCAGCCCACGCTCGCGCTGCCAGAAAGCGGCAGGGCCCAGAACTAGGACCCGGACCTGGAGATCAAGTCCTGCCTTGTATCTCACTCAGTGATCTGGGAGGCTTCCTTCCCCACGTCCAAGGGTCTTCTGGAAAATGAGAAGGGGGCCAAGGTCCCCACCTACTCTGGCCTCTGTTCCGATTAAACGGCCAACTCTGGGCCGATCTCCCTCACCCGCCGGGCAGACGCTGCTCTCTGCTGGAGCCGCATGGGGCTGCCTCTAGGCAAAGGAGGGCAGCGTTGCACCAGCCCCCCAGAGGGGCTCCCAGAAGAAACAGCAGAGAACATGAAGGGCCACCTGGCACAGGGAGGGGGCGGCCACCAGCCCTGTTCCCCCGCTGGTGACACTGAGCTGTCCAAGCAGAAAGACGGGATCCCCCGGTATCTCCTGCGAGGCTAAGCCCCTCACGGCCTCCCCCAGGCTCTGCACTGCACTCCCACTCCGGCCGGATGGGTATGAGCTCCCGCGGGGCAGGGCCTGGGCCCCCACAGTGCGCCCACAGGCCCTCTCCAACGATGAAAGGATGAAGTCGAAGTCATTATGCCCTAACTGCTGGATTCTGCAAGCATTGCAGGTCACTCTTGTGACACATCTGTGATGGGCGAGAAGCAGAAACAGGACAGACTCGGGGGCCGAGGGACCTGGGCCGAGATCAGGCACTGTGATCACAGCGTGACCTTGGGTTATCGATGGCGGAGCCTCAGTTGCTTTATCTGTAGACCAGAGGCAAGAAACCCAATCTGGGAAGCGGGCCCATGGGGAGGACGGAAGCGCCCAGCCTGGCACAAAGGGCAGAGCAGAGCAGGTGCTCAATTCTATGAAGGAGGAGAAACGCACTCCGAGGCTGCCCGCCACCTGGCAAGGGGAATTCTAGAGTCACGTGGGGTGGTGGAAAAATAGGGGACTGCAGCAAGGCCTGGACTCAAATACGGGTCCCTCTGTGACCCTGGGGTGGGGTGGGGGCCGCCATCCCTGGCGGGGCTGCTGGAGGCTCTCGCAATCTTGCGGGTAGCACCTGGGAGAGCGCCCGCCCCACGGCAGGCGCTCCGCCTGGCTCCTATCGGGGCTGGCAGAGAGGGCACGTTCTAGAAATGTTTACCCATTTCCAATCTCAGCAGGAGCTTCACCTCCCCTGCCCCCAAGTTGGCAAGGTGGCACCCACCTCTGACTTCCACAGAGCCCCGGGCCTCCAACCTCCCCACCCCCGCATCCTACAACCTGCTGACAAGGCTAGTTTCTCGGCCACCGCCTTCCTGACCATAAGCTTCGTGGCGGGGGCTATGCCTGTGCGCAGCGGGGCGGGAACTCCTCTAGTTCTCCTATGGATGCCCCTCTGCACCCCAACAAGATGACTTCACTGCGGCCCAGGAACTGAACGTGTTTCCTTGCCTTAATAGATGTTTCCAGAAAAACCTCAGCTGTCCTGTCCCCAACAGGAGCACTGAAGTTCCGTAGAGCCAGGTGGCAAAGTCCCCTCCGCCGAGATAGGCAGAACCCTGGGGACAGCCGCAAAATGATGGCCAGGGTACTAAACCTAAACCCTGCATCCCCTCGGGAAGGACTCCACTCTGAGGCCGGCGAGGGACCCCTGAGTTTTAGGCCATGGAGCCCGGCAGCTGGCAGGGCGCTCTGAGTCACCACAGTGCCCGGGGCGGGGGGGGGGAAGGACACACACACACACAGGCCGGCTGGACCGGTGCAGAATCTGCAGGTGAAGGCGGTCCAAAGCACGGCCGGAAGCTGCAGTTTCCACACTGGGCTGGGCTAAGGGCCCACCCACCCGTCCTGGGCACCCATTCTTTCCCTACAGAAGCCAGCCTTCAGGGCTCCTGGGGCTACGGGCAGTTTGAACAGGAAATGAGTGGTCAGTGTTCCATCTTTAGGAATGTACTCTTGGTCTACGGAGCACGCTACCACCCCTAATTCCCCGGCGCCTCCTGCCCAGCTCGCAGTAACAGTACTTAATAATAACAGGGAGCACTTAAACACTCACCAAGGTCAGGCGCTGCACGCTCACCACGTCACGAGCACGGTCGCTGGTACTTTTTAGGCCCCCCTCCCCCGTGAAGTAGGTATTACTATGGTTTTCTGCTCACAGATGCAGAAACTTCCAACCAATGTTGGTAGACCAGCGGAAAAGAAGTTTTTGTCTTGGATTTCGGTCGGCGGGGGATAGGGGATGAGGGTGGAATGAGAACAAGCCCCAGGGAACACAGCTACCGTTTAGAACTTGTACCATTCCTGAGGGGGCACAGTGGGGAACTTTCTGGATCCATCTGAAGCCTTGGAGCGGGGAAGGAGGAGAAAGAGCGCCTCCCCGCCCCTTTTCGGCGGTTTCACTGTGTTTTACTCAAGAACTCTCCATCTTTTTGTTTCCAGAGAGCCATCGGGGCTGCCCCCTCCCCATTCCCCACAGCTCCCCGCCCCAGCTGCTGCTCTGGCTGGGGGCTTGAGGGAGGAGGAAGGAGCCAGAGGGAAGGTACACAAGGAGCTCTGATCTACTAACTGCCTGGTACGGCCTCCCTCGCGGGCCGCTGGTGCCCCAAAGCCCTCTAGTGTCCGGGAGTCCAGAAACAGGGACGAACAAAGAAGGCCCTGACATCCCAGGATACGGAACTGGCCCCGAATCCCAGAGTGGGGGGCACTATCCCACTTGGCCCTCTGATGTGACCAGAGACCGCTGAGATTTCTGAAAAGGGAGGGAAAAGCACGATGGACGAGGTGAGCCCCAACACTCCCGTCTGCCGTCCCCGAAGCCACAAGAAAAGGCAGCTGTGAAATGCTGAACACACGAAACCCCAGCTCCAGTGGGGAGGGGTGCCAGGAGTGGTTGCTGGCCGAGCGGTACTCCCCGCTCTGACAAACAGACAGGCTCCCATCAGTACCTCTGTTCTCTGCTCTCCCTTTGCTCACTCCCCTCTCAGCACCATCTCAACTGTTTCTGGAGCTGGAAGGGACTGGCAGGAAGACACTGGCTCTTTCTCTCCAACGTTTGGAGAAAATCGCCATGTGAGGCAGGGAAGGAGGAACAGTTATAGGGTGGGAGTCCCCTCAGACACTGAAAAGTCGGCCAACATCCTTCCTAAGTGTAGGGTCCAGAAATGGGCGCGAGCCTCGGGAAGAAATGTGTGCAGCAGCAAGACAGCTCCGGGATCAGACAGGCCCAGGTCTCCCACTTACTGGGGACCAAGGCAAGTAAATCTGTCCACCTCCACAAGGGTGCTGTGAGGATTCAATGCGAGAACACACTGACAAGTCCCCTGTCTATGAGAAAGCAGGCCCTCATCAGACACAAGATATGCCAGCACCCCGATCTTGGACTTCCAGTCTCCACACTGTTAGAGATAAACTTCTGATGTTTATAAGCCACCCGTTCTAGGGTACTTTGTCATAGTGCCCCAGACAGACTAAGACGTCCCCCGTTAAAATCCTCAATGTTCTCCAGCACCTCAAGTCCAAGCCCCTTTTCTCTAGTTCATGCAGCTTTCTCTCAGGCACCCTCACACACCTCAGACTTGGGTTCGTGGCTCCCAGGATCTCCTTAGCCCTGACCCCCCTCACCCCCATCGCCCAGAGTTCACGCGAATCCGCTGCGGTGCGCCTTGGGAAGGTCAATCCACCGGCCAGGTGTCCTCGGTCCCAGGCCCCACCGTGCCCAACAGGGATCCTTGGGACAGGTTCTTCTAGAACTCCAAAAGACTCCTTGACCT
The DNA here is from genome assembly GCA_028646535.1 of Procyon lotor. Classification (NCBI taxonomy): domain Eukaryota; kingdom Metazoa; phylum Chordata; class Mammalia; order Carnivora; family Procyonidae; genus Procyon; species Procyon lotor. The sequence continues at coordinate 40,756,020 of CM053620.1, read as the reverse complement.
GGCCGCTCTCCCAGGCCGGTCCCCTTCAGGGCCTCAGACCGTGTTGCCCCTGCCCAGGTTCTCCTCCCGCCCCTTGGCCCATCTTCAGCCCGGGTCTCCTTACCGCCTCCAGACAGTGTGGCCTCGGTTTGGGTGCCCTCAGCCCGGGGCCCTCTCAACACCGCAGTCTCTCCTCCAACTGTGTTGCCACTGCTCGCGCCCCCTGCCCTTAGCCTGTGTCCCCTCTGCTACTACCTCCTCCCGGAATCCCCTCCGCTCTCTAGGCTCGAGCCGTGCGACTCTACCCCGCCGCTTGAGGCCCTGACTCCTTCGTCCTCTCAGCGTAGGTCCCACCCGACCCCTCGGCGCGGTTCTCACCCAAAGAGGCCCGAGAAGAAGGACTGCGAGTTCTTCACTTTGCGCTCCGCCTCGGCCAGCAGCGCCATCGCCTCCGCTTCTTTCCCGGAGTTGTCCATGGCGGCCGCAAAGCTACTCGGCAAACGGACCGACCCGGGCCCACGGGGCACTCAGCCGAGGCCCGGCCACTGTAGATAGGTCGGGGGAGCTTAGACGGCGGCGTTGACGTCGCACCGGTGCGCGCCGCCCGCTGCCCGGCACCATGTGACAGGCGCCGGCCAACCAGCGGTCGGCTAGGGAGGCGCGCGCCCCGCCGGCCACGCCCCCGCCCGCCGCCGCACACCAACCCGTGACTCAAGGCCGCCAATGGGCGACGCGATGCTTCAACGCTTGCGCATACTTCCGCGAAGGACACTCCGCTCTTCCTGGTGCGCTCCACGCCATACCACGTGACTCGCATAAGCCAATCGTAGCCCCCACCGTCCAAGACCCGTCCCGAGGGCCTGCTTTCTGGGTCCTGCTCCACCAATCAGCAGCATCCCCGGCTCGGCCCGTACCTCCCCGCGGAACTTGCGCCCCCGTCAGCTGACCATTGACCCTCACGTGACAGCTCCGGGCCCGGCCGGAAGATGCGCCCCGCCTTCCTCCGGGTTTGACAGGGTCCAGCGCGCAGCTCAGTCCCCGCCTCCGTCCCTTATCTCGGGCGGTACTTCACTTGGAGCGGCGTAAGCGGTCAGGAAAGCACTCTGCCTTTTCTGGCGCCCTCTGCTGACGGATACTGGAACTAGTTTGGGAAGGCCAGTAAAGTACTCAGAGGAGAAATGAAACTGTGCGAGGATTCATTAAAAAAAAAAAAAAAATGCTGGAGAGAGCGTGTCAAAAATTCAGACACTCAGAGCCCAGATGTTTGTTTTTATACCATTCTCCAGTAAAAGGAACCAGGACTCCTTGATAAATGGCTGTTTTGAGTCTTGGGCAGGAAATTACGCAGGATGAGCCTGGAGCATCTTGTAGTGCCAAAAAGGAAGCGTGTGTGTGCAAGAGAGATACACACACACACACACACAAATGGGAGGATATGTCAGAGACAGAGGAGCCAACTGGAAGAGCTCCCAATGGCCAAAGCTGGAACAATTTGAGCAACACAGTAAACTAGCACTGGATTATCATCCACTGTATAAAATGTCCCTGAGCCCATGGTGGTATAAATGAATGATTGAATGAATAAATGGAGAGAATCGACAAATATTTCATGCAGAAGAGCTTTGGATAGTTTGTGTAGACTCCTCCCACCAGAATGTGGAGCAGAACTCCTCCTCCGTGTAGAGGCCCCGGGGACCTCCCTCCGGAGTGGTATGGGGATGGGTGGACTATTTCCAGTGGAGAATCCCGAGAAACACGGTCAGTCAGGTGACTGTGATTAACATCAACCGTGGTGCATCACGCTGGCGGAACGGAATCTCAATGCTGTGACGTGAGTGGCACGACACTTCTGTGAAGGATGCCTCCTGACGCCACCCTCTCCCCATTGAGTCACAAACAGACAAACCCCAGCTGATGCACATTCTCCGAGACACTTCACCAGGATGTCTCAACTCTGACAAATCATTTAAAAACAAGGAAGTCAGAGACACTGTCACCGCTAAGAGGAGTCTATGGAGACATGTCTGCTGTATGTAATGTGTCCTGGGTGGGATCCTGAAACCAAAGATGAATGTGAGGTAAAGACTAAGGAAATGTTGGGGTGCCTGGGTGGCTCAGTGAGTTAAAGCCTCTGCCTTCGGCTCAGGTCATGGTCCCAGGGTCCTGGGATGGAGCCCTGCATTGGGCTCTCTGCTCGGCGGGGATCCTGCTTCCCCCCTCTCTCTGCCTGCCTCTCTGCCTACTTGTGATCTCTCTGTCAAATAAATAAAATCTTAAAAAAAAAAAAAAAGACTAAGGAAATGGAATCAAGCCTGGACTCTAGTTAGTAATAACGTGTCAATAACATGTCAATATTGGTTCGGTCATCATAACAGAGGTACCACACTCATCTAAGATATTAATAGGGGGCGCCTGGGTGGCTCAGTCGGTTAAGCGTCTGACTCTTAGTTTCAGCTCAGGTCATGATCTCAGGATCCTGGGATCCAGCCCCAGCTGGGTTCTGCACTCAGCAAGGAGTCTTCATGAAGAGTTCTCTCCCACTCCCTTTCTCCCTCTCCCTGCTCAAGTCCACTCTCTCTCTCACATAAATAAATCTTTTTAAAAAATAATAGGGGAACCTGGGTGTGGGGTTTATGGGAATTCTCGGTACCATTTCCACAATCTTCCTGAACAATCTAAAAATGATTCTACTATGAAATCTTCTTTAAAAAAATTCAAGTTCCAGAGCCCTACCCTCATTGATTCCAATTATGAAAGTCAGTGGCAGGATACAGGAATATGCATTTTCTTACAGGGCTCCCAGAGGATTCAGAAAACACTTGTTATTTGGGGGGTGAGAGTAGGGTTTAGCTGAGGGGGAGCGATTCACAAGACACCTTAGTTCTGACTGGGAGACTCTCTTGGACCACCTTCTTGTGGTGGCTGCTGTATTCTGACCGCAGATCAGGTGGGTGTGTGTGTGTGGGGGGGGTCTGGATCACCACAGGCAGTTTCGGTTCCTTGTCCCCCTGGGCGGGGCTATTATAAAAGCTCTGGTTTGTTTAATGCTGTTAAATTTCAGAGCGATTTGTTATGCAGCACTAGAGAAAGAACAGACCGCTCCCCACCCATTAAGTCAGGGTCTTTCCTTCCCAGCAGCCGAGCTTGTCCTTTGGGGTGGGACGCAAACAGTGAGAGCAGGAGGGCGGCTTACACCAGTCCTGCGGTGCGCCCCAGTCTTCTCACTGAATCGGGACGTGGGGGGAGGAGGTACTTTCCAGCCCACTGTAGACTGAGAACACAGAGGCTCAAACAGGGAAAGTGACCTGCCCAAGGTCACAAAGAAAGAAGAGTCGGGCTGTAAATTCCTGCTCCTGGGAGACCTGAGCCTGAGCCCTGTCCCTTATCCACAAGGGTCTTCGGGGCTTCAGACTCAGCTTCTCCCCTGCTCCCCCTCCTGCCCTGGCTTCAAGATGTCCTTAGCCACAGTGTGCGCCCCCTGCCCCCAGCTCCTGCTGCCACCCTGTGCCCTGCGCCTCCCACCCCCCTCCCCACCCCCCCGCCCTGCAGAGCGCAGCACCCGCTAAGACGGACGCATTTGCACTGCGAGTCCTCTGAGGAAACGCTGCTCTCCCTCTTGTGACTTACTGACATCTCCTCAGGTGCAGAGCCCCAGAGCTGCCACGCCGGCCCTGACCTGTCCTCTCCTTCACCTCCTCTCCCTGGGAGGGGACCCACCAGCAAGGCTGAGTCTACCCCCAAGACGCTTCCCTACCCGAGTTTCTGTCCCTATTCAGCCCAGGCCACCGTCTCACCTTCTTACCACCGTGTCTACTGCCAACATTTGCCATCTTGCCTCTTACGAGCCCCACAGAGCAGCTGGAGGCCCTGTGACCACCCTCCACTCGCCCCTGCAGCCAGGTGCTTGGCTGTGCCACCGCCTGGAACCTGGACCATGGCCCCAGCAGCCTCCTCGGTGTGGCCTTCCCTGGCCAGCCACCCGACACGGCCCAGACACGGCCTAGGACTTGGCCCCCACTTTATTTTCCTCACATCACCCTGTGGTGGACACACGGTCTCCCTGCCCAGTAGCCCTCTCTGTGTCCCCTTCTTTTCCTGACAAACCAAATTCCAGTTTTGACCCGGTAGCAACAAACTTGAGGGATCACACTTGTTTCCCCTGGTTCCTGGAGAGACAGTGTGAGTGTCCAGGAAAACCGTGTCCATCTTCCTTCCAGCTGCCAGGGATCAGTGCAGAAAGGGCAGGGGCTACAGGCCAGCCGGTGGGACAGGAGGGACATCCTGCTGGGGCTGCTACCAGCTCTCCCCGCTCTTCTGAAGGGCCGTGCTCTGTTCCCTGCAGCCTCCGGAGGTCTGGGTGCTGGTGTAGGAAGAGGTGACTGCTGTGGCTGCGGCAGCCCACAGGCAGAGGCTGGCCCCTGCGGGCGCTCCTGACCTTACAGCTGAGCCCCGGGGGCCACACGCATCCCTGCGCTGGAGCCAGCACTGCCTCCCCTGCTACCGTGGCCACGAGCGTCACCGCGATCAGTATCTCAAATCCCCTTTCCACCGGGACTCTCCCATTCCAACAACGGAAGCTCTGCGAGGAGAGGGGTGTTCCTGTAGCCCGAGGGGCCCCATGGGGCTTACTAGATGCTGGCCGAGTGGAGGAGGCCCCTGGCTCCTCTCCTCCAGGCCGGGGCTCAGCAGACTCCTCTCTGTGGCTCCAGCGAGTGGCAGGGGCTCAAACGCCTTTGTCGGATCAACAGGCCACGGAAGCCAGAAGACAGCCGCTCAAGAACCCAATTTAATAAGATTTACAAGTCGACACGTACAAAAAAAACCTAACAATGTACAAGTCATTGCAAGACTAGGGACTGAATCTGGAATGCGGAGAGACTCCCCTGGCGAGGGGGCCCCAACATGTTGGAGATCTGAAGGTATCTTCCCACTGATTCTCTACGTCTTGGCCTTATCTAACAAATGTAACCAAACCCCAAAACTGAGGCGAAGATTTACGAGCTACCCAGATCTACCTCGTCCCCTCCCTGAGCCTCCCTGCTCTCCAAGGAGTGGAACTGAAAGAAGGGGCGAGACTAATTAAAACCTAAAGAGAACGGAGCCTCTGGCACCAGCCAACAGCGGTCTGACGACTGGGAGCTCCTCCTGCCGATTTCTGGCCGAAGGCCCACCATGTTTCCGCGCCGGGCTGGCCAGGGAGGGACAGTAAGTGTGGGGAGGAGGCAGAGGGGGGCCCCTGAGCCCCCTGGAGAGGCCGAGGGGAAGGATGAGGCTGGAGGCCGCCTTCCAGACTTGCGGACTCGCTCCAGCCCCCCCCCC
>CM053620.1:40695302-40743903 GCA_028646535.1 Procyon lotor | reverse complement strand
GCCGGGAGGAGGGCTCTGCGGGGGGCACAGAGGCCTTTACCGGAGCATTCCTCAAGCAGAGAATGGGAGCGTTGGTTTAATTGAGCACTGATGCATTCCTGTGCTGTTTGGACATGTTCACAACAATGGCCTTTTAAAAATGATGAACTGTGTCCGAGTCCAGCAGAGGGTCACCCCCCATGGGCCCTTCCGCTCTAGCTCGGCTCTGCCATGCGAGGCGAGGCCCTGTCTATGCCGGCGTGCCCACATTCATCTTACCGTCTTATGTATCAAGTAGAAGTCCTTCTTGTGGGCACAGAATGCCTTCTTAAAAAGCCTCTTCTCCATGGGGGTCCAGATGTCGGAACCTATCAGAGAAAGAGCCAGAAGGGGGGGAAGGATGAGGCTGGCGTGCAGACCACCCTCCTTTCCAAAGCTGCCCTCACTAAGCACGATCATGGGTCAAACATTCTGCTAAGCCCCTCACTTGCTTCATCTACTACAGTCCTCACAAAGGCCTCAGCAGGTAGGGCCCCTCACGATCTGTGCTTTACTGGCAGCCATGGAGGCCTGAACTGGGTGAGAAGCTTGCCGAGGCCCAGGGAGAGCCCAGACTGCCTGACTCCAGGGCTGGCGCTCCGCACCACTGAAGCTCAGCCTCCCTCCTCTCCCTGGCCTGGGGGCACCCCCTTCCTGGCCGGGCACGGCCCGAGGGAACCACCGGAGAGGGGGACTGTAGGAGGCAACTAGTAGAAAACATGCCCATGGAGTACCCCCCGGGAGAGGAGAGGCCTTTCTGGAAAGGCAGGCCAAGGCCCCCAAGAGAACTCCCAAAAGGCACAGGCAAAGCTTGCTATTGAGACTGCTTTCACAGGGTCTCAGCCAGGCGGAAACCACGCCCACGCCCAGTCACCTGCGTAGCGGTAGTCGGCCAGCGGGTGAGTGTGTGGCTTCTGGGGTCCACGGAGTAAGAGGGTCTCCAGGGCGACCTGGAACAAGAAGAGGCGCAAGCTACTTTACACAGGGAGGGGAGGAAGGGTCTCACCTCCCTCCCTCCCTCACTCCCTTCCTTCCTCTCCTGGAGGCCTTCCCTAGCCCTATACTCGGGTGCGGTGGGTCCTCGGACCAGCCCCACCTGTAAAGCCCTCTTGGCCGCGGGGACTACACACCAGGCAGATTGCTGAGCGCAGCTGCCGTGGATGTCTCCCAGCAAGGTGCTCCCGATGCACTGCACAATGGTGAGTGTGTGGATTTGCTCGGCAAATCCTTGCCGGCAAGGACCAGCGTTTGGAATGCCTTGCCCACCCCCTTTGTTTCCTTCATGATCCTAATCACTATCCTCCAGCCATCTTCTAAAACATATTTGCTGTTTTGACTCTTCTAAAATGTAAGCCCACAGAGAGAGGGGTTTTGCCCTGCTCCCCAGAGGAACCCCGGTCGGGCCCGCCATGGCATCTGTGGGGCCCGGCGCAAGATGAAAACACAGGCCCTTGTTCAACACCTACTAAGGATTTCAAGATGACAAAAGCAGACCGTGAAACCAAGATTGGGGCCCCCAAGCCGGCCCTGGCCCCCGCGCCACAGCATTACCAAGCACTCAGGGGCACCCCAAGAAGATGTGTTGCTCACTCACTTGCTGTGAGCACCTACTATGTGCCGGCCGCTGCCCCTTGGCTCAAGAAAGAGCAGGACCGCGGCACTGACTCGGTGATGGGCCCTTTCCTCTCCGGATACTCAGCAATGTGCGGAGGGTCCTCGGAGGAGGCAGAGGCAATCCTACTGCATCAGAGGTTTTCATATATGGGTTTTTAATCGAAGAGAAAAAGCTCAGTAAGAAAACCTGATCAGCACAGGACCTGAGTTGGGTGTGCTGGGCGCCGGCTCCCCAGAGCCCTGGAGATGTCTCAGAGGAAGCCGGGCACTGCTGTGGTACCAAACAGTGGACTCACCGAGCCCACACCTGCAGCTCACGAGGACCACACCAATCCCAAAGCCTCCGGGAAGAAGGGCAGTGGCCTGCCTTCACTTTTCACGAGCCGCAAACCCTCAAGCAGACCACACAGCCTGTGCCTGCTGCTCTGGCTTCCCCAGATGCCCCACCCCCGGCCCCGGCCCTGCCTCCACGTCACCTGAACGTTGCCCTGGGCCTCGTGCAGGCAGTGCAGAGCGAGCTCCAGGTTGGTGCCCCCTCCCGGCATCACGCTGGAGCAGGCCACGTTGCAGAGCTCGGTCACTGTTTCCCGCAGCAGTCCCGGGCAGAGTGTGAGAGGGGAGACAAGGAGTCAGCAAGCGCCGGGGAGGAGACTTCCCCGACAGCACAGAGAGGGGCCTCCTTGTCACCGGCCCCCTGATGTCTCAGCTGAAAGCGGGATGAGGGAAGGGAGGGACAAGGAGGAAGGGCACAGACCCTGCTCCCGGCACCTGCCCCGAACAGCCGGGCCGGGCCTGCATGCGAAGGGTGCTGGGGCAGGAGACCGCAGCTCCGGAAAAGCCGCGCAGCACCAAGGGGGGCTATCCCACCCCCTCACCCCGGGTACTGCTTCTGGGCTGCGGGGAGAACTGGGAGGAGACGTCCTCAGACACGGGGGTTGGGTGGGCGCAGGGCCCCCGGGAATTTGGCCCCAAAACTGCAGCCACCTCTGTCCTGTGTTTCTGGGTTGGTGGTGACATCTCCCCACGGCTTCCAGACCAGAGAAGCTATGTGCTCATCAATTGCGGCCAGCGATCTCTCCTGGAGCTCTGGGATTTCAGCCTGAAAGCGGCTTCCTATGTTGATGTGTCTGAAACGAGGCCGCACACACAGACACATGAGACAGACACACGTGACTAAGGCGGGAATGAAACAAGACACGGGTGGTGTTCCCTGCTCTCGGGCCACAGCCCTGCTCGGGGCAAACCCTCTGCCATCGGCCGGACGTGTTCAACGTCCATCATCCCTGACAAGATACGTGCAGGCATTCCAGAAACCTCTCAAGGGGGTACTTCCTTCCCTCTGATTTCCTTATTGCCATATCTCTGGCCTCAGGTGTCTGTCTCTTTGGGTCTAGGACAGGGCCGCATATGCTAAGAGCTGGCATGCTTCTATACCCACGGCCACACTATCACACTCCACGGACCCTCAAAAGTCTTGCACGTACCACCCCCAATTCTACCTAGAACCCCAGGGTCCCGGGCATTCTGTCCCCCGGGCCCCAACTACAGTATGTCTGGACAGAAAGAATACTAGGGGGGGCTTCCCACATACACCCACACAAGTACACCACTTCTCTCTTAGGGAGGCTCTGTAGCCAGACCCGATGCCCTATGATGAAGGAGCCCCTGGGAAAAACTGGCCCTGGCCCACAGGGCGGGTAAAAGCACCCCCCACCCCTTTGCAAGAAACCACCCTCAGGTGCTAAGTCTGTTCCAACTCACGGTTCAATGCTGATCTTGGTGTCATCCTTTACCATGCAAATGCCAAAAGAGCCATCCACTTGATCTAGAAAACATGCAACGAAAGTCTCAAGAGGACTGACCACAGTCCCCTTCTGCCTGAATTTGCAGAGGAGCGAAAAGTAGGCTCTTTATAGCTGTGTGGTAGGGAGATTCTTTAAAAAAAATTAAAAGTAGAACTACCATAAGATCCAACAATCCCACTTCCGGGTATTTTTTTCAAGATTTATTTATTTATTTGACAGAGAGAGGGAGCCAGAGAGCACAAGCCGGGGGGGGGGGGGGGGGGGGGGGGGGGGGGGGGGGGGGGGGGGGGGGAAGCTGACTCCCTACTGAGCGAGAAGCCCAATGTGGGGCTCGATCCCAGGACCCTGGGATCATGAATGACCTGAGCCGAAGGCAGACATTTAACCGACTGAGCCACCCAAGTGCCCCCTCCCCCCACTTCCGGGTATTTATCCAAAAGAACTGAAATCAATATCTCAGAGATAATTGCCCTCTCATGTTTACTCAGCACTATTTACAACAACTAAGTGGAAACAATCTGATGTCCATCGACAGAGGAGTGGGTAGGGTAAATGTGGTATTTACATATGATAGAATACTAATCTGCCTTTTTATTTTTTTTAAAGGAACCTTCAATATGCAACAACATGAATAAACCTTGAGAACATCATGGCAACTGGAACAAGCCAGTCACAGAGAACATATTGCACGACTTTGCTTATGTATCTAGAATAGTCCAATCCAGGGGCACCTGGGTAGCTCAGTCGACTGAGTGTCTGACTCTTGGTTTTGGCTTGGGTCATGATCTTGAGGTCCTGGGACTGAGCCCCACATCAGGCTCTGCCCTTGGCACGGGGCCTGCTGAAGATTCTCTCCCTCTCCTTCTCTCTCTGCCCCTTCCCTCCATCCACACACATGCTCATGCAGTCTCTCTTGATAAATAAAAAATCTTTAAAAAAATAGTCCAATTCATATAATCAAAAGTGGGATGGTGGTGGCCAGGGTCTGGGGGAGCGGGAAGTGGGTATTTACTGATCGGTGAACATAAAGTGTTGGTTAAGCCAGATGAATAAGCTCTAGGGTCCATAGTACGACGTGGTTCCTGTAATCAACAATGATGTTCTGAGCGCTTACTCACTTAAGGGGGACTTGTGTTAACTTCTTATCATCATAAAACACAATTTTTAAAGAAAAGATTTATTTATTTGAGAGAGAGAGAGAGGCAGGGGAGAGGGGCAGATGGAGAGGGAGAAAATAACCTAAGCAGACTCAGTGCTGAACATGGACCCTGACACGGGTCCTGATCTCACAACCCTTACATCATGACCTGAGCTGAAACCAAGTGGTGGTGACTCAACTGACCATGCCACCCAGGTGCCCTGATAACATACAATTTTATTTTATTTTATTTTTAAAAATAATTTATTTACTTGACAGAGAGACAGAGACAGAGAGATGACAAGTAGGCAGAGAGGCAGACAGAGAGGGGGAAGCAGGCTCCCCGCTGAGCAGAGAGCCCGATGTGGGGCTCGATCCCAGGACCTTGAGATCATGACCTGAGCCGAAGGCAAAGGCTTTAACCCACTGGGCCACCCAGGTTCCCCAAACACACAATTTTAAAAAAAGATTGCATGGGAGAGGTACTGGACTTCTAAAAAGCAGAGTAAGGAACTTGGCAAGATGACAAGTTAACTGATAAAAATTATTTTATACAACAGTAAGCTTGGGGCGCCTGGGTGGCTCAGTTGGTTAAGCAACTGCCTTTGGCTCAGGTCATGATCCTAGGGTCCTGGGGTCAAGCCCCATGTCGGGCTCCTTACTCAGCACAGAGCCTGCTCCTCCCTTTCCCTCTGCCTGCTACTCTGCCTGCTTATGTTCTCCCTCTCTCTGTCAAATCAATCAATCAATCAATCAATTAATTTAAAAAACCAAACAGTAAACTAAGGTCTCTGGAAGTTGTCCTAAAGGCATACAGCATTTTAGGGATTATTCATTAAGAAAGTGAGAGTCTGTGGCATTTGCCCATCACTTACCCACCCGAGGCCCAGCTCCATGTAACAGAAGCTTTACCCGGAGTGCCTGACCCTAGACAGGTACACCCAAGGAGAGGGATTTCCTCTCCCTGCAGCATCCATGCTTAAAGAATTAAAGGGAGGTATAAAAAAAGGGGTGCCTGGGGGGCTCAGATGGTTAAGCATCTGCCTTCAGCTCAGGTCATGATCTCAGGTCCTGGGATCAAGCCCCACATCGGGCTCTCTGCTCAGCGGGGAGCCTGCTTCCCCCTCTCTCTCTGCCTGCCTCTCTGCCTACTTGTGATCTCTCTGTCTCTGTCAAATAAATAAATAAAATCTTAAAAAAAAAAAAGAATTAAAGGGAAGTATGATGAAGATTTCTTATCAAAGAGAGAACACCATTAAGAGACAGAAGATTTTAAAAAACCAAATGGAAATTCTGGAGTTAAAAAAGTACAATAACCAGGGTTCCTGGTGGCCAGTCACTTAAGTGTCTGACTCTTGATTTCGGCTCAGGTCATGATCTCAAGGTCATGAGATCGAGCCCCACATGGGGCTCTGTGCTCAGTGGGGAGTTTGCTTGAGATTCTCCCTCTCCTTCTGCCCTCCTCCCACTCTCAAAAAGAAATAAATCTTCAAAAAAAAGCACAATAACCAAGATGAGGCTCAACAACAGATTTCGGCTGGCAGGAGACATGATCAGCAAATCTGAAGACAGATCACTGGAGATTATGTAATCTGAAGAAGGGGAAAAAAAGAATGTAGAAAAATGGAGTGAGCCCCAGAGAAATGCGAGTCATCATTAAGCGCAGCCAAATACTTGTAATCAGAGTACCGGAGAAAGACAAGGAAGGGATGACAAAACATGTACAGTATCATGGCACTGATACAACAGCTGAAATCTTCCCAAATTTGGTAAACGACAAAAATAAAAACCCAACATATACGTCCAGGAAACTCTATAAATGCCAAGCAGAATAAACATAAAGATGTATCTCTACCTCCAGACACATCCATCATGGACAAAATGTTGAAAGCCAAAGATAAAGATCTTGAAAGTAGAAGAAGAAAAACAACTTATTTCTCAGAAGCGCACCCCAGTAAGATTAACAGCTGACTTCTTGTCCGAAACAATGGAGGTCAGAAGGCAGAAGGTTAACATATTCAAGTTGTTGAAAGTCAAAAACTGTTGACCAGGAATCCTATTCCAGCAAATCATTTTTCAAAAATAACTGTGAAATAAAGCTATTCTCAGATAAATAAAAATTGGGATTTGTTGCTATTAGATCTGTCTTATAAGAAATAGTAAAGGTGGAGGGGCGCCTGGGGGGCTCAGCTAGTTGAGTGTCTGACTCTTGGTTTCAGCTCAGGTCATGATCTCAGGGTCATGGGATCGAGCCCCGCATGGGGCTCTGTGGTCAGTGGGGAGTTTGCTTGAGATTCTCTCTCCCTCTCCCTTTGCCCCACCCTCTCTGGCTCTCTCTCTAAAACAAATCTTAGAAAAAGGGAAAAGTAAAGGTGGAATATCATTCAGTCATAAAAAGGAATGGAATACCAATGCATATGGCAACGCGGGTGAAACCTGAAAACATCATGCAAGGAGACGGTCACAGAAGACCACATATTGCAGGATTCCATATATATGGAATGTTCAGATTAGCCAAGTGTACAGAGACAGAGAGTAAACTAGAAGCTACCTGTGGCTGGGGGGTGGGGGACAGGGACAAGAGTGGCTGCTAATGAGCGTGGGGCTTCTTTTGGGGGTGCTGACAAGCTCTAAAAACTTAACAGTAGCAATAGTTGCACAGTTCTGCGGATGGAATAAAACCCACTGCTTTACGTGCTTTAAAGAGATAAATTTAATGTAAATTATATCTCCATACTGATGACAGACACTTAAGAAAATTCCTTAGACTGAAAGCAAATGACACAAGATAGTAATGTGAATCAAAACAAAAAAACAAAGGGTGCTGGTAAAGGTAATTATATGGGTAATTATAATATTATAATCACATAGTTCTTCTCTTCATTGACGTAAAAAGCAGTTGCACAAAACAGTAGGTATTGTGGGCCTATGAAATACAGAAATACACTCTGTGTGGCAATACAAAGGAGCTGCACTAGATTAAAGAAATAATACCCCAGACAGTGACTTGAATCCACAGGAATAAAAGAAGTTATCAGTAATGGTAAATGAGAAGGATAATAAAACAAACTGTACAAATAATGCCTGTTTTCCTTTATTGTCTTCTTTATTATAACACAAAATTATATAATTATGACAACATATTTCTGGTTTCTAGTATATGTGTGTATGTATATAACATATTGTCATATACGCACATACAAGAATAATTGCAGAAGAGTTAGAAGAAATGGAATTAAATAGCAATGTTTCTATATTTTATTAAGTTAATACACAACTGAACACACTCTGATAAATTAAGATGTATGTTTTAAGTCCTAGAAAAACTCCTAAGAAATGACTGAGAAAAAGTGAAAAATTAAAGGAAGGGATGTGTTGTATACGAGAAAATATTCACTTAATACAAAAGAAAGCAGAAAAGGAGGAACAGAAGGAGAAAGTGACATGAGATCTATGGAAAATAAATAAGCAAAATGGCAGATATAAATCTAACTGCATTATTGGGACTTTAAAAGAGAATGCTTAAACCAATCAAAAGGCAGTTTCCCAGACTGGATAAAAAAATATGATCCAACCGATGCTGTCTGTTGGAGACATGCTTTATTTTCAAAGACACAGACAGGGTGAAGGTAAAAGAACAGGAAAAACCAGACCAAGCGAACATGGAATGTCTAATGTCAGGCAAATTAGACTTTTTTTTTTTTTTAAGATTTATTTATTTGAGAGACAGAGAAAAAAAAAGAGGGGGGAGCGGCTGGGGGAGAGAATCTCCGGCAGACACTTGCTGAGTGTGGAGCCCAACGCAGGGTGATCTCATCACCCTGAGTTCATGACCTGAGCCGAAATCAAGAGTTGGATGCTCAACCGACTGAGCCACCCAGGTGTCCCTGCAAGTTAGACTTAAAAAAATATATATTACTCGAGAAAATGACAAAATTCTTGTAATAATGATAAATGATATCATATTGTAATGATAAAAGGTCATTGTAATGATAAAAGGTCATTGTAATGATAAAAGGTCAAGCCATCAGGAAAATATGGCAATTATATAAACGCAATGCACCTAAAACTGAGACCATAAATACATAAAGCAACAATCAACAGAATTGAAGAATAAAATGAACAATTAAAAGATAGTAGTTGGAGGGGTGGCGTAGTCAGCTGACTGAATGCCTTGGTTTTGACTCAGGCGGTGATCTCTGAGTTGCGGGATCGAGCCCCAAGTTGGCCTTCGTGGTTGATGCGGAGTGTGCCTAGGACTCTCTCTCCCTCTCTTTCTGCCCCTCCCCACCATGCATGCACATGTGCTTTCTCCCTCTCTCTCTCAACTAAATAAATCTTTAAAAAAAATAATAGCTGGAAATTTAAATATTTTCAATAATGCCTAGGACAACCAGGAAGACGACCAACAGGAAGTACAATACTTGAACTAATCACACATAGCAGACATGTACAGTGTATTCCATCCATCATCAGGTAAATACCTTCTTCTCAAGTACACATGGAAATTCTGTAGGACAGAACATATTCTGGCCCATAAAAATGCCTCAAGGGCGCCTGGGTGGCTCAGTGGGTTAAAGCCTCTGCCTAAGGCTCAGGTCATGATCTCAGGGTCCTAGGATTGAGCTCCGAATCGGGCTCTCTGCTCAGCAGGGGAGCCTGCTTCCCCCCCGCCGCCCCCGCCTGCCTCTCTGCCTACTTGTGATCTCTCTCTCTGTCAAATAAATAAATAAATAATCTATTAAAAAAAAAAAAAAGCCTCGAAAAAAGTAAAAGCACTGCACTAATACAAAGTATGTTCTTTGACCGCAACAGAATTAAATTAAAAATCAATTTAAAAAAGGCAACTTGGAAAATTCACAAATAGGCAGAAATTAAACAATGCACTCCTCCAGTAATCACTGTATCAAAAAAGAAACCAGGGGCTCCTGGGTGGCTCAGTCAGTTAAGCGTCTGCCTTTGGCTCATGTCATGATCCCAGGGTCTTGGGATCGAACCTTGAATCAGCCACCCTGCTCAGCGGGGAGTCTGCTTCTCCCTCTCCCTCTGCCCCTCCCTACCCCCATTCATGCTCATTTGTGTGCTCTCTCTCAAATAAATACAATTTTTAAGAAAAGACAGAAAAAAAGAAATCAGAACATACCTTAAGATAAATGAAAATAAAAACACAACATACTGAAACTCGTGAAATGCAGCTAAGCAGTGCTATGAGAGAAATTAATAGCTGTAAATGTCTGTATTAAGAAAGAAAAAAAAAATCTCAAGTCATTTAAAGTCAATTGGCTTTCCATACGGTGCTGAGCCAATTCAAGAGGAAAGGAACGGTATTTTAAAAAATGGTGCTGGAACAACAGATAGCTATGTGTAAAAGAATGAATTGGGACTCCTACCTTACACAATACATAAAAGTTAAAATGGATGAGACATAAATTTAAGACTTAAAACAATATGACTCTTAAAAAAAATAGAGAAGAAAATCTTTGCTATCTTTGCTCAGGCAAAACCTTAGATACAACTCCGAAAGCACAAGTGGCAAAAAATAAATTGGACTTCATCAAAATTAAAAACATCAGTCCTGCAAACAAGACAATAAATAAAATGAAAAGACAATGCCCCAAATGGGAGAAAATTTGCAAACCATGTACCTGATAAAGGGCTTCATTTCAGAATATAAAAGAAACCTTTACAACTGAATAATAAAAAGATAACAACTCAATTCAAAGTCTGGGCAAAGGATCTGAAAATATTACAGACGGACAGTAAGCACACAAATGATGCTCCGTCTCAGGAACCGTCAGGGAAATGCAGCTCGAAGTCACCTTATATGTAGGACAGTCATACGAGAAGATCACGACGGTTGACAAGGATGTGGAGAAGCTGGAACTTTCATATGACGCCAGTGGGAATTTAAAATGGGTCTGTCATTTTGGAAGATGATCTGGACTGAAGTGGTTAAACACAGAGCTACCCTATGACCCAGCAACTGCCCTCCTGGGAACATACTCGAGAGAAATGAAAACGTACGTCGAACAAAAACCTGTACATGGATGTTCGTGAGCAGCACAAGTCACAGTAGCCAAAAGACAGAAACGACCCAAGCGCCCATCAAGTGACAGACAGATACACAGAATGCGGTGTGTCCAGACCACGGCACGCTACTGGCCCATCCAGAGGTGTGACACTGTGGCACGGAGGCCAAGCGGATAAACTGAACACAAAACGCCCCCTGCTATATGATCCCAATTATACAAAATGTCCACAACGGGCAGCTCCCTAGAGAGAAGCAGCAGATGAGTGGTTGCTTGGAGCTGGGGAGATGGGGGCCCTGGGGCACGTGTGACCACGTGGATACGGTGCTTCCTCCAGGGGTGACAAAATGCCCTAAAATCAGAAGATGTGATGGGTGTGTGACCCTGTGAATATACTCAAGAAACACTGTCTGCTTCCGATGGGTGATTCACACGGTATATGAACTCTGTTCTGGCCAAACTGTTAAAAATTACTCCAAGGGCAGGCAGAACGGTGGTCAGGCTCAACGGTCTCTGCATTTTCTTTCTGGCTGTAAAATTCTCAGCACTTGGAAGGCTGCCGGACCCAGAGGGTGCCGGGCTTCTCCCAAATAGCTGAATAGCCGTGGGGCTCACCGGGCAGGCCCAGGCGCGGCCCCCTGGGGCGGCAGGAGGGAGGGGACCCAGCCCCCTGCAGGCCCGCCCCCCACGGGGCAGAGACCACAGTCTTGCCCGAAATCACTCACCACGAGCGCTGCTGATGAGTCTGTCAGGACCGGCGTGAGCAGAGGTGGAACAGAGGGTGTTAAAGTACAGCCCTGAGCCTTCCCGGATGGGGCTGAGCATCGGCGGCGGGGTGTAGGGGGAGCACTGGAACAGTCCCTGGAGGAGGCGATCCACCAGGAACACCGGAGACCGCAGACAGCTCTGGTGGCAGCCCCCCAGGCCTGGCTCCCCAAATGACGAGGGTGGAGGAGGGGTGAACAATGCCTTGGGCTGGGGGCGTTTCTTCCGCTTCCGATGTTGGCTGCTGTCCTTGCTGTCTCTCTCTTCTCCATCTTTCTCTTGTCCCTGGGGAAGGAGAGAGTTCAGAACTCAGGGGATCCCCTGAGGCCCCCGCCACACAGCTGTCTCCAGGGAAGAGTGGGAAAAGAGGACGGACTCCCGAGACAGAGGAACACACGACCTGCAACCCGGCACGTCCAGGCCTGGGGCCCTTGGAGAAGGGAGCTGAGCAGGGCCTCCGTGCCAGAGTCGGACCCCAGATCCCAACTAAGCCACTGGAGCCCTCCCACGCACCCATGCCTTCAAGGAGAGGCCTTGACTCAGGGGGATCCGGAAACAGGTGAGGCCAGTGTCCACTGTCAAAATGCCTGGCCCTCAGAGTGGGGGCCAGACAGGGCCACAGCATGACCCAACGAGGGACAGCAGCAGGTCCTGTGAGAGGAGCAAAGGCATCTGTGTACCTCATCCCTGGGCCCACCCGGGCCTGTCCGGTGGGATCCTCCAGTACAGGCTGAAGAGACCGGGCACTTGAACTTGCAATGCTCTCTCTCGCCTCCATACAATCTCCCCTCCTCTCTGCCAGTCCCACTCCTCCTCTCCTCCAGGTCTCAGCTCCCACACCCTCTCCTCCGGGGAGACCCCCCTGACCTCCTCAGGCAGAGTCCCTGGAGCCCCCTCCGGATGCCCTCCGCTCCCCCCACGCCCCCTCACGGCCCCGCCCACACTGGGGCACCCCTGTCTGGGGACAGGTCTACTGACTACTGGGCCCCAGGGGATGCGGTCCCCAGAGTCCCCAGCGCTGCCCCCACACGTGGGCCCCAAGGAGCAGAGGACATTAGAGACTGAAGGAGCACGCTTGCTGGAGACAGATAGTTTCCAGACGTCCAGCCTATCCCTTTGGCAGCTTCGGCCAGCAGGCGGAGGGGGAGCAGCGGGAAGGGAGCGGCCGACTGGCACCCACCTTGGCAGTGCTCCCGGCGGGTCGGTTCCCCGGAGCTGTGGGCACAGGGATCCCTGGAGGGGCCGCGGCCGCGTTGTCCAAGGACTTCTTAGCTCCTGGAGGACTCTGCCCGTCCCCCTCTGGCCTCAGCACCTGTCGCAGTGGCTTGCAAAACTCCGCACCAAACACCTGAATGCAGAGTGGACGGCTCTGTAAGCCTCACCAGCGGGCAGGACGGGAAGAGCGGCTCCGGCCCTGCCGCTCTGGAGCAGCCCCCCGCCCTGCCCCCCAGCCCCGGGCTCCCCCCTCAGGACGACGCCTCCATCCTGAGATAAGGGACATCCGGTTGCCTACTCCCCAAAAGCCGCCCGGAAACCCCGACAGCACAGAGCCGGCTGCACGCCCTTCACCTGCGGCTCCTGCTTCCCGCGAGGTGACGGCCACTGGTCGCTGTGAAAACACATGTGGCTGCTCAGCCCTTTCTCTGTGTAAAACATCTGGCTGCAATTCTTGCAGACATAAGTGCTCCTTGGCTCTGCCCAGTCTGCAGGGCCCCCATTTTGCTGGTTACTGTGGGGAAACATGGCAGGAGGGAAGAACGGGGGAATGGGACTCTGTCCCCATCACTAATTTCTCTGTTTAAATCTGATCCACTGATAATTCTTTTTTTTTCCACTGATAACTCTTTTTTTTTTTTTTTTTAAAGATTTTATTTATTCATTTGATAGGGAGAGAGAGAGTGATCACAGGTAGGCAGAGAGGCAGGCGGGGGGGGGGGGGATGCAGGCTCCCCGCTGAGCAGAGAGCCCGATGTGGGGCTCGATCCCAGGACCCTGAGATCATGACCTGAGCCGAAGGCAGAGGCTTTAACCCACTGAGCCACCCAGGCGCCCCATCCACTGATAACTCTTGATGAACCCTAGGAAGTGGAGAGAGGGCACCCCTATTCCTCATGGCCGGGCGCATACCTCTTTAGGCCTGAAGCATCCAGAACTCCATGACCCAGGCCCAGCACATAAAAGCCACCAGAGGAATTGGAGGGTCTGAGCTCCCTCAGGGCCGGGCGGGGTGTGGCCGCTGAACTTACCATCCACCTGCCATGTTCTCCTCCTTCAGCGGATGGGGGAGCCGGTAGATATTTCCACCCTGAAGATGAAAAGACATCTGAGCCAACATGTTGGAAAGGAGGCCTGCAAGAGCTGCAACTCTCAAACTGAGACGAAAGCCCAGGTGTAATTCTTCGTGACCTTGGCGGAGGACCTGGTGCCCTGGAGGGCACTGAGAGGGAGACAGAACTGACAAATACGACTTCTTCAAAACACAGAACTGTCTCGCGTCAAAGGACCCCATCAAGAGAGGGAGAAGACGGCCCCCGGAATGGGAGAAAATTGCTGCAGGTCCCGTACCTGACAAAGGACTTGTATTCCTAACACATAAAGAGCTCCTACACGGCTCAACAATGAATGACAAGTCCAATGCCCCAACTTAAAAACGGGCAAGGGATCCGAAAGGCACGTAACCCGAGAGGCTTTCCAAATGGCCACGAGGCACACGCAAAGGGGCCGGGCAGCTTCGGGAAACGGCGGCGCTGAGGTTCCGGGTCACAGCCTCGAGGACGGCTGTGCGAACAGGCCTGGCGCGCGCGCAGGGCTGGGGAGGACGTGGAGAAGCCGGCGCCTTCCTACCCTATGGCGGGCGGGGGGACACTAAGTGGCCTGGCTGCTCTGGAAAGGTCCGACAGTCCCTCAGAGTCGCCATATGACCCAGCAGTGCCCCGCTCCGGTATTTCCCGAGAGAGGGGGAGCCGTGCACACAGACCTTGTACACGAGCGCTCACCGCAGTGCTGTTCACGCGGCCGGAGCAGCGGGAACAGCCCCAGCGCCCGACGACTGACAAACGCACAGGAACAAAACGTGACACAGCGGGACGGTGGAGCACCACTCAGCCCTGGAAAGGAGCAAAGCACCGAGAGGTGCCACAACATGGACGAAGCTTGAGACCACCACCCTCAGTGTAAGAAGCGGGACACAGAAGGCCACAGAGTGTATGGTTTCAACTAGACGAAATGTCCAGAAGGAGCAAATCCGTAGACACAGAAGGTAGGTTCATGGTTGCCAGGGAGGAATGGAGAGATTGGGGGCGACAACGAAGGGTGTGGGGCTTCTTTTTGGGGTGATGAAAATGTTCGGGAAAAGAGTAGTAACAGATGCCCAACCTTGTGAATATATTGAGCGCCACTGAAGGGTACACTTTAAAATGGTGAGTTAAATGATACAAGCTGTTAAAAAAAAAAAGTGGCAGCTGTGGGGTGACAGGAAGGGTGCTGGGCCTCGGGCCAGGATGAGGAAGAGTGCCCCCCACCCCATGCCCAGACCCGGTGCCATACAGGGGGACTGGGCTACTACCGCTCGGCAAGGCCGGCCCGCGTCAGGACTGTGACTCCCACCAGGAAAAAGTCGGCATCGCACACAGAAATATTTATGGGGGCAGGATCTCTGCCTTCATACCCTCTGAAGAATTTAAGGAGGCCAATCCAAAAGGAAGTGAAAGGCAAAAACCAAGGAAGCAGAAAAAGCTTTGGGGAGAAAGCGTCTGATAACTCTGAAGACCTCATTCTCGGCTCTTTGAGGGGAGTGGGGTGACAGGAGGGACCACAGTCTCTGCAAGCCTTCCTTTCCGCTTCTCTAAACCTGCCCCGGAGGAACCCTGGACATGAAACACATCGCCTGACCAACCGGGAAATGCGGGAGCAAGTCAGGAATGAGACCCCGGCCTGGAGCACGGGCAGGTGTTGGGTTTCGTGAGGGACAGCCCAGGTACCTGGATTCTGTTGAATATGGTCAGCTTGGACTTGGAGTCCTGGGGCGGCTCTGCTGGAGGCCCGGCCGACGAGAAGGAGGCCATGGCTACCTGGCTCGGGGAGGCTGTGCAGCACATATCCATTTTCACCTTCTCCTTCCGGAAGCCCGAGAAGCGCTGGGACCTGGGGTTGCCGGAGAAGAGCCTGTAGCCTCCGCCCCGGGTGCAGGCCTGACTCTTTTCCCCTTTTGTGGCCCCCAATGCCGTGCCGTTCTCCGCCTGGGCCTGCTTCCCTGGGAGCGGGGCTCCGAGGGGCTCCTCCCCACCTAACTGGGTCTGCCGTGGGCCCCCGGGGGAGAAGAGGTCCCCCAGGTCCAAGGTCCCTTTCGAGGATCTCAGCTGCTTGGCCAGAGAGGAGATGTCTGGATTGCCGGGGGTGTCCAGCGATGAGGCCGCGAGGGACGGTGGAGCGGTGGCCACTTTGGGTCCTCCCTTCGAGTCCCGTCTGGGGCCGGCCGGGGAGGCCTCCCTGGGGAACGCGGGTGTGACTTTCCTCCTGCGGGCTGGGGAGCCCTCTGGCTCCGGGTTTCCGGGGCCAGCGTGGAGAGAGTCAACAGGGGGTGTCGGCGGCGGCGGCTGCTGCGGCCAGGGCCCCGGCAAGGGCTTCAGGGCAGCCTGTTTGCCCTCAGGCCCGGGGAGCTGGGAGAAGATCCGCTGGGACTTGGCGATCATCTGGAACACCTGCATCTGCTCGTGGCTCACCAGAGACTCCTGGGACTTCAGGAAGAGCTGCCGGAAGAGCGGCGTGCCGTCCGATGGGAGCCCACTCGGCTTCTGGGCGTCCTGGAGGCCGGGCTCCCCGGGGTTTTGCCAGGAGAAGGAATCGCAGTCCAACTTGCTCTTCTTGGAAACCCAGGAGTCGTCTTCCCCGCCGGTGTATCTGGGGTCACCGGAGGCCTCCCCAGGCACGTGTAGGAGCGTGGCGGGGAAGGGCAACGTATCCTCCAGGCTGGCGGTCCCCGGGCTGGGCGAGGGCTCCCCCGCAGGGGAGGTGCTGCTGGGCCCCGGGCCTGACTCGCCGCCTTCCCGGGACGGCATCGACGGAGGCTTGTGAACCATGAACACGTTGTTCCCTTTGCTCTTGGGGCAGCCGGGCAGATTCCGGAGCCACTGGAAGTTGTGGCTGGCTGGCTGGGAACCGGCAGGGACCGTCTGGCCTCGGAACAGAGGCAGGCAGGCAGGCAGGGGGCCGCCCTCGGGCCAGCCCTCCAGGCTGGGCGGCAGCGGGAGCACGGGCGGCTCGGACTCGGCAGGGTCGGAGCCGCAGTTCTCCACGGCTCTCGGGTGCACGGCCGTGAACATGGCAGCGGCAGGCTCCTTCCGCGGGGGCCGAGGCTCCTCGGGAACGTCCGTGCCCAGGTTCCCGGGGGCCGCCGGGATGCCTGCTGGGGTGCAGGAGGAGGGCCCGGAAGAGGATGCGCAGGGACAGGCCGCGGTCCTGCCCTCCCCGCCGTCTGTGGGCCCTGCGGTGGCTGGGACGGGGGAGGGAATCTTCTGGTGGACGATGCTGCTGACGATGCAGCGCAGGAGGTCTCGGTTGGGCAAGAGGGAGCCGGGGGACCGGGCTTCCGGGGGCGCTGGGGCGCGCGGGCCAGCGGGCGCGGGCTGGCTGGCCGCCTCGTGGGCGTGTGGGGAGTCCCCGCAAGCCTCCTCTTCCGGGGGGGCCTCCTTCAGGATGCACAGGCCGTGCTGCACCTCGTAGTGGCGCCGCAGGGAGCGGTAGTCGCAGTAGCTCTTGCTGCAGCCCTGCTCCATGCAGACAAAGGGCTTGGTCTTCTGGTGGGTGAGCATGTGCCCGGTCCTGCAGTCACACGGGGGTGGGGGTGGGGTGGGGGGGATTGAGTCAGTGGCTGCCTCGGCTGCCGCTCCCCGGGGGCCCCAAGGGTGTCCCCGAGAGGGGCGGTGCTGCTGCCATATCAGAAGCTACATGCACACCCTCCCCCCACGAGGAGAGACTCAAACAGCCGCTCCGACGGCCAAACACAAGGGGTGCTCCTGTCCCTCACCTTTAAGCAAACCCCTCATCAGAAGGAAAAAAATAAATCAACGAAAGCCAGACTGGCGTTCCCCAAAGTGAGTTCCCAAGGAACACCAGGCCTCCAGAGTGGCTCCCTGAGGACGTGGGCTCAGCTGGCAAGGAAGTTTTTGAGCAAACACTATTTGCTCCTTGGAGGATCAGAGCAGCAAATTTAAAAGCCACATGGCAGGTAGACAGACCCCTCTTTCAGCTCCCTTGTCTCTCCAACTTACTTGTCCCCAGAACCATTTATTCAAATAGCTCCTCGTAGCATCCCTGAGGACCAAAGTTCTACAGGATACACTTGAGGATCTGCTTACTTTGGCACAACCCTTCTCTTAGCCTAAGAGTCTTCGCCTTCCCCTAGCACTCCTCCAAGGAGACTGCTACCTGGAACCTACCCTCAGGGAAAAAAAATTTACAGATGCCCCATCAGGAGAAACTTTCTAGCGATCAGCCAAATGTGCCTCCTGTAATTTCTGCAATTCTAAATGAATACGAATATGCACTGCATTTACATCACATTTCTAGCTATGTTGGCATTTCGTAAGCATCAACAAATGAGTAGATCCCACCCTAGGTGCCCAACAGCCCTTCCCTGGACATTCTAATCCACACGGCACGGGGGTGGGGTGGGGGTGTGGGGGGGGTGAAGGTGGGGGGGGTGGGAGGGGGAGGGGGGTCATTTCCAGTAGACAATACAGCCCCTCCCCCAGAGCCCTTCTGAGGGAAGCCCCAGAGAAGGAGTCGGGAGACCCAATTTCTAGTTAGGAGTCTCATAAAAATGTCATAAAAATGCAAGGGCTTGCCATCTCCCACTGGCAAGTCTTTGGGTTTGAAAAAAGTCTGTCTTTCCTACCTCACTGGCAAGAAAAAAGCTCATTTCCAAGATACGGAGAACAAAGGAAATTCTGGCTCCTAACTCTTACAATGGGCTTTATTTTTTTAAATCCAGAGTGTTTTTTTGGGGGGGGGGCGCCTGGGTGGCTCAGTCAGTTAAGCGACTGCCTTCGGCTCAGGTCATGATCTCAGGGTCCTGGGATCGAGCCCACATCAGGCTCCCTGCTCAGTGGGAAGCCTGCTTCTCCCTCTCCCACTCCCCCCGCTTGTGTTCCCTCTCTCGCCATGTCTCTCTCTCTCTAAAATAAATAATAAATAAAATCTTTTTTTTTAAAAAAAAGAGTATTTTTTTTAAAAGGAGTAAAAAAACAAAATCAATGCTCCATTGCCATATTCTAGAAACAGGCATCGCAGAATCTCTCATGCCCCTGAATTATTCCCACACGCTCCCATGAGACGCAGATCCGTCCTCCTCAGACATCTGCTGGGGACTCCGAGCATTTCTCTATATAGTTATCCCAATTCCCCGCATGACAAAATTGCCTTGGGAGCGAGCCTGTATGTGTCTTGAAACCCACAATGAGGTCTTGAAACCTGCCTGCAAAGGAGGCAGCAGCTTCCACCCAGGTGTGAATGGGTGTGAACCGGGCTGGGCAAGGGGGGTGGGCTGGGTGGCCTGGGACGGGTGTGTGTGTGTCTGTGTGTGTGTGAGGGAGACCCAGGAGCAGCTCGCCCATCCCCCGCCAGCCCCCCCCGCCCCCCGACCACACTCCTACATACAAGTGGTCCTGGCGCTTGAAGGCCTTGCTGCAGATTTTGCAGACGTGCTTCCTCTCCTGGCTGTGCGTCAGGTAGTGCTTGCTCAGGGAGCTGGCGCTGCTGAACACCTTCCCGCAGAGACTGCAGTCCAGAAGCGGGTTCTGGGGGGAAGCGTGCTGCCGCTTGCCTTTCCTGGCGCTCCCGCAGGTGGCCCTGCCTCCTTCGTCAGCCTCCTTAGGCACCTTGAGGGTGCCGAGCCCGAGGTCTAAACAGAGGGAGAAAGCACAGGTTATGGACACGCAGGGAAATCAGAGGGCACAGCTAAAGCACTCGGCGAGTCTCGAGGCTGCACCCTGATGGGGCAGAGGGGCCAGGTCTGTGCCCCCAACTCTAGCAACTTTGCTAGAAGGGGAGGAGGAGAAGGGACCCGCGGGATGGCACTCGGCGCGATCTGAAGCACTTCTGGGACAACGTGACCACTGTGGGCCAGGCTTTGTGGCCAGACATCTGTGACCATAGCCAGAAAAACAGAGTCCCAGACCTTAGCAAAGCACAAATCCTTCCTGGCCACCAATTCCACTTCTGGGGTGTCAAAGGAATAAACCCAGATTTGTACAAAAAGGTAGCCGGCAAAGCAGGTAATGGCAGTACTGCCTTTCCTGTCAGAAACCACCCAGCTTCTGAGGAAAGAGCCCGCGGGGGCCCACACAACGCTCCACGTGGTCTAGGGCACGGCATTTAAGATAAAACTGTGGGAAAATACCTGACGACATGAATGGATATTCACACCACGCTACTCCATGAGAAAACAGCAACCCATTACGAAACAGAAAAAGACAGAACAATCTGAATAGAAAACAAACTGACAAAATGGCACAGACTGGGAGGACTCCGGGCCACTTCTATTTTCCTTTTCTTGTGTATCTGACTACGTTTCCGTGTTTTCGGCAAAATAGTAAAAGGTATGTTCACAAACCATCCACCCGAGGACCCGGGCAGGGACAGGGAGTGCTCTGGCCGGAAAGGTGTGGGGTCAAGCATCTCAAGGGTCAGCGTGCGGGGAGGGAAGAGCTTGTTTCTGTCCTCTCCAAGGGACAAAGATCAGGTTTGGTTGTGTCTGACTAAAGAGAAGCGGGTTTCAAATCACTGGAAACACAGGGCGAAGGAGGCGAGGACGCCGTGGGCTCCCACTGTCCCCGGCACCTGGAATTCCCTCCCGGCCCTCGTGGGCACTCCACAGCCATCCGGTGGATGGACCAACCGTGGAAGGTATCCCTGCTCTTTGGATTGGTCTTCAAGACGGACCGCCCGGTGAGATGGCAAGTTGAGAAACAGCTGCTTCTCCTGGGTGCTGCTGGGGGCAGGGGTGAGCCTAGCAGGTGCACCGTGAGGGACGCCGCAGGAGGGAGCCTGGACTGCAGTCTCCCAGCTCTGTCCAACACGCCTGCTCCCCTCCTCTTCGTGCAAGAAATTACTGCTACAAGTGTTCGACTGATCCCAGGTTAAATGCGGAAGACGACGACTACCGTCGGAGAAGGCCTCAGCCCTGCCAAGCTACTGTAAAAATGCTTGTTAGGGCAACTATGAAGCCGGAAAACAAAACATTGTTTCAAAAAGTTGGCAAGGACGCTGACAATCAGACAGGGTCACCGGCCTGGGAAGCGGCCAGACCTTCACAGAAGGCGGTGGTAGGAGAGGGACAGAAAACAGCGGACGTACATTCTCTGATGGGCAAACCTACTTGGAGGAACACGTCTGTAGAACTCATCCGAAAGGAAGCTCGACACGTAAAACGTTCACAGGAACATGAGCAGTCTAACAAGTGGGAGTGTGGTCAAATGGCACGATGGAGTGACTTGTGATGACAGGGGAATAGCTCACATAAGAAAGCAAATATGCTCAGTCTGAAAAACCTCTAATCGCATCACCCCCTTGACGCCCCTGTGCAAAGCCATGTTCTTTGGAGCCCCTTCACTCGTGTTTCCTGAAATCTACGTGCAGAGGCCAGGCTGGGGAGTTTTCCTGATGGGACTTTTCTCTGTTTCCTAAGTTTTCCTTGATAACTGTATACTACTTTCCTAATTAAGAAGATGAATATAAACGTATGTGTTTATATCGGCCTGACATAAGCTAGAGAAGCATAAGGAGACAGAACGTCAGCAAAATGCACACACATCCACACTATAGCGTCCTTCAGGTGGTTTCTGTGGCCAGGGTCGAGAGCCCTACACCCCGCAGCACCCCCAGGCCTGGCCCCGTGCCTACAACACTGCAGCTGTCCCATGATTCTAGGAGTCCGCTTGGGCCATCGTTCCAACCCGGGGACAAGGCTGAGCCCTTATCCACAGCGTCTTGTGCGGGGAGGGGGCTCTGGGAGTTTCTCCCTGTGCCAAGTCTTCAGGACCGTCCCTGAGCTGCTCCCCTGACTGACGTTAGCACCGGCCCAGCAGAGCCATCGAGGACGCGGCCTTCCGTGCAGGTGGTGTGAATGGGCCCACCAAAGAGCTCAGTCGAACCATCTAAACCACTGACCCACGAGCCCACGAAAAAAGTTAGCAGAAATTGAATTTGGGGCATCTGGAGGGCTCAGGCAGGTGAGTGTCCGACTCCTGGTCTGGGCTCAGGTCTTGACCTCGAGTTCGTGAGATCGAGCCTCTGAGTAGAGCTTTGTGCTCAGCGAGGAGTCACTTGAGATTCTCTCTCCTTCTGCCCCTCCCCACACATGCACTCTCTCAAATAAATATTTAAAAATTTTTTAAAAGTTGGATTTATCTTGTCGGGGAAGCCTGAAAGCAAACCAAAAAAAAAAAAAACAAACAAAAATTGCTCCTAGATATTTAACTATTGCACCGGTTCTCCTTTTGCTCGTCTGCTGTTGGAGAGAGAGAGACCCGTCTGGCTCTGTCTGAGAGGAGTGCTACCGATACTGATGGAAATGAATGCTATCTGTCCCATGCTCTACAGTCTGTGCAGCGCGTTCCCAGTCCTTCCTTCTCTTGCTTCTGACCTGCCGACACTCTGCGGGGAAGCAGAGTGGGCGCTATCATCCCCCCACTTCACGGATCAAGACAGTGAGGCTGGGGAAGCTTAGCCAACCAAGTGACAGACAGGATCCCAGGTCACTCTGCAAACACGAAAAGGGCCTCTGAGATGTCATCGGAAAGAAAATGTCCCGGGAACTCAAAGTCCTGCCCACACCACACACAAGATCAGGACATCCCCAAATGGCCCAGTTTCTCAATGTTATTCCTCAGGATTGCTGTTCTGTTTCCTTGACTGGGAAGTTGGAAACAATTCCCAAGTTCAAAGGGAAAGTGACTGTCCCCTGTTCCCTAGTCACCTGCGGACGATACAAAGTGCGATACAAAGTTTCCCACCTAGTCCGTGCAGAAGCAACCCCGAGTTGGCCACAAGAGCTTTCACACAGCCCTCGGGGCCCTCGGTCCCAGGCAGGCAGCCTCACCTTGTAAGGAAGCCTGAGATTCCGGGTCTGCGTACTCCTCCAGCAGCTTCACGGAGTCACTGTCCTTCCCCGAGTACAGGGACAGGGTGTCTAGGTTATCCTCCAGCGCCTCGCTGGCCATGTCAGGCGTTGGGAGGCTGGGGTCCAGGTCCAAACCACTCAGGCCGGCATAGAGCAGGTCTCGCGTGCTGGGACCCAGATCCCGGTTGAGGGTGTCGCTGCAGTTGAGGCCCTGGCTCTCGGAAAAAGGAGGGAGATGCATTTCTGGAGGGAGGGCACCCTCGTCCCCGAGGCTGTACTGGTCCATGGCTCTCCACTGCCAGGTCTTGGCCAAGAGCTGCTCTCCAGATAAGCAAGGCTGTGTAAGGAGTCAGGGAGAAAAAGCTCTTGGTGCCAATTCCTGAAAATGAATGAGGAGGAATCAAAATTATGAGATGGCAATGCAGTGTGGCAGACGGAGCATGGACTTGGAGTTCAAACAGACCTGCGTTTGGGTCTGTTCTCTGCCACTTAACAGCCATGTGAACTTGGGCAAGTCACTTAAGCTCCACAAGCCCCAGTTTCCTCATCTGTAAACTGGGCATTAGAGAACCTCCATCTTAAGGTTGTTGTAAGGAATAAACGAAAGGATTTCCGGCAACATGGTGGACAGAACTGACCTCTTTCTCCAGCTATAAACACAGAGAAATATGACAAAAGATAGTTTTTAATACGTAGCCAAGCTCAAGAGAGAGGCAAAACCCCGTGTGCCAGCAACAAGGAGAAAATGCAAAGGAAACTCAGAGGTGTAGGGTCAAGACAGCCAGAGGGGAAAGTCAGCCTCTGATACTGAGCCTCTTGTCCAATATGGCGGCAACTAGTCATACGGGGCCTTGAAGCACATTACACAGGACTGGCCTGAACTCAGACATGTCACGATTCTAACCCACACACTGGATTTGGAAGACTTGTGTGTGTGTGTGTGTGTGTGTGTACACCTACATATATACATATAGATAGATACATAGTTTACTATGTTTTTATATTACTACATGTTGAAATGATAATACCTTGGATACAGTGGGTGAAATATGTTATTAAAATGAATTTTATCTTCCTCTATTTAGCTTTTCAATGTGGCTTCTAAAAAACTTTAAATTACATATATGGTTCACATTATATTCCTTTAAAGAGCATTACCCTGGAGGTTGGGACCCAGGGTCATAACCAACACAGGAGAAAAGGAAACAGGGCCCTGAGCTTGCAGGAGGTGGAGATGTGGGACCTTGGAAGAGCCAGGCCATCCTTGGGAAAACTACACAATCAAAAAGAAAAACTCTACACATGGGGCGCCTGGGTGGCTCAGTCGGTTAAGCCTCTGCCTTCGGCTCAGGTCATGATCCCAGGGCCCTGGGATTGAGTCTCATGTCGGGCACCCTGCTCAGCATGGTTCTCCCTCTCAAATAAATAAATAAAATCCTTAAAAAAAAAAAAAAATGGAAGAAAAGAAAAGAAGAAAAACTCTGCACACAAGCCTAGAGAAGTACCCCAAGAGTCAGGAAGAAAACAGGGCAATGAGGGATAACAAAACCCAGCATGAGAAAAGAGTAAGTCAGTGCTGGGCAAGAACAAACATTTTTAAAAAGAAACAAATGAAACATGCATAAAGACATACATTTATTTATTTATTTATTTATCAATCAAAAGATTTTGTTTATTTATTTGACACAGAGAGAGAGATCACAAGTAGGCAGAGAGGCAGGCAGAGAGAGAGGGGGAAGCAGGTTCCCTGCTGAGCAGAGAGCCCGATGTGGGGCTCGATCCCAGGACCCTGAGATCATGACCGGAGCTGAAGGCAGAGGTTTGAACCCACTGAGCCACGCAGGCGCCCTGCATGAAGACATTTAAATCAAAAGCTCACTTAGAAGGGCTAAGCAGCAGAAGAAACAGGGCTAAACAGAGAAATAATGAATCTGCAGAGCAATCCAAGGAAGTTCCCCCAGGATCCAGCAGAGAGAGAAAAAGAAATGGAAAATATGAACGGGAAGCTGAATACAAACGGAGAAGCAAATGAAAAAGACTAACAGTCTCCAATAGGTGTCCCCCCACAAAGAGGAGAGGACACAGAAGACACAATTTTTTTTTTCTTTAAGATTTTATTTTTAAGTAATCTCTATACCCAGTGTGGGGCTCGAACTTACAACTCCGAGATCAAGAGTCACAGGCTCCACTGACTGAGCCAGCCAGGTGCCCCAGGAAACACGACATCTTAAAGATATATTGGTGGAGGAATTTCCGGAATTGCAGGGATACCAGAATTAAAGTTTATTAATTCCTGAAGATACTCGGTTAATGACCAAGCAGGGCAAGGCCAAGCAGGATGAGTAAAAGTGAATTCACCCCTCAACCCACAACACTAGAACTGCTGACCACTAAAGGCAGAGAGAAACCCTACAAAGAACCAGAAAGGAGAGGCAGACGGTCTACAAAGGGACGACAGCTAGCCTGACAGCAAATATCTTGGAAGAGCGGAGGCTAGGAAAGCAGGAATAGCACCGCCAGGAAATGAAAGCAGGGTGAGAGCCAGAACAGAACCCCACACACAGGGAAACCAGCATTGAGAGGGTGCAACAAAGACTTTTTCGGACAAGGCATTAAGAGGTTGCCCACAGACCTTGGCTCAAAGGCTAATACAGGTTTTGAACCATTTGGAAAAGAAAAGACAATGACTAACTTTGTACTTAACCCATGCTAAAAGAATCCAAGTGTAACTACCAAAAGAAAAGGGATAAACTATGTAACATCTGAACTAGTAGAATTTATCCTGCCCCCCAAAAAGAGAAAAAAGTCTCAAATGACTAAAATTCATCCTTCAGTTAAAGTGGAAACAAAACCAAAAAGGACTATAAAAGATTACTATGAACAACGGCATGCCAACAAATAAGGTAACTTGGAGAAAAATGGACAGATTCCTAAAAAGACACAAACTACCAAACTAACCCAAGAGGAAACACTATCTGCATAGCCCTGTGAGAAGGAAAGAGATTGAGTTAGTAACTTAGAAATCTCCCGCTCGGCCACTGCCGAAACAATGAAAAAAGTCAGCTTTATTGGAACTCCGGAAGATAGTCAACGGTTTACTGCAAACAAACAAACCCTTAGCAAGACAAAGGTGAATGAAACATGGTCCTGTGGCATTTTAACTTATTCCTGTCTCCTCCTCCTTCCTCCCCCCACCAGCTGTGGTTTTGAAGTCAGAAGCCACATTCTGGTGAGGGCTCCTAGTGCAGGAGGGAGCAGAGACGATCTTGTTCTCACACAGCCGAGCTCGTCAGTCTTGACCTGTCAGATGGGCTGACGGGCTGTCCTGAAGGGCTAACGTGGAGGTCTTGCTTTGATTTTGCCTAACTTGGAACTTTCTCGGCGGAGAAATGCCATGGGGATGGCATTTGTTGAAAATGTTAAAGGCCACATTGTACACCCGAAGTTAATATAAGAGTATAGTAATTATGCTTCAATGAAAAATGCTCAGAAAATAAAAAATAAAAGCCATGCGGCAGCCCAGGGCAAAGGATATTAATTGGGGCCAACAACAGACAGCCCACTGAAAGCCAGCAAGGGAGAGCTGGACAGTGAGAAGCTTTGCAGAGTCACAGCTATGAAAAGCTCCCGTGCTGGCAGTTTCTTGCAAAGCTAAACATGCTCTCACCATACAATTCAGCCATCACACTCCTCGGTATCTACTCCAGTGGGCTGGAAACTTAGGTCAACACAAAACCTGCACACAAATGTTTATAGGAGCTTTATTCATAACTGCAAACAGCTAGAAGCAACCAAGATGTCTCTCAATAGGAGCAAATAACCAAACTATGGCATGTGTGTACACTGGAATGTTATTCAGCAATAAAAAGCAAGGAGCTAGCGGCACCTGGGTGGCTCAGTTGGTTAAGCATCTGCCTTCGGCTCAGGTCCTGGGATTGAGCCCTGCACTGGGCTCCCTGCTTGCTAGGGAGCCTGCTTCTCTCTCTCCCTCTCCCCCTGCCCTTTTCCCCCTCCCCTGAGCTCCTGCTTGCTCTCTCTCAATAAATAAAATCTTCGAGGGGAAAAAAAAAAAGGCAAGGAGCTATCAAGCCACAAAAAGACATGGAGGAAACTTAAATGCATGTTGCTAAGTGAAAAAAGCTGGTCTGAAAAGACTACATGTATAATTCCAACCATATGGCATTCTGAGAAAGGCGAAACTAGAGAGACACTCAGAGACTGGTGGTTTTCAGGGCTTGAGGGGAGGCTAGAGGGATGAACAGGTAAAGCACAGGCAGGACTTTGAGGGGAGTGAAACTACTCTGTGTGATTCACGTAATAGTTACATGACATTATACATTAGCCAAAACCCACCAAACTGCACGACACAAAGAGTGAATCCTCATGTAAACTATGGACTCCAATTAACTAAGAATAAAATAAAATAAATTTTAAAAATAAAAACGGTCCACATGTTTCAAAGAATCGAGAAGGCCATGTGTCCAGGGCAGGCACATACTCAGAAAACACTTGTGAAGGCTCTAAGCTCTCACTGCTGGCTGACCTTGGGTCTGTGAACTCCCACTGAACGCTGAAGGGGTGTCCCGACACTCAGCACAGAGCCCCACTGCCAAGACCGTGAGGTATGTTTGGGCTCCAGGCACTTAAGGAAATCTCTGTCAAATCATAGTTGACAGCAAACTAACAGACCAGAGATGTCACTGACCACCCACGACAAGGAATACAGTCTACAAAGAGGGTCTACGAAAGTCCCTAACCAAACATTACAGCCCATAAACAGCAGCAGCAACAAACCTCCCGACCTTGGGGTCGGGAGAAGGAGAACCTGATTCCAAGAGTCACCACATTATAATATTCAAAACGTCCACTTTCTCAACAAAAATGATTACAAGGCAGGCAAACAAAGTATGACTCAATGAGAGGGCCAACCATTTCCTACAAACAATGGAATCAAACAGTATCGGCCTTTTACGTCTGGCTGTTTTCAGAAAGAATACCATTCTCAAGGCAAATCACATTGCAACGTGCACCATTACTTCAGGACTATATGTGGACAATTTTCCACCATGTGCACATAGCACATCTTCATCCATTCATCTGTTGATGCACATTTGGGCTGTTTCATTTGGGGCTATTAAGAATAATTCCATCCTCGCCTAAACATTTAGTAAATGCTTGATGACTCACTGGTAACAAATCTGGTGGATCCTAGAGTAACCGGAGTTTGGGTCTAGATTCCTAGGCCATTGGTTTCTGCTGTTTTTAAACTTTCCGTGTTGAAATGTGGTCTGACGGCTGGGCCCACAACATCTGGGCCCACATCACACATCTACCTGCATGTCTGGGTGTGGAAACTATTGGAGGAGCTCAAAAGGTGAACACAGGCCCACAACAGTACAACTCTGAGACCCAAGTGAGTTCTACAATTCAGAACATGGGGTAAATCAATGAAAAACACTCTATTTTAAGTAACCTTCGGTGGGTCTGAGGCAACACCTGGTAACCAAATCACTCTTTCTGCATCGACGCCTGTGATGACTCAGAGTAAAAGGAATAAATAAGAGATAACACGTGAGCTCAGGTTTGCCCACCCGATAGATCTGTGATGCCGTGCCATTGTCGAAATTTTGGGGGTTTCTAAATTGCAGAGAAGGGAGTGTGGGCCATAGAAATTTATATTCCGAGGCAAAATGAATTTCTTCAGCACTCCAAAGAGGAAGGAAGCCATCTCTTTTTTCATATTCCAATAATAAAAACAAGCTAATAAAAGAAAATAGAAAACATTGTTTAAAATAAACATGAAGCAATATTTAATAAAATAAAATATGAAGCATTTTCTCCTTCTCAGAGATTTCCAGGCACGAATTCACTCCCTTCTCTCTACACAACCCAGAGGTCGGAGCTGTATTACTTCCACTTGACAAAGAAGGAAAGGGACTCACGGACTCTACTATGCTAAGTCATTTGTCCAAAGTCACATGTCTAACAGGATGCTGAGGCAGACCTTAAACCCAGATATTGTGACTTTACAGCTTGTGTTCTTACCCAATACTAATTCACCATAAATAAATCTACACTGCGCTACACCAATGAATCTAGAAAGCACAAAAGGTTCCAGATAGGGGCAGAATTCCCCACAGGCCAAATCATGTGCTTTCCAGCATACTCCCATAGTCCACAGAACAAACTGGTCTCATTATCACTTGGGGCAGGCACACCCAAAGTCCAAAGGCCATGTTTTGATATTTACATCCTTTTCCAGTTAGTAAATCAAACCCCCCTCAGCCAATATTGAACTTGTTCTTGTTCTGTCAACAGATAAATTCAATTCGACAAGTTTTAGCACCTTCTATGTACAGGGCTCCCCACTAATCTCTGTGGGGCAGGGTCTGTGGTCCACTGGAACCTTGCAGACATTCCCAGTTCTTTCCAAGAATTTTATAATTTTGTGCTTTCATTCAGAGAACAACCTAAGAGAAGAAAATCAGTCTATGAGGATTACTAGTTTACTGCCTTCTAACCTAGTACTACTATGTGATTTCAATGCCTGGGGTGTGTTTATAATTGCACGAAAGCCAAAAAGGATGATTTTAATTGCCACAGGCAATTAAGGAAGAGGACAGAGAGGTGGATTTAGCTCATAATAAGGCCTTCGGGGTCACCTAAAAGCCAACAGACATCGGGATAAAAATTGAGGTCTTGCTGCAGTTTGAACTGAGGAAAAAGACAGGAGACCTGAGACAGCAAAGGGTCTGCTAAACCCACAGCCACCCAGTGCAGCCTTCGGCAAGATGTTTGTTTCTAGAAAGCTTTTTGGCTTCAGCAAAATAGCACCCCTCCCACTAAACTGATGTTTGTAATTTGAATTACATTGGTGTGGTTGCTTTGTTTCACATTTAATTTGCAAATTGATTTCGGCTTTATGGGGCCACAAAAACTGTAAGCTTTAGGAACATATGCCTTGTTGTATCATCATTTATGCCTTGTTTAATAGTTTAAAAAAACAATTTAAGCCAACGCTAGGGATCCAAGGCAATTTTCAGGTTTTTTTTTTTTAAAAAAGGCCTGTCGTTCTGTGACTGGTGGGAGCAGAAGGAGGCAGGGATTCTCCTGTGAAAAAACGAATTTCCCTTGGGAAATTCGTCTGCCATACGTCGTAGCCTGCAGCAACAGGCACACAATCCGGTAAACGAACATTTACCAAGGCATTGTTTGGATGGAAAGGAGGGAACAATCTATAAACACTTACCACTTCTATAAAGGGCCTTTATTTCGCCCACAGTTAATCTGAATATTTTTCTATTTGTTATCAAGTCGAAAAATCTGTCAGACTTCTTTTGGACAGAGCCTCGCTGACCAAAAAGAATTCTGTGTGCCGATGGAAACGGTCTAAACGGGCACTGTCGGATGACGGCCGCCAGCCCCAAGCCGCTGATGGGCGCCTAGAAATGCAGGAGCTGCAACCAGAGGAGCTAAATTACGTATTTTATTGAAGTTTCATTCAATGCAAATGTACACAGCTACAAGTGCCTGGCAGCACCACACTGGACACCTGCTGCACTGCAGATCTAGAGATTTCTCACTGAAGTAAGGCTTTCCGACTTCTATTTCAAAATCGTGGAAAAGGGGCACCTGGGGGCTCAGTTTGTAGAGCGTGTGACTCTTGATCCCTTGGCCATGAGTTTCAAGCCCCACGTTGGGCGTAGGACCTACTACAAATAAATAAATAAATAAGTCCTAATATTAAAAAAAAAAAAAATCTGAGGCTCTGTCAATTGCAATAACAATTTTCCAGAGCAGCTTTGCCCTTTCAAGGAAGCCATGAGCTGGAGCTGAGAAGGGAAGCTGCTCTGGGCAGAGCAGGCATGGTCCGGTTTGCCAGGGTCCCCACCAATGCCTAATCTCTCGCCCCCTCCCACCTCACTCACTTCTATGCCCTGCCAGGCCCCTGGAGACCTCTTCCCTTAGGACCCTGATTTGTCCAGTTTCCCTTGACCAACCTCTCTCTGAGTAGCTTCACCTTCAACAGCATCTTGCCTGGCACAGAACTACCTCTGATCAAAGAGAGCTTTCTGCATTCCTTTCGCAGATGAGTGACAAGAATCCTTTCCTTTTTTTGAAAAGCCCCAACCTGCTATTCTGCTTTTCTTTTCTTTTTTTCCCCCCAAGCACCATCTTCTCCTTTCCCTCTCTGCATCAATGTTACCAGGGAGAGAGTGATCACATCCGAAGCTGGGAAATAAGAGCAACTTGCAGCTTCCACCCGAACCATGCAAATTCTTTCCTTGTTTTCCCACTCCAGACATTATTGCCACCATAGGCCTGTTCTGTTCGGCCTACGGGGTGTGGTTTTTTGTGGGATTTTTTTGCGATTTGGTTCATCGTCGACATTTTTTTAAATGGGGAGATTTCAACTAAATATATTAATTGCTGGCTTCTCTTGAAAATTGTTAGATTTTGCATTTCCTGATAGTTATCAGTAGGAGAGAGGTGAGGGACAACCGCCTGCTCTGAACAGATGTTGCCACAGTCCTCACTCTCTTCCTGCCTGGTCCCTATAATCGTCATCATTATAAATCTCAACAATAGCAGCAGACACTTCTCGAGGCTTTGCTATGTGCCAGGCCCTCCTTGAATCACTTATGGATCATCGGATCTCCACAGCATACCTTTCAGGCACAGTCTTTGTTTTTAACCCGATTGCACAGACGAGGTAAATAAAGTTCAAAGAAGTTAAGTAACTTGACCAAAATCAAGGTTTTTGACAATCCCGGGGAGTCTGACATCAAAGCCCTGCCAAGTAACCACTCTGTATGCGAGGATTCCGCCCCTGAGTCTGGGACTCCTGCCCCACACTCAGCGGCGAGTTTCTTCAGCTGAACGACCAAAGGACACTCCCTCCCCCTGGCCATGGAACCAATATAATTCTAACCAGATCCTCTGATCGCTCATTGAAAGAGCAAATTTAGGGGCATCTAGGTGACTCAGTGGGTTAAAGCCTCTGCCTTTGGCTCAGATCGATATCAGGGTCCTGGAATCGAGCCCCGCATCAGGCTGTCTG
Source organism: Procyon lotor (assembly GCA_028646535.1). Taxonomy (NCBI): domain Eukaryota; kingdom Metazoa; phylum Chordata; class Mammalia; order Carnivora; family Procyonidae; genus Procyon; species Procyon lotor. The sequence continues at coordinate 40,712,354 of CM053620.1, read as the reverse complement.
TTCAGCAGGGAGCCTGCTTCCCCCTCTTTCTGCCTACTTGTGATCTCTGTCGAATAAATAAATAAAATCCTAAAAAAAAAAAAGAAGAGCAGATTTATACCTTACATGGGGAAAGAGAAAGAAGACATGGGGGAATCAGAAGACTAGAACTATGCTTTCCAGGAAAATTTTTTACACAGAATTAACTAAGGGAGGAAAAGAAAACTCAGAGCTTCTCATTCCAAAAGCTGATCCCAGCATAAAATGCAAATAAGCATTAACATCTAGAACAGGAATTTTCAAAGGAAGGTGGATGGGGGTGGGGAACCCTGGGGTCCTCCAGAGTCTTTCAGGGAGTCTTCGAGGTCAAAACTATTTTCGCAATAATATTCAGATGTCATCTGCCTTTTTCATTCTCAGTGAAACTTTCCAGAAGCTACAGGGAATACCTCCAAAGGCTGAATGCAGAAGCAGATATGAGATTCCAGACGATTCTAAAAGGGTAAGACAATGCCACTAGTCTCACTAACTTTTTCTGTGTTCTGAAATACAGTCTTCTGAAAAAATTTAAAAAATAGTCAATTTTGTTAATATATAATGAGCTTACTAATGTTATTTGTAAGTGAATAAATATTTTTAAGACTAATTAAACTTCCAGTACACCAAATGTTAGCATATATAGTTCGTATGCACACACTCTCTGGAATCGTCAATGATTTTTAAGTATAAGGGGCCCCTGAGATCAAAAAGTTTGAGAACTGCAGCTCTAAGGAAGAAAAGTCCTGCATGTACACATGTGTCTAACACAGAAAGAAACCCTAAACCAAATATTCGAAAGTGGTGGCCTGCCGGCATGTTTTGTAAGGGCTTCACACAGTCTTTAAATGCCTTTGAAATTCATTATCCCCCATTTAAAGATCAAAAGTTTTCACACAAAGACAGTGTTCTGGTCTCATCTCAAAAAAAAAAATTAAGTTCTGGCAGCACTGTCCTGGCATTTCCACTGCCTGGTAGTGGGGAATCACTTAGGTGGGGAACACAATCTTTGGCTTACCACACTGCAGGCATTTACCTGCCTGTCTCTGGAGGTATCCAGGTTGCTACCCTGAGCCGGGGGGGAGCATTTTTGCAATCAACAATGAAACATATATCAATTTAATAAATGTCTGCATTCCTCCAGAGAAGTCAACATGCACTACAAATAACCTTTTCCTTCTCTGACTTTCCAAAGCAGCAACTTGTAATGGTTTCACCAACTGTACAGAGACTCTAGGATCAATTAGAAACCCTTCTGAGAAAGAAAGGAATCCATCTGACAAAAAAGGTAATCTTTGGGCAGGGGCAAAGGGAGAAAACTCACCAGGAGAAGAGCAAATGAGTGACTCTCCAGGGAACAGGAGGGCCCAGGTTAGGCCCCACAGGGAGGGGATTCAGGTGATCGTCAGACCACTGGCTATTTCCTCCTGGAACTCTGGGTAGTAAATTCAGGACATTCATCCAACTTCTTTTGCCCTGAAAGCAGGTGGTGGAAAGGAAGAGGCATTCAGAACTTGGGTCCCCAAAGAAGCAAGCACACAAGTGTAAAAATGGGAAAGATGGGCAATTTTTGGAAGAAGAAAGAAAGCAATACTAAATTAGGGAGATCTAGATGGGAAAAGGGGTTTTGTTATTAAGGGAAAGCTATTTTTTTCCTTCCTTTCCTTATTTTCCTTCCTTGGGAAGGGACCTGGAGGGTTTTGCTGGGAAATGCCTAATTGGGGTAGAACTGGTGATGAAAAGAGATTTTTGCTGAAGAGTATTGGAAAAACAAATATTACATGAGAAACTGGAAGAACCGAGTTGGTCTGTTATCAGTGGAAAGAGACTACAAAAAGGGGGAGTCTTGGTGGGAAGAAACAATTTTTGCTGGAAAGTGATCCTGAATGGAGGAAGAATCTGGAAATGAAAAATACATATATTTCTATACGTGTGTATATATATATAATATATATATATATATATATATATATTGCTAGAGGAAGTTTCTAAAAGGAGGCGAGGGGTATAATCAAAGAAGAGAGGAGAGATTTTTGTTTTTGCTGGAAGATCCTAAAAAGAAACAAATCTCGGTCCCCTATTCAGAAGAAAGGGGATTTTTAGCAGAAGGCCTGGAAGCTAGGGCGAATGCAAGGCCGCGGTGCAGAAAGTGCGGAGGTCGGTAGGGCCCCGAGGCGCGAGCTGAGGAGCTGTGAGGGGGCAGTTGGGGCCTGCGGGGCGGGGGAGAAAAGAAAGGGGATGCAGCGGACCAGGGACCCCGGAGGAGAGTCTTCTCCAAGCGGGAAGGGGCTGCGGGGGTGCAGCGGGGCCCGGAGCTGTTGGGGTGCAGAAGGTGCGTGCGTGACGCGGGGTGAGGGGCGCCCGCGGCGCCTGCTGCGCTCCTCGGAAAGGAGACGGGCCCCCTAAAAAACAAATATATAAACGAATTAGATTTTTAAAGGGGGGGAGGGGTTGAAAAGTGAGGAGGGGCGGGAAGGGGGGGGTAGGGAGGAAAGGGAGGGGGCAGGGGCAGCAGCAACCGGGTTTTACCCGCCCCCGGGGGCTCGCGCGCCGGCCTCGAGCCTCGCGCCTGGCGGGCCTCCCAGCGGCCCCCTGCCTCCCTCGCGCTGCCCGCCGGCCGGGCGCGCACGCGCACCCCGGCCCGCCCCCGGGGCGGCCCGCTCACCCGCGGCGCGGGCGCGCGTGCGTGGCTGCGGGTCGCCTCACGACGCCCAGGGCGGCCTCGCGCGCCCCTCGCGCCGCCCGGGCTCCCGGCGCGTGCCGCCCGGCCGCGAAGTCTCCGCAGCTATTGGGCCTCCGCCGAGGGGCGGGGCCACGCGAAGGGCGGGGCTTTGGTGCGGTCAGCTGACCAGCGGCGGGCGGGAAAGGAGGCGGTTGGTCGCCATTTTGCGAGGAGGGCCGTTGAGGGCGGGAGAGTGTCAAGGCGGAGCCCGGGAAGGGGCGGCGGGGGGAGGGGCCGGCCCCCCAACACCCGCGCCCACACGGAGGCCGGGAGGCCCGGAGGCCGGCGGCCCGGGCCATTGTTCCTGGAGGGCGGCTTTAGAACGCAGCGGCGGGGCACTTGGGCTGCGGTGGCCCGCGGTGGGGGTCTCCGAGGGCGGGGGTCCGCCCTGGCTGGGTCGTGGGGCCCCGCGAAGCAGCGCCGCGTGTTCCCAGGGCAGCCGCGGCGCGAGCGGGAGCCACGGAGACCGGCCCTTCAGTGGGTTGGGACGATGCGGGGCTGCCGCCTTGGAGGTGCGGACGCCGGGCCGTCTGTGGGTCCGGCTCCGTGCTCAGCCGTGTGGAGGGAGGGGTGGAAACGGGGTGAGCAGTGGCCGGAGGGCGCTGACGGGCCAAGGGGTTTGAACCCTGGAACAGCCGAGACGGGGAGTTCATTCCCTAGAGAGTGAACACTGAACATCTGCGGGGACAAAGGGTAGCTTTGCGGTTGCCTGGGGGTGGGACTGGGGATCGGCCGTCCCTGAGCACGAGGGGATCGGACGGGGGTGGTGGGAAGATTCTAAAAGTGAGTTACGGCAGTGGTTGTGCAACGGGGTGGATTTACTAGAAATCCTTGGACTGTACACTTAAAACGGGTGACTTCACATAAATGATACCTCAATAAAGTTTAGTTGATTTGCAAAATGGATCCCTGGGGTAGACCGAACAGAGAGGAGAAGAAAAAGACCGGCATTCTACTTTCGGATTCCTTTGTTCAGCAGATATTTATTGAGCTTCTCTCTGAGCTAGAGCAGCGTCTGAGTCAGAAAAACATCCCTCCCTGCTCTAGCTTATGTTCTGGAGTAGCGCTGTCCCAATGAAACAGAATACAAAAACGTGAAATTAACTTTAATAATACAATTCAGCCCAAAAGGTGATTTCAATATGTAACCGATACAAAATTATTAATGAGTTACTTTTTTTTTTTTTTAAGATTTTCTTTATTTGTCAGAGAGGGAGAGAGAGAGAGATCACAAGTAGGCAGAGAGGCAGGCAGAAGCAGAGGGTGAAGTAGGCTCCCCGCTGAGCAAGGAGCCCGATGTGGGACTGGATCCCAGGACCCTAGGATCATGACCTGAGCCGAAGGCAGCCACTTAACCAACTGAGCCACCCAGGCGTCCCACTTTTTTTTTTTTTTTAAAGCCTGGACATCTCAATCCAGACCCGTCACATTTCAAGAGCAGCTGCAGATAGCTAGTGGCTCTGGTACTGAACAGCATACCTCTAGTGGGGGACAGGCAAATACATTTAGAATGCAATGTGGAAAGAAAAAATAAGGAAAGAGGATGGAGATCGTCAGAGGATACTATTTGATACAGGTCAGTGAAGGTCTCTCTGGTGAAGCTATATGAGCAAAGACCTGAAGGAAATGAGTAAGGAAATCTATAAAAATATCTGGGGGAAGAGCAAGTGCAAAGGCCCTGAGACAAGAAGACTTGGATCCATTTGAAGAGCAGCAGAGACCCATGTGGCTAGATCTATGTGAGTAAAGGGTAAACCAGGGACAGATCACGTAGGCCCTTATAAGTTATGCAAAGACAGGAATTAAACACCTGCTTTCAATTTAGGACAGATGTTTCATTTATTTAGCAGTTAAAAATAAAGTTTCAGCAGTGTGATCCACCCCCTTGATGAGGGAAATAGGAACCCTGGTCACAGGGTGCATGAGAGTTTAAAGAACAGGACTTAAGCTCCGAAAATAAATTGATATCTTCCAGTCCTCCGACAAACATTGAATACTCTATGGACAAAGAAGACACTTGCAACGTATAACACAAAGAATTAGTATCCAGAAAGTATTTTAAAGGACTGCAAATTAGAGCAACAACCAAATTTTAAAATGTATATATCAAAAGAGACTCCATCCCAGGGGAAACCTAAGAAAAGAGGCCAAACCACAATAAGGAGGAATGCAAGTTAAAACTGCAGGTATCCCGTCGTGTCCACCAGCACGGCAAATTTTTAAATTTTTCTATCAGGTGCCAAACAAGGGGGACTCATACAACACTCATAATGGGTAAAATTGGGACAGTCACATTGGAGAACAGATTCGACTTATTGAATACAATTAAAGATGTAATGCATCCCATGCCCCAGCAAACCCAGGGGTTTACTGTAGAGAAACTTAACTCGTATACATGAGGCGATGTGTACAGGCATAATCATGAGCAGCAGTGCTTTCGCGGCCCCCCATGAGCCTGGGTTGGATGATCCTAGAACAGAAAAAGGACCTTAGTGGAAACACTACTAGAATCTCAACAAAGACTGAAAGTTAGTCAGCAGTAATGTATCAGTGTTGATTTCATAGTTTTGACAAACATGCTATGGCGACGTAAGAGGCTGATGTCAGAGAAAACCGGGTGAAGGGTATATGGAGGTATATATCTTTCCAACTTTCCTGTAAATCTAACATTATTCTCTACAGGATGCTGGATAAATTATGATATAGTTACACAATGGAACATTCTAAGCTGTTAAAATCAGTCAATGTCAGTACACATGTGTTTTCATTTATTTACAGCGTTTCGAAAGAGGCCGAACCAAACAATATACAGTTTAGGGACACAAATTTATTGTAGCTGATGAGTTTTTATTTTTTAAAGTAGGCTCCGTGCCCAGCAAGGAGCCCAATGTGGGGCTTAAACTCACGACCCTGAAATCAAGGCCTGAGCTGAGATCAAAAGTCAGACAACTGACAAGCCGCCCAGGCACCCCTGTGGTTTATTAATTTTTTTAATGATAAGATAATGCAGAGATAACAAGATAAACACAAAGTTTAGCAAAGTAGTCACCTCTGAGGGGGAAAGAAGGGAATGAGAAGGAGAAGGGCCCACAAGGATATTTCAGAGGCAATGGAACCTTTTCTTTCTTAAATTGGGTGCTGATTGGGTTCTTGTTCTTTATATTTTATGTATGTATATGTTATATATGCATATTATACATGTGTATGTATTTTATCTTTAAGTATCTCCTCCATACTTAAAAACAAACAAAAAAAATTTAGAGAAATTAAGAGTTAAGCTAGAGAAACAAGACCATGGACTTGAAACAATTCAAGTACTGCCTTCTATCCCACGTCAGACCTTGAGAGCCTTCTGAGTGCTGTTCTTCGAGGGGAAAACAAAAAAAGGAAGAGAGGACACCGTTCACAGGAAATGGGGGTCCAGTTAGGCAGGAACAGTTTTTAAAAGATGGTTCCTTTCATTATTTAGCAAACATGAAGAAATACGGAGGTTCTGTTAGTGGGCGCCACACCTGAGCCGGGTAGTCAAGAAGCTAAGGACACAGGGTCCTGGCAGTTGGGAACCTACTTACAGGAAGTAGGACTTACCTGCTGAAATGATCTAAGAACAAGCCATTCCTTCTTAAGCAACACTTTCGAGCATGTGTTTCATGCTCAACCCAGTGATCAGCTTTTCAATGAAGGGACTCTTAGGAGGCGAAGAGTCTCAGGAAAGAGGGGGCCCTGGACAAGAGAGATGACAATCCCCTTAGCCGGGGGGTGGGGGGGGTGGGGGTGGGCTAAGGCTCTAAGAGTGAAATCACAAGGATTCTTGCTTTTAATTAATAGAGGTTAAGCAATATTGAAAGCCTGTCTGTCTTCTGCTCAGAGTTTAGGCTGGCGAGGAAAAAGAGATGCCCAGGAAAAGCTGAAAAGTCATGGAGAAGGATTTGGGTCCTTGCTTCATGATCACATATTGGTTGACTAAGCGCTTACAATGGGTCCCAAGTAGACCAAAGAAGCAATTACAGCCTTACGAGGGCTCAGCATTGCCAATCCCTGAAAATACCCGCAGGAGGAAGGTCATTAGAGCCGGTCTCAGAATGGCTGTCTTCTCTCTGTCTGGGGGAGAGGCTGGCATCTGTGTGGATGGCCTTTTGTCCCCATTTTCTAGTGGAGTCTTATTTTATAGTTTGTGTGTGGAAGGGCATTTCCCATCAAGACAGCTCTTCCAGATAAAAACGCCTTAAAAAGCCCCTGTCGGCACTCATCAGGATAGCCAAAAAGTCAAACAACCAAATGTCCATCGACCCATGAATGAATAAGCTAAATGTGGTAGATCCAGGCAATGGAATAAGATTCCGCCATAAAAGGAGTGAAGCACTTAATCCTATATCCCCGTGACCTATCTTGTTCATTGGAAATAGGTTCAACATTAAAACAGGTGAACACACTGGGGGGGCCTGCGGGGCTCAGTTCATTAAGCGTCTGCCTTCGGCTCAGGTCACGATCCTGTGGTCCTGGGATTGAGCCCCGTCAGGCTCCCTGCTCCACGAGAAGCCTGCTTCTCCCTCTCCTACACCCCCTGCGTGTGTTCCCTCTCTCACTGTGCCTTTCTCTGTCAAGTAAATAAATAATATCTTAAAAAAAAAAAAAAAAAGGCAAATGTCATGTGATGGAGTTTTATTTCAACAAAAAAGTCATTAAAAAACCCCTCAAACCGGGGCACCTGGGTGGCTCAGTGGGTTGAAGCCTCTGCCTTCGGCTCAGGTCATGATCTCAGGGTCCTGGGATCGAGCCCCGCATCGGGCTCTCTGCTCAGCGGGGAGCCTGCTTCCCCCCTCTCTCTGCCTGCCTCTCTGCCTACTTGTGATCTCTCTCTCTCTCTGTGTCAAATAAATAAATAAAATCTTTAAAAAAAAACAAAACAAAACAAAAAAAAAACCCTCAAACCTAGGGGTTCCTGGGGGGCTCAGTGGGTTAAGCCTCTGCTTTCAGCCCAGGGCATGATCTCAGGGTCCTGGGATCGAGCCCCGCATTAGGCTCTCGGCTTGGTGGGGAGCCTGCTTCTCCCTCTCTCTCTGCCTGCCTCTCTGCCTACTTGTGATCTACTCTCTCTGTCAAATAAATAAATTAAATCTTTTTAAAAATGACATCTGAACCGCTTAAAAAGAAAGCGGATATAAAATTAAAAACAAAAACACCAAACCTCTCAATATTTTTAAGCTTTTGAAAGTAAAAAAAGCACCCCTACATTTCTTTTACAGGAGACCTCTTTTGGCTTCCTCTGTCTAGCACTGTATTTCTCAAAAGTGAGCCTGGAGGGCTGACTCAGGAGGTCTGATGTGGGACCGGAGGATGTGAATTTCTAATGAGTTCTCGGGTGATGTGGCTGCTACTGGGTGGGAGGCCACACTTGGAGAATCACTATTTTTGTACCGAGAATCTACTAATGTGGGGGGTGTGCTCCCTTAGACACGTCCAAGGGAAGGGGGGCTCTGAACACAGCGCACAGTCACCTTTGGGGAACGAATGACTCAGCCGGGTAACTCTTGCAGGATCGAAATGACTGGCGCCCCCTAGGGTAGGTATTTATATTTGAGTAACCTTCTTAGCTTTTTCACGTGTTACTAAATATTCTGTGATTTTTGTCATTCTTTTGCTTCTCCTCCCAGACTACGTGCTCCTCGAAAGTGTGGTCTGGCCTCATTCAGCAGACATTATCGTCTATAATAATAAATACTATTATTAAAGATATAGGATTCTATCAGGATGACCAACTCATCCCCAGGTGCCCAGAACTTTCCTGATTTTAGCCCTGAAAACCCCATGTCCCCGAAAGCTCCTCAATTCCAAGCAAATTGGGAATTTGCTTGACCATTGCTCCCCCGAATTATAATGAATAATATAAATAGGATGCATTTATCAAGCTCTACTTGTATTCACTCACTCCTCACAGCGTGGGAATATTAAGTATCATCCCTATTTTATGGATGAGGAGACAGGCTCAGAGAGGTTAAGTAATTTGCTTGAGTTTACACAGCTAGGAAGAGGCAGACGCAGGAATAAACCCGTCCTTTTTACCACCACGGGTGTTTCCTAAGTATTTGTCAATTGAGTGAGCAAATTGAGAATCCTTAGTACCTTCGTGTTTGACCATAAAATCTAGTTGAAGAGTGAAGACACTCTTACTCATCTTTGTATCTCTGTAACCGGTTCAGGGCTGGGCACGTCTGCCCGTCATAAACCAATGTGACATCGCACAGCTCAGAAGATTCAAACACCACCACCAAAAGCATTTGCTTAACTGCTAACAGAGAAGCTTAGCTTCCACAAGCTGTAGGAGGAAAGAGAAGGTTATGAGCACTGAGGCCGATGGAAAAAAAGTCTCAGACCTAATCTGCATTTTAAAGGACCAGTGGATTATGGAATCAGTGGGCCCAGTAACGATCGGTTGCTTCCCGTGTACCAGACACTTGGCTGAAATATATCAGCAGAGGATGTGTGGTTTGGGGGGAAAAGGGAGCATCTCCCTGGACAAAGGGTAAGAAAGGGAAAAACGAGGCTGGGAAAAGACTGGCCAGACTTAGATCTGGTAGCAGCAAACTGATGCTCCAAGACTGAAGGTGTAATAATAACAATAGCAATAACAATAATAAATAGTAACCACAGCAGCAATCGTAACAAGAAACATTTCAACAGTTCGTATCGTGTACCCTATCGTGTACCAAGCCTCCCTCTCGACATTCCATATGCAAATCTCACTTCATCCTCCCACGGAGCCTGTGATGTAGGTACCATGACTCACCTCGTTTCATGGAAGGGGAGACTTTGCATGGAAAGTGATAGGGGGAGAGGTTGCAGACTGTGTTCCATAGGCCACGGGGAGTCCCTTGAGCAGAGCATTCAACCTCAGTGCTGCTGTCATTGGGGGGGGGGATCAGGTCCTTCTTGGTTTTGGGGGCCGTCCTATGTATGGTGGAATGTTCGGCCGCATCTCCAGCCTTACCCTGCTAAGAGGCCAGGAGCGCCTTCTCCCCACAGTGTGATAAGCAAAATGCCTCCAGACCTTGCCAAGTGTCCCCCAAGGGGGGAAATATGGGAGGAATCACTCCTGGCTTTCTCACAGGGCTTGGGGATGAGGAGGTGGTGGGATGGGCAGGCATGACTGGGAAGGGATGACACAGCCTATTAAGGACTGGACTGAACCCCAGGGGTCCCCGAGACTACCCTTAGGCTTAACAATTGGCTGGAGGGATGCCCAGAACCCCGCAAGCCTGTCGTATCCATGCTTACCACGTGACAGTAGATGGGAGACCTAAAAGGTTAAAGGTGCACGGGACAGGGTCCAAGAGACACCCGGCACGAGCTCCAAGCTGTCCCCTGCAGTGGAGCGGACAGGACTTACTTCTCCCAGGCACGATGTGGGACAACGGGCACGAGCTGCTGCCACCCAAGAAAGTTCCCCTGAGCCTCAGCGCCCAGCGTTGCTGCATGCCTGACCTCAGTCTCCAGCTCTTCCTCCAGAGGTCAAGCTGCCACTGGGTAGGCCACGACCCCAGGCAAACAGAAACCCTCTGGTTGAGGCCAGACAGACCAAGGGCTTAAAGATTTTACCTCCTAGGAGCCAGGGACAAGGGCTCAAGCTCCCTCTGGGTTGTACGGGGTCCAGGCGTCCCAGGCTACTGAGTTAAGCTACCGAGTTAAGCACGGAGCAAGAACAAAATGGAGCCCGTTTTCCAGTCTTCTAATCAGGCTCATTCCTCTCCAGCCCCCTGCCTGTGTGAATAGAAGACATTTCCAAAGTACAGTTTGAACCCACCAGCAACAACGAAAACATCCTTACCTTGTCCACCAGCCTCGACAGCTATGGTGACACCAGATTAGCTCAACTCCCCACCCCCCCTCCAGTGGGGGGCAGCCTGTGGAATGCTTGGCTCCCAGAAGGAGTTCTGATATGCAAATATTCTAAGGTTTTGAAGTCATTTATAGGCTCGCGCACCCCTCTCTGGACTTCACTGCCCTCCGCCATCCACTGAGTACCCCCAGTCACCACGGTGTTGGGACTTGGAATTTCAAAGATGACTAGCTATGGCACCCACCACCAAAAGTTCTTTCGAGATCCATCATCTCCTCTCATCTAAGAACATGGGCTGATGTTGTCACTCTCGCCTATTTAAGAACCCCTAGTGATGTCCATACAAATATCTGTACACAGATGTTCATGGTAGCCTTTTTTAACCAAGTCAAATGGTGGAAATAACCCAATGGCCATCAACTGATACATGGATGAGAAACATGGTGGATCCATACAGTGGGGTATTACTTGGTAATAGGCAGGAACAAAGGCTTGATACGTGCTACAACATGGGTGAATCTTCAAAACAAGGGGTTGTTTCTGCCTTTTGGGCTAGGAAGAACAATGCTATGAACATTCACGTACAAGTTCTTGTTTGAACACCTGTCCTCATTCTCTCAGGCGTACACCCAGGAGTGCAATTGCCAGGTCACATGGAAGTTCTGGGGGAGGATTGGTGTCAAAGGTAGAGGATTTGCTGAGGACAGAGAATGAGACAAGTCAAAGCTAATTCCAGAATTTTCGAGCCAAGCAATTGGGTGAATGAGCGGTAGGGCCAGCCACAGAGATGGGAGCGCTAGCAGGGGGTGGGGAACAGATGGCAGAGTGGGGGGCAGCCATGAGCTCAATTTTGGACATGTTTGGACCCAATGAGCCAGGTCCTGGAGTTGTATAGAACTGGGTCTCTCGGGGTGCCTGGGTGGCTCAGTGGGTTAAGCCTCTGCCTTCAGCTCAGGTCATGATCTCAGGGTCCTGGGATTGAGCCCCACATTGGGCTGTCTGCTCAGCAGGGAGCCTGCTTCCCCACCCCTCTCTACCTGCCTCTCTGCCTACTTGTGATCTCTCTCTCTGTGTCAAATATATAAAATATTGGAAAAAAAAAAAAGAACTGGGTCTCTCAGACTCTGCCCACACAGCACACAGGGGAGACAGACATTAAACAAATAATCATGCAGCTGATCACGAAGGTGACAAGCACTACAAAGGAGAAATCGAGGGCCTGTGAGTGGTAGAGGGTGTGCCTTGAGGATCTGGTCAAGCCTGGAGGGTCAAGAAAGGTTTGCTTAGCCAGGGATATTGGAGTTGACATTTAAAGGATGAATAGGAGTTAACCAATGTTCTGATTATTTACTGTTGCATTACAAAACTGCCCTAAACCAGTGGCTTAAATAATGACAATCATTTATTTTGTTCACAAGTCTGAGTTGGGGGGAGGTTGACTGGATTCAGGCTTGGGGCCGCTCATGCCGTTACGGTCAGATGGTGGGTGGGCTGGGGTTGTCTCCAGGGCTTATTCACTCGCCGTCTGGTGTTTGATGCTGGCATTGACCAGGACCTCAGCTGAGGCTATTGGCCCAGAATACCAACACCGCCTCTCCATGTGGTCTGGCTTCTTCCCAACATGGCGGCTCCAGGGCACTGGGACCTCCTACATGGCAGCTCAGGGCTCCAAAGGCCACATCCCAAGAGAGCTAAACAAATACTATATTGCCTTTTAATGACCATTCCCCAAAAGTCCTATGGAGCCATGTATTAGTTCTAGGGCTGGTGTAAGGAAGGACCACAAAGAATGTGGCTTAAGCTACAAAAATGTGTTTATTGTCTTACTTATAAATTCCGGAGGCTCAAAGTCCAAGATCAAGGTGTCGATGGGGTAGACCAAGATGTTGGTAGGGTAACTCTCAGGAGGAAGGGATGATCTGCCGCTGTCTGCCTCCCAGCTTCTGGGGCTTTGCTGACATCCCTGATGCTCCTTGCTTCTGCTCCATCACCTTGACCTCTGCCTTCACCTTCACATAATAGCCTCCCTTTGTGCGAATCTGTGTCCAAATACCTCCACTTTATAAGGACACCAGTCATGTTGGATTAGAGGCCCACCCTCCTCTGGTATAATTACACCCTAATAACCACAACAACCCTATTTCCAAGTAAGGTTAGGTTTTGAGGTGTTGGGGGTTGAGACTTCAGTGTAGAAATTTGGGAGGGGATGCAATTCAACGGATAACAAATCACTTCTGCTATAGTCCCAAGCCTGCCCAGATTCAAAGGGAGGGAACATACAAACCCAACTCTTAATAGGAGATAAGCCAAAGTCACATCGTAAGAGATTGTAAGAGTGTGTAGGATGGTAGAAGGTGTTGTGGTTATATTTGGAAAATACAAATGTTAAGTGTTGAGGTAGAGGCTGGGGTAGAGGCAAGCATTTCTTGATAACGGGCAAACTATATCCATTAGGCTGCGTTCATCTGTAAGAAGAAAGAATATTCAACAACTACCAGTTACTGGATGTAGGTGACCTGGGGCTGGTTCCACAGCTCGGGAAAATCCTCACAGATTTGTATATCCTTCTGCTGTGTGCCATCCTCAGTACCGGTGCTTTTGATCCTCCTTGTTGTTGCTTCATGGTCACAAGGCGGCTGCTGTAGCTCTCCACATCACATAGTCACTCCATCATCCCAAGCGGGAAGGACAAAGAGCAAGAGCAAATGGTTGTCTTCTTTTTTTTTTTTTTAAGATTTTATTTATTTATTTGACAGAGAGAGATCATAAGTAGACAGAGAGGCAGGCAGAGAGAGAGGGGGAAGCAGGCTCCCCGCTGAGCAGAGAGCCCGATGTGGGGCTCGATCCCAGGACCCTGAGATCATGACCTGAGCCGAAGGCAGAGGCCTTAACCCACTGAGCCACCCAGGCGCCCCAAATGGTTGTCTTCTTAAGAGACTCAATATTTTGGTCAGACAGATTTGCTGTGGCAGATTGCAACAACTGCTCTATTCTCCTCCTCTTCCTGTGTGCTTGCCTTGGACTTTGTAGTGCCCTCCTACTCTGACCTTCGTCATGGAACTCACCCTGGCCAATGGGATATTAGCAGATGTGACACCAATAGAAGTTTGAACTGGGCGTGTGAGATAGGGCTGCCAAGCATCTGCCATCACCAGGAGAACATGCCCAGGCTAGCTTGCTAGAAGGTGAGAAGGAAAGGCATGTGGAGCAAAGTCAAGTCGCTCTAGTCGCCTGGTCCAGTGCTCAGCAGCCACTGACCACCAGACATGGACATGAGCCCCGCCTTGATCAGCAGAACCATCTAGCTTATTCCCAGCTGACTCTGGAGGCATGAGTAATCGATGCTTAATATTACATTCCACTGAGGTTCGGTGGTGGTTTTCCACGCAGCATTACAGTGGCGGTAGATAACTGATTTGCATTTTTCAGAAATCCTCCGAGCGATCTCGGACAGAGCAGGGAGGTGGTGGGGGAGTGAGAGGGTGGAATTGGGGGGTGGGAGAGGGGTCATATATCCAAACACGGCTGCATGGAGGCTGAGAAAGCAAGAGGAATGGGATAGAGCTGATTGGCTTGGGCCAATCAGGATCAATACCCTGGGCTTACTGCCCCAAACAAAACGGAGGTTCTGTAAGCAAAGACAAGGCGGAGATGGCCCTGGGGTTAGCAGCCAGCAGTATCTGTCACCACTATGACTGAAGACAATGTTTTTGCTCTGGAGGGGTTGGGAGGGGTGGGAGGGGTGGCTAGAAGCGTGCGAATGCGTACAAGGCTGTCAGAGGACCCAGAAATGACGGTGGTTCCTTCTGGGGAAGGGACTGGGATGGGAGACCGATCGAGGAGGACGTCAGCATAATCAGTAAGGATTTCAATTTTCTACAAAATTTTAAAATTTTAAATAAAATGTACTAACGAAACCGAGATGGATTAATTACACTAACATACATGAATTATGATTAAAACATGTTAAAATTACATTAACACTTATTAATTAAGCAAAGACCTATTAATAGATGAAAACGTGTTAATTACAATTACATTAAATCGTACTCTCAAAATTAAATTAAAGTGTATTAATTTAGGTGCATTGATTAAAATTAAATTGGAATTATTGATTGAAATGATATGAAAATGTGCCCATGAAAGTGAACTTACCATTCAGCCGTTGGCTTAAACTTCGCTGGTATTTAAATTAAAATGGAGTAAATATAAAAATAAGTGCAAGTGCAAATGAAATTTTAAAGCATTAAAGGAAATAACGTTTTCCCGTGATTGTGGTCCACAATTACGATCCCCCTATAATGGAGAGAATTCTTGCAACATGTGTGTGAAGATACCAAACACAGTGCCTGATGCACAGGGGCTGATCACATGGGAGAGCGAGGAGGAGAGCCTGAACTCAGGCTCAGTGGGTAGGGGAAGAGCAGCCTCCCACCAGAGACTGGATGCCTGGGGGAAGGGACGTGAGATCTGGGATCACCCGTGCTCTATCTTTGAAGTGCTTTATGCATATTAACTTACCAAGTCCTTATACACTATTGTTACTATATATTTTATCTAATATATTGTCCACATTCAGATTCCCCCAGTTGTCCTCCAAATATCTCACCTTAAAAATATTCATATTAAGAGAAGCCTGGGTGGCTCAGTTGGTTGGACGTCCAGTTCTTAATTTCGGCTCAGGTCGTGATCTTGGGTCATGGGATCGAGCCCCATGTTGGGCTTCGGAGTGTGCTTGGAATTCTCTCTCTCTCATTCTCCCTTGGCTCCTCCCCTCCTCTCTAAAATAAAAAAATAAAATATGTTAAAAATATTAATATTAACAGGCTGGGTGATGATGAGAGCTGCCCCAAGGTTGATTATACGTAATCACAGAAGAGAATCTGGGAGGGGAGGCAAAATCACCACCTGCTAATAGCTTCTTCCCCGGTGTGACCAAATTTTGCACAGCCAACCCCAAATGGAATGGCAAAGGAGGCAAGTGCACTGTCTGAGGGCCAGCCCAGTCTCAGGCCCGGAGATGGTGAATTAATTGAGCAGGCGTGGATCTGGGCATTGTTTTAAGATTTCTTATTTTCTTATTTATTTATTTGAGAGAGAGAGAGAGAGAGCACAAGCAGGGGAGCGGCAGGCAGAGGGAGAAGCAGACTCCCCGCTGAGCAGGGAAGCCCCATGCGGGGCTCGATCCCAGGACCCCAAGATCATGATCTGAGCCAAAGGCAGATGTTTAACTGACTGAGCCACCCAGGTCCCCCTGGCATTTTGTTTTGTTTTGTTTTAAAGCTTCCCAGGTAACTCTGGTGTGTGGACAGATTTGGAAGTCACTGCAATGACCACAGGAAACCTTCCCGTCTCAGGAGTCAGACCATCCCCGTGCTCTCTCTGGGACATTGGTGGACAGACCTGCCCCCATGGTCCTTTCGCCTCCCACCACTCCCCCACGTGCCTGCAGACCACCTGCTCTTTCCAACAGATTGGGACAGTGCTTCTCATGCTGGGATCAAGGTTATCTGTGGTCACTGAACCCTTGGAAAGCACAGTAAAGGGGAAGCGAGTGGTGGGTAGCTGACTTGCACTTGAAAAAGTGTAGGGCCTTGGATGGGATGCCTGGGTGACTCAGTGGATTAAAGCTTCTGCCTTTGGCTCAGGTCATGATCTCAGGGTCCTGGGATCAAGTCCTGCATTGGGCTCTCTGCTCAGCAGGGAGCCTGCTTCCCCCCTCTCTGTCTGCCTCTCTGCCTACTTATGATCTCTCTCCTCTCTGTCAAATAAATAAATAAAATCTTAAAAAAAAAAGAAAAAGAAAAAGTGTAGAGCCTTGGAGGAGTTAATCGGTGAGAACCCTGCAAAAGGGGAAGCAGAGAAGTAGAAGGAAACCAGTGAAGCCAAGAAAAAAGAGCCTTTCCAGAAGGAGTGAGGGGTCCACCCTGACCCCTGGTTTCTCCTCTCTGCCATCCTTTCTTCACCTCTTTGCTTGGTCCAGCCCTCCTCTCCTTTTTTTCATTTTGACTCACTTCCTTCAAACACCTCCACACTCCTCGCCCCCTCATCCTCGGCAGTACACACCTGGCTAAACCCCAGCCATCTGTCTTCTCCTCCGGCTGAACGCGGCAGGAAGAATCCACCCAGCCAGCCCAACGGGTTTTACCTGAACCGGAGAAATCACAGACCTCACACAGGCACAGGGCATCCTCACCACAGGCTCTGCTGCCTGCTTGCTCAAAAGAGGAAGGTGTCCTTGCAGGCCTCCCACCCCCCCAAGACCCCTTCACCGGCCCCCCAGCTGATGACCCTGTCCCACACTTCCCTGCGCAAACTGAAATCACCAGACCAGATTCCCTTGTTGCCCGCTCCCAGGGCACGAGCCCCTCATCTTCTTCCCCTTCTATGCCCCCCTCCCTTTCGACCCCCAATCCCTGGCTTCTGTCCCCTCCAGATTAAAGTTATCCCCATTCTCCTTCCCCTCTCCTCCTTTTCC
>CM053620.1:40665119-40695202 GCA_028646535.1 Procyon lotor | reverse complement strand
AAAGGGGGACCAGAAAATCACAAGCGGATTTCAGCTACCAAGGAGCCTCTCCTCTGCAGCCGGCAGACGAGAGGGGATGCCTCGAGACTGTGTGAACGCCCAGCTCCCCGCCGCCGAGCTTTCCCCCCATGACTTTAACATCAGATGCTGCGTGAACCTCGCCTGGAACAACGTTCCTCCAAGATCGGCCACATATCGGGTAACAGCAGCCTGGACTCGGTTAGTAGGGACAGTGATGGGGAGAGGTGGTCGGATTCTGGTTTTAACTGTAATTAAATCACTCGCCGTGTAACTTCGCACTAAATATGTCTCCTCTGCTTGTTCCAGGAGGACAGGGCTCAGGCTTACCTTGGTCCCTGTGCCCCCTACCCGACGGGGCTTATCAGTAAGAATGACACAGAAGTCCAGGTGCTGTCCCAAGCCCTTCACATCCGCTCTGACCTGAGAGGACGATTGTTACAGATGGGGAGACTGAGGCACAGAGAGGCAGGTGACTTACCCAAGGCACACAGCCAGTAGGTGGCAGAGGTGGGAAACAAAGCCAGAGGCCTCCTTCCAGAGCCTTCTGTCTTCAACACTAGACCGGGCGTCAGAAAGAAGCAGCCATGAATATCTTTGATTAATGGGGTGAGGAGGTGGAGAGGGGGAGATGTGTTGTGGGTCATTTCAGCTCTCTCTCCTTACAATCCTTTTAGAGGGGAGGGGTTTCTCTGTTTTCTCTTTTGTTCAACGATAGTCAGTGTCATTGGATGCCTTGCACAGAATGATCTCTTTTTATTTCTTTTTTTAAGATTTTATTTATTTATTTGAGAGAGGAGGGAGAAGCAAACTCCCCACTGAGCAGGGAGCCCGATGCGGGGCTCGATCCCAGGATGCTGGAATCATGACCCCGAGCCGAAGGCAGATGCTTAACCCACTGATCCGCCCAGGCGCCCCGGCTTGGCCTTTTCTAAGTACGAGCAGCACCAGCCCAGACCTGATAGATGAGCCTGTGTTTTGATACATCACGACTGTTTAATGCACAGGCTCACTGATGCTGAAGTACAGCTCCTACCTTGGGCAACATGAAATCCAAATGGATCCTGACTTTGAGGACACTCGGGATGTTCCTTTTCCGAACAGAAGGATCTAGTCACAGATACCCTCCCTTTCTTACCCAGGTCCTTGTGGTTTTCCTGTGAGCGATCCAGAAAAGAAGAAAGGACGCATCTAAGGAGATGTGGGTCAAAGCCATCTTCGTATGGGGGACACAGGTGGCTGGGTTTGGGGCCGCCCTCCCTTCCACCAGAACCTATCAACTCATTGCCTGAAATTCAGCAAGATCATCAGTCCCTCTGAAATTAAGACCACTGCTCCTTTACTTAAGTGGTCGTGATAGCTCCCAGCTCATAGATGTCACGAGCTCCAAAGCCAACATTCTCTGCCCATTGTCTCTGTCTTAAAGGGTTAATCCAGCATCCCTAGAAGGGGGATATATTGTATTATTAGTGGCAAGAGGAGACCCGCCTATTGTAATAAGAGTTTGAAGGAAAGAGAATTTTCAATTTCCTTTGTCATCTAATAAATCCTAAAGTACTGAGTCTTGGGGATGCCCATGCCTTTGTCTCAGCTCTTAGTCTGTCCCTTGCATCGGTCAGCTACAGCTGTCTAACAAACAATCTTGAAACGTAGTGGCTTAAAACAACGACTATATGTTTATTTTTTCTCTCACGTGCATTTGGGTCACCTGGACAGTTCTGCTCCTCCCGGCCAGGCTCGGCCGACCTGGGTGGGGCTCACTCCTGCCTCTGCCATCCTCTGGCAGGTTAGCTAGACGCTGGCTGGTTTGGAATGACTTTCGCGGGGATGACTCAGTTCTTCTCCATGTCTCCCTCACATCCGACCAGCAAGCTAGCCCAGGCACGTTTTTGTGGCGAAGGCAGAGGAGCAAGAGAGAGAAGAGAAACTCTTAGACATCTTGAGGCCTCGTCTAGGGACCCGTGTCTGTGGCTCTGGGGCCTTCCGCCGGCCAGAGCAAGGTGTGGGTTCCAGGTCAGGGCACAGAGAGGGAGACCCCGCCTCTTGTGGGAGGAGCCGCAAAGTCCCGGAGCAAAGGGCTTGCACTGGGGAGGGGTGCATAAGGGTGGCCTGGGGGCAGGGGAGAGTGAGGTGTGCTCTTTCCCACTTGGTTTCCTTCCTCTGAGCCGGCTATGGCCTGAGTCCCATTCGCAACAGTCACTCTGTCTGCCCAATGCTCCTTGCTTTCTGGCTTCACTCCAATCTCCAATGTACCCACCCTGTGCCTCCCTTGGGTATCCTTTGGGGACTCTCTATCTCATTCCTCACTCCCCAAGCCCCCAACCGCACCTCCACCCATCCCGGGAAACTGAAGACCCCCCAACATACTTCAGGATTGGGCTTCCTCTGGTTTCCCAGGCTTTTCTCATTCCTTCCATCCCCCACGAGAGAGTAGTTCTCCTCCTGTGCTCGGTAGGGGTTTGGCCTGGACTTCTGCTTTCTCAGCCCCCTCCTCAGTCGGTCACTGTTTTCCCTACCTCGGGTGGGGGCAGGGAGGTCAGTCCTCTGTTTCCATCCCCATGTCCCCACCCCAGGCCAGGCCGCCATCTTCTCTTGCCTTGACTGGCAACAACCATACATATGGTTGGGGGAACGGGGTCTGCCTATTAATCCTGATTCTGCAGCTAACTAACTGGGTGGCCTTTCTATGCCTCAGTTTCCTCCTGCTTTAGACCAAATGTTTGTGTCCCCCACCCCAAATCCACAGGGTGAAACCTCCCCCCCTCCCCCACTATGATGGTATTTTAGGCCAGGCCTTTGCCTTTGGGGGTGGGCATGATGAAGGTGGGGCTCTGCTGAATGAAATTAGTGGCCCCACACAGGAGACCCCAGAGCACCTCCCGTACCACTTCCGCGGCGCGGGAGGACACCAGAGAAAGCTGGCTATGAGGCAGGAAGTGGGTCCTCACCAGATGCTGAGTCCACTGCACCTTGATCTTGGACTCACCTGCCTCCAGAACCATGAGGATGAGACTCCCGCGGGTCTGGAAGCCACCCAGTCTGGGGTGGCCAGAAAGAACGAACACGTCTCCTCTGTAAAGTGGGGATGATGGTAACTTGCTTCTAGCACTTTGTTTTTTGTGAGGAGCCTAAAAGGGCTTCTGAGGATGGGGAGCACCTGGGATTCTTCTGGGTCCTAGTAGTTGGGGGGGCGTGGGGGGAAATGGGGATGACAGGATGCATGGGAGACGGGTTCCCTCCGAGGTGCCAGGGCTCTGCTCTCACAGTGAACCTAGGGGTTGGTCCCATTTTTCTGATGGGACCACTGAGGTCCAGTCACTTGACCAAGGTCACAGTCACTGAATCACTGGGTCCCGATTTGAACGGAGATCCACCTGGTTCCTCAATTTCTCTTTCTGATTGTGAGCACCACCTTCTCACTGGTCTCCCTTTTTCCTCTTCTCTCCCTGCTCTGATCTCTTCCCCCGACGACAGTCAAAGGGAGACACTGAAGGGGGAAAGCTGATCAAGGCTCTCCCTTTTCTAAGACCCTTCAGAGATGCGACTCAGAGCAGTGCGTGATCCGGGGCGAGATCCTGGACCGGGGAGCACATTGCTGTAAGGGACATTATGGAGGCGAATGGAAAGATTTGTATTTGTGGATTAAACAGTGGGGCAGTGTCACATCTCCTGATTTCGATAATGGTCCTCCGGTTGCTGAAGAGAATCTCTTTGTTCTGTAGCTTCATGCCAAAGCGTTTATGGGGAAGGAGGGACTCAAATGTTCAGAAAGGCGTGACATGAAACAAATGTGGCAAAATGTGATTGACTAATGAGTCCAGGGAAGAGGAGTTCTTTTTACCCTTCCCGCTAGTTTTCTGTAGTTTGATCTTACTTCAGGTGAAAAATAAGACAACAGGGGGTGCCTGGGTGGCTCAGCCGGTTAAGTGCCAGACTCTTGATCTCAGCTCAGGTCTTGATCTCAGGGTCGCAAATTCGAACCCCGAGCCCAGCGAGGAGCCTATGTCAAAAAAAAAAGAAGAAGAAGACAACAAAAAACAAGACACATATGGGTGCCTGAGTGGCTCAGTCAGTTAAGCGTCTGCCTTCAGCTCAGGTCATGATCTCAGGTCCTGGGATCGAGCCCCGTGTCGGGCTCTGCACTCAGTGGAGAGTCGGCTTGTCCCTTTGCTCCCCCCCACCTCTGCCCATGCTCTCTCTCTCAGATAAAAAATATCTAAACAAAAAACCCAACAACAACACCTAAGTAAATAAATTAAAAACAAGACAACAAAAACAAAAACATTTATCCTGTTCCTCGGTCGATACCCAAGAGAAATGAAAACCTGTGTTGTCACAAAAAATGGTGCATGGATGTTCAAAGCAGCGTCGTTCCCAATACCCAAAAAGTGGAAACAGCCCCAATGTCCATCCCCTGAACCGGGGAAACAGATGTGGTATACCAAGTCAGCGGAGTATTACTTAGCCATAAAAAGGAATGAAGTCCTGATCCCTGCTACGTGGGTGAACTTGGAAAACATTATGCTAACTAGCAGAAGCCGGCCACACGAGGCCCCTTTTGTATGATTCTATTTATGTGGAATGTCCAGCACAGATAGATCCATAGAGACAGAAAGCAGATTGGTGGTTGCCTAAGGTTGGTGGGAAGGGAAATGGGGAGTGACTGTGGCTGGGTATAGGGTTTCTTGTTGGGTGATGGAATATTCTGGAACTAGGTAGGGGTGATGGTTGCCCAGCCTTGGGAATGTACAGAAAATCACTGAATTGTACACTTAAAACAAGTGAGTTTTATGGTATGTGATTTTTTTTTAAAGAGTTTATTTCTTTATTTGACAGAGAGAGAGATCACAAGTAGGCAGAGAGGCAGGCAGAGAGAGAGGGGGAAGAGCAGAGAGCCCGATGCGGGGCTCGATCCCAGGATCCTGAGATCATGACCTGATCTGAAGGCAGAGGCTCAACCCACTGAGCCACTCAGGTGCCCTTATGGTATGTGAATTGCATAGCGGCTAAAAGTAACAATGCTGACAGTAAGCCTTTCAATAACTGTGTATCGTCTTTGAGATCAGACCCCAAATCCATGGTTTGCCTACAAAGAGTCCCCTGGCCTCGCTCAGCCAAGCTCCCGGCACTCCCTTTGCTCCCCCCCACCTAGTACAGGCTACTCCAGTAGCCTGACCTGCCTTCTTGCCCTGCCGGTGCTACCTCTGGGCCTTTGCGCCTGTACTTCCCTTCCACTCTTGTTGGACAAGCTCTATTCACCTTGAAGTTTTAGCTTACAACTGACTTCCTGCAGGAAGGTCACCCCTAATCCCCAGAGACCAGGTCCTAGGCTCCCAAAGTAGCATTTGAGATCATCTCTAGGTGACTTATTTTCATAATCATGCATTTATTTTAATACATGCTGGGGCGGGGCGGGGGAAGGAACCGTCCATCACACCTGTGATTTCATGACTGCTGGTGCTTAGGATGAGCCTAAGGTAGCCCCATGGGAACCCATTTAAGGAAGAAAAAACCCCACATTGGTTGAAAGAACAAATTAAAAATATAAATAGTAAACGCGGTATTCTGCACAAATTGTGAAATGGTCCTTTGGGAATGCCAGAAGTTGAGAAGCCCCTCCGGGGGGTGGCTGCTTAACTCTGCCTGACCTCCCACAGCAGCCACCAGGCTAATTAATAACAATCACTCGGGGAATGGTTTGCTTTATGTCTGTTCCCCCCCTCCCCCCGCCCTTCCCCACTGGGTTGGGGCGGGGCTGGGCCTGTCCCCGTCTCCAGTGTCCCCAGCATCGCCCACATAGGGTGGGGCACAGAGCAGGTGCTCAGGGAAGGTGTGTTGAAAGAACGGTGTTGAGCTGCCTTGGGGTGTGGGGCCTTGCCGCCAAGGGCATTAGGGAGCCCTAGCACGGTTTTATCAGGAATGTCAAGGCTCATCTGTGCTTTAGGAACTCTGGGCTCTCTCTCTACTGTGGGCCCAGAAGATCAACACTCCTCCTCGCACTGTGTTTTCCTAGCAAACTCCTCTTTATCAATTCGCCTCTACCAGGAAGACTTCCTGAACCCCAGGCTGGGGCAGGCAGCTGCTCCGGGCTCCCACAGGCCCCTGTATCCCCCATCCCAACCTTGAAGACACTGGGGATGGGTCTGTATCCTCCATAGTCCTGGGAGGACTTCACAAGGTCCTCCCTGGACTCTCTGTAATCCCTCCAGAGCAGGTACACTGACTGGACCTCACTCCCTCCCACGTCCCCCAAGGTCCCCCTTCTTTCCCTCCACCTGGCCCATCTCCAGCTATTTCTGGCCCCCCTCCTTGAATACACCGCCACATGCATTGCTTTTAAAGCCGTCTGTGTTCAACACCACTGCTTTCCTTCTTACCCGCATTTTACAATTTTCAACCTTTTATTTTATTTTTTTAAAGATTTTATTCGTTTATTCGACAGAGAGAGACACAGTGAGAGAGGGGACATGACGAGCAGGAGGCATGGGAGAGGGAGAAGCAAGCTTCCCTCGAAGCAGGGAGCCGTACTCAGGGCTCGATCCTGGGACTCCAACATCATGACCTGAGCTGAAAGCAAACACTTAACCCACTGAGCCACCCAGGCGCCCAGCCTGATATTTTCAACGTTCATCCACGTTGCAGTGCATGTCAGCACTCGGTTCCTTTTTGGGGCCGGATATTACTCTGTTGGACGGATACACCACATTGTGTTTATTCATGTATCGATTGATGGATGTATAGGTTGTTTTCACCTTTTGGCCATTGTGAATAGTGCCGCTATGAACATTCTCGCCCACGTGATTGTTTGAACACGTGTTTTCAATTATTTGGGGGTTCATAACTGGAAGTGGGACTATGGTGATTCTATGTGCCAATTATGGAGGAAAACACCAGACGGTTGGCTAGATCATTTTACCAACCAGCAGTGCGTGGCCGTTCTGATTTACCATATCCTTGCCAACACTTGTTCTTATTCGCTTTTTTCATCATGGCCATTCTGCTGAGTGTGGAAGAATGTCTTACCGTGGTTTTGATCTGCATCTCCCTGGTGACTGCTGACTTTGGGCGCCTTTTGCAAACCACCCACTGCCTCCACGCGCGCCTCCCCCTGCCCCCAGGCCCACTCCCTTCAAAAGCCATTTTCTCCATGATCGATCGCCAATCCAAAGGTTTATCTGGCTCCCATTCTTTCTTTTTTCCCTTTTTTAAGATTTATTGATTGATTTGAGGGAGTGAGGGGCGAAGGGAGAGAATCTCCAAGCAGACTCCCAACTGAGCACGGAGCCCAAAGTGGGGTTCAATCCCAGGATCCCCGAGATCACGACCTGTCAGCCCCCATTCTCTCCTCTCCTCTAGCAACTTTGGACACCTTCCTCTCTCTCCAGCCACGTCCTGCCCGTTCTTCTTGCTTCTTCTTTTTTCTGGAGAGAGATGTGGGGCTGTGGGCCAGTTTATTTAACTTCTCTGCATTTCTGTTTCTTCATCCGTGAAAGGAGAGCGGTAACAGTTTTGACTCCTGGGCTGTTGCAATGATTCAGTGAACCGATGGATATGAAAGGCTTAGAAGTGTGCCTGGCACACAGTAAGCAATAGATAAATGTTTCATGGAGAGAAGGGTAAAAAGGGCCAAGGGCAAAACAACCCCCAGGGCCATTATGGGGGTACAGGGCACGCGAATCCAGGGGCCCACGGCATCTATAGCCCACTCAAGAGTTTTCCTAGGGGCAGTAGGGACAAGGTGGGAGGGTGCAAAGGGACAGTTCTCAGAACTCAGGATTTTTGTTTACATTGTATGTATTTCTTTGAACGGATGATACAAGGTTCGAACTTTAGGAAAGTACAGAAAGATCTACCCTCCAGCCACCCTGTCTTCCTCTCCGCAGACAACTGCTGTTACCAGTTTGTTTTTGCTTTGGAAGATACTCTGTGCCTTTAACAAGCAAAAGCTTGTATTTTTTTTTCATCCACGCCCCAACTTTTAAATTATACACTCTGGTCCCTCTGTCTTTTTTTTTTTTTCTTGACTGGATACATAGCTTGTTCCGTGTCGGTTCGGATATGACTTCCTCATTTTAGGGTTACTTCGTGTCCCCTTATGGGTCAGTCCACAGTTTATTTAATGAGTTCCCCATCCGAGGCTAGGTTGTTTCCCGGTTCGTGTGTTGGGTTTTTTTTTTTTTTCGCCTCTCAGGCGTTTTTATAAAAACAAAAACAATGCTTGATAAGCGTTTATGGAGAAAGGAGCAGAAGACCCGACCTGCCCACTCCCGCTGCCCGCATCTGCCGTGGGTACCCCCCCGCCCGGACCCCACCGCTCCCGCTGCGCTTTCAGGCTCGGGTCCTAGCTGTCAAGGCGCGGGCCCGGGCCCCCCGAAGCCCCGCCCCGCGACCGGCCCGCAGTCGGGCCGATTCAAATCCAGCCAATGGCAGCGTGTAAACAAACCCAGGCCCCGCCTCCCGACGAATAATTCCCGGAGCCGGCGCAAGGCCCAACTAACCCGGCAAGGGTTGGGGGCGGGACAGAGCTGTGGCCCCGCCCCCAGGGTGGACCAATGGGCGGCCAGACCTCGCCCCCCCGCACTTGCCGCGCTGAGGACCCGAGTCCGGGCTGGGCTCGCAGCTGCCTGATTTCGTTGCCGCCCTCGGCGTCTGCCTTTCGAGCGGGCTGGCAGGGCTGGGAGCTGGGGCAGCGCACTCCCCTCCCTGTACGAGCCATATTTAAAGGGCGCGGTTAGAGGGCAGAGGTGGGACCGGAGTCAGAGCCCTCTGATTCCCTCTTCTTCCCTCGCCTCGCGGGAGGGAGGTTGGAACTTTGTCTTCTCAAACCCCCTTGAAACGAAACCTGAAGGGACCGCAGGGAGTTTTAGGATTGGGCAAGGCTTCTTGTTTTGTTCCCTCCTGTTCCTGAAGTGTTCCACACATACAGAAAAGCGCACGAATCGTAAGTGTGCGGATGAACCGAAAACCAGAAACGCCCATAGCACCAGCATCCTGCCAGATCAAGAAACAGAACTTGGGTTGGCGAAGTTTTCAACTTTGCAGCGGCCCCTGCGAGGGAGGGGCCGCGACCGGCAGCGGCGGTCCCGGTTTTGACTTTCAGAGGGACAAACCCGAGCAAACCCACCCCCTGTCTGTAGGGAGTTGGTGATCAGGCCAGAGGTTGGTGAGGGTCCTGCAGGGTGAAGCTGTACTGCAGGCGGGTAGGAGGGGCAGGCCTCAGAGGTAACGGGGATTAGGATCTGGTTGGCAGAGCTGAGAATGGGGCTAGGAAGGACTAGCAGCGGGCCTGGATGAGATAGAAAATGCTGTGGTACTTAGGGGAGAGGGCGTGGGGAGGCAGGGAGAGCTGGCCTGGATGGACGGTTGGGAACGCAAAGGGGACTTGCAACCAATGGGCTTAAAAGTGGAAAAAGGCGGGGCGCCTGGTGGCTCAGTGGGTTAAAGCCTCTGCCTTGGGCTCAGGTCATGATCTCAGGGTCCTGGAATCGAGCCCCGCATCGGGCTCTCTGCTCGGCAGGGAGCCTGCTTCCTCCTTTCTCTCTGCCTGCCTCTCTGCCTACTTTTCAGCTGCTCAGTTATAATGACAACAGTCCCATTAAGTGTTAAGATGAAGGGCAGAAATCCAAGTTTGTGTTGGGGCTGTGGGGGTTTTAATAACCCCAGGTCCAACGCTTGGGGCTTTGCTTGCTGTTGAGAGGGCCACAAGCGTCTACGAAGCCATTTCCCTTACAGCAAACTTGTTTGGACCCCCTTGTTCATTCAGCAAACCTCTGCGAGGTGTCTTGTCACCTGCCCAGCCTTGTTAGGAGAGAGGAACGACATACTGTTGTATGTCCTTGGGACATACAACAATGTATTGGGACACATTAAGTCCCAATGTGGCAGGCAAGAACCCTGTGCTGGGGGCCCAGCAGAATACAGAGATGCAGCCTATTTGCTGGTTGAAGATATGTCTGGTCCTAATCTTCCTTCTGGATACTTGCTCAGTTCATCCTCTCCGTGGTCCTCATACAAAGTTCGGACCCAGGGGACACGGAGCCCGGTTTGAATCCCAGGCTCTGTGACCTTGATCTGGTGTCTTACCTTCTCTGAATCGGTTTCTCCTTCACAAAAATAGAGGATAGAATTTAGGTTTAAAAGAGAGTCAGCGGGGCACCTGGCTCAGGGGGTTAAAGCCTCTGCCCTCAGCTCAGGTCAGATCAAGGCCCACATAGGGCTCGATGCTCGGCTGGGAACCCGCTTCCCCCCCTCTCTCTGCCTACTTGCGATCTCTCTCTGTCAAATAAAATAAAATGATAAAAAATAATAAAATAAAATAAAGAGAGACAGCACCTGGCTCGGAGGGTTATCCCGCTCATCTTTGCATTGATCAGAGTGGGGAGTTAGCATTACCTGGTTAATAGAGTTAAGGGAGAGGTTAACCTGTCTGTAACACATGGACCAATAAGACGGATTTGCTGGATGGGTAGATGCACAGATGTGTGACAAAGCCAGTGGAGTGACACGCTGATGGTCCGATCTAAGTGGCAGGCAATTAGATGTTCACCACTTTCCCACGTGTGAAAATTTTCATGGTAAAATGTTGGGGTGGGGGGTAGTTCTTGGTATCTAACTATATACTCCCATTGGACCAATGAGAAAGTGGAGGAGCTAGAAGTGACTCACCCCAAGTTCATCTGATAACTCAGAGCCAGGTGGTGATGGAACGTTCGCCTGGGTGTCCCGGCTTGGCCCCCCATCCTGGCTCAGTAGCCTTGGGAGCAGAAGCCTACCCTATCTGGATCTCACCATCAACCCAGTCCTTAACCTAGAACTCCCAACTTGTGTGGGATTCTCAAAGGGAAGACGGGTGCCATCCCCAAAAGAGAGCAGGTCCCTTTTAGTTTGGGCCCATAATGACCCCTACACTGGCCTTGGACATTTGATCCCCCAGGGCTTGGCCAGCTGTGGCTAGGTTTGGGGTCGACCTTTTCTTGCCTTCCTTCACACCTAGCCAGGCCCATTCTGAGTGGCATGGCCTCAAGACCGTCTTCCAAAGAGGTCAAGTGTGTCTGTGGGAGGGGGGGTATTCTCTCTTTGTTCCAAAGACCTTTCTTAAGCATCAAGTACCCAGCAGTGTTCTTGGGGTGGGGGATACCAGCGCCCCCTTGCCGTGGAATGCAGGGGGGAACTGAAGGTAGGTCTTTTTTGCAATCTACTTTTTTTTTTAAAGATTTTATTTATTTATTTGACAGAGATCACAAGTAGGCAGAGAGGCTGGCAGAGAGAGAGGGGGAAGCAGGCTCCCCACTGAGCAGAGAGCCCGATGTGGGGCTCGACCCCAGGACCCTGAGATCATGACCTGAGCTGAAGGCAGAGGCCTTAACCCACTGAGCCACCCAGGCGCCCCCAATCTAACTTTTAACCAATCTTCGAGTGCTGAGCTCTCCCGGGGGGCTGGCACTTTTGACAGACCCAAGTGCCACCCAGCTCAAATCGGGTCCTACTTCCTGTGTTGCTCTAGCCAAAAACACTTCCCTTCTCGAAGCCAATTACTTCTCTATACTGTAAAATAGGATTCAAGGTTTCTTTCTTTTTTTTTTTTTAAAGATTTTATTTATTTGATAGAGAGAAACACAGCGAGAGAGGGAACACAAGCAGAGGGAATGGTAGCGGGAGAAGCAGACTCCCTGCCGCGCAGAGAGCCCGATGTGGGGCCCGATCCCAGGACCCTGGGATCTGGCCTGGGCCGAAGGCAGACGCTTAAGGACTGAGCCACCCATGCGCCCCGGATTCAAGGTTTCTAGATGGCAGTGGCTAGAAGTCTCTTCCTGGTGGGTGCTCCTGAGGTCTGAAAACATTGCGCTTGCCACTAGTTAATACACGAGGAGTAGCTCCATACAGATTAATCACCGCAAATAGAAGGTAGAAGGGCAAGCTACACAAAAAGTCTAGGGCGCCTGGGTGGCTCAGTGGTTTAAAGCCTCTGCCTTCGGCTCAGGTCATGATCTCAGGGTCCTGGGATAGAGCCCCGCATTATGCTCTCCGCTCAGCCGGGAGCCTGCCTCTCTGCCTACTTACTGGTGATCTCTATCAAATAAATAAATAAAATCTTGAAAAAAAAAAGTCTAAGTGTGTATATGGCCCTTCTCTAAAGGGTCCCATACCTCCAGTATGACCCCTATATAAATTGTGGATTATTATGTAACTTATTATTATTCCGGATTATTCACCACTGTCTCATGTTTGGGGCAACCCAGGCGTTCACTTCTAAAGTTGATTAAATGTACTTTTTACATAATAATCACAAACCGTCAGCTTTATCTGGCACTTCCTGTCAGGAGCAGATCGCTGCGAGGACTTATCTGGTCCCAGTGACCTTGTGAAGTGAGGCCCATGACTGAGATGAGGCAATGGAGGCACAGAGAGGTGAAGTGACTCGCCCACGGTCACACAGCAAGGACGCGCCAAAGGCAGGACGGGAACCGGGGGCTCACCGGTGTGACCTCTGTGACCTTAGCCTCTGTGATCTCTTAAAAAATATGAAGAGTACCACCAAGATACTGGGATAAATACTAAAGCTTAAAACACAAGTTCTCCATCACGAATTCATTCAACACACATTTATTAAGCCGCTTCTGTATGCACGGAGCTTTTTAGGGCAGTGGGGAGCCGGAAGGTAATCAAAGAACCGAATAGAGGTCTCCCAGGCCTGTGCACCCCTTAAGGACAGGCCGGTCCGGCTCATCTGGGTCCTCGCTGGGCCCCCAGCACCGCACAGGACACGCAGTACGCGCCCACCAAGCTTTCCCTGAACGAACGCGGGAATCTAAGTGTCCCGCCTGCAAGGCGTTCGCGGGCTGGTAGGGCGGAAACGGACCCAACACCTGCGAGACGTCCTGGGGCTTCTGGGAATCCCATCAGTGCGGGCCGGGAGGCCTCGAGGAAGCGCTGAAGTTGGATCCCGCGTTCCTGACGCCCTCCCCGGGGCCGTCGCAGGTCGGCAAAAACCGATTGAGGTGAGCGATCAACCCACGCCCGGGGTCCCGGCCGGTCGCCCCCAACGCCCCCCCACCCCCCGCTTCCGCCGCCTTCCACCCTTTTCGCTCCCACTCCCGGCTCCTTCGCGGTTCCACCGGCGAGGCGCCCCCTCTTTACCCTCTAGTCCCGCTACCTTTCGAACCTTCCGCACCCGACCTGGGCGCGTCCTCCCGCCCGGCGACTGTCCCCCGCGTCGGGCGCGCGCCCCGGGCGCACGGCGCCCCTTTCCCAGCGGGCAGGGCGCCCGGGGGCTAGGAACGCGAATCCCTTCAGCCATTCCCCCCAGCCCGGAGCGCCGGGCGCGGCAGCCGGCCGACTCCACCGGAGCCTGGAAGACGCGACCCCAAACCCCGGAGACTTGGGGCTGGGGAGGGGGCGGCGCTGGCGCGGAAGGCACCCTCCCGGGGCGTCCTCGGCCTCCGATTCGCTCGCGGGCCCGCCGCTCGGCGTCGGGAGCCGGGGCTGGTGTGCGGAGCGCGGGGCGGGGCCTCCCCCAAGCCCGTCCCCCGGCGAGGGCGGAGGGAGGAGGAGGAGGAGGAGGAGGAGGAAGGGGGGGGCGGACACAAAACCTGCAAGGGTGTTTTTTTTTTCTTTTGCATTTAATTAAAATTTTTTTCCCCCCCAAACCCGAGGGGTCCTCCCCGGAGCGCGCGCGGGTCCGGGGCGCCCGGGCCGCGGCGCGGGGCGGCGGCAGGGGCCTGGCGGAGGCTGCCGGGCGGCCGCCATGCGATCAGGCAGTGCGCTGACCGGCCCGGCCGGTCGGCCCCTTCTGG
Source organism: Procyon lotor (assembly GCA_028646535.1). Lineage (NCBI taxonomy): Eukaryota > Metazoa > Chordata > Mammalia > Carnivora > Procyonidae > Procyon > Procyon lotor. Next base: position 40,681,391 of record CM053620.1, on the reverse strand, counting down.
GTCCTCCCTTTGCAGCCCGTGCGGGGCCGTCTCGGAGACCCCGCGCCGACGGCTGCTCAAACATCAGGGTGAGTTTCTCACAATGTAGCAATTTCTCTTTAAATCTCTTAACTCTCTCTACCTGCGAGTCGGGGCTGTGACAGGGCGCAAAAGCGAGGGGGGAGTGGGGGTTGGCGGCGAGGGTGTGTGTGGGGGGAGCCGGAGCCGGGGCCGAACCCACCCCCCCGACACTCACACACTCAGCCCCCCAACCGGGGCGCAGCGCCCGCTGCCTCTTTTTCTGCTCGGCGCCCACCACCCCCGGCAGCCCCCCCACCCCCCGCGTCTCTCCCACCATCACCGCCGCCCCGATCCTGCGGGGACCCCCCCGCCGGGCTCCCCTGCCCAAACCCCGCGCGCGGTGCCTCCCCGGCCCTCCCGCCGGCTGCCGGGGATACAATGGAGCGGCGGAAAAACGAGACCTAACGTTCCACGGGGGGAGGGGCGGGGAGACCCCCTCCCCCGGCCCGGAGGCCCCCCTCCCTTCACCCTGCTCCCCGCCTTTCGGAGAAGAAGAGGGCAATGGGGCAGCGGTTGGTGCTCTCCCGGCCGGAGGTGGCGAGCCTTCATCTCCCCCTCTCGCCCGTCCTCTGCGCCCCCTCCCCAAATCCCTGCCGGGGGTGCCGGGCAGAAACGGGGCCTCCGGCTGGCTGGGGAGGGATGGATGCGGAAGGAGGCCGTTGGGTCTCCCCCTCCCCACCGCCCCTAAACAATGAAAGGAGTTGACTTGGTCCCCCAACCCCCAGCGATGAAGGGAGTTGACCCCCTCCCCCGCTAGCGGGCTGGTCCCGGAGGGGGCCGTTACGGGGAGGGGGAGGGGAGGGAGGGGAACCTTACTCCTGTCACCTCCCGAGATTTGGGGCAGCCCCCCATCTCCACCCCCTCGGCCTGGGAATGGGAGGCACCAGGCCCAGCCCGGGCACCGCGCTCGGGTGGTGACCTTTAGACAAAGGCAACCCTTTCCCTGGGGTGAGCCCGGACGAGCCGGGCCCGCGGCCTCCCCGGGCCCCTGCGGAGGGCGGCCAGGCCCGCGGGCACCCGGAGGGAGGGATGGAGGAGGAGGGAGGAGGGATGGAGCCATCTGGTTTTCCCATCCCTGGCTGCCCCTCGGCTGCTTCCCGGCTCCTGTCACGGGCGGCCGCGGGGAGACAAGGGACCAGGGGCTGCCTGGGCCTTGGTCCTCGGCGGGCGGAGAACCGGGCGAGGAGCCGCGCCGGGGTTCCCGCTCGGGATCCGGCTCCGGGATCGGGGCTAGGGGCTCGGGGGCCAGCGGTTGATCGGAAGGTACGGTGGCTCCTTCCTCTCCGCGCCCCTTTGTTTTGCTTTGTGGTTCTGAGCAGCTGAACTTCCTGGGAGGTGGGGTCAGAGGCCGCCGTGTCAGCTCTCCCCGGGAGGCTGGGGTGACAGGTCTCAGTCCTCTGGTTGTTCCCAGGCTGTGGGCTGCCGTCCGAGCCCAGCCTCCTGTCCGGACAATCGGCCCCTTTTGTCACAGGGCTCTCCAATAGAATAATAACCATCTGGGGATGGACCGGGTGTTTGTGTTTCCCTCGCACCTCCTTTCTGCCAGCGCCTGTGGAGGGGACACAGTTCGCTCCCTCTCTCTGTGCGCTTTCACCCCCCGGGGTGGGCCTAAGGGGCTCGGGCAACTCTGACCTGTGGGGTGGTGGGAGAACGGAAAGGGGGGACGAACTCAGTTCAGGAATGTTCCCCTTCCCTTGTGCTGATATGTCTGGTGGGACTTACCTACCCCGCCCTCCCCCATAGCTCCCCCACTCCTAGAAGCCGGAAATAACAACATCTCTCTACCCCTGGGGAGCCTTATGGATTGGCTTCTGCTACCCACGGGCCACAGCCCCAGGAGGAAGTAGGAACAGTGATCATTCCCATTTTGCAGACAGGTTAATGGAGGCTCAGAGAGGTTCAGTGACTTGCCCAGGGTCACACAGCACCAATTTGCAACCATTTCCGGTTTCTCCAACTGAGCTCAAGACTGTTAAGTTCTCCTGTACCCCTCTCTGGCACTTTGTCCTGTTGATTTCAGTTGACTTGGGTCTCCAATGTAATAATAACCTGGAAGGAACTATTGTTGTGTTCCCCTCCACCCCCCTCCACCCCATGCTGGTTTTTGGGAAGGGGTAAAGACACCTGGAATCTGGCTGAGAGCGGAATCATTTCACATGTGGCTGGAGCAGAGCGCTTGCTGGGAAGAAGTGAGACTTGGAGGTGTGTGGGTTGGGAGGGGTGCTGCAGGCCGGGTGGGGGGAGGGGACTGGGGGGGCACTAGGGACCCGGCCCCACCGTCATCCTTCTCTTCCTCCACCTGAGCTGGGACTTAGCCCCGCCAGCAAAAAAGCCGAGCTGCTGTTGGGGACCTTCGTGGTCACTCTGCGTTGCCACCTTCCGAGGCGCCCTGGCAGAGAACCTCGCCCATCCTCCTGTGGCTAGTGACAGATGCCCTGCCCCGCCGTGTAGCCTTAGGCCGGTCCCTTGAGTCCCTAGTCCTCAGTTTCTTCATCTGCTGGTGACGGTAATTATAGTTCCCTTAACTGACCTTGAGGTGGGTGAAAGTATTATCCAAACGTGTTATTTTTGTCATTCAGACGGGATGCGGAGTGCCTGTGGGGGGGAGGGGAGGGATGTTGGGTGCTGGGCATTTAAGGGCCTGGAGGAGGTCCCCGTGGCCCCGGGGGCAGGGAGAGGGCCGTGAGGGCCATCTGTAAATCAGTGACATTCCCCCTGCTGGCTCTCTGAACTGGGACCCTTCCCCTTCAGGACAGACCGGTGCTGATTAAATGATTAAACGTGGTGAGGGGGTTGCTGACGGAGAGGGGCTAGGGAGGGCCCCCCTAGCCCAGTGAAGAGCGTAACGCGGGTGATCTCGCCATTTTACAGATGAGAAAACTGAGCCCAGGGAAAGACCGTTCCTTGGCTGGGAGGGGACCCCAACCCAGACTGCAGGGGATAGGAGAGAGTGGGGAGAGGGGTTCCCCGTGTTTCAGCAGAACTTGGGGAAACGACGTCTGGAGCGAGCCCTTGTCCCCTTATCTGCTGTCCTGTCCTTGACGCATAAATATCTTCCTTCCTGAGATAATAGGCATAAAGCATAATAATTCTTTTGGGGTAGGAGGAGAGGGGCTGTGGGGGGACATCCAGGTCCCTCAAGCCTGAGTGTTTCCTGAAAATAGGAACTAATTTTTTTTTTTTTTTTTTTTTTTGAGTGGAGAAGCATGAGTAAGGCCCTAGAGGGACAGGCCTGGGCTCCACCCCCCTCCCTGCTGACTTCCTTCCCAGAGGCCTCTGGGGCCTTCCCCAGCCTTCCCTCGGGATCGTGGGGTCTTCCCCTCCCACCCCTAAGAGCTGTGGAAGGGGTCAGCGCCAAGCACTGAGGCCTGGTAGGAGGGTCCTGGGGTGGGGGTGGGGGTTCCCCAGTTTCCTGGGGGCCGCCTTCGAGCACCAGGCCCAGCCACCAGTGGAGTTCCCGCCAGGACTCCCAGCTCTTCCGTGTGGCTGTCCTGACTCCTGATCTCAAGAATGCAGAGGGCCGCTGGTGGGGGGGGGGGGCGGGTTGGGGGGGAAGTTAATTGGAAACAGGAAAACATGGCATTCCTTTCCAGCGGGCCTGGGCTAGGAAAGCAGCGAGGGGCTGCCTTTTTCCCTGCCCCGCCCGGCCAGGGAGAGGGGTAGGGGGCATAGTTATCTTGCTCTGGTCTCTTTTGGGTCTTCCCTTGCTGGGCACCCTCTCCACGGAAACAAGCGACGTGAGCTATGTCTGGGATTCTGAGTTCTGTCTGGGGTAGAAACCGCTCGCCCCGCCCATCAGAATGAATTGCTCCCTACTAATTCCCTCGTCATATCTGAGTTTTGTCCCCCCTGTTGGAAAACCAAGGCGCTGCCGCAGTTGGCTCCCCAGGGTGGGACACTTCATCCCAGAGACACATGGGAAATGTTTGGCTTAATTGTCCCCAAGGATTCCCCCTCACTCGTTCCTTCCGAATCCTCCCCTGCCTCAAGTACCAGGCATTAGGATTTTGTCCCCATCGGCGGAAGCCTTTGTGTCTCGGTGACATGCAAGAGTCCCCCAACGGAGAGAGAGTTTTCTCAGACATTTCTCGTTTGGTGACAATTAGTTTTGGGTCGGTTTGTGGCTTCATGGTGGCGTGGGATCTGTTGGCAGGAGAGGCAGGGGAGATCACTTTTGTTCCTTTAATTGTACCCAGTTAAGCTTCGTGAGGGCCTACTGTGTGCCAGGGACCTGGTCCAAGTGTTGTCTCCAGGGCCGGGCTCGGTGCTGTGGGATTGGAGTAATTCTGTCTGGGTGGTCTGTGAAGACTCCAAGGAGGAAGCAACTTCTTTCTTTTTTTTTTTTCCCCCTAAGTGGTACAAGCACAGGAGACATTCAGAATACCAGACGTACTAAGTCTTTCCCTCCTTCCTGCCCCCGCCCTGAGACAGCTCCCTGGTCCCGATGTTCCATGTGCACACATTTATAATCGTGTGTGTGTCTTCAAGAATATTCCTTGGGACTCCTGGGCGGCTGGGTCAGTTAGGCGTCTGCCTTTGGCTCAGGTCACGAGTCCTGGGATCGAGTCCCGCATCAGGCTCCTTGCTCGGCAGGGAGCCTGCTTCTCCCTCTCCCTCTGCCCCTCTCTCCACTCGTGCTCTCTCTCAAATAAATAAAATCTTAAAAGAAAACAAATAAGATTTCCTTCACACGATTTCCCCATTGCCCTGTACGTTGCTTTTTCTCTCTTTATTTCCTTGGCTGCACAATAGCGGGAGGATTTCCTCCGTCTTTTTCTTGGCTGCGTGGTATTCTGTGGCTTGGGTGAAGTCTCACATACTTAACACGGATGTGGAAGCATTTCCCAGTGCACAGGGCTGGCAGGTACGCGTCCCCGTGTCTTCCTGGGAATTGGGGGTGCCTGTGCGATGTACTCCTGGGAGTGAGGTCCCCGGATCAAGAGTCCACCGTTCATCATTTAGTTTTTCCTCGGAGGTACCTTCGCAGCTACACTTGGACGAAGTCATTCCTCTCCTACTCGGGTGTCTTGGCCTCTTGTGACCTCCTGGGGTCTTCCTATCCGCCCGTGGTCTGCGTTGTGTGCTTGCTGCGTTGTGTGGTATGGAGGTCAAGGGCATGAGCTCTGGAAGCCGGCCGGCTGTGGGTTCGAATCCTCGCTCCTACCTCTTGCCGATCAAATGGCTGCAGGCGAGGAGCTTCCTGGTTCTGGGCCTCCGTTTTCCCCTCTACTAAATGGGTTCATCTCAGTGCCAACTTTTGGAAGGTCGTGAAGATTACATAACACGCAGAGAGTGTGTAGGTAGCCTTATCAGATTTGGCCGTGTTGGTTGTCCTGCTTTGGCAGTTCTTTCTCCTGGCGGGGGGGGGACCCGCCAGATTCTTGGCTATGAACCCTAACTGGCAGGCAGGGGAGGGAAGGCTTGCTTTTCCACTTAATTACAGTGGGACCCAGGCCAAATGACCCCTCTTCTGGGTCTCAGTTGCCTCATCTGTAAAATGGACCCACGATGGCTCCCTTGTAGGGTCTGCCATGAGGGGTGAATGGGGGCTGTGCTCTCCTGAGCTGGGCAGGCATAATAGGCTTTCGGAAACTAGCAACTGACGTTGCCCTTATATTCACTGGGATTACTGTTCTGCCGCGGGACCCGTGCTGACTTCTGCGCTCTGAAAGGTCTTCCTTGTCTTCCCCGAAGGCACATGGGGAACAGTGTTGGCATAGTGAGAGGGCACAGAGGGCACAGAGCACGCTGCTCCGGCATGAGGCATGGTGGCATGACCCCAGGAACAGATGGGGCTTCCCTGCTCTGTGCCTCAGTTTCCCCAACTGAAAGATCAAGAACAACAGGACGCCCGCCTCCGGCTTCTCAGGGACATTCAGTGCTGAACACAGTGCCTAGCACATGGCAGGGGCCCAAAAACTGTTAGCACTGGGGCGCTTGCCTGTCTCAGCTGGTAGAGTGTGTGACTTTTGATCGCTGGGTCATGAGTTCAAGTCCCACACTGGGCATGGAGCCTGCTTTAAAAAAACGTGATGATGATGGTGATCAAGAGAAGTAGTAAAGTCTCCTGTGGGATCCGATACCCAGGTCTGTACAGCCTTCCCCCTAAACCGTGGGCAATCAGTATTGGCATTTGAACGATTTATTTATTTGAGAGAGTGCGAGCGAGGCAGGGGGAAGGGGCAGAGGGAGAGAGAATCTCAAGCAGATTCCCTGCTGATTGCTTGCTGCCCCCCCTCCCCATGCAGGGCTCGATCCCATGACCCTGAGATCATGACCTGAGCCGAAATCAAGAGTCCGATGCCCGACCAACTGAGCCACCCGGGCGCCCCTATCATGGTGATTTTAAAGCACCCATCAGAAGTTGCGAGAACAGCACAATCGACCCCTCTGTGCCCATCACCAGATCAGATTTCTGCTGATCTTTTTTTCCTGTATTATCCTACCCCTACTGTGCACTTTTCTTTTTGTTCTCTTCTGCTAGATACTTCTAAGCAAATTCCAGACGTTCTATCATTTCGATTCTATTACTGAGGGGGTTGCTGTTCCGGGGTCCAGAGTCTGTTCCGGTGCTTCTGGGATCCCCCCTTTTCTGTGAGGGAGGAAACATGAAGCCCATTTCCCAGGTTGGGAAAACTGAGGTGGCCGGGCGTGGGCTTCGGCCAAGTTGTGAAGTTGTGTTTTCTCTGCGTCCCCTTCTTTGGGACCTCGGTGAGGTTCTTGTCTTGGCCACCCCGGGACTTGGACCCTGGGGGCTGTTTCTGATGACACGGGTCCGGGTGACACATGTCCCCAATATGTCTGGCGTGGGCCTCGGATCTGCAGTTCTGTGCACAGATTGTCCCCGTAATGGGTGACTCGGGGAAGCTGGGCCAGTGGCAGGGTGACGGACAGGGTGACCCTGGAGGTGAGGGCAACTGGGTCCGGCTGCCCCGGTTTGTGTCCTCTTGCTGCCCCTGCCAACCTTGTGACTTGGGGCAAGTTACTTCCCTTCTATAAACCCAGGTTGGAGAACCAGGAGCACAGGAATAATAAGAGATGGTTCTTTTGAGAGCCTTGGCGTCCGTTTTGTGAGTCGCGTGTGGAAAAGCATTTTACCAGTGCCTGGCTCAGAGGACGCGCTCAGCAGCCGGTGGCAGTCATTGTCACGGTCACTGTCCTTAGTTATTCCGTGTGTACTTGGACTGCGGGTAACCAGATGCTCTTTCTGGGGTTATGAGGGTCAGAGGAAGGGTCCCTGCAGCCCCGGCCAGGCTCAGCTGCCTCTGTCCCCTCCTCTTGACCACTCCATCCCTCTGTACATCCCCTTCGAAGTGCTTCTTGTATTTGGAGGAGCTGGAGGGGGCTGCTGACTTCTAGGTGAGCCCCCCTCCTTCCCAGCCTGGGTCCCCTAGGCCCCAGCCTGGCTTGGAAGCAGAGTGAGAAGAGAAGGTCTGTCTGCGGCTGTCGGATCCTCGTTCATGACCCCTGGGGCCCTAGAGGGAGCCCCTGGTGTTTTGCAACCTGGAGGCGCAGGGCGGCCCATCCCCCCAGGACACCTGCAGTTTGTACCTCCCAGGAGCCCCCTTTCCAGAGGATGGGTACTGCCTCCTGTCCCCTGCTGGGCAGGCAGATCCCCCCAACTCCTGCCTCAAAAGGGGTTGTGACGTTTGCCACACTGACATCTCCCTCCCGTCCATCCTAGAACCCTGAGCAGCCCCACGCCCCCCCATCTCAGGCTGCGTGGGGGGGGCTTCTTAGCTCTTTACCCTCCCCTGCCAAGCTCTTGCCACCCTGGCCTGACTTGTCCCCAGAATGTGCCCAGTGAGTTCCCTCCTGTGTTCAGGGAAAGATGTGTACTTATGTATGCATGACTCCCCCCCCCCCACCCCGTCCCGTCATCGAAGGATAATTTACATGCAATCAGACTTGCAGTCCAAGTACGTGTCTTGATGAGCCTCAGCAAACGTGGCCGCCTGTGTCACCCACGCACTCGTCGAGATCCAGAACGTTCGTGGCATGGCCCAGAAGTCCCCTTGTTGGCTTTCCCTGCCCACAGCCGCTCGGTGGCACTGGCCCTTGTCCCTCGAGGTGGGTCCAGGCGGCCTCTTCTTGAATTTTGTGCGGGCCCCTTTGCATTGAGCATCTCGGGCTTACAGGCATTGCTTTAAGATTCAGCCGTGTGTGGGCCTTCCCTTTGCTCACTGAGCAGGAATGCACGGGAAGGTTTTCACCTCCTTTCTCTCGGCACAGAGAGATCCACTACTCCCCCAGGAAGTCTCAGCCTCCAAACACCCCTCCTCCGGCTACCCTGCCCAGGCCCCCGGCGCCCTGGTCTGGGGATGCCCTCCCAGTTCACTGATCAGCCCCCCTCCCCCCAACCCACTTGGGAGGTAGTAGGTCTCCTGTGAGCTCTTCTTCAGGCCTGGCTTTCTTCCTAGACTCTAAACTGCAGTAGGGGAGGAACGGTGTGCTCCATGCTCTCGGCTCCTGGCATGCACTTGAGCCCTGATGTTTGTTGACTGACTGACTGAATGAATGAATGAATGAATGGTGGGCATATCGCAGGAGTAGAGAAAGCGGTGGACAGAGCCCATGTTTGATTTTGCAAAAGCGATCCACTTGCCTCCAAATTACCAGAGGTGTTTGTGAAAAATGCTCATCACAGGGCCCCGGCTCTGAGCACTGTGTCTGCTCGGGAAGCCCACCTCTCAGAGTCGCAGGGCTCAGCCTGCAGGCCCCTCCCCCGGGACGGGGAGCTGTGAGTCTCCCCCTCCTCCATGGACATTGTCTATCCTGCCCTCGCCGCCTCCCCAGTGCCCTGTCCGCAGTCCCCATGTGCCCTCCAGTGGGAATCGGAGCCCGTGGGGCACTTCAGGACAGTGGCCAGCCCTTTGCCCTTTCCCGAGCACGTCCCCCTTCTACGGTCCTGGCTCATTTAGACCTTTCCCAAGCAGGAGGGGCGTTATCTCCACGTGTCACAGGGGCACACTGAGCCAACTTCTGGGCCTGCTCTTAGATGCCCCCCCCCCCCAATGTTGCTCCTTGCCCATCAAATCTGTTCCTTCTCCTGCTGCGGTGCCCCATCTGGGGCCATTGTTGTGGTTTGCTTAAAATTCTCCCCAGGGCTAGACCCCCCGGCTTGCCACAGGCAGCGAGAAGTGAAGTGACTTGTCCAAGGTCACACAGCTAGCCGCTGGCAGAGCAGAGGTTTGAATCCGCGTACTTGCCCCACACTGGGTCTCCTGTGTGCCTGGCCTTAGAGCTCTGCCCTCAGGGGAGGGAGAGAAGCCACAAACACACCCATCCTCCCTGTAAGGTGAGAATCCCTCTCAGGGATGCCTGCTGAGCCGGAAGAGGTCAGGAGGAAGGATCAGGCCATGCTTCCTGGAGGAGGGGGTTTCTGGGGGCTTTGGGCTCAAGGCCACTCCCAGACCCCGGGGAGTACAGCTTTAATACCCTTGTGGAGGGTGGAGGGACGCAGAGGGGAGAGAGATGCAGAATGGATGAGCTATCGGGGTCACGAGTGAGAGACGATGACTCTTAGTGGTCAGTCCCCAGGATGGGGACAGTTCCCCAGGGTGAGGACAGGAGTGAGTCGAGAATTGGCTTGACCGTGTATTGACGGAACTCTTGTGGCCAAAATAGAGGAAGAGAAGAGGAGGACCGGGATCAGGCACCATCCCAGTCTCAGGAGCAAAGGGAGAGAGCTTCCAGAAAGATCTTAGCTTAAATGGACTTGAGGGGGGCTTCCTGGCTCTGAGAAGTAGGTAGGGGCAGGAGCCAGACTGGAACATGGTAGGCAGCCACAGGCAGGGGAAGGATAGTATCATGGATGGATGGATGGATGGATAGGCAGCCACAGGCAGGGGAAGGATAGTATCATGGATGGATGGATGGATGGATAGGCAGCCACAGGCAGGGGAAGGATAGTATCATGGATGGATGGATGGATGGATAGGCAGCCACAGGCAGGGGAAGGATAGTATCATGGATGGATGGATGGATGGATGGACGGACGGACAGACAGACAGATGGACGGACGGGTGGGTGGGAAGGCAGGAAGGAAGACAGGAAGACGAGAGAGCTCCTGGCAGCCAGACCTTTAACAAAAATAAAATCTTACTACACTCTTTGGCTCCCTAGTATCCTTAGGTAAGTCCGCCCCTCCCCTCTTCTCATAAAACCCTTGTCTGGTGGCCTGAATTTCCCTGACCTTTCAGCTTGCCTTCTCCGTGCCCCAAGCTTATTCCTGCCTCCTTACCTTTGCCCTTGCCATGCCCTCCACTCGCAGTGATCTTCCCCATCTCCTTCCTGTCTCCAGCAGACCTCTGCTTACATACCCCCTCCTCCAGGAAGCCTTCCTTGACAACCCCTGCCCACTTCCTTCACTTCGCTGAGCTTATTCCCGTGTTAGGATTCCTCCCCAGGACCTGACTCTGAATAAGCCTGTAATCAGGGTTTCTTGAACCAGTGAGGGCCAGGTGACCTCCCCGTGGATCGTGAGGCGAGCCCAGTGGATCGGGGGTTCTTTTTAGGAGCTGAGCAGGCTCAGAGCCTCAGGAGAGAAAAGGAAAGCAACCAAGGAAGATTCTAGAAGAGCAAGCAGGAGGGGGTGGTACTGGGTGGGGCTCAGGAGTGAGCTTTTCTCAAAGGTCAGGAGGTGAGGAGTGAGGTGTGAAGGCAGAAGAAAGATGTGGTACCATCGGGAAGGAGTTTGGGGCGGGGTGGGGCTGCCTGGGGACAGGAGCAGAGGTGGCCTGGGGTAGGGTGTGGGGTGGCCCACGGTATTGCCAGCTGGCGACTGGGGGCCAGCCTTCCTGCCTGGGACAGTCACCTTTTATTTCTTCGGGGCCAAGGTCTTAATTTGGAAGAAGGAGGTTTAGGTCCTTTTGAGGACCTGCTCAGAAGCCACAAGCCTTTCCCCAGAGAACCACACACGATGCCACACCCCAGCACCGGGCCAAGGATTTCAGGGGGTTGTGGATCGGGTTAGGAGCTTTGCCCAGGTTGCCCCGTAGCAACAGGAATAACAAGCAGTACTGTCCCAGGCTCCCATCCAGGTCCTTTACCAGAACTGACTCATTGCACAGGGGTCCTGGGGAGGCAAGTGAATGAGCATCCCCATTTTACAGATGAAAAAGTTAAGGCCCAGAGCGGTTTAGCCCACAGCTGCTAACGGGCAGAGTGGGGATTCCCCCCCGGGGTGGTCTGCCCCCTCCCCCCCCCAACTGCAGCCCTGGTCTTTAGCTGTGAACCCTGCTGCTTCCTGGTTACACACCCCTGCCCCCTTCCCTGAGCAAGCCACAATCCCGGAAGCTGCCCATCCCCCCACCACCGTCCTCGACCTTCCCCAGGGTTTGCCCTGAGATCCTGCCTGGGCCTCTGCTGAGCCCTCGGGAGCCCCAGGCTCGGCGGGGCACCATCCCTCCCTCTTTTCCTTTTTACCCTCTGTTGTGTCTTCATTAACATAAGCGAGGAGGCCGCCCAGCTTCCTCTGGACGGCGGATGTGTGTGTGAGCTTGCTTGTGAGCTGGTGTGAGTCAGCCCGGAGCCCAGCCTGCGAGGGGCGGAGGGTCAGGACTCCAGGCGGCGCTGGCCCGGAGCCACCCGCGGGGACCGGGAGCCAGCCCAGTTCTCTGAGCCTCAGTTTCCCCATCAGTCAGCAAGCCCTCCGGCTGGGTGACATCACCCATCATCCGAAGCCCCACATTCACGGCAGTCCCGGTAGGCGTCTTAGGTGTTTGGAAATGCAGACTATTTCAGACGGGAGTCCACGCCCGGTAATGGGTAACTTGAAACACCCCCGGCGGCCTGGCCATGCCCCCAGGGAGTCAGGAAGAAAGAAGGATGGTGGTCAGAACCCTCTGGAGGTTGGAATTGGAGATTCAGGGTCGGAGATGGGAAATACCTAGCTGGGGGGACCCTCCGTGGAGTCTGATGGAGCTCACGTGTGGTCAGGTGCCTCCTACGCGCGTTGTAAGTGCGACTCGCGATTGCTGTCCCTGCTCTGGGCTGTGACTGTCGCCAGCCAGCCTTTAGGCAGGACCTTCTGGTGCAGGCAGCTTAGGCCGTGCCGGAGATCCAGTTTCTCAAACCTGAATTGGTTTCTGACAATCGCCTCGTTGAGGCTACTGCTGCTCCCTGGGTGTGGGGTGGCGGTGGGTGGGCAGGGGACCACCTGGGTTTGGGGCGGGGGAACCACACACTCCAGTATCACGGTGCGTGGTGGTGCCCAGTGGATATTGGACCATGGCTGACCTGCTTCCAGGGCACTTGCAAGTGAGATGGACACGTGGGGCTCCAAGGTTAAAATAGGATTCCTTAACTCTTAGCTTTTGGGATTTGTGCACGGGAGGGCGGCTGTGTAGGAATTATTACACAAGGAAGAAAGGCATGTAAGTAACAGCACTGAGGTCGGCTTGTCACTGCCCCCCTTTCCTTCCCTCTCCACAAGAGACTCTGTGGGGAATTTGGGGTTCATCTGCTGCTCTTCTCCAGGTGTACGTTTTTGTCCCTTTGATCGCACGGACCATGTGGATTCCTCCACACCTTACTTTTTTGTGTTTATTGATCTGAATCTTTTTTTCCACTTGAAGTATGGTCGGCATGCAATATCCTGGGAGTTTCAACCTGTATTATTAGTACAGCGTACGGGTTTGACAGTTCTGTGGGTCACAGGAAGTGTAGTTACCATATTATATTTCGTCTGCTCCCCCCGCCAACTCCCCTACATCTTACTTTTTATTTCTTTATTTTTTTCATTTTACTTTTTAAATTGAACAAACGTCTTAGAGTTGGTTCCGTGTGTGTAGTCTAGAATCCCATTCTTGGGGCATCTGGGTGGAGCCTCTGCCTTCGGCTCAGGTCATGATCTCAGAGTCCTGGGATTGAGCCCCACATCGGGCTCTCTGCTCAGTGGGGAGCCTGCTTCCCCCTCTCCCTTGTGATCTGTCAAATAAAAAAAATAAAATCTTAAAAAAAAAAAAAAAGAATCTCATTATTTTAGCAGCTAAGGAGACTTCCCTAAATTATTTAACCTCCATTCTGTGGATGCCCCTTTATAGGTTAGTTCCAGTTTTCACTGTGAGCCTATAAGTGTCTTTGCATTGAAAGTGTGTCTCTTGCAGATAGCATCGAGGTCTGACAATCTCCACTGGATGGTTGCAATGTTGAGACCAACGCTGTCCAGTAGAAATGAAATGCTAGCTGCTTACACATTATTTTCTTGTATTTGAATTACTTAATTATTTACTTAGAGGGCTTAGGTGGGTGGGACAGAGAGAGAGAGAATCCTAAGCAGGCTTCACCCCCCATACCCTCCAAACCCGCCACCACACCCTGTCCATCTCACAACCCTGAGATGGTGACTTGAGCCGAAATCAAGAGTCGGGGGCTTAACCTACTGAGCCACCCAGGTGCCCCTTATGTGTTATTTTATTTTATTTTGTTTTTTAAAGATTTTTATTTATTTGACAGAGAGAGAGAGAGATCACAAGCAGGCAGAGAGGCAGGCAGAGGGAGAGGGGGAAGCAGGCTCCCCGCTGAGCAGAAAGCCTGATGCGGGGCTCGATCCCAGGACCCTGAGATCATGACCTGAGCCGAAGGCAGAGGCTTTAACCCACTGAGCCACCTAGGCGCCCCAATCCCAAATATTTATACCGACATGAGATCAATGTACAAATCATTGAGATATTTATAGTCTTTTTTTTTTTTTTGTGGTAAAATACATGGAACATACAATTTACCATTTTAAGTATATTTTTTAAAGATTTTATTTATTTATGAGACTGAAAGCGAGAGAGTACATGTGTCAGGGCTCTATCCCAGCACCCTGAGATCATGACCTGAGCTGAAGGCAGACTCTTAATGACTGAGTCGCCCAGGCACCTCTCGCCTTTTTAACTATTTTTAAGTGTACGTCTGTCTGTAGCATTGTGCGGCTATTAACCACTATACATTCTAGAACCTGTTCTTCATTCCAAACAGAAGCTCTCTACCCATTAATCATGCCCTCTCCCCCCACCCGCTCGGAACCTCTGTTCTGCTTTCTGTCCCCATGAATTTGCCTTCCCTCGGCACCTCACAGAAGAGTGATCATACAGTAGTCATCCTTCTGTGCCTGGCTTCTTTCACTCGGCATCACGTCCTCAAGGCTCATCCGTGCTACAGCCTGGATTGGTGTTTATTTCCCTTTTAAGGCTGAATAATAGTCTCTTGTCTGTATATACTCCATTTTGTTCCTCCATTCATGCTTCGATGGCCATCTGGGTTGTGTCCACCTGTTGGCTATGGCGACTACTGCCGTGAACGTTGATGTACATCTGAGTCCCTGCGTTCGGTTCTTTTGGACGTATGCTTGGGCCTGGGACCGCTGCATCCTGTGGACAGTCTGTGTTGAACTTGGAAGAACTGCTGATTTTCACAGCGGCTGCACCGTTTCTCATTCCCACCAGCAATGCATGCGGGTTCCAATTTCTTTTTCTTTTTCTTTTTAAGTGGACTCCACACCCAGTGTGGGGCTTGAATTCATGACCCTGCGGTTAGGAGGCACGTATTGTATAGACTGAGCCAGCCAGGCACCCTAAGGGTTCTAATTTCTTCACATCTTCGCCAGCACCTGTTATACCATCTCCCCCTCCCCCCACTAAATTTTTTAAATCCGGTGTGCATTTTTTTAATTTTTAATTTTTTTTTATTTTTTAAAGATTTTATTTATTTGACAGAGAGAGATATACACAGTGAGAGAGGGGACACAGGAAGGGGGAGTGGGAGAGGGAGAAGCAAGTTTCCCACCGAGCAGGGGGCCCGATGTGGGGCTCGATCCCAGGACCCCAGGATCGTGACCTGAGCTGAAAGCAGGTGCCTAACGACTGAGCCACCCTAACGACTGACACCCCTCCCGTGTGTATTTTCTACACAGTACCTCTCTGTTTGGACTTATGATATGTCAAGTGCTCGCCCCCCTTAGACCATTTACATTTATTGTCCTTACTTGATGCGGCTGAATTTAAATCTTCCGTCTTGCCGTTTGTTTTTTTGTTTATCGCCTATGTTTTTTGGTGCCTTTGCTTCTCATCCCTTGCCGCCATTAGATTAAATGAGTGTTTTAGTATCCCATCTTCTCTCCATTATTAGCTGATTCATGCTACCTCTTTGTTGCTCTGGAGTTTTCATTCTGTGCCTTCGACTACCGTGTGGGCTTCGATTCTTAGTAAGGTGGGAGCCATGGGAGGCTTTTGAGCTGGGGAGTGACCCAACCGAACATTTTTTTATCCACCCCTTCGGTCACTTGGGTTAGAGTGTTTCTCCCGGCCAGATTCCTGGAAGAGGAATTGCTAAGGCAGAGGGAAGCGTGCATTTAGACTTGGGTGAGCCCTGCCAAATGGCATTCCAGAAAGGCTTTACCATTCTCACCCCTTGCAAACAGCAGCCAGGATTTATGGAGTGGCTGCTTGATGCCAGGCCCTAGGGACACTGGTGAGAAATGGCCCGGGTCCTGCTGCTTACATGATTCTCAGTCCTGAGTCCCGGGCCAGCTTCTGGAGCTACCTCTGAGCTCAAAGGAAGGAGAAGCTTTCACAGGAACCAAAAAAGGAGAGGAGAGGCCAGAGGATATTCTAGTTGGTGGAGGAGGTCTGGCACGTCCCAGGTGGCCTTCGGGCTAGCTGGACCAGGAGATGTCCCGTAGCAATCTGGGGATCCTTGTGTGTGGGCTCCCCATCAGTGTGGGGGCTCACTGGGGGTGCTCTCAAGGGGTAAAATAATAGTACCTCCCTTGTGAGGCTTTGTTTGGGAGGATTTCACGAGAGGGCAGAGAGCACACGGATTGGTGTTTGACTAGCTTATTACCAGAGTGAGGGGAGAATTAGCATAGAGCAGGTCGACCCAATGGGCTTGACCCAAGTTTTGCACAGTGTTTAAGGCCCGTGTCAGATAATCCTGGGCTTGGGGTCCCAGCTGGCTCCTTCCTTGGGTAGGTTACTCCAGATCTCTGTTAAAAGAGGATAAAAGTAGGGGCCCTGGGTGGCCCAGTCAGCTGGGCATCCCCGCTCTTTTTTTTTTTTTTTTTGGCATCCCCGCTCTTGACTTCGGCTCAAGTTGTGACCTCGGGGTTGGGAGATCGAGGCTGGCATTGGGCTCCGCGCTGGACTTGGAGCCTGCTTTGGATCCTCTCTCTTCCCTCTGCCCCTCCCCACTCGCTCTCTCTCAAAAAAAAAAAAAAGAAAAAAG
>CM053620.1:40616383-40665019 GCA_028646535.1 Procyon lotor | reverse complement strand
GTGCTCTCTCCACCTGTAGAGCCTGCCGAAAAGCTGCATTTCGGGGCACATCTCACCCCAAGGGTTTGGAAGGAGGGATGCGGAGCCACACAACCGCGTGTAGGGGTTGCACGGTGCACGGAAAGCTTGGCATCTTCCGGCTCTCTGCGGGATTATATTTACTACTTGCGTTCCTCTGCTCGTTGCTAGACGATTCTAATGAGCAGGCGTGTCAAGCCTTGACAGGGTCTGCAGGCGAGGAAGCAGGGTGGGCGGCACGAGTGGGCGGTGAGGCTTCTGGAAACCCGTTCTCCGAAAGCCTGCCGAGCCTGGAGTCTTTGTCGGGCTGTGACTGGTGTGGAGGGAGGGAGGTTGGGGGGTGGGGTGGGGTGAGGGGCCAGATTGGGGCCTGCCCTTGAGGCCGAGGTTCCTTGCAGGATCAGATCTGTGGGAACTGGGCGAGAAAGGCCAAGTCCCATAAATGTCAGGGAGCGGGGATGAAGGGCAGGCATGCCAGGGCGGGGATCTTATTCCCTCTCCCCCCTTGGTTTCTGGCACCGTGTGTCTAGCCTGTACCCCTCTGCTGAGCTCCCCCCTGGCTTGTTTACTAGGCACCCCAGATTTAATGCGCCCAACACTGAGCTCCCCACCTCTCGACTACCCCAAAACCAAAACCGAAACCAAGCCTGCTCCCTCCGGGCTGTCACCATCTCTTACCAGCAGCACGAGCCTCCCAGGGGCCCCAGCTCCATCCTCCGCCAGCATCTCTGATGCCTTTTCTCTCTCTCTCTTTTAAATTTAAATCTGTTTTTCTTTAAAGATTTTATTTATTTGAGAGAGAGAGAGCACAAGCAGGGGGAGCAGCAGCAGCAGGCAGAAGGAGAAGCAGGCTCCCTACTGAGCAGGGAGCCAGACCCGGGGCTCGATCCCAGGACTCTGGGATCATGACTTGAACCTAAGGCAGACCGAGCCCCCCAAGCGCCCCTAAACTGATTTTTTTTTTTTATTCTAGGAAACAACACATAACGTAAAACTTACTGCCTTAAACCTTTTGAAGGGTACCGTTCAGTAGTGTTAAGTATAGTTACTTTGTCGAATTGGTGGTTTCTTCTTCTCCGGAATCTGGCCTTGTGTCGTCCGTCTGTCCCCCGCTCTCCCTGCCTCCACTGCCCCCAGCCTGGTCCAGCCCCTGTCACCTCCCACTGCACCATCGCCTCTCTTCCTCCTGGTGGCTCCCACCACCCTGAGCCCCTGCAGATGGCCAGAGGGACCCTGTTGTAACCCAAGGCCACTCACGTCCCTCCCGTGGCTCCTGTCACTCCGAGGAGAAGCCAGAGTTCTTACAGTGGCTACGAGCTCCTCTGTCCGGGGCAGTGGCCACGGGCCACGTGTAGCCCTTGGACACTAGCTGAGCCGAGTGTGAAATATACCCTAGATTTCAAAGTCTTAGCGTGAAGTGGGGAGGGGGGATAAATGACCTCATTAATATTTTTATATTGATGACACATGGAAACGATCGTGTCTGTAAATATCAGGTTACATAAGCTATAGTATTAAGATTAACATATTCAGGGGTGTCTGGGTGGCTCAGTCATTTGAGCATCCGACTTCTTGATTTCGACTCAGGTCCAGATCTCAGGGTGGCAAGATTGGGCCCCGTATCAGGCCCCGTGCCGGGCAGCATGGAGCCTTAACATTCTTAAGCTTAAGATTCTCTCTCCCTCTGCCCCTCCTCCCCCCAATTAAATTAAATTAAATGAACATATTTAAACTCACCTGCTCTTTTCGCTAGAAAATTTTCGATGACATATGTGACTCGCATCATATTTCTCTCGGGCAGCCCTGGTCTAGAAGGTTCCTCTCTAAAGAGTCGTTGGGGGAGCAAATGAATTAACATCTGTACAGCTGTTAGAACAGTGCCCAACATATCCAACCCAACGTGAGTACAGCGCTGGCTGCTTTGTGGTTATGGTAAGTTACGCATAATGTAAAAGTGACCGTTTTCACCTTTTTTAAGTGTACAATCCAGTGGCACTAAGCACCTTCACGGTGTTGTGCGATTATCATCCCTGTCCATTTCCAGAATGTTCTCATCATTCCAAACAGAAACTCTGTACCCATTACTCAGGAACTCCCCATTCCCCCTCCCGCCAGCCCCTGGTAGGCTCTAATCTACTCTCTTGTCTGCGTGAATAAGCAGAATCTTACAGTGTTGGTCCTTTTGTGTCTGGCTTATTTCACTTAGCCTCCTGTTTTCAAGGTTCATCAGCATTGCAGCATGGATCAGAATTTCATTCTTTTTTGAGTCTGAGTAGTATTCCATCGCATGGATCAAGCACGTTTTTGTTCATCCATTCTTCCGTGGATGGGCCCTTGGGTTGTTTCTGCCTTTTGGCAGTTATTATATGCAATCTGCTCCCTGGCTTACAATCTAACCTCATCTTCCACTAGCCACTCACCCTCCCTCACTCAGCTGCAGCGACACTGGCTTCCTTCCTCACGTCAGGCAGCATGTCCTGACTTGCCCACCTCAGGGCCTTTGCACTTGCTTGTCGCCCTGCCTTGGGTCCCTCTTCCTCACCCACGCCTGCCTTTATCACCCTATTTAAAATTGTCCAAATCCCTGGCCCTTTTGTCTCTCTTCTTTTCCTCCATAGCACTTAGGAGCTTCTGACATACCATCTCTTTGATGTCTTATTGATTTTTATATATGTCAGTATTTTACAATATTTGTAAGCGCTTCTAATAGAAATAATTCCATACATAACATGGCATTTCTGTTTCAACATTTGTAAATATAATTTGTAGTGCGTGTTACATTTTTATTTAATAGATAGAAATGAAATACACGGAAGTTTTATCTGTAAATACGTAGTATAATACATTATATTGTCCTTCTTTTCTGTCTCTGTCCTGACCCTGGACAAAAGCGTAAGCTTTGGGTGAACAGGGATCTTTGTTTTGTTCATGGCTGGCCTCCCCCCTTCACCCCCCCCCCCCCGCCCCCGCGGTTTCTAGAACAGAGCCTGGAGCGCATGCGTCTTCGTCCTTAATTGCTGAATGGATGAATACTTAGTGAGCAAGGAACTTGGGAGGATGTGAATGAGCTGAAGGAAAGTGTACTCGGGGTGGAGGTGGGGAGGGGGAGTTGAGAACAGTCGAGAAAGGGCCCCGAGGCTTTTAGCTGGTCAGGGTCAGGCTCTGGGTTGGGGGTGAGGGACATGGGAAGGGAGGGTGAGCGTTTGGGGTAGGGTCTTGACCCACAGCCTGGTCCCCTCACCCACTTGCTGGGTGACCTCAAGTCAGTGACAAGCCCTCTCTGAGCCTCATTGCCTCATCTGGAAAAAGGGAAAATAGGAAGTGTTTGTTCATATATGCAGCAGTCATTCCCTGCACACCCACCATATGCCAGGCACTGTCCTTGGTCTCACTGAGCTTCTATTCCAGGCTCCCACCTCTGGGATCCCATGTATAAATTGAGTAAAATTTAGTATTTTTATTTTTTAAATAGAAGCTCTCTCATGTATATGTGCTTCACAGATTTTTTTTTTTTTAAGATTATTTATTTATTTGACAAAGAGAGAGAGAGAAATCACAAGCAGGCAGAGAGGCAGGCAGAGAGAGAGGGGGAAGCAGGCTCCCCGCTGAGCAGAGAGCCCTATGTGGGGCTCGATCCCAGGACCCCGAGATCATGACCTGAGCTGAAGGCAGAGGCCGTAACCCACTGAGCCACCCAGGTGCCCCTAAAATTGAGTATTTAAACACTTGCCTGGCAGCCCTGTGGTGACCCACAGTTCCGGTTGTCGGGTTAGGGGCTGTGGGTGTCAGCTTTCCTCATCTTTCCTCATCTGTGGGATAAAGGGAGCTATTGTGCAGGGTGCTGGGGCGGCCCGGCACCTCGGGAACAGTACTAGTGGTTTATAAATTGGGGCTCTCATCCTTGATGTGGTGTGAGGTTGGGATGCAAGCTGAGCCTTGATCATGGAGCTGGCCTTTCTTCTCCAAATACGAACTTGATGTGGCTGAGAGCATATTGGGGACACAAACTCTCGGGCCCTAGGTGCGGCCCTGAAGTTTTGCTATGGTCTCTTCTGAGTTGGGCACACCTCTTAGACCCCGAGACACGCAGAGGTTCGGTTCCCCCGACTCCTCCCTTCCCTTTCTGGAACTTCTGCAAGAGGCTTCTCATTGGAGCCTTCATTAGGTGGGTGTGTGAGTCAGCGGGGGTCCTGCTAGCCGCTGTGACAACTAGCCCTTTATTCGCAGTGGCTCAAGATAATGAAAATTTTCTTGCGCATGCTATAGACTGGCGAGGGTGTTTCTGGTTGGGCAGCCTCATGTGAGGCACCGAGGAACCAGACTCCTTCCCTCTTGTGGCTCTGCCCTCCTCAGAGTCTGTGGGGTGCACCGTGGATGAGGAAGGATGGCCGGCTAGGTCATGTGCCAGGCCTGGAAAGCGCCCCCATGTTGGTTCTGCCTGCTTTCTGGTGGCAGGGGTGCTGTCACGTGACCATGTGTAGCTACAAGGGATGCTGGGAAATGTAGTCCCGCAGTGCCTAGGAGAAAAACGTGGTTTGGGGGGAAACACACAAAAGCCTTCGCCACAGTGGGTGTGTTTTTATTGATGCCGGTGTAGCCAGGGAACTAGATGGGAAGGACTCAGTACTAGCAGATGGGCCATCTGGATTAGCTGTTCGACTTGAACTGTATGGGCAACTTCTGGGCTCCTGAGGGGACCACCTCGATGCCCCACACAGGGCCCAACCCCAGTTTGAGAGCACTTAGAACAAAATCCACAGGCCCCTCATGCTTCTTCTCTGCCCCCACTCCCTCTCTAGCATCATTACTAATGCCCTGTCCCCACCACACAGTGATCTAGCTGTTCTTGGAGCCCACCGGGCTCTTTCCTGCCTCAGGGCCTTTGCACCATTCCCTCAGCCCTCAGAGGTACTTTGCCCTACGTATTTGCAAGGCTCGCTCCTTACTTCATTCCAGTCTCTGCTTCAATGTCCCTTCTGTCCAGGACCCTATGTTTTTGAAACCTCCCCTTCCCCATCATTCCCTCATCCTGTATTATGATCGCCTTCTAGCCATTTACCACCAGCTGAGATTTCGTTATAGATCAGTTTGTTTACGAAAGTATGGTGTGTTTTTTTACTGGAGGGGTCTCCCAGGGCACAGTGGGAGCTCAATAAGTAAGTGTTGTGCAGTGAATGAGTAAAAGGTGTTTTCTCCAAAGCGGGAAAGCACGGGTGTTATGCTGGAGGGATGGGAGGGTTGGGAGGGGCGGGGCTCATAGGGAGGGAGCGAAACTGGAGCCGGGAAAACCCTTCCCAGGAGCTCTGGAAAAAAAGAATTACTTACGAGCAATGCGGTTGTTCCCTCCTTCCTCCTTGATACCAGACCTAAACCCTACCTCTTACCAACGTAACCTCCTGAGGTCCCCACAAAGAGCAGGTGGTGGTAGATGTGGGAGGCAAGGATGGGGGGAGATGGGGGGGGTTCCCTCTGGTCCTGTCCCCAGAGGCTGGTTTCCTGTGTGTGTGTGTTTACTTTTTAATGAAGTGTAAAAGTGTCCGTGTTTTGTTTTGTTGCAGTGTAAAAGGCATTTATGCTTCTGAAATCAGCATTTTGCACTTAGGAAATCTACAAACCCTGCACATTTCACATTCCTTTGTGGTTTCTATGTCTTCTTGCCCATTTTGGGCTCGGGTTGGGTGCGGGGAGGAGAATATGAGGCCAAAACTTGGCGCCCACCCTCAAGGCGCCTCTGTCCAGCTGTGGGTACAGAAGGAAAGCAACCCAGGATGGCTCACGGGGGCGGGGGGCCCAGCATCGTGGGGGGGATGTCCCCAGGAAATACAACTGGGACTGGAGGTGGAGGTTCCGGTTCTGCCGTTCTTTTTTTTTTTTTAAGATTTTATTTATTTACTCATGAGGGACGGGGCGGGGGGCACAGAGAGAGAAGCAGGCTCCCCAAGGAGCAGAGAGCCTGACGTGGGATTTGATCCTGAGACCCTGGGATCACTACCCGAGCCAAAGACAGATGCCCAACCATCCGAGCCACCCAGGCGCCCCTTGGTTCTGCCGTTCTTGACCAAGCCAGTGTGTTTGGGGGGGTTGGGGGCCGTGCTGATGGGAGATTCTCCCAATGGGAGTGAATGGGTTGGGGTGGTGGGGGGGGTCACATGACCAGTTTCTCTTTTTTCCTTGCTTAAAGTTTTAAACAGTTTTATTGAGGCATAATTCACATGCCATAAAACTCATCCACTTAAAGTTGTACCATCCAGTGGCTTTTAGGATATTCGCCACTCTCGGGTTCTAGAACGTTCTCATCACCCCCAAAGGAAATCCCACACTCATGAAGCCGTGACTCCCGCTTCCCCCCGAATCCAGCCCCTTTGACCTCCTAATCTGCCTTCTGTTTTGTGGATTTGCCTTTCTGGAGATTTCACGTAAATCCTACATTTCGTAGAATGCTATGCTATGTGGCCTTCCACGTGCCTGGCTTCTTTGACTCACCCAAAAATTCTTAAGGTCCATCCATACGGTTGCCTCCCATCCCTAGTTCATTCCTATTGTTGTTTTTCTCTTTTCATTTTCCTTTTCACAGTTGAGCTATCTGCATGCTATAAACATTTCCTTTTTTTTTTCCAAGTGGACAACTCAGTGGTTTTTAGTATATTCACAGAGTTGTGCAACTGTGACCACAATCTAGTTCTAGAACATTTTCATCACCCAGAAGGAAGCTCTGTACCTAATTTCTTCACCCGCCCTCCTCACCCCCCCAGTCCTGGGCAGCCACTAATCTACTTTCCATCTCTACAGATCTGCCTGCCCTGGACATTTCCTATACACGGGATCCTACACTAGGTGGCCTTTTGTGTTTGACTGCTTTCCCTTGGCGTGACGTTGCCAGGTTTACTCGTGTTATGAGCATGTGTCAAGGCCTCTCTCCTTTTTATGGCCAAATAGCATTCCGTTGTATGGACCTATCGCATTGCGTCTCTCCAATCATCAATTGATGGACATTTGGATTGTTTTCCAGTTTGTTGTTGCTTATGAATAAAACTCCTTGGTGGCCATTTCTCTGCCGAGGTGGGAGTTGGCATTGTTGGCATTTCCAGCCGCTTCCTGCCCAGGCCTGTCCTTGCTTTGTTCTCACAGGCTCTCAGGCCTCCTCCTCCTCCCCCTCCTCCCTCACTCTCCTCTTCCTCCTCCTCCTCCTCCTTTCTCTTCTTCCAGTTCTTTATGTATTGTATCTCCCTCTTCTCAACCTCAGCCAAGGGAGTATGAGTCTGGAAATCATTCCCGGGGAGCCCTGGGTGGGCCCGTGGGTCGTTTCTGCTCTCCCTGGAGGGAGGCCTCAGCCCCAGCCTGGTGCCCACTGCCCACCCCAGGGGAGGGAGCGGAAGGGACAACCTGATCCTTCTAATCCAGTCCCAGGGGGGATGTGTGGGGACACGGCCATGCTTAGGAAACAGATTTTCTTGGGGGCTTTTGAAAAATGTATGTGTTTATTATGTATTTTTGGGAGCAGCGGGAACACAAGCCCAAGTACGAAACTTGAATGGTCACAAGGATTTCTAGTGAAAAGTCTCCCCCTCTCCCCCCGACTCCCAGCTATCCTCTTCCTGGAAGTAAAATGGTTATAGTTTTTAACCAAGAGATGTTCGTTCCATGCATGTGTAAGCATCGCACACATAGGCGTGTGCACACACACTTTTTTTTTTTTTTTAAGGCACTAATAACAGGTTATTTGAATACTACTCTGCCCTTTCCTTTTAATACCATTTCCTGGAGGTTATAACTTATCAACTTCAGGGCCTGTCACAGCTGCATAGTATCCCATCAGAGGGCCCTAACTTATCAAACCAGCGCCCTTTTGCTGGATATGGAGGTTACCTCCAGTCTCTTACAAATAAGGTGACCCTGAGTAACTGTGCAGCTGTGCATCCCCCCTGGGATTGGACTGATTTGCGTGAATGCGAATAGAGCTGTTAAGTTAAAATCCCAGAGTTGGATCGCTGGGGGACAAATTAAAAAAAAAAATTATAAAATTTCCAGATGTACTGGAAAGTGGAGACAGCATTGTAACAAAGTCCCGTCACTCATATCCCCTAGTTCCACCTACATCCAGATTTGGCCACACTGGCTTCATTGATCTCTGTTTTGTTGTTGTTGAAGGATTTTAAAGCAAATCCCAGATCTCCTGTCATTTCACTGCTACGTACTTTAGTATGTGTTTAAAGAACAAAAATATGCATTTTCTTCCGTGACCACCACATTACCAAACCTGAGAAAATTAAGTCGTTTGGTATCATCAAGGGATATGCTTTCTTTTGTTGTTTTATTGTTGTTGTTGTTTCTACTGTTTTGTAAATGGAGATGTAATTCACATGTCATAAAATTCACCCTTTGAGCTGCACAATTTAGTGGGGTTTTTTTTAATATAGTCACAGGGCTCCATGGCCACCGCCACATCGGATTCTGGAATATTCCATCACCCCAGAGAGAAACCCACAGTCACGGATGGTGCCCTCATTTCCCCAAGTCCTGCCTTCTTCCCCCCCCCCCCCTCCCCCCCATCAGGAGCTCCTAGCAGCCACGCTTCCGCTTTCCATTTCTGTAGATTTGCCTCTCTCCTGGAGATTTTGTATAAATGGATTCCTGCAACGTGCAGTCTTTTTAGCCCCGCCTCCCTCACCTAGCGTGCTGTTTCCGAGGTTCACCAGTGCTATAGCGGTAGATCAGTACTTGCCTGCCTTTTTGCAGCTGAATAATATTCCACTCTATGGATTTGCCGCCTCTCGCTTCCCCACCCAGCAGTCAGGGAGCACGTGGTCAGGGAGCACGTGGTCAGGGAGCACGTGGTCAGGGAGCACGTGGTCAGGGAGCACGTGGTCAGGGAGCACGTGGTCAGGGAGCACGTGGTCAGGGAGCACGTGGTCAGGGAGCACGTGCACCGTTCTGCTTTCTGGCTGCGGCGGGTTAGGCCGCCATGAAGCTTCGCGCATGCGCGAGCCCGTGTGCGGACCTGCATTTTCACTTCTCGTTTGGACGTGTGCGCCCACCAGCGGGATTGCTGGGCCGGACTCCCGCTCTGTGTTGACCTCTTCAACAGCCACCCACCCGCCAGATGTTTTCTCCAGCGGCTGCACTGTCTTACATTTTTCCATCAACAAGTCACGAGGACTCTAATTTTTCCATCTTTTTTATTATAATCATCCCAGGGGGTGTGAAGTGGTGGCTCATTACGGTTTGGATTTGCGTGGCCCTGTCGGCGGATGATGTTTGGCTCCTTTTCGTGGGGGGGTGGGAGCCGTGTGTGTCGTGAATTCTGATCGGTTTCCAGTCTGGCTCTGGTCTCTCAGCCTCACGGTGCCTGGTCTTGACGGACCAGTCTTCAGATACAGAAACTCCCAGACCCTCTTGCCCCTTGTTATTTAGGGGACAAGATCTGGTTCTCTTGGAGGTCCTCGGTCACGCCCTCCACTGGGGCAGACTGCAGGATCCAGTGAAGGCACTTGATGAAGTCAGACTGCCCCGGGACAGCCAGGGGACCCCAGCTCCACACCTTACCCGCTGAGTGACCTGGAGTCAGCGTTTTCACCTCTCTGATCGTCTGTTCCTGGACAGGGTGATCATGAAGTACACTTTTTCCCTAATATCAGTGCTTACAGCTCACATCCCCACGTGGGAGTAATATGTATCTTTTTGTTTACTTCTACAGTTTTTTACAGAGTGGATCTGATATGCCAGACTATATTCTAGGAGGAGGCTATGCCATGAACTAGACAAAGCTCCCTGCCTTTGGGGAGCTGGCCTGCTGGGGGAGTTGGGGAAACCCCTCAGAAGGTGCTGAGTGCTGTGGGGAAAAAACGAAACAGGAAAGTGGGAGGAGAGGGCTGGTGGCATTAGTGGTCATTTTAACCAGCCCTCCTGGGAAAGCTCTCATTGTAGCAAAGACCTGAAAGTGAAGGGGCCAGCCCTGTTGTGGTCTGCGGGAGGGGTGTTCCCGGCAACAAGATTAGCAAGTGCAAAAAAAAAAAAAAAAGAATAGCAAGTGCAAAGGCCCTGAGACAGAGAAGTAAAGACAGTTGCCCCAAGTCACAGCCAGTAAGCAATGGAGCCAGGATTGAAACCAGACAGACCAGTCAAGAGTCTGGGTTGTGTTTTGTTTTGTTTTTTTAATTAATTTTATGGAGCTATATTTTATGTGCAATGTGATAACATCCATTTTGAGAGTACTATCAGCTGCATTTTGGAAAATGGCACCATCCTGTAAACCATGGTCACAGTCAGGACACATTTGCCTTCCCCAAAGATTCCCACCTCCCTTCTCACAGTCACTGCTCCCCGCCTCCTGAGCTCAGACAGTGAAATCTGCTTTCTGTGACAACAGATTTGATTTGCCTTTCCTAGAATTTGATATAAATGGATTCACACAGCATGGACTCTTCTTATGTCTTCTGGCTTCTGCCACTCGGCAGAGTGATCCTGAGATTCATCTGTGATGGCTTTGTCAGTCCTTGGGTCCCGTTCGTGACTGAGCAGATTCCCATCGTGCGGGCAGATCTCGATTTGTTTATCCATTCACCTTGTTGGTGGACCTTTGGGTTGTTTCCAGCATTTGGCCCTGACCAGGGAGTCTGCCGTGAACTTTCATGTAGTAACCTCTGTGTGGACACATGCTATTGTTTCTCTTGGGTATATACCTCGGAGTAGAAGGACTAAGGCAGATAAGGATGTATTTCACAGGAGTTGAAACTGTCCCGCCGTTTTTCAAAGAGGCTGCGATGGTTTGCGTCACCCCCGGCAAGGCTGAAGAGTTCCAGTGGCTCCATCCACGTCATTAGCCACCACGCACTCGTGTCCATCCGTCCATTTCATTTTAGACCTTCTGTTGGGTACCTAGTGCTGTCTCATTATGGTCGCAGTTTAAATCACCCTGCTGACTACAGAGGTTGAACCTCTCCATTGGCTTCTGTGCCTCTTGTCGATCTTATTTTGTTCTGAAATCGGGTTGTTTGCCATCTTCTCTATTGGGTGGTCAGTTTCTTCGTGTGTACTACACCCCTGTCCTTTGTCTTAAGGGGTCAGTCAGGCGCCACTCACTTCTCATTCCGGGGCTGATATTCCAGTTTTTCCAGAAGAGCTGGAAACCTGGGAGTCTCTTGCAGGACGTGTCTCTGGCTTTGTAAAATTTGGCCCGCAGAAGGGACTCTATGTAAACCAGACCTGTATCTGGGGCTTCTCGTTTGCTGGCTGTCAGAGTGACACAGTTGAATGGGGCTTGGTCCGGGCCCTGCAGGGGCGCCCATATCCGAGACAGAGGGCCCTGTCTCACAGTCCCTGGGGCCACTCATGGTGCCGTCGCTGAGCCCCCCAGCACCAGATGGGAGCCAGCCCCCCTGGTAGGTGTCCGTGGATGGAGAGACAAGGGAGAAGCAAACAAGGCATCCATTTTCCTGGCCTTGGTTCACTCGCGGTGGTAACGATTAACGTTGAACATTTGATGTCTTTTGTGTGTAGATTCATGAAATCCTGAAACAGCCCATACGCAGGGGTGATGACAAGACGGTTTAAGCCCCCTTGGGGCGCAGATTGGCCGTAAAACAGCCCTGTGCATGTTCAAGCAGAACAGCGCTGGCCCGTGAGGTCCATGTTATAGATGCAGACACCGAGGCACAGAGAGGGGGAGTCACCAGCTCCAGGTTGCACAGCCGCGTGGGCGGATCCAGGCAGCGCCGCCCCAGAGCCAGGCGGACTTCCTATTGGGAAGAAAATTTTAAGTCTCTAGACAAAAGTGGCAAAAATAACAAACGTAGAGAAATCTTTCTCCAGATTCGCCGGTTTGTAGCATTGTACCGTGTCTTTCCTCATCCTCTTCTCTTGCTCTGCAGGCCAGGGGCGCAAAAGGTGTGCTGCCCCTGAGTCTCAGTGCTCTCATCTGGAAAATGGGATAGTCACCAGAACTCTGTGCACGCATGCGCGCGCGCACGCGCGCACACACACACACACACACACACACACACAGACTCATATGCTCCTTCTTTTTCATGAGCCGTTGGAGATTAGGAACTGCACCGCGCGCTCTTTTGGCCCTTGACACTTTGATGTGTGTTTCCGAAGATGGAGGATATTCTCTTACGTAAGCTCAGGATACTGATCAGGTGCTCCGGGTTGAACATTGACCCAGCACTGTTATCTGCTCTACTAGTCTTTGTATTCTGGTTTTGTCAGTTGTCCTAGTAACTCCCCGAAGAGCTCCCCCCCCCCACCCACCCCCAGGATGCTGTTTGGAATCACGCATTGCATTTTAGCTCTTATCTCTTCCCCTTCCTTCAGTTGGGAGGCTCCTCCCGGTGAGGTTCCGACATTCAGGTTACCGATCCCTGTTTGGGATTGTCAGAACCTGCTCTCTTGACCGCCAGGAGGTTCTTCCTGTCAAAGAAACACTGGGCCGGCCTGGGCTCATCTTGTTTCCATCCCGGCAGCTGGCACATTTCAGTAAGAGACGATCTGTGGGACTTACAATGCGTGCGTTTGGGGGGCATGGGGTTTTGATAACAAGTGAAAGCAAAACACAGTTTCTCAACAGAAAAAAAGCAGTACAAGATCATTAGAAGGAACAAAGGAGGAAAGAGGGGAGGGCAACATCGGAGAATACAAGTTCTAGAAATGCTGAGAACACAAAAGTGACTCATAGTTCTGTCACTCGGGGTAGTGCAGCCTCGTTAGTCTAAGTTTTGGCATAATTCCTCCCAATCGATCTGCTTTATCCCCCTTGCCCTCAGGGCACTCATTCTCGCACAGTTGAGTAGAGTGACGTATGTGTTGAGAGCTAAAGACGGGAGGAACATTGGGGAAGTCGAGCTCAGTCCAGGGGCGTTTTGGGAACCGGCCAGGCGGGCGCATCACGGGTTGGGGATGCCTGTTGAGAGCTCGCGCCCCTGGAGCTGGGGTTTCCACCCCACTATGTGGACACCAGTGTCCCCACTGTCCCTGGGAGATCAGAACCTCGGTGAGTAGGGCTGGGTCCCCGCTGGAACTTTCCCTAGGTCCCCAAAGCCCACGGGACAGCTCAGCCCAGCACAAACCAGGGGGAAGCGCATTGCGCCTAAGATTGGTCCCCACCCCCTACCCCCTGAGTTGTATTTTTCGAAGCTTAAGCCTGGGGATTTGGGAACAATAGCAGCTATGGTAATAGTGCACGCTTCTACAGCACGTCCCCTGAGCCACAGGTCGCATACTCTGTATGTATTGATTTGTTTAATCCTCACACCCGTATCGTGGTGGTATGGTTTCCGTAGACCCGAGGTAGAACAGAGGTGCAGAGAGAAGTAACTCGCCCAAGGTCAGACCGGTGCTTGAATAGCAGAGGGGGATCTAACCCACAGAGTCTGGGAGTGTGTGGTGCTTTCTGGCTGCATCTGAAGCAGCGGTTTGCCTATTTATTTAACTCAGGCCTCCATGAGCCCATGTGGTGCTTTTGTGGAACTAAAAACAGATGCCCCTTTCTCATGACCCTTTGCTGCCATCTGCCAGAAAATTGTGCTCATATGTATACACAAATCCAGTACAGTGTACTGCGTTCCTGGGAGGTGGGAGGGGAAGGGTTGGGGGGATTGTGCAGTGTACAACCTGCACAACTGTGCAGTTACCCAATATTTAGCAAATATTTCTCGTGTCTACTTCAGAGATCAACAATAAACAAGCCAGTAAAATATTTACCATGTCAGATGTCAGTAAGTGTTCCTAACAAAGATAAAGCAGGAGAAGAGGGCTCAGGGTACAGGGGGTTGGGCTGCACTTTTCAATAGAGTTATCAGGGAAGGTGAGGTCACTGAGGTTGACGTTTGCGTAGAGACCTGAGGGAGGTTAGGGGATAGGCCATGTGGGTTTTTGGGGAAGAGCAGTCTAGGCAGAGGGAAGAGCCAGTGCAAAGGCCCTGAGACAGGTCGGTGCCTGTGTGTTTGAATAATATTGAAGAGGCCCATGTGGCAGGAGCTGAGCAAACCAAAGGGAGAGTGCAGGCTGTGAGGGCAGAGGGTACAGTGGCAGATCTCGTGGGGCACAGATAAGACTTTGCTTTTGCTGTGAGTGAGACAGGAGCCTGAGGGTTCTCAGCGGACGAGGCACATGAGCCGACTCAGGTTCTAACCAGACGCTGGTTGGGGCGGGGGCAGAGAGACCAGTGGGGAGATTATCGAAGAAATTCAGGCGTAATGTGGCTCTGGGAAATATTTCTGAATTTTGAGTGAATAAATGGATGCTTTCAGCAAAGCTGAAGGAGGCATTTGCCGTAGCAGAGGTGCAAAGGAAAGGGTCGGAAGGTCTGTCCCAAGGCATCCCCCCATGCTGGTTCCTCCTTGCTTCCCTCTGGGCGCAAAGTGGGGTCTTGGGAGGAACCAGCTACAAGAGAGCTGGGAGCCCAGCTTCTAGGCAGACCTGTTCTGTGACCAGGGGCATGCTCTGTTTTCTCCGTGTAAGATGGGATAAACAGGGGGTGCCTGGGTGGCTCATTAGGTTAAAGCCTCTGCCCTCGGCTCAGGTCATGATCTCAGGGTCCTGGGATCGAGTCCCACATCGGGTTCTCTGCTCGGCGGGGAGCCTGCTTCCCCCCCCTCTCTCTGCCTGCCTCTCTGCTTGTGATCTCTCTCTCTCTCTCTCTCTCTCTCTCTCTCTCTCAAATAAATAAATAAATAAAATCTTTGAAAAAAAATTTTTTTTTATTTATTTGAGAGCGAGAGCACACACAAGCAGGGGGAGGAGCCCGACAACGGGCTTGATCCCAGGACCCTGAGATCACGACCTGAGCCAAAGGCAGATGCTTAACCGACTGACCCACCCAGGTGCTCCCCCTCACCACAGATACTTAAAAAAAAAAAAACAAAAAACAAAAAACCAACAGCTTTGTTGACATAAAATTCACATGCCATACAAGTCAGCCATGTAAATTCTGTAGTTTATCGTACATTTGCAGGGTTGTGTAACCATCCCTAGAGTCAATTTTAGAACGTTTTCCTCTTGAAAAAGAAGCCCGGAGCCGCTTAGTTGTCCTCTCATCCCTCCCGTCTGCCTGGCATCTGGCAACCACCGATCTGGTTTCTGCCCTTGTGGATGGGTCTGTTCTGGACATCGTGTGTGAGTGGAGTCATAAAACAAGTGGCCTTCCATGTCCGGCTTCGTTTGCTTCGCATGGCAGTTTCTCTGTTCCTTGTGGCGTGGGTCAAGATGTCGTTCCTGTTTCCTTGCCAACTAATATTCCGCTGTGTGGACGAACCACAGTTTGTTTCTCTGTTCGTCCGTTGATGAGCACTTGCTTTGTTACCACCTCTGGGGCGGTTACAAAGCAGTCTGCTCCGCACGTCCGCCTGCTCGTTTTTCTGCAGACGTGCGTTCTCACTTCTGGTCATCCACCCAGAGTGAGATCACCGGGTCATAGGATAGCTGGACCGACAGCCAGCGTGGCACGCAGTTGCTCCATTTTGCCTCCTAACAGGAGTAGACAAGGATATAAAGGTGTTTTCTTCCTTCCTGGAGGATCTTTTTGTTGAATTGTATGGAAAAGTGCACACACATCCCAAGCGTGCAGCTGCGTGAATTTTCACAGGTTGGACGCACTCGTGGAACTGGCTCACAAATGAGGAACAGAGCATGACTTACCTGGCTCCCCAATCTCCGCGTTCCCTACCCCCACCCCCACCAGGAGCCTCCGTCCCCGTTATAACTCCACAGATGTATGTCGCCTGGGTTTGTACCTGACGTGTGAAATCCTATGACGGTGTTTCTTTCACTCTGCAGCGTGTTTTGGGGATCCTTCCGTGTGAGTAGATCAGTATCATGTCTGTCCCTTTTCACTGCTATGTAGTATTCCATTGTGTGGCTGTCCCACAGGGTATTTGCACGCTCTCCTGTTGGCGGGACATCTGGTCATTTCCATTTCAGGGGTGCTGTGAACATTCTAGAATGTGCCCGCTGGTCCACATCTGCCATTATTCATAAGGGTGGAATTACACAGAGAGTAGCCCCAGGCTCCGTGTGACGCCAGGTGGAACTTACCCGCAGCTCCTTCTCGACGCATGTGTGTCCCACATCACATGTTCTAGAATCCTTCCTGGTTGAGGATTGAAAGCTCTCATTGTGGTCCTTGCTGCTGGTTTTAGCTCTTTCACACTTGGCCTATAGACTTGACAATTGTTCTCTTTCACGGTGCCTGGGCGCTGCACACCCGGGCGGTCAGTATGGATAAGGAGGCACGGCATGGAGGTCCCGTGGGGTCTGACCCGGTTCACAGGTAGTGCTGTCACCCCCTAGGGGCCGTTCTGCACATTTGCCCAGAGTTCTGGTCGCCCTCCTTACTGTGGTGGCTGCTGGCATTGAGTGAGCAAGAACCACTGGTGTAGACTATGAATGGATTAGTCGGCCTCCTGGGTTGGCGCGGGGGATAGGAGAGGCAGACAGGTCCTGTGGAGTGTCCCGCACTGACCTGTAGAGATGTGTCCCCCGGCTCTCTGTCTCTCTTCCTCTTGCTTGCCTTCCGTCTCCCTGGAGTACCCATCCCTCTGTGCCTCCACCCCAGCTCACTTCCGCTAACTTCCCCTCCTCTGAGCAGTTCTCTGCAGTGAAGCCCGAAGTCACCACCCTCCCCCACAGATTGGGCTCATTGGAGCCCACAGTGGTCACCCAGCCTGTGACACCCCCCACCCACCATCTCTCGCCTCCTTTCTAGCTCACGCTGACAGGTTTCTTCTGGGTCCTGAGGGCCCCTCTCCCATCCTAGCAGCCAGTCCTCCATTCTGAGCCCGGCCCCGTGGGTCTCTGGCCAGCCTAGGCATGGGTCCTCCCCACCCCCGTGCCCTCCCCCAGCCCCAGTCAGTCGTGAGTCAGGCGCTACACTCTTCAGCATCTGCTGTGGCCACTGAGAATGGTCCCCCTTAGTCATTCCATCAGAGTTTACACAAAGTGAACAAAACAGACCCGGCGCTCACCCCCTCCTGGCGGAGACAGGCAGCAGATAAGATAAATCACATTTACAGCCTGTCAGATAGTAATCGGCGCTAGGAAGGAGAGCAAAGCAAGGAGGTGGAAGGGCCAGAGGGCGGGTAGGGATTGTAGCTGTAGACGGAATGGGGTTGAGTCTCACTGACCAGGTGACAGTAGAGAAAAGGAGGTAAGGGCAAATGCCTACCAGACAGGAAACAGCATGTGCAAAGGTCCTGTGGGAGGCATGTGCCCGGTGTGGTAGAGCAGCATCGAGGAGGCTGGTGTGGCCGGAGGGGCATGGTTGAGGGGCAGAGGGTGGAAGACAGTGATGAGAGGTGGGGGTAGATGGTGCAGAACGTGCTGGGCTGTGGTGAGGACTTGGGATTTTACTGGGGGAGGCGGGAGTCCCGGGAGGGCTCTGAGCGGAGGAAGAGCACGGGCTGACTGGGGTTCTAATGCAAGCCCTTTAGCTGCCATGTGGGGATGAGATTGTGGGAGAACGAGAGCAGGGTCGGGGGGACAGAGGGAACGGAAGCTGGTAAGTCCACACAGGAAGGCTGCCCAGCTTTGCTCTGGAGCTGTAAGGGACACACGGATCCCGGCATGTCCGAACCTTCATTCAAGCGGACCCTCAGGGGCACAGCTCAGGCCCCTCGGCGGGGGAGCTGCACCACCAACACTTTTAGGTTCACTGAAGACTGTTGAGGGTTTTTTGTTTCTATAATAAACTCTTAATTTTCAAATAATTGTAGATCTGCAGAAAGGTTGCAAAAGTGGTACAGAGCTTTCATATAGCCCCTACCCGGTTTTCCCTAATGTCCACATCTTGCCACGTTACCGAGAAACCAACACTGTCCATCACACGACTGGAGAAAGTATTCAGATCTCCCTAGTTTTCCCCTAATGCTCCTGTTCCAGGATCCGGTCCAGGAAACCGCACTGCATTTAATCATTGTCTCCCGAGGCCCCTTTGGCCGCGACTCTTTCTCAGACTTTCCTTGCTGTTGATGGCCTTGTTGGTTTTGAGTACCGGTTAAGCATCGTGGAGACTATGCCTCACTTGGAGGTTTGTCCGATATTTTTCTCGTGATTAGACTGGCAGTTAGGGTTTGGGGAAGAAAGACCACAGCGGTGAAGTACCCTTCTCCCCATGTCATATTAAAAGTACTACACGCTGTCAGTTTGATTTATTACTGGTGATACTGACCTTGGTTATGTGGCTGAGGACACAGTACTGTTCACTTTGTTTCCCCGGCTGTGAAAATGGTAAGCGATTGACTAAGCATAGATATATTTGGACGTATCAACTCATTTCCATGCTCACGACTCTTCGGGGTGGACGCACCTTGGAACTTGATTTTACACAGAAGGAAACTGAGGCACGAGGAAGTTGTAGTAGGTCGCCCATGGTAACACATCAATTAGGTGGCAGAGGTGGGATTTGAACCCAGGAGGTCTGGTTGCAAAGTCCGGGCTCTTTGCTGTCATCTCTTTATTATAAAGTACATAGTACACGTTGTGCAATCATCACCTCCATCTAATTTCATAAATGGAATTGTATGATATGCGAGCTTTCGTGTCTGTACTTTATTTCTAATCTCTGGTCTCTTTTTGAGCCCCTTTTTCGTGCCCTCCGTCTCTGTTATGAGGATTAGTTTAGTTAAAAGTCAGTGGTATGATATGTATAAGTCAATGTGGTCTGGAATGTGTTCTCAGGCTAAGGGACATCACGCTGTCTGCTTTGGGGATCCTATGCCTGTCCCTGAGACACCTCGCTCCCCTGACTGCCTGTCACCTTTGCCCAGTGTCAATCCATATATTGATTACCTGTCCGGCTGAATCTGTTTTATCTCTGAGGTTAGGGAATAAATAGAAATTGATGTTCTACCAATGGAACAGAGCAGAGGGCCCAGGACGAGAGGCGGGGATCTCATGAGGCGCAGTGGGCCCTGGTCAGATAGGTGGGGAAAGGGGATATTCTTCGTGCATGGAGCTGGTGCCAAAAAAATAGTCCTCGCTATGGAAAGAGATGAAATTGGATCCCTACCTCACACCATATACCCCAAGATAGTTTATGGATTTGAAGTCAGATATAAACTTAGAAGTCAGATATAAACTCTTTAGATTTGGGGGTAAGGATGGATCCTGAAACAAGATATAAAAGGCATTTCTGTGAGAGGAAGGCTTGGGGGCTACATCTCTGGCCTGCATGCTCCCCTGCAGCCTTTTCTCTGAGGCTCCAAGCGTGCATGCTTGCGTGCATGCGTGCATGCACGTGCACACACACGCACGCACGCACTCACGCCCCTTGTCCTGGGTAGGGTGTGTTAACCCAGGTAATTAGTAGCTCTGGGACCATCAGAATACCTTAGACAGAAATGTCTTCACTGAAGAAGGTGCCAGATCAAACAAGGGAGCTTGTGTAAGGCTATGTTTGCACATCCTGCCTGAATGCTCTCAGTTATCCGCTCTTCTCTCCGATCCCTCTCAAACTCTGCAGGGCACTGGATTCTGCTCTTTCCCTGCCATCCCCTGGGCAGTCAATCTGTAGTCTTTGCTGCTTTGCCATCGTGGCCAGAATCTGGCTGCTTTTCACTTCTTCCCCTGCCTCCAGCATCTCACGTCTAGGCTGCCTGCCCCTGTCCTCACTTCCTGCAATCCTTTTTCCACTCAGGGATCCTGTGAAAACCTGAGTCAGAGCATGGCCCACGCTACTGAGAGCCTTTCCATCTCTTAGGTTCCTTCAGAATAAAAGCCCAGGACCTCACCTTGGGCCACCGGGCCTTCCATTCCTTGGCCTTTGATCTTGCCTCTTCGACCCCACTTCACCTCTTTGCTGCTACCCAAGCACCCCCAGCACATTTCCACCTCAGGGCCTTTGCATCTGCTATGCCTTCTGCCTCAGATGCCTTTCCCCGTGTGTCCACGTTGCTTCTATTCTTCTGTCCACGTCTGCTCAAACTCTCTTCTCTGCGAAGCTGTCCTGACCGCTTCTCCTAAAAATGCCTCCCCTCCTTCCCTACCCACTTCTGCCACCACCTTTCTTCTCCATCCTGGCCGTTGCCCACTCTGCTGTATGTCAGATGTCTCTGCAGTCTGACTCCTGCCAGCAGAGCGTTCCCTCCAGGAGAGCAGGGATGTCTTCTCTTGTCGTCCGCTGCTGCCTCCCCAGTGCTGCTGGGAATGACGCAACCTTAAATAAAATGGAATCGTTTTTTTGGCCACTGAGTGGAGAACCGAGTTTAGAAGGAACCAGAGAGGAAGCAGGAAGGCAGTGAGCGACTCCCCCGCAGCGCTCCAGGCAGCACTCACGGACATCTCTACGCGGACGGTGCTGGTTGCAAAACCCAGGGAAGGATGGGGGATGATTTATTAAGAAACAGGAGGAAGCGTGGTGTCTCGGAGCCACCGGGCTTAGCTAGTTCCTGAAGACAGCTCCACTCTGATGAGCAATTAGAAAGCTGTGCTCGAATCCAGGAAGAAAAGCGTTTCACTGCAGGAGGGTGGAGGGGAGGACGATTGCTTGCTGCCAGCAGATCCTTGGGCGTCCGGGGTTATCACGAGCATCAGAAAGCATCCAGGCCGCGGTGTCCGCAAGATCTGGGTTCAAATCCCAGCGCTTCCTTTTACCACTGAGTAGCTTTTGGTCTGTACACATTTGGCTGCAAGTAACAGTTTACCTGACCAGTGATGGCTTAAGTAACATTCCAATTTTTTTCAACAACAAAAAAATTTTTTTTAACAAATGCCTTCCCCGGTTTGGATGGACCACAGTTTTTTGTTCTGTTTTCTACCGATGGCCAGTGGATTGTTTCCAGTATCTTGCTGTTGTAACAGCCGCTGACATTTATAGTAAGGTTGCACACCTCACTTGTACCTACAGGATACGGAAGTGAAATTGACATGTAAGTGAAGTTGCTGAGTAAGGGTTACATGCGTTAGAGTCTAGAGAGCCTCGTTATTTACAGATGCCGTATTTGTGAATTCATCCCCTTGCTCTGTCTTCATTCTTGCAACCCAACCATCCATCCTCCCCACGCTGTCTCGGTCGTCTGCAGACATGCGCAGAGCGGGGAGAAAACTTTTGAGTCTCCCCGTGTGCCCAGTCCTAGTGCAGATCGAAAAGCAAACACTCTGCCTTCTCATTTCAGCTCCCACACTGCAAACAAGTGCCCTTTTCGTGGTCTAACCTTTAGTGCCCTGTTTTTTACATCGGTGCGCTGGGTGGTGGTGATGTCCCCATTTAAAAATGCCCCCAAGGGGCGCCTGGGTGGCTCAGTCGTTGAGCGTCTGCCTTCGGCTCAGGTCCTGATCCCAGAGTCCTGGGATCGAGCCCTGCATCGGGCTCTTTGCTCAGCAGGGAAGCCTGCTTCTCCCGCTACCGTTCCCTCTGCTTGTGTTCCCTCTCCAGCTGTGTTTCTCTCTGTCAAATAAATAAAATCTTAAAAAAAAAAAAAAGGGGGGCGCCTGGGTGGCTCAGTCGTTAAGCGTCTGCCTTCGGCCCAGGTCATGATCCCAGAGTCCTGGAATCGAGCCCCGCATCGGGCTCCTTGCTCGGCAGGAAGCCTGCTTCTCCCGCTACCATTCCCTCTGCTTGTGTTCCCTCTCTCGCTGTGTTTCTCTCTGCCAAATAAATAAAAATCTTTAAAAAAAAAAAAAAAAAAAAAAATGCCCCCAAGCCTAGGGCGAGAAGGTTGGAAAGGGCCTCACATAGAAAACACATGTGCCGGGCAAGCTTCGTTCAGACCTGAGTTATAGAGCTGTGGGCCGAGAGTTCATTGCGAACGAATCAGCAATATCTATTAAATAAGGTGTATTTAAACGGAAACACACATAAAACAAGGTTACGTATTGATCGCCTGATGGAAATGTGACCAGAGGCTTACAGGGACCTCACCCTCGATTTCCCCCAGGAGCGATAGTTCAGGATTCCCTAATTCAGCGATCATGGTAACTTTATAGAACATAACTACCGTGAATAACAAGAATCGATTGTACGGGCTTTTTTTTTTTTTCCCTTTACACCCTAGCTGTGCTTTACTGGGATATAATTTACGTGCAACCAAATGCGCACATCTTCAGTATACAGCGTGATGAATTTTGACAGCTATTACCCATGTAACCCCTACCCAGGTCCAGATCCAGCACATTTCCACCATCAGGGAAGACTCCCCCTCCCTCTGTCCCTCCACCTGCCCCCTTGAGGCCACCACAGCTCTGATTTCTTCCCACGGGTTTCACTCGCTCGGAACTTCACGTGATGGGATCACACCATGGGTAGTTGTCTGTGTCTGGCTTCCTTTGCCCCACCAGGATGTGTCTGAGATTCATCCGTGTTTTTCCACGGTAACAGCAGCGTAGTCCCTTTTATTGTCCACCGTGTGGCTGGTACACAGTTTGTTTTTTTTCATTTACCAGGCAGTGTACATCCGTACTGTTTCCAGTCTGGGGCTTTTGTGAAGATGGCTGGTGTGCAAATTTTTTGCAGAAATGTTTTCGTACACATTCTTTTCACTATGGTCATAGAGTAGGTGTGTGTTTCACTTAAGGTAAGCCAGGTTTTTCATCCTCTTCTGGAACAAGGTGTCTAATAGGCCAAGCCAGGGATTTGGGGCAGCTCAGTGTTGCCAAGCTGCTGGGTTCTGATTCCTTTGACCTCCTCCCTCTGGGGCACAAAATAGTTGCTGCAGCACCAGCCATTGTCATCATGCTTTACCTCAGTTATTCAAGCAGGAAAAAGGAAGCAGGGGCAAATAATCTTCCCAATGTAGGGCTTTCTTTATCCAAATGTAGAAATCTTTCCCGTGTCCACAACTCAACTGCAAAGGAGGCTCAGGAAGAAAGTTTCTGACCAAGGGGCAAAGGCCTATCCTCAGAGTGACTCATCCTCGTGAGCGGGTACATTGCCAAATGAAACCAAATGCAAGTTCTCTTAACCAGGAAGTCAGGCTGGGGGTGGCTTTGGATAATGGGCAACCTCTTTAGGCCTGTGGACCCCGTGAGGCCACCTTGTCACTGGCTAGGAACTGGTGGCTTGTGTTCAGAAGGAGAGTGAGAGCCCTGGGAGGAAAACAAAGAGACGGAAGCTTCTGGAACAGCGGTTCCCCCGAGTGTGGTCCCTGGGCCAGCAGCAGCCGCATCACCTGGGAACTTGTTCGAAACGCACATCTCCAGGTCCGCCGTAGACCTTCTGACCAGGAAACCCAGCCCTTACTTTAAAAGCCCTTCAGGTGATTCTGCTGCAGGTTCAAGTTTAGGACCCAGTGGCCTAAAGCATGCGCAGGATTGTTGGAGTTTTTGTTTCCCTTTTGCTCCTCCAAGCTCCACTCTGTCCCGGCCTTGAAGCCTCCCTGTTGCCCGATGCCACGGGAGGCCCTGCGTCCAGTTTAATTATTCCTTCTGTTCCCTTCCTCCACCCCACTGCCTGTTTCCCTCCTTCTTGGAGTTTTCCTCTGTTTTTTTTTTATAAACCAGTGTTCAGGAGAAAATGTGAAACGTTTTGAGATACCTGATTTTCTTGGCAAGCCTGTAGCTTTATAGCTGCATTTAGAACAGCGGTAGATGGTAGAAAAGGGGCGGGGGGCACAGAACATTCTAGTGTGTAACTACCTGTATAAACTAGGCTTTTAGGAACTAGACACCAGTTACTTTATGAGCAATCTAAGTTTTATAGGGCACGCTTTGATGTTGTTAAACTAATTCAATGATTTTAGAACTCTAAAGGTCACTGAAAATAAAGATGGTGTAGATTTTAATTGCTCTTCAAATTGCTTTTTCTCTCTCTTCCCCAAAGGGGTGGGAGTGGGCGAGGAATCAACATTTTTTCCCTGTTTTCCTTTTTTGGCTTTGAAATAGACACAGCATGCCAGTGGCTACATAGCCAGGGCCGAGCTAGCTTTTACTGGGCTTTCCAATGGAATTGAAAGAGGTGCCTCCTCTGGGAGGGCACAGTCCCCCTCCTTTGTGTGAATTAGAAGAGAGTCCTTTCTCCAGGTGGATGTTGCCCTTCTCTGGGTCTCCCTGGTGTGAGCAGAGCCTTGGCTATATTTGAGATCCCACTTGTACCCATGACTTAATTCCTTTGTATAGTGAACAACCTGTGCAACTGTACATGGTGCTTTGTGTATATATATTGTATACCCAGGATACATCTAGACCCTTTTTTTCAGATGGGAAAGACCACATTCACAGCTCTAGGGTCGTATAGACCTGTCATCTGGGGGAACTACTATTCAATGTGCTACAAATGCCCTGGGAAAAATCGGAAGAGGGCAGCGTCTGGGCATTGGGTGGTAGGTCAGGTCCACTGTGGGAGCTCATCACTCAGTGTTGGACCCAGGTGCGTTGGAAATGAACGGAGTTTTCTACGGCGCTTCAGGAGAGCATAAGGGAAAGAGGGTGTAAGAGGCGGGGTTCTGTCAGGTCATCGCAGGAATTGTTCCCCGGGGGGTTGGGATGGGGTGCAGCTAGCCAGCCTGGGACCATCGTGTAGTTCCCACGAGCTCGGGAGCCCATTGGCCTGGGCTCACATCCCGGCTCTGCCATTCTGCTAGCTGAGTGACCTTGGGTGAGTTACCTAGCCCCTTTGTCTGCCTCAGTTTTGACAACTGTGAAATGGGCGTGGGGATCGTGGCTCCTAGTACAAGGGATTGTTGTCAGAATGAAATGCAGGAAGGTGGAGCACTTAGATCAGCACCGGGCACTTCGTAAGTGCTCTGGAAACCGTGGCTTTGGTGATGAAGAGGATGATGGAGCAGGAAGGATGGTGAAGTTCGTGCGTGGTTGGATTGATGTTTTTACTGGTAGGGTTGAGCTGTCATTGCCCATGCCAGTCTTTCAGCGCCCAGCAGAAATGTAGGAGGTGCTGAGGGACACTTTAAATGAATGAATGAATGAATGAAAGAATGAAGTAACATTTAAAGTTCGTAACAGGGGCACCTGAGTGGCTCAGTGGGTTAAAGCCTCTGTCTTTGGCTCAGGTCATGATCTCAGGGTCCTGGGATCGAGCCCCGCATCGGGAGCTCTGCTCAGCAGGGAGCCTGCTTCCCCCCCTGTCTCTGCCTGCCTCTCTGCCTACTTGTGATTTCTCTCCTCTCTGTCGAATAAATAAATAAAATCTTTAAAAAAAAAAAATAAAAAATAAAGTTCATAACAAGCAGGGCGCCTGCGTAGCTCAATCGGTTGAGTGTTGGACCCTTGATTTCGGCTCAGGTTATGATCTCAGCGTCATGGGATCCAGCCCTGTATCTGGCCCCCTGCTTAGCAGGAAGTCTGCTTGTCTCACTGTTAAAGCCATGCTCCCAGTGGTCGGAATTTGGACTGGGCACAGCTGCATACTTCTAGTCTTGCCTCTGTGTCTGTGGTCAGTTGAAGGTCAGCGAGGTGGCTTCTGCTTCTGGCACTTGACTGGATGTGAACTGGGACAATGGAGGTGACGGGCACGTGACTCTTGTCGCCCAGGGGGCTAGCCCAGGCTTCGTCACCCAGCGCGGGGGCAGAGAGCAGAA
Source organism: Procyon lotor (assembly GCA_028646535.1). Taxonomy (NCBI): domain Eukaryota; kingdom Metazoa; phylum Chordata; class Mammalia; order Carnivora; family Procyonidae; genus Procyon; species Procyon lotor. Next base: position 40,639,541 of record CM053620.1, on the reverse strand, counting down.
GTAAGGTGGGTCTCTTGAGGTTCAGAAAGACACACCATCACTTCTGCCACATTCTGTTGGCCCAAGCGAGGCAGAAGGCCAGCCCGATGTCTAGGGGTGGGGTGACAGAGCCCATCTCTTGGGAGGAGGAGCTGCAAAGAGTACGGGACCAGGGAGAAGAATTTCTGGCCGCTTTTGCAATCAACCGGAGTGATCTCTTTCAGATCCCCTTTCCACCAACCTGTTCCATTTTGCTGCGCTCTCTCAAGCAGTCACACACAATGGACTGTCCTTGACCCATGGAACCCGGAGAATCCTTGCGATACCTAGATTGCAGAGATACCTAGAAACACAAGCTAAGTGGTCGGGTGGTGTCTAGCTGCAAATCCTGGGAACCTTATAGTGGTTTGTGCTGTAAGGATTAAGAAGTCTGGAGGCAGGCAGTGCATAAGGAGTTGTTAAGAACCTGGTCTTTTTCTGTCTTCCCAACAGCTAGCCTCTGCAGGTGGGCTTCTCTGCCTTAGGTGTATTGCCTCGCTGTTGCAAAAAAAACTGCAACCGCTCCAGTCTTCTCAACTGTATTCGAAGCTGGAAGTGGAGAACGAAAGATTTTCTCCCTAGAGCAGCTCTGTCTTTATATTCTGGAAGAAAAACTCTCCCCAAGTCTGTTCCCTTTGGCTCTTCGTAGTTGCAGAACCGTGGCTGCCCTAGCTACAAGGAAGCCTTGGAAAATGAACATTTGATACAGGGGATAAGAGTGCCGCCGGTGTAGTCTAATTATTTTCAAGCCATTCAGACCGCAACCCGCAGTAGGAAATACGTCCACGTACAGACGCACATAATTGAAACCAATCTCACAAACTCCTATTTAACTCTTAACCACGGATGATGCCTTTTAATAATTCCTATGCAGCCCTGTTCTGTTTTGCTCTATACTGTTTAATTAAAAGCAAAAAAAAAAAAAAAATCCTGGTCACAACCTGCTCATTTGATTTCACAACCCCTCCAAGGCGTGACCCGTCGTTTGAAAAAAAAAAAAAAAACTGACTCAGAGCAGGCTTTGTTTACATCTTGGAGTTGGCAAGTGTTACCCTGAACGGCTTCAGGCTTCTGTGAGTAAGGCGAGGGGAGGGCTGGGGACCTGGGGCTTGGAAAACAAGTTAGGCTTGGCCACATCGGCTTTTCTTCCTATCCCTCCCCGTCGGCGGAGGATAGGTTCTGCGGACTCGTGTGTTGGTCTGTTGGTCGCCTGCCCGTCCCCGCCGCCCCAGGGGCTGCTCAGACCCTCGACGCTGGGCGATTAGAATGAGCCTATTTCTGGAGCCCGGCAGAGACTCGGACTCCCGCATCCTGCTGGGCGATCTGGCTCGGGCCTGGCTCCCGATGACAATGCAGAACTCCGCCCGCCTCACCAGCGCAGGAGGCATCCACACGATCTTCTGGAAGGACACTTTGTCATTGTTGTGTCAGGGCTGTTCTCTCGTGAGCCGCGTGTGGTTTTCAGTCCCGGCTTGTCCTGCTTTTTATAGCGCAGTGGCGAGGAATGAGGTCTTCAGAATCACAGGGTCTGAGTTCGAATTTTGGACACACACACACACACACACACACACACACACCCCGCACACACACCCCCACGCTGCTGCCGCCAGTGCGGTTTGGGGCAAGTGTCCTGACCCCTGTGAGTCCCTGCATCTTGAGCTGTGACGCTCAAGGCAGCGTCCCTCCTGCCTCACGGGACTGGGAGGGGTCAGGGGGTATGACGTCAGCACGAGGCCCAATTCCGGGGAAGCCCTGGGACGGTGGGGGCTCTTCGGGGTGCGTTGGGCAGCTCTGGCTGGGTTTGCGCAGAAACAAGGGAGCCCCACTCCTCCAGGGCTTTCAATGGCAAAGGCTCGTGTCACACCCCCGTGCGTTGGCCGTGGCTCAGTCCACCCATCTGTCCCCTGTGTTGTGGGACTCGGGCAGAGCCGTGCGACAGCTCTTAAAGCTTCTGCTCCCCTCCCACGTGGACAATTGGCACGCTAACGGTGGCCCCCAGTCACTTTTTTTTTCAAAGCTTTGGGTTCGCGTGTGTGGAGGAGAGGGGCGTCCAGTGCCACCCCTGGCTGAGAACCACGGGTCCTGCTGCCCACCCCCTCCCCCAGGGCCAAGGATTGGATGTGCTTTTTGCTCATTAGGGTATCCCCAGGCTGGACGCACATTTCGTAAATGCCCTTTCCACCAGGCTGTTCTGAACAAATGAACGATCAGACAGACAATACTTGGTATTAAAAAGGCCTTTTTTTTTTTTTTTTAAATGTTTTTCATTGTGGAAAATTTCAAATGTAGAGAGAACCCCCCCACATAGGCCCCTCCCCACCCCCCCAGCAGTCCATCAGCCACCTCGATCCCTTTTCAGTTGCTGTCACTCTTAGGGACCAGCTCTGCCCAGTGAGAGAGCTTGCTGCCCGGCAAATGTTCCCAACCCATGCTCCCCCAAGCGCAGCGAGCAGGACTGAGGATACACCTTGATGTCATTGAACTCTCTTATATGAATTTAAGAAAAAAAAACAAAAACTGCCAACTCCTCATCGTCCCTTTTTAAAATTTTCTAATTTTTTTTAAAAGATTTTGTTTATTTATTTGAGAGAGAGATCACAAGTAGGCAGAGAGGCAGGCAGAGAGAGAGGGGGAAGCAGGCTCCCCATTGAGCAGAGAGCCCGATGCAGGGCTCTATCCCAGGACCCTGGGATCATGACCTGAGCCGAAGGCAGAGGTTTTAACCCACTGAGCCACCCAGCTGCCCCAAAATTGTCTAATTTTTTTTAATCGTGGTGAAATATGCATAACATAAAATTGATCACATTAGCCATTTTTTTTAAGACGTATCTAAATCATCCGTCCCCCGATCCTGGGGCTCGAACTCTCGATGCCGAGCCAGCCGAGAGCCCCCCCCCGCCCCCCAACCTTACAGCCACTGTTCCACGTGCAGTTCCGTGGCATTGGGACACTCACCCTGTTGTGCAACCGCGGCCCCCGTCCACCTCCAGAACCCTTCTTCATCTTGCAGAACTGAAAGTCCGCACCCACTAACCAGTAACTCCCCATTCCCCCTTCTCCCCGCCCCCGGCACCCACCATGCCGCCTTCAGTCTCTGTGCGCGGTACAGGTCGGCTTGGGCAGGTGGGTCTCTTTGTCACCTGGCTCGTTGCACATGGTGTGATGTCCTCTCGCGTCCGTGTGTCCTTCCTGAATAATATCCCATTGTAAGTCGACACCACGGTCTCCCCTCTCCCCGCATCCGTCCGCGGACGCGCGGGCTGTTGCCACCTTCTGGCGATTGTGGGGCAAGCCGCCGTGATGAGGGGTGCCCTGAGATCTGCCCGAGATCTCACGGCCCAGCCCCGTGAGTCAATGGAGAAAAAAGAAGCCAGGTAATTTTCAGTTCTTGGGGGGCGGGAAGGGCAGGGGGTTATACCCAGGAGTGGACGTGCTGGATTATAAGGCAGTTTGGAGGGACGGCTGGGCTGCTTTCCACCGCGGCTGCACCAGTTTGCATTCCCACCAGCAGGGCCCGAGGGCTCCAGGGTCTCCACATCCTCGGCAATGCGTGTTTTCCGGGGCGGTTTCATTTTGCGTGGCGTTTGATAGTAGCTAGTCGTCCTCACGGGTGTGAGCGGGCGTCTGGGGTCCCGGCGGCATTGCCCTAACGATGAGCAATCTTGAGCACCTTCTGTGCTTATGGCTGGCTGGCTGCCCTCTTTGGAGAAACGTCTTACTCAAGCCCTCTGTCCTAGTTCCATTGAATTAACCCGAATTTATACATAGCCACATGTGGCCGGGGGTCAGCTGTATTGGTTACCGCGCGGGTCCGTATGCCCACCCCGTCTCCCCCCAACACCCATAGCTGGGTTCCTTTGGGGAAAAGCACAGACATTTTACCATTTCATCCCTAAATATTTCAGGGTATGTTTTTAAAGGGTAAGGACCCTAAAGAAAAAGAAAAACAACAATACGATGCCATTATTACACTTTGAACTTTTTTTTGTTGTTTTTTTGTAACTAGGCTCCACGCTCGGTGTGGAACCCAACGCAGGGCTTGAACTCATGACCCTAAAATCAAGCCCTGAGCTGAGATCAAGAGTCAGACGCTTTAAGGCGCCTGGGTGGCTCAGTGGGTTAAGCGTCTGCCTCCGGCTCAGGTCATGATCCCCAGGTCCTGGGATCGAGCCCCGCATGGAGCTCTCTGCCGACTTGTGATCTCTCTCTGTGTGTCAGATAAATAAAATCTTTAAAAAAAGAGAGAGAGAGAAAGAGACATTTCACCAGCTGAAGCACCCAGGCGCCCCTCCACTTTGAACTTTTTTTTTTTTTAAGATTTTATTTATTTATTTGAGAGAGGCAGAGATAGCAACAGAGAGCAAGAGCAGGGAGGAGAAGGAGCAGCAGACTCCCTGCTGAGCAGAGAGCTCAACATGGGGGCTCCATCCCAGGACCCCGGATCACGACCTGAGCCAAAGGCAGCTGCTTAGCTGACTGAGCCCCCCAGGTGCCCCGCCCACTTTGAATGTTTATCACAATTTCTTAATACTGCCAAATACCCAGGCAGAGTCCAAATTCTGTCTTTCAGCAGCTGGTGGGTTCATTTGCATCCTTCAAGCCTCCCTCTGCCTGCTGGATTGAGGGCTTCAGGGTATCTGCTTAGCCCCACGCGGGCACATTTCCTCGGCTGTGTTTGGCCGTGGCTTCTCCGTAACCATTCTCTTCAGCCTCATTTATCTCATCTGAGAAATGGGGGGAAGAACGGGCTTGGAAGGATTCGAGATGTGGTCTCTGGCGGTTTAAGTAGGACCGTGTGCATGACTCAGGGCCGAAGCAGGTGGTGCATAATTCCAAAGGTGCTCGGGGGTGACACGGGGCACCTGGCAGCAGGTGGCAAAGCTGAAGCTTGGGGGCTTTTTTCCCAGCCTGACTGGGCTGGGGCCGGAAAGCTTTGAGGGTTGCCCCGCGAGATTCTGTTTACAAGAGCAGTTGAAATTGTTACAGCGAGATGTATCGCCCGCACAAAATACTTACCACGTGTGAGGATTAAAGGCTGGAACAATCCCACGGTGGGGGTGGGGACATACTGGGCTCTGCATTTTCCAGATGAGGAAACTGAGGCACGTGGGGGGCGGGGTTAAGTAACTCGTCGCAGGGCACACAGCTAGCCGGTGGCAGTGCCGGGGTGGACCCTAGGGCGGCTGGCATACCATCCCACCGTCCCACAAGGGGCCTTCATCAGTCCGGGGGCACCCCATCCCCGCCGTGAGCCCTTGGCGGGCCACTGGCGTCCGGCCGCGCTGGAAACTGAAACGTTTATTCCCAATGTAGCAACTCTGGCCCCTCGTCCAATTTCCGACCTCCGAGATCCAGGGTAGGTCTTGGGAACCAGTGTGAAGGCCACGGCAGGGGAGATGAGACAGGGGTCAGGGAGGCAGAGGGTGGAAGCCAGGGGCCAGTGCCCTTGCCAACACCTGCCACGCGGACTACGCTTCAAACCCATTTGACCAGTGGACAGAGAGGCCTGGAGAGGTGAAGTCACTTGCCCAGGGTCCCCGAGCCCAGGCATGGTGGAGCGGGGACCCGAACCCCTGCTTCTAGCCCCTCTCGTTGCGTGCTGGACCTCTTGGCATACTCGCGCTGGGAGACTCGGGAGGCCGAGGTACCAGACCTGCCGATCGTTGACATACTGTTTCCTTTTTATTGTGGGAACTCTCCAGAATGTACGGAGTGATGAAAATGGTACCGTGAAGCCCCCAGGTGCCCCTCCCCCGGGCTTAACCGTGATCAACTTCCTGCGACACCCGGCCCCCATCCCCCACCCCACTACCACTTGATGGTGACAATTTTTTTTTTTTATATATAGAGCTTTTTAAGGTCAGATTTACATGTTTGAACTTACACACACAAATCTGAGCTGTGACATTTTAAACCCTCACAGAACAAGGCAGAGCATTTCCCTCTCGCCTAAAAGCTCCCCCCGCCCCTTCATTTCTCTGTTGTTACCGGTGGAATGAAAATACACGAAAGGGGGCACCTGGGCGGCACAGTCAGCTGAGCGTCCGACTCTTGCTTTCGGCTCAGGTCACGATCTCTTGGGTCATGAGATTGGGCCCCACATCGGGCTCCACGCTCAGCATGGATTCTGCTTGAGGACTCGCTCTCCCCGTGCCCCTCCCCCACTCCAGTAAATAAATCTTTTAAAAAAAAAAACCACACTCGTGCGAAAAAAAAAAAAAACTCTTAGAGAGACATCAGGAGCCTCCCAGTGGACATTCACCCGCGGGCCCTATGTGGAGAGTCCTGGTTGGGAAGCACCCACTCCCGGCTCTAATTCGGCCGGCCTGAGGTTTGCAAAGCCTGGGCTGCACCTGGAACTCAGCGCAGGGGGGGAGGGAAGACCCCACCCAAAGCCAGCTGCTCGGGCAAAGCCACCTTGCGTGCTCGCGGACACCTGTAGGCCATGGCAGTGCACCTGGAATCCGGCCGGGACAGGATCCCGCGTTCCTGGGTCAGGTGACGGATGCTTCCTAGGTCTTTCCAGGGCCTGGGCCTGCCGAGCAAGAGGGGAAGCCCTGGGTGCTCCCATTCCTCTCGCTTTCTCGAATCTGAACTATTCCAGACATTCTTGCAATGATAACAAAGCCCGCCACCCGGTTTCATCTTATCTTGACATTTTTGCCATATTTGCTTTCAGATTTTAGAACAGAAACAGCATGATGAGAGGAACGCGCGCGCAGGATAGGGGTTAAGGGCGGGGACTCTGAACGAGCCTGCCTTGGCTCAAACCCCAGCCCGGCCCCTTTGCTGGTTGAGGGCTCTTGGGCGGGTTGCGCACTGTTCTGAGCCTCCATTTCCCCAGCTGCAGAACAGGGCGATGGAAGCGCCTCCCTCTCCGGGATCTAGAGGTGAAATGGGTTCATATAGGTAGAGCGCTTAAAGCCGGTGGCGGAGAGGTGCCTGGGTGGCTCGGTGGTCGGGCGTCTGCCTTCAGCCCAGGTCATGCTCCCTGAGTCCTGGGATCGAGCCCCGCGCCAGGCTCCCTGCTCAGTGGGGAATCTGCTTCTCCCTCTGCCCCTGGTCCAGCTTGTGTTCTCTCTCTCACTCTGTGCTCTCTCGCTCAAATAAATAAAATCCTGAAAAACAACAACAAAAAGCAGTGGCGGGCAGGTCGTGGTCCAAAGCTGCCTGCTCGACAGAACACATGACCCACAGATCAATACCGATGCACTTCCCTGGTCACCGGGGGACTTGTGAAAAATTTGAGTGGCGCCGAGCGCATGGGCCTGCCGGAGTTGGACAAGACCACACTTTGCCTTCTTGGTTCAGCTCCCATATTGTTGAGTGCCGTGGTTTTTGCATCTTTGCGCTCTTTGTGGGTGATTTTGCTGTTGAAAATGGCTGCCGGCCTAGCACTGAAGTTCTCCTGGGTGTCCCCAAGGGCGGGAAGGCGGGGATGTGCCCTCCGAAGAGAAAGCGTGTGTTTGAGGGACGTCCTTCAGGCATGAGTCACCGAGCTGTTGGCCGTGGGTTCGGTGTTAACGAATCAGCAGCTTATATCACACGAGGTGTCTATAAACGGAAATACCAGTAGACTGTGTATTGATGTGTTGATGAGAATGTGAGCAGAGGCTCGCAGGAGGCCACCTGGGTCCCACTCACGGCAACTGGGCGGGGGATGCAAGGGCCTCAGATAAGGAGAACTGACTGTGTTTTATGAGGCCCACGTGTCAATAAGTTATGTCATATGACGGTTCCACCTCGCTGAGCACGTGTGGCTGTGCATGTCTGTTGTGTGCGTGTTGCACATGGGATCCCGATTAGCCTTGTCTCACCTGCTCTTAAACTTGTCTTTGACCCCTTCTCTTCTTACCTCTTCACACGTGGCCGGGTCAGCCCCTGTCCTCGGCTCCCCACTCCCTCCCTCCCCCCAACCTTCTCCTTGTCACGGACTTTCTTACAGCCTCTTAATTCTCTCCACAGCTGGCCCCCGAAAGGACACTCCCCAAGTCCCCAGCCGGGGGCCCCGCGTAGACCTGGAGTGGACACCCCCTCCTTCCCTTCATGATTCGTTTGTAGCTCAGGTAACCGGCCAAGGGTCCCAGTTCGTGCCCGGAGGGGCGCTTGCCCCTCTTTCCACCTCCCTGCGCCCACCCTGACCCCCGGAGGAGGAAGGAACACTCCTTCTTGGCAGAGCCGGGCTTAGCAACACCCTTCTGCCCCCCACCCCTCTGGTTTCGGGCCCCCCGGGTCATCTGGGCCATTCCCCTGCCTCCCTGCCAACTGCAGGTGGGATCTTCTCCCCATTTTCCTCTTTCTCCAGAGTCTTTGTAGGTCTTGCCTCTCTGCCCCCTGGCGTCACCTTCCCCCACTCCCCCATCCCACCCCACCCCTGCCCTAGGCTGGTCAGGAAGGGAAGGGCTTGTAGGTCACAGACCTGGTGGTGACTCGGGAAGAAGGAAGCTTAGGTGGGGCTGGGACGTGGAGCCAGGGAGAGCCTATTGTCTGTCACCACTGCCAAGTGCAGCCAGAGCCTGGGAAGGACCTCCGGGGACAGTCCCCATGGCCAACTCTGGGAGAGTCATTGGTGTGTGTGTTGGCGGGGGGGGGGGGTGTTCCCACCTGCTTCACATGGCGTGTTCTAGGCTGGGCTTGTTGACCCATGGCCCTGGGGTGTGCACGTGTGTGTCCCACAGCCCTTGGGGAAGTGTGTGTCACCGTTTTGGCCCCCCTGCGTGTTTTTTGGTGGAAGGGTCTTTTGCCTTCGTCAGATTCTCCAAGGCACTATTCAGAGAAGACTTGAACCATTCAGGACCGTTTGTATGTAGGGCAGACCCCTATCACACCCCACTCTGAGCGGGCCCCGGTCCCAGGGAGGCCGGGCAGCCCGGACTCTGGGTTCGAGGCCTGGCTCTGCCCCTTGCTGGCTGGGAGCTCAACGACAGCCTCTGGGCCCCCATTTACGGGTGTGTGAAGCACTCAGCACAGGCCTGCGTGTGCTCAGGGCTCACTCTGTCTTGGTGGATGTCCTCACTGTGGGCATCACATGCTGGGTGAGAGGTCAGGGGAGGAGGGCAAGGCGGCCGTCTCTGGCTGGTCATCACCTCAACCCACACCCATAAGCTCAAGGGAGCAGAAACTCTGACCTTCCAGAGACCTTGGTCCCGGGGAACGGTCCTGGAAGGGAGGGTCTTGTCACGCCGCCTACATCTAACCTTGTCTCCCTTGCCCCCTTCCTGCCCCCCCCCCCGCCCCCGGTTCAGTGGCGATGGATGATGAGGATGGGAGATGCTTACTAGACGTGATTTGGTGAGTAATGGACTCCCTGCGCCCTCCCTGTTCCCCCTCCCCCACTCCTCCCCTCCTCAGTGTCTCTCCCCTTCTGTCTTTCAGTGACCCTCAGGCCCTCAATGACTTCCTTCATGGATCCGAGAAGGTGAGTGCAGGGGTAAGCAGGGGCCTCCCCAGGGCAGGGGGCCGTGCAACTGGGGGGGCTGAGAGACCTGTACCCCAGTTCAGTAGACACCTGCCTCGTGCCTTCTGGCAGCTGGGCCCCTGGGTTATGGCAAGAGCAGAAGAGATGACAAATCCCTGCCCTCACGCCATACACATTTCCTTGGTAGCTGCTCAAGGTGATCGCGGACAGGACCCTGCGGCGTAGGATAAGAAATAAGAAGGTCACTCGCACAACGGAAGTGGTTTAAAACAAAACGAATGGGCGACAAGGGCAGTGGCTTCTTTAGCTAACGTGGGCAGGGAGGTGACCTTGAAGGCGACCTTGAGGGATCAGGTGAAGGCATCCACACTGCTCTGGGCAGTGGAAGGACAGGTAGAAATGCAGGAAAATTCACCATGTTCGAGGAGCGGAAAGAAGGTGGGTGAGGCCAGGCCAGATGGAAGGGGAAACTGGTAGTAGTGAGACTGGCGTGAACAGAAGTCACGGGTGTGGGACAACGCAGGGGAGGGTAGAGGTGCTGAGCCACAAGGAGGTGCATTGGTGATCTAGGGCCGCGTAACAAATTATCCCAACACTCGGTGACTTACAACAACTTGTTAGCGCTCTCCCAGTTTCTGAGGGTCGGGACTCAGGGAGCGGCTCAGCGGGATGCCTCTGGCTCGGGGTCTGTGCTGAGGTTGCAGTCGGGATGTTGGCTGGGGCCACCGTCATCCGAAGGCTTGTGCGGGGCCGGAGGCCGTGCGTCCCCAGTGGTCCATTCCCACGGCTGTGGGCTGGCGGCCTCGGCGCCTCGGCACAGCGGCCCGTCCTACTATCCTCACAACCGGGCGGCCAGCTTCCCCCTGAGTGAGGGCCCCAGGGGAGAGAGCCAGGAGGAAGCCCAGTGCCTCTTATGATCTCGTCTCTGAAGTCACACACCATCACTTTTGTCACTTGTACTCACTAGAAGCGGGTTACCAAGCCAGTCCATACTCCCTGGGAGGGGAACGGAGTCTTGGAAGGAGAAGCAGCCGATGATTTGTGGAGTGGGGGCGAGTGCAGTGGGCCGGGGGGCGGGCCGCGGAGGGGGTGCCCAGCACCTGCTTTGGGCTCCGTCGGGGGTGGGGAGCAGAGTCAACTGGACCTGCCGGTGGAGTAGATGTTGAGGAGGAGATTGTCGGGTTGCCTCCCGGATTGGGGCCTGAGCAGTGGAGTGGGTCGTGTCCCCAGATGTGAGGAGTTCGGGGCAGACTCCCCAGGGAGGGCTGTTGGCTGTGCCCGGCTGGGGCTCTGAGGAGACCTCCGGGTAGAGAGAAACCGGGGAGGCTCCTCTGCGGACAGACATTCAGCAGGCACCTGTGCGGACGCCAGGCCCTGTTCTAGGCGCTCAAGACATCCCAGGGAATCGGCCAGGTCCCTGCCCTCCCGGAGGCGGGCTTGACAGGGCACGCTGGGTGCCTGGACTGTGGGGCGTTCAGGCGACTTGGCCGCACAGAGAAAGGAGTGACTTAGTCAGGGGGAGGGGCAGCTGCCGGGAGGAGGCAGCGACTGTGACAGGTCCTGAGAGATGTGCTGCCAGAGAGGTGAAGGGAGAAGGCCGGGGCGCGGCTTGTGCAAAGGCACGGAGGCAGGAGTCTAGGGTTCCGGGCGGATGTGTAGGGAGAGCCTCAGACTCAATCTGGGGACACCTTGGGTTATGAACATGCTGCCAAGCCCCAATCTTGGGGGCCTCTTTTCTCAAGGTGGAGTTTCCTGTACTGCTCGCCCCCTCCCCGTCTTTGTCTTTTGGTCCGGTGTAACTTTAAATTGGTTTTTGTTCTAGAGCAGGGCCTGCCGCCTGCCTGGCTGACCTTTGACCTTGGGTGGGGGCGGGTCTTCTTGCAGCTCGATGGTGATGACCTCCTGGATAACCCCGGGGAGGCCCAAAGTGCCTTCTATGAAGGTCCTGGGGTAAGTGGCCCAGGGGTTCGGGAAGGGCCCTCGGCTCTCGGTCACGGCTCACGTTGCCTCTGGTGGCGGCCAGCGGGAGGGAGGGAAGGGGTCATGATCGTTGCCCCTGGGGCACCTGGCTGGGGGGAGGGTTGAGGTTGGGGGGATCAGTCACTGCAGTGTGGGGCAAGAGGGGACCACGGTGGGAGGGCCTGGCTCTGCCCACAGGCTCCTTGGGAAGAGGTGAGGGTCGTGGGAGTTGAGACAGGTGCCGGCTCCGGGGGTCCCTGGGGAACACTGTCCCCGGGAGCAGAGTATCAGGGCCTAGGGCCAGTGCCTGCTCAGCCATGGTGGGATGTGACCTGGGGGAAGGGGATTGACTAACGCAGACCTCCGTCTCCATCTGGAAAACGAAGGCAGGGGGGTGATGAACCAAGCCCAGAGTGGGGACCACAGTTGAGCACCTGCTGTATGCATGACTGTGCCAATTGTCCTTCCCCCTTCTCCCTCTGCTGCTTCGCCCTTCCTCTCCCCATCCCCCCCTCCTTTTTCTTCCTTCCCCCTCCTCCTCATCTCTTCTCCCCCCTCCCTCCTGGTCATCCTAACTACGATTCACTGAACACTTACTATGTGCCGCCAAGTCCTTTTCAGTGTTTTTTATTTAATGCCTACAACAACTATAACAGTATATGCTGAATAATTCATCTTTCATGGTATAAATGCCTATAAAGTCCCTGGTTGGGTTCTAAGCCTCCCATGTGTAAGGTCAGCAAATGTCACAACCGTCCTGGGAGGCAGGTTTGGTTGTGGCCATTTAGCGGTGAGCAACTCAGAACCGCCTAGTTCTGGGTCGGGGGACTGAGCAGGGACCTGCTCCTCCCAAGCACTCCCCTCCCTCCGTCTGGGAAAGGAGGATGGGGGCCAGTGCCCGCCTCACTAAGCCTGTTACCAACAACAATGTGGACAGCATAACCATACTGTTGGGTTTCTCGCACACCTGTGGGTGTCAGGTAGCGCAGTAAGCCCTCCACATGATTGACCTCCCGTGCTTTTAAACTCCCAAGTTTTGATCTCTTCTCTGGTCAAATAGCAGCCGAGGTTCCGTGCTCTAAGCATAATTATCGCTCCTGCAGTATTTGCTCAAATAGTCACACGTATATCGATTGTGCTCCTCCTGGATTGTGATCCAGGACAGCGCGGGGGTCCCTGAGGACGGGTCCGACTCAGCGCCGCCCCCACAAAACCAAGTTCACGGCGGTAGCCGCAGCTGCCATTAACACAGCCATGGTCTCTTACCCGAAACCCTTGGAGCCAGAGGCGTTTCAGAATTCGGAATTTTCCAGATTCCAGGAAGGGGATGCAGGTTGTCCCGTAGCATACTCACTCACCTTCCCGTGGTCAAGAAGAGTCCTGTCATGTGGACAAATCGTGGCCTTCCCCAAGAGCGCCACATCGCCTTTGGCCGGGTTTTACTACCCTAAGAGTTAGAAAGACGTTTGCAATTTTCAGAGCCCTTTCGAGCTTGCAGATTATAATATTGTGGGCCCTCCTGGCTTTTTATTTTATTTATTTTTTATTTTTTAAAGATTTTATTTATTTATTTGACAGAGAAAGAGAGAGAGATCACAAGTAGGCAGAGAGGCAGTCAGAGAGAGAGGGGGAAGCAGGCTCCCTGCTGAGCAGAGAGCCCAATGCGGGCCTCGATCCCAGGACCCTGAGATCATGACCTGAGCCCAAGGCAGAGGCTTTAACCCACTGAGCCACCCAGGCGCCCCACCTTCTGGCTTTTTAAAAGATGGTCTTTGTTCCATCCTACTGATGGGTACAGACGGGGTGACAGGCCAGACCGAGCCCAGGTCATTGACTCAGCAGAGCTGGGATTTGAACCTAGGTCCAGCCCCTTCCAGATGGAATATTCTCTCTGCTCTGCTCGGGTCCCATTGCTTCAGCCATGCTCGGAGCCAGCCCCTTGCTAACCTCCGCTCTTCCCTTCCCACCTTACCCGGCCTCCAGCTCCACGTGCAAGAAGCTTCTGGCAACCACTTGAGCCCAGAGCCCACACAGCCGGCCCCCAGCGTGGACTTAGACTTCCTGGAGGATGCAATCCTGGGCTCGCCGGCCACGGGGGGCGGCGGCGGGGGCGGCGGCGGGGGCGCCGACCAGCCCTGTGACATCCTCCAGCAGAGCCTCCAAGAGGCCAACATCACTGAGCAGACGCTTGAGGCCGAGGCCGAGCTGGACCTGGGTCCCTTCCAGCTGCCGACCCTCCAGCCTGCGGATGGCGGGGCGGGCCCGGCCGGTGCTGGAGGGGCTGCTGCCGTGGCCGCCGGGCCCCAGGCCCTGTTCCCGGGCGGCCCCGACCTGCTGGGGCTGCAGGCCCCACCCACCGTGCTGACCCACCAGGCCCTGGTGCCACCCCAGGACGTGGTCAACAAGGCCCTGAGCGTCCAGCCCTTCCTGCAGCCCGTGGGCCTGGGCAACGTGACCCTGCAGCCCATCCCAGGCCTCCAGGGCCTGCCCAATGGCAGCCCCGGGGGCGCCACGGCGGCCACGCTCGGCCTGGCCCCCATCCAGGTGGTGGGCCAGCCCGTCATGGCACTCAACCCGCCCACCTCCCAGCTCCTCGCCAAGCAGGTGCCCGTCAGCGGCTATCTGGCCTCGGCGGCCGGCCCCTCTGAGCCCGTGACCTTGGCGTCTGCCGGCGTCTCCCCCCAGGGGGCCGGCCTGGTCATCCAGAAGAACCTCCCCACGGCCGTGGCCACCACGCTCAACGGGAACTCGGTGTTTGGAGGGGCAGGAGCGGCCACGGCGGCGGCGGCCGCGGCCGGCGGGGCACCCTCGGGGCAACCGCTGGCGGTGGCCCCTGGCCTCGGCACGTCACCGCTGGTCCCGGCGCCCAACGTGATCCTGCACCGCACACCCACGCCCATCCAGCCCAAGCCCGCCGGCGTGCTGCCCCCCAAGCTCTACCAGCTGACGCCCAAGCCCTTCGCCCCGGCGGGCACCACTCTCACCATCCAGGGCGAGGCGGGGGGCCTCCCGCAGCAGCCCAAGGCCCCCCAGAACCTGACTTTCATGGCAGCGGGCAAGGCCGGCCAGAACGTGGTGCTGTCGGGCTTCCCCGCACCTGCGCTGCAGGCCAACGTCTTCAAGCAGCCTCCCGCCACCACCACCGGGGCCGCCCCGCCCCAGCCCCCCGGGGCCCTGAGCAAGCCCATGAGCGTCCACCTCCTGAATCAAGGCAGCAGCATCGTCATCCCCGCGCAGCACATGCTGCCGGGCCAGAACCAGTTCCTGCTGCCGGGCACGCCGGCCGTCCAGCTCCCCCAGACGCTCTCGGCCCTGCCCACCAACGTTGGCGGGCAGATCCTGGCGGCCGCGGCCCCCCACGCGGGCGGACAGCTCATCGCCAACCCCATCCTCACCAACCAGAACCTGGCGGGGCCGCTGAGCCTGGGCCCCGTGCTGGCCCCTCACTCCGGGGCCCACAGCGCCGCCCACATCCTCTCGGCCGCCCCCATCCAGGTGGGCCAGCCGGCGCTCTTCCAGATGCCCGTGTCGCTGGCCGCGGGCAGCCTGCCCACACAGAGCCAGCCTGCCCCCACCGGCCCCGCCGCCACGACCGTCCTCCAGGGGGTCACTCTGCCCCCCAGCGCCGTGGCCATGCTCAACACCCCCGACGGGCTGGTGCAGCCGGCTACCCCTGCCGCCTCGGGGGAGGCCACGCCGGTCCTCGCAGTGCAGACAGCCCCCCAGGCACCCCCAGCGGTCAGCACCCCACTGCCTTTGGGCCTCCAGCAGCCTCCGGCGCCGCCGCCACAGCAGCAGCAGCCCCCGCAGGCCCCTACCCCTCAGGCCACCGCCCCGCCTCAGGCCACCACCCCCCAGCCCAGCCCGGGCCTGGCGTCCAGCCCAGAGAAGATCGTCCTGGGACAGCCGCCCTCTGCCGCCACCACGGCCATCCTCACTCAGGACTCCCTGCAGATGTTCCTGCCCCAGGTAACTGAGCTGGGGCTGGCCGGGACGTGGGGGGAGGGGGTGTGCTGCGGAGAGGGGCTAGGAGCTGGAGCTGAAACTGCAGGGGAGGCAGTGACTGGGGAGGGTCTGGTGGGCTCAGAAGAGCATCTCCGAGGTGGCACCCCTGCGCCCGGTGCGTGTGTTCCCTTGGGGGAAACCACAGGGTGACAGGGACTGACAGACAGATGAGGCTAATGGACTGACCATCAATCCTCCTGCTGGAGGGCACGAGAATCACAAAGAGAGCGGACGAGACAAGGACAGACAGACAGATGGGGTGGGAGGCTGCAGGGTGGAAGACAGGCGGGGACCCGGGCGGACCGAGCTGGGGTTGCGGCCTCCCTGGTGCCTGGACCCTGGGGCTCCCGGCCGCCCTGGCCTCTGCAGCCAGCCCCTCAGTGCCCCTCTGCCCGGTTCCCACCAGCCCGTTCTCTGGAGCCTCGGGGAGGCCGGGGTCTCAGGGCAGGGAGGCCGCGGGTCTGCCGGGTGGCCTTCTGACCCAGTGCGGGCTCCCCGTTTCAGGAGAGGAGCCAGCAGCCCCTCTCTGCAGACGGCCCCCACCTCTCCGTGCCCGCCTCGGTCATAGTCAGCGCCCCGCCTCCCACCCAAGACCCAGCCCCGAGCACCCCCATCGCCAAAGGAGCTGGCCTCGGCCCTCAGGCCCCCGACAGCCAGGCTTCCCCAGCGCCGGCCCCCCAGGTAGATGAACCCCAGCAGCCTCTGTCCCAGCTCAGACCAAGCCTTGCCCCTGCGACCCCCTCCTCCTGCTCCCTCCTCCCTGCTCTGGCTGCCCTGCCTTGCCTCTCTGTCTTGCTGGCTTGGGAAGGGTGCTCCTTCGCTCCCCAGATAGTTCCCGAGGGTCTTCTGACAGTCATGGACTCCTAGGACCCGGGCCAGACTGGGGGGAGCCCCCACTCTAAGCAGAGGGGCACATGGCAGTCAGGTGTTTGCTAGAATTCTCATTTTCATATTTGGGTAAGCTGGACATTCAGAGGGCTCCTCTCTCCAAAACTACCAGAGGTCTCGCTGAAAAGCCCTTTTTCCTGAACCACAGACCCCTGCTTTCCCCGAGGGCGGTTTCTTGTAGCCTTTTGCACACACATGGATAGGGAGGATGGCACCGGATCATTGCCCTCCTGTTGTTACAAACGTGGTAGCATACTAGGCAGCTTTGTGCCTTTAATCATTGAAAGATTCATCTTGGAGACGGTACTTCTTTCTTCCGTACAACCGCACGGTACTCCTGCCTCCCGTGCGGATGCCCTGTTCCTTATCTCCCCCAGTCCTTGTTGTCCGGCGGTTAGGTCATTTCCGTTCTCTCACTATGATGAGCGAAGCCGCAGACGATGACTGTGCATATGTCACTATGTAGGGTCAGTCCTCCAAGAGGAAACCTCTGGGTCCCTTGGAGGCTGTTTGCACATGCAGCATTGATGGATGCTGCCAGATTGCTCTCTGAGGAGTTACTAGTGGGTTTGCCCTTGATCAGTAATCTGTTGCCAGTGCCTGTTCTTCCGTAACCTCCTCTTCAGTGTATTGAACTTAGCCAATCTCGGAAGGTGAAAAGGGCCTCCTTGTTTTACTTTAATTTGTGTTTCTTTTACTGTGAATAAGGTGGGTCAGGTTTTCATAGATGTGGAGTATTTTCTCTGGAATTGTCGGCTCGTACTCTTTGCCAAATTTAAACTTGGGACAAGTGGTCCTTGTTGATTTGTAGAAACTCTTTACATATTAGGAAAATTGGCCTTTGTCTTGTATGAGCCATAAGCACATGAGAGTTTAGAGACAGCCCCCTCTTTTTCTGGAGGGGTGGATGTTATACTCATTTAGAAAGGACTGGTGGATGGGTAGAGGAGGTAGGTAAAAGGAGGAGGAGGGAATGACATCAGTAAGGTCAGGGTGGCAGAAAGCAGCACGGGCTTTGGCACTAAACAGCCATGATTTCACTCTCCAGTTCTGCTACCTGCCATGTGACCTTAAGCGGCCGGTTTCCTCTTTCCTTAAACAGATTATTTGGGGAAGGAGGGCACTTAGTATGTGCCTGGCCTTGTGCTGACCCGGAGCAATCCCCCGTAACTGCTGAACCTTGATTTCTTCATCTGGAAAATGAGAATACTACTTTCTTAGAGGCCTAGTATGAGTAAATGAGTTAA
Source organism: Procyon lotor (assembly GCA_028646535.1). Lineage (NCBI taxonomy): Eukaryota > Metazoa > Chordata > Mammalia > Carnivora > Procyonidae > Procyon > Procyon lotor. The sequence continues at coordinate 40,622,006 of CM053620.1, read as the reverse complement.
CCTATGTTGGCACGGAGTAAGCTCTCGAGACATACTTGCTATTATCATTATTATTGTTGTGGGGTAGAACAGGATCTGGTCTGGATTCACAGTCTAGAGAGACACACGGGGCCAAGGTGGCCTCAGGCCATCTCTCCCCCAGGAGGAGAAAGAAGCACCTGGCCTTTGAGCGACTCAAGTTGGAAGCCACATCTCCAGAGTGGGTCTGATGCTGGCCTAGGTCCCTCCAGCAAGCGGCTTCCCCTCCCTGAGCTTCCCACGGTCAGCTGTACCGCTGAGGGAGGGTGTAAAATTGGATAAATCAGTAGTAGAAATCATTTATTGATGAAACCAAGCACACGCACGGGAGCCCGCCCTGTGCCGGCTCTGTGCTGAGTATGCTGCAGTACAACCAAAGGGAGGGAGCCTTCTTGGAGGAGATGTGGGTCAGCTGTAGGGAGACAGCCCAGGAGATGAAAGCACTGAAGGGAGCAGAGTCCCCGTGAGGGGACAGAGGAGGAATCCACTCCAGGGGGAGTGGATAGGAACCACCTCACGGAGGGGGCCGTATTTAAGCGGAGGCCTGAAGAAAGAGAAATTGTGGGGAGGGGCAACAGCATGTGCAAAGGCCCTGAGGCAAGGAAGAGCTTGGGGTGTCACAGAATGGAAAGCAGGCGGGATCGGAGGCGGGGGAGGTTGGGTCGGAGAGGTTGGCTCGTGGGCCAGTGAGTTTGGACTTGGCCAAACCACTGGAGGACTTTCAGCTGGACTGTGGCATGGGTCACATTACGTGGAATGGGCCATTCTTGAAGACTTTATTCTTGAAGTCCAGAGACCCTCATGGGTCAAGATGACAGGGCTTCAAAGACCACGGTGGTCAAGGTGATGACAGAGGGACGTTAGAGGATTCGGGCCATAACTCGGAGCTTGCTTTAGGGATCAGAGGCACGAAGAGGAGGGCATTACAGTAAAAAATTTGTGAATCATAACATTTCTGTTCTAAGTGCTGTTCAGAACCCTTTCCAAGCATCATCTCCTTGAAAGCTCCCATCAGGCAGGTGGTAGATATTTCCACCGTTTTACAGATGAGGAAACTGAGGCACAGAGATTAAGTAGTTTGCCCACGGTTACCTAGCCAGTAGGGCCTGGATTTGAACCCAAATGGTGAGTGGCCAGAACACCTGAGGTCTTAACAACGCCAGACCTGAGCGTGAATCCCAGTTCTGCTCAGCATCAAGTGCTCTGAGACACGGTTTACCTATCTGCCAAATGGGAATAGAGCCACCGGCCTCACGGCGGCTCTGCACAGAGCCTGCGGCGTTTCAATGAGCAGATATACCTGGCATTTGCAGTAAGCGTAGTAACAAGGCTCCGGATGGTCTTTCAGAGGAAAGGTCAGCTGTGCCCGTGAGCTGATCTCCACGGAGAGGGAACACAGGGAACACAGGCAGGGGTAGCGGGAGCGGGAGAAGCAGGCTTCGCGCCAAGCAGAGAACCCGATGCGGGGGCTCGATCCCAGGATCCCAGGTTCATGACCTGAACTGAAGACAGACGCTTAACCAACTGAGCCACCCAGGCGCCCCTGAAGTTTTCTTTTAGCCTAATTTTTTCCCCCAGCCATTTAAAACATTTTTAATTTTTAGAATTAGGTATCATCTTCACATGACTCAATCATCAAAAAGCATTTTTTTTTTTGAGAGAGAGAGAGAGAGCATGAGTAGGAGGGGCCGGGGGGTAGAGAGAGAGAACCTTAAGCAGGCTTCATGCTCAGCATGGAGCCCAACACGGGACTTGATCTCACGACCCCACTAATAAGAGTTGGACACTTCATGGACTAATCACCAATGTGCTCCAAAAACCATTTTTTATTTTTATTTATTTTTTAAATTTTATTTTATTATTTATTTGACAGAGGGAGAGAGATCACAAGCAGGCAGAGAGGCAGGCAGAGAGAGAAGGGGCAGCAGGCTCCCTGCTGAGCCTGATGGGGGGGGGGGGGCTCAATCCCAGGACCCTGAGATCAAGACCTGAGCCGAAGGCAGAAGCTTTAACCCACTAAGCCACCCAGGCGCCCCCTCAAAATCATTTTTTAAAGTAAGAGAAATAGGTAAGCGTCCACCTTTGACTCAGATCATGATCCCAAGGTCCTGGGATCAAACCCCATGTGGGGCTCCCTGCTGGGTGGGGAGCCTGCTTCTCCCTCTCCCTCTGCCTGCTGCTCCCCCTGCTTGTGCTCTTTCTCTCACTCTCTCTGTCAAATAAATAAAATCTTTAAATTATTTTTTAGAAAGGGGTAAGGACCCCAAACCCGTGCCTACATTCCCAGCCCACCTACCCCTCCAGAAAACCAGTTACTTAGCTGCTGTGCATCCTTCCGTTCTGTGCGCACTCACAGCCTAGGGTAAGAGTGGATTTACCTTTCTCTCCCGTTTCTGTCCGCCCAGAAGGTAGCACACTGTATGCTAGCTTTGTCAGCTTGTGGACGGTTTCCTTGATCCCGTTGGAGTTGTGTTGTTTTTCTCCCCCGTAAATGCTATCTAGATGCACACTAGCCAAGTCCGGGCTCCATCCCTCCCCACGCAGCTGTAGTAAGCAACTTGTCGACCCGTCATTTCCCACACGTGCACGTGCGTCTGTTAGGTCATTTTCCAGAAGCCTGTTTGCTGGATCAAAGCGAATGTGTACTTGTAATTTGCGCAGCTGCTGCTGAATTGCCTTGTCCTGGAGTTGTAGCAAATTGTGCCAGTAACCCTCAGAGGCGGTAGAATCCTTATAAGACATGGCTTGTTCCTAATGCGATGAGTGAAGAAGGTTCCAGAGGGTGCTTTCGATGGGCATTACTCTTATTACAAATGACGGTGGAGCCTCTCTTGGACTATCTAATAAGCCTTTTGTGTTTCCTTCTCTTTGTACTGTCTGATCAAGTCCTTGGCCCCTTTCTCTCAGTGGTTGTTATTAGTGATTTCTGAAGGCTGTTTATATATGATGGAAATGGGCTTTGTGTGTGCTGTTAATTGCAACCGTTTACCCTCAGTGTATCGTTTGGGTTTTTGACATGGTTGGGGGAGGGGAGCGTGTTAGTCTATGTTTTTAACCAGTGGGAGATTACCTTTTGCAGTTTTTATTTTTAAACGCTTGGAAAGAATTTCAAACAGCAACATTATAGTTATAGTATGGAGAACTCACAGGGAGTTCTTTACTCTTTATGCGCATATATTAGTTATCTGTTGCCATGTAACAAATGACACCCCCCCCCTCAAACTTAGCAGCCTTAAACAACAAGCATTAACTCCTCTCACGTAGCTTGTAAGGATCTGGAGTCGGCAGGCCTCCTACCCCAGCCCCCTGCCTTGAAAGCTGGCTGCTGCCCAGCTTTTTCCAGGTAAAGGTCTGGCTAATTCACTTTATTCTCCGTTCTCTTGATACGTAGACTTTTTTTTTTTATTTTATTTGACAGAGAGAAACACAGCAAGAGAGGGAACACAAGCAGAGGGAATGGTAGTAGAAGAAGCAGGCTTCCCACAGAGCAGGGAGCCCGATGCGGGGCTCGATCCCAGGACCCTGGGATCATGACCTGAGCCGAAGGCAGCCGCTTAACGACTGAGCCACCCAGGCGCCCCGATACGTAGACATTTTTATTCGGAATCATTGGAGAGTAAATCGCAGACGTTCTGCTCCTTTACTCCTGAACGTCTCAGCCTTTGAGGACAGGGACATTCTCCCGCTCGACCACGGCAGAGTCATCAAATTCAGCCGATTTAGCCCTGAGACGATATGTTAGCCGCTGCGCGTAATCTAATGTCGTTTCTCTCCCGAGTGCACTTAAGCTTTTGAGCGCCTTTCTTTCTCCACACCACACGCTGCCCAGGGCTTCGCGAGGTGGCCAGCTGTCTTCCTCACCCTTACCCAAACCTGTTGTTTTCCTCCCTTCCCTACTGTAAATGCTCCCATAATGGGGGAGCCCTGCGATGCCTCTTATCGCTGATTCCCTGAGGGCGGGTTACCAGGTCGAGGGGCGCGCGACCCTTTCACAGTCTGCAGACCAGAGTGCTGTCTGGTGACAAGTCCCGCCGAGGGCCTCTCCGATCTCTTCTTCAGGGGGGGCTGGCCTTTGGGGATGTGTGTGGATGGATTGGTTTGGGGGGTTTTGTTCTGAATTGCCAGAAGTTATTCAGGGGCAGCCTCGGACGGGGCGTTGGAAGCATCAGGCAGGTCGTAACCTTGATGTCACTGAGTCTGCCCACTTTGGGGGCTCATAGCGAAGAGCCCCAGCTTGGGAGCGCGGCAGCTTTGGGCCACGTGCCTCCCCCGCACCCCACCCCCAAGCCCTGTGAGCTGGAGTCATCCTCGGACAATTTGGAGGTCTCTGGACGGGGGCAGGGGAGGCAGGGAGACTCGGGATCAGCCATTTCGGCTCCCTGGCCTCAGTTTCTCCTCTGTCCCCGGGGTGTGGATTCGGTGACTGCCGAAGGTTGCCAGCCCCCTGTCGGGGACGCAGCTTGCTGATAGCCGCTGGGGAACCAGTGGCTGCCGAGGTCAGGACTCTGCGGGAGGGTAGCATGGAGCTTGGGTGTGTTTTCGGCAAAGTCACGGTGGATGAGTCACAGGCTAGTGCCCAGATGTCACGTGCAAGTCTGATCACACACAAACATACGTGCCCATACGTGCACGCTCACAGGGGACCCGGGGAGGCCTGCAGTCGCAGCCATGGCCACATAGGCACACAGAGACAGGGGTCATGGACACTTAGGGGGACCCGGCCCCGCCCCTCCTCTGTCATCCTGAGCCCACCCCCACCCCCACCACGCGCCTCCCGCAGCCGGCAGCCCTGTGCTCTGCAGCCGCTCCATCCGTGCTGGTGTCCCCCCTTCCCGGGGAGGGGTTGGGGGCTGGACAGTCGGGCCCTGTGGGGCTGCAGGCTGGGATGCCGCCCCCCACCCCTGGTCCAGCCGCCTCCTTGCCCTCTGCTGCTGTGCTCGTGCTCCCCAGCCCCCCTGCCTTCCCGCTGGGCAGCTGGTGTGGTGCCCCCTGCTGCCAACACTGCCTCCTCCGCTGCTGCCCCCAAACCCTGCAGAGCTCCCCTTCATCTGGGGGGGTGGGGGAGGAGGACGGGGGCACTTGGGGAGGGGGGCGAGAGCAGTGGGAAAGATCTGGAGATGAGGCAGGGGCAGGTGGAGGGGTGAGGTGGGATGAGGTGGAGGGGTGAGGCAGGGACAGGTGCAGAAGTGAGGTGGGGACGGCTGCAGGGGTCGGGTTGGGGGGCAGAGATAGACAAGTTCAGAAACAAGAGGTGGGAAGGAGAGCCATGGTAGAGTCTTTCTCTCAAGACAAGGGTGGCTAAGAAGGAAGGTTTCCGGTGGGCGTGGCTGGGGTCCCCAGTGTCTTGGGGCAATGGGAGCCAAGGTTGGTTCTGACCCCCGCCCCCTCCCCTCTACCTCCCTCCCCTGCCCAGATCCCGGCAGCGGCTCCACTGAAGGGCCCAGGCCCCTCCTCGTCCCCGTCACTACCTCACCAGGCCCCTCTGGGAGACAGCCCCCACTTGCCCTCCCCACATCCTGCCAGGCCTCCCTCCCGACCCCCCTCCCGACCCCACTCCCGCCCGCCCTCCCAGCCCCAGAGCTTGTCCCGCCCACCCTCGGAGCCC
>CM053620.1:40597524-40615883 GCA_028646535.1 Procyon lotor | reverse complement strand
GCCTGAGTGGCTCAGTTGTTAAGCGTCTGCCTTCGGCTCAGGTCATGATCCCAGGGTCCTGGGATCGAGCCCCACATCGGGCTCCCTGCTCCGCAGAAAGCCTGCTTCTCCTGCTACCATTTCCTCTGCTGGTGCTCCCTCTCTCACTGTGTTTCTCTCTGTCAAATAAATAAAAATCTTAAAAAAAAAAAAAAAAAAAGGATCCAAAGGAGCCGATCTTAAGGAATGTTGCTCCAGCCCCACTGAGCAATATTTTTGGTCCTGGGCCGTGGCATAGGGCTATTCCTCCTGCCTGGAAACCTCTTCCTCCAGGCTCAGCGCCAATGTCATTTCCCTCAGGAAACTCTCTTTGACCTCCAGCTAGGTCGGGTGCCACTCTGGGCTGTCCCCATCACCTCCCCCCTCCCGGGTTCTCACATCCCAGCCCTGCCCACTCAGGTCCTCACTCCCCAGGGTCAGGTCTGGGTCCCTCACTGGTCTCTGAGACCTGTAGGAGCAGGGCTGGGGTTATTGCTGTCACCACTGAGTCCCCAGCACAAGGCCATGTAGTTCTCAAGCAACCTGGTTCTCCCGAAGCTTTGGTGTCCCCAACCCATTAGACCAGAAGGACCCAACCCCATCGTATTGCAAAAATGACTATGACACAAACTCCTTGCAAAATACCCCTTGTACTATCCCGAAATGAAATATGTAGACAGTATGTCCTACCTACATACATTTTTTTTTTAAGATTTTATTCATCCTTTTGAGAGAGAGAGGAGAACAAGCAGGGGAGAGGGGCAGAGGGAGAAGGAGAAGCAGGACCCCCCCCCCATTGAGCAGGGAGCCCGATACGAGGCTTGATGCAGGACCCCGGGATCATGATCTGAGCTGAAGGCAGACGCTTAACCGACTGAGCCACCCAGGCGCCCCAATCTTTTTTAATTTAAATAAACCCTACCCCCAACGGGGGGCTCCAACTAACGACCCCAACTCCAAGAGTCGCATGCTCTTCCGACTGAGCCAACCAGGCACCCCATACACATCATTTTTAGTATAATCACCTAAATTTACCATAAGGGAGAAATTACAGAAATCGAAGGGGAAAAAAATGTATAATAAAGCAATGCCCGTGAAAATGCATTTCCAATACCCTGGAAATCGTCAAGGCGTAGTCAAACGCTTTCAGCTCTTACAATGAAATGTGTTTGAGTGTAAAATAGTTGGAATGCTTGCTAATGAAACAGCACCCTTTTGCGGTAGCTGAGATTTTGGACATAGAGCTGCGCGCATGCGCTTGTGCAGCCCCGTCTTACGCGCGCGTCTTTACCAGGACTCTCCAAAGCCACAGCTGGTCGCTGTCGTGAGCCCCTCGGGTGTGACTTTGACAGCAGGAGCTGGTTTGCAGGGGTAACGTGATAATCCAGAATCACGCACCACCCTTGGTTGATTTCTGAACACAACATAGCACAATTTTCCCTCGACGGAAGCAGGGGGACTCCCTGGAAAATTCAGGATATACCGAAACCACGCAAATAGCACCTCGTGTCTACCCACAAAAGAATGTCTCAGATGTGGGGCGCCTGGGTGGCTCAGTCGTTAAGCGTCTGCCTTCAGCTGAGGTCATGATCCCAGGGTCCTGGGATCGAGCCCCGCATCGGGCTCCCTGCTCGGCAGGAAGCCTGCTTCTCCCGCTACCATTCCCTCTGTTTGTGTTCCCTTTCTCACTGTGTTTCTCTCTGTCAAATAAATAAAATCTTAAAAAAAAAAAAAGTCTCAGATGCAAAGGCCTGACAAGGTCAGGTGCTAGTGAGGATTGTGTGCAGCCACGGGGACCATCACCCACTGCTGGAGGAGGACACAAAATGCCCCAGCCACTGGGTGGGGGTAACCTCTGGGCAAATTCGGCTACAGTTCGAGGCCAACACGCAGCCCAGACGCCAGCAAACACACTCGGCAGGATTGACCCAACAGAAACGCATGCACACAGTCACCAAATGACATGTCACCTATGAGAATGTTCATAGCAGCAGGGGGCCTGGGTGGCTGCCTTGGGCTCAGGTCATAATCCCAGGTCCTGGGATCGAGCCCTATATTGAGCTCCCTACTCTGCGGCAAGTCTGCTTCTGCCTGCTGCTCTCCCTGCTTATGCTTCCTTTCTGTCAAATAAATAAATAAATAAATAAATAAATAAATAAATAAATAAATAAATAAAATCTTAAAAAAAAAAAAAAGGATGGGTGGATGATCATAGCCGCTTTAACATAATTGCCCCTCTGATGAGATGTATGTCCCCCTTCCCCGATTCATGTATCAAAGTCCCAACCCCAGCCCCAGGGCATCAGAATGTGACCCAAATTGGACATAGGCCTTTTACAGAGGTAATTCGGTGAAAATGAGGTCATTAGGGTGGGCCCTAATCCCGTGTGACTGGTGTCCTTGTAAGAGAAGGAGATTAGTATACGGTCACCGAGGAAAGCCAGTGGGAGGCCGCCGGGAGAAAACAGCCATCTGAGAGCCCAGGAGAGAGGCCACAGAAGAAACTAACCCTGCCAACTCCTTGAGGTAGGACTTCTTGCCTCCAGGGTTGTGAGAAAAGAAAGTTTTTGTTGTCTTCATGTCATCCAGCCTGGGCTACTTGGTGGTGGCCGCTCTGAGGACAGCTGATACCGCCCCAAATCAGAAGCAACCAGAATGCCCATCAGGGGGGCAATGGATATTCTCGCTGTGGTGTCTTGACACAGGGGGAGACCATCCAGCAGAGAAAATGAACCGTCTCTACCCACGCGGAACGGCGTGGATGAATCTCAGGAACATTATAGCGAGTGACAAAAGCCAGATGGACACAAAGAAGCACATACCCAGTGACAGTACTGATAGAAAGTTCTAGAACAAGCAAAAGTCACCTCTGCTGTTAGAATCAGGGATAATGGGTCACCTGGGGAGCTCAGTCGTTAAGCGTCTGCCTTTGGCTCAGGTCATGAGCCCAGGGTCCTGGGATCAAGCTCCGCATCGGGCTCCCTGCTCAGCGGGAAGCCTGCTTCTCCCTCTCCCACTCCCCTTGCGTGTGTTCCCTCTCTCGCTGTTTCAAATAAATAAATAAAGTTAAAAAAAAGAAGAAGAAGAAGAAGAAGAAGAAGACGACGAAGAAGAATCGAGGATAATGATGGTCCAGGGAGAGGGACTCAAAGGGGCACCGAAGAGGTCCTGGGCGGAGGGTGGGGCTTGTTATGTTTTATTTCTTCCCCTGGGGTGCTGATGACATGGAGTTTTACACTTGGGATTTGTGGGTTTTAAGGAAGTGTCTAAGTTACGCCTTCGTTTCGACAATGTCTTTTTTTTTTTTTAAGATTTTATTTATTTGATAGAGAGAAACACAGCGAGAGAGGGAACACAAGCAGAGGGAATGGTAGCGGGAGAAGCAGGCTTCCTGCCGAGCAAGGAGCCCGATGCGGGGCTCCATCCCAGGACCCTGGGATCATGACCTGAGCTGAAGGCAGCCGCTTAACGACTGAGCCACCCAGGCGCCCCTCGACAATGTCTTAAAGAACTTTGAAAATAAAATGCGGAAGTCCAAAAAGACATCGTAAAAAATACTTTGCGTTTGTACGTGAAATCGGGTTAAGTTCTAGCGTCAGTACATAGCTCTCAGACTACCTGAAGATCTGGTAGGAAATTTGATGGCCAAGCCGGCCGACTTTCGCGGTGCGAGTTTCCCGCTAGCCACCAGGAGGCGCTGTGCGCACTCCTTGCCGCTTTACCCGCGGGACAAGCATTCATTCAACAAACAGTACTTGAAAGCTCCCTTTCTCCAAGAGGAGACAGACCATACATAGCTAAACAAATGAATATGTTAATAGGAGCGCTGTGGAGCAAAATAAGGCTGGGTGAGGGGACAGAGATGGTTTCGGAAGGCTTCTCAGAGGAGATGACGTTTGAGCAGAGACCAGAGTGAAACGTGGGGGCAAGCCAGATGAATACGGGGGCGTCCCAGATGAAGGAAAGAAACACGGTGGCTCCATTCACTAGCAGCAAGGTGGAAAGGGAGACTCAGGTAGACCCAGGCAGGCACAATAGGAGGTAAAGAGCTAAATATTCTCTGACACAAACCCCTCAGGCTGAGATACAGACAAGATGATCTCTTATGAGGCTGGGGAGAGGCAAGGAGGCAATCAGCGGGTCCTGCCTGGAGGAGGTGGCACAAGACAAAGCTTAGAGTATTTGTTTTATCCTGATTGCTTTAAAGTCCCAACTGGCTTGCCTACTGCCGTATCTCTGACCCTGAAAGAGAGTCTTGTACTAACATTTAAACAGTATTTGTTTACGTCTTTTTTTTTTTTAAAGATTTTATTTATTTGACAGAGAGAAACACAGCAAGAGAGGGAACACAAGCAGAGGGAGTGGCAGCGGGAGAAGCAGGCCTCCCGCCGAGCAGAGAGCCCAATGCGGGGCTCGATCCCAGGACACTGGGATCATGACCTGGGCCAAAGGCAGGCGCTCAACGACTGAGCCACCCAGGCGCCCCAGTATTTGTTTACGTCTTAATTTTAATTCCAGCTAGTTAACCTACAGTGTTTAAAGAGCATTTTCTACATGGTAGCCTCACTTTTGTTACATGAATTATCTTCTAAACTTATCCCAAAGCCCTCTGCCAACTGTACCCTTCTAACCTCTACTTTACAAAGCAGGACACTAAAGCCCAGAGATGCTGTGAGTTGCCCAAGGTCACACGCCCAGCTGGGATTTGAGCCCACAGGGATCTTTCTGACTCCCAGAGCTCACTATACCATGTCTCTGACAAGTCTATTATGATTCTTAGCAGTATCATGCTAGGTAAGGTACTTAATCGTTCTGTGACTCAGTTTTCCTATGTGGAAAATGGCGCTCGTGATAACATGTTGTAAGGATTAAATAAGATAAGTGCTGAAAACAGTGCCACACACACAGCTCTGTATGTTTTTGCTGTTACTGCAATGATCCATTGAATCTGCTAATTACATAGACCCCACTTTCAAAATCTACAAATCTGAATAAATCCAGAATCCTACCACATTTCCTACCTCCACTTCCCGCCTCTCAGGAGAGTCATAGGATTTAACGAGGTCGTGCACACAGTAGGTGTGTCGTTATTTAAAATTATTATTTATCTCAGCCCCTTCCTCCTCCCAGCTGCTCAGTTCAAAACCTGGAGTTGCCCAAACTTCCCTCTTCCCTCACATCCACACCCAGTGCCTCGGCCAATCCCATCAGCTCCCGCTTGGATCTGACCCCACAATCACCACCCAAGCCTGAATTAGGACAGTAGTCTCGCTGGGCTCTGTGCTCTCCGCTCACAGCCTGTTTCCCACTTGACCGCCAGAGGGCGCCTGTTAGAACTAAATCAGCTCACCTCCCTCTGCTCAGACCCCTCCAGGGGCTCCCACCTTGTCACAGTAAAAGCTAAAGTCTTCATCTGGATTGAACCTTCACCCTCTCAGACTTCACCTTCCACCCCTCTCCCCTTCTTCACTCACTCCCATCTCTTCCCAGCTGCAGTGGAGCTCCTCACCATCCTGGACACGCCCAATCTGGCCTCAGGACCTTTGCACCTGCCCTTCCTTCCGTCTAGGCACTCCTCGCTTCTTCACCTGCTTCGGCCTTTACTGAACTATGGCTTCCTTGGTCGTCCTCGTGAATAAGGCCACCCTCAACATTCTGGAATCTTTTTCCCTTCATCCTTTCTCGACTTCGAGACTCACTTTGCATTCTTATTTCGGTTCTTTATTGTCTGCCTCCCCCAGACCAGAGTATCAGCCTCATGGATTGGGACAGAGATTTTTGTCTATTCTGTTCACTGTTCTATCCCTGGTGCCTACAACAGTGCCTGGTCCAGAGGAGGCCCTCGGTAAGCCTCTGCTGAATGAATGAATGAATGAATGAATGAATGACCGACCACAGACATCCTAGTAGTCATACCCATTCCCTTCTCTCCTCTTCTCTCCCCAGAGGGCTCCATTCACCAGCTATGTGACCATTCACCAGCCGACCTCAGTTCTCTGACCTCAGTTTACCCGTTGTAAATGGAATTTAAGATCGTCTCTTCCCCAGTGGGGTTTTTGTGAGCATTAAACGGGTTCATATTTGCAGCGTTCATAAACCCGCGACATGGTCAGTGGCAAAGGTGCAGTTTTTGCGCGGCACCTGCGCTTCCGCCCTTCGCCGCTCGGGGGCAGCAGGCGCCCGAAGGATTCGCCCGCGCGCCCCGCGCGGGAAAAGGAGCGGGGGCAACTCCAGCAGAGGAAGCTGATGAAATCCAAGCCAACTAGCAGTGAGCTCATCCCGCCCGGGCGCCTCCGGAAGCCACGGGGCCGCCAGGCCTCCGCCTGGCCCGAGCGATAAAGCTCCGGTGCTGAACCAGGGCGGGAAGTCCTTCCTGAAGTCTGCCCTGCGTAGGGCCTGCTGCCAGAAGCCTAGGCCTGCAGGGAGGGGCGAGGATGCAGTAGCGAATAGTCCCCTTGGCTGTCTCCGCTGAATGAAAAGTGAATTCTGAGCATGACTGTGGGAGTGAGAGAGAAATAGGATCGGGGGAGGGAGGGAGCGAGGGAGGGAAGGGGAGAGAGGCAGAGACAAGAGGTGGGAGAAACAAGGGAAGGGGAGACGAAGCTGGGGACACTGAGGCAAAGGAAGAGGAGACAGAAACTGAGAGAAGAGATAGCTCGGCAAAGTCAGAGCGAGGGACAGAGATGGAGAGAGACAGAGATAGGAAGAGAGATGGGGAGACATTGAGACACCAGGAGATGCAGAGATGGCGAGACAGACCCTAGAAGAGACAGAGATAGGGTGTGGGAGACAGAGACAGAGACAGCGCCGCGGCAGGGACACAGAGGGAGCGAGAGAGCAACGTGGGAAAGACGGAGCCGCGCCGAGACCCAGCGAGTGGCGGAGATGCGGGAAGCCGAGGCACAGAGGCCCCGGGCGGAGATGGACGGAGTCCCGGGGACAGAGCTGCAGACTGTGGGCGAGCCGGGTCGGCTGCAGGGGCAGGCCGGGCGCGGGGTGCGGCGGGGAGGGCCCCTCCCCACCCCCCATCCCCGGGGCGGCGGCGGCGGCGGCGGCGGCGGCCGAGTTCCCGAGTTACCAAGTTACCGCAGGATTCGCGAGCTTCTCACTGGCGAGGCCGCAGCCAATCAGAAGGCAGCGCCGCTGTTCTCGGGCAGGAGGCCCGGAGACGCGCGCACCTTCCCCCGACACCCAGCGAAGCACGCGGACACACAATCGCAGTAGCTCGCACACATGCACTGTCCCAGGGACGCGCAGCGTCGCCCCCACACGCGCGCACCATCCCCGTGACACGCACACAGACGTGCACACACCCGGAGCACGCCGAGACCCACGGCCTCGCACCGGCACACGGAATCTCAGTCGCCACAGTCCCGGGACGTACGTGAGCACTGCCTGCACCCACAACCACAACGACACACCTTAGGCCAACACACGACCGCATCGGCCAGACACGTGCAGTCTCCATGACTTAATCCCTAGAACACACAGTGTCAGGGACACACATACACGATCACAGTGACACCCTCATAATCCCACAGCCAATTTATCCCCGTGACACACAATCGCAATGACGCACTCAGTCATCGCGGTACAGGACACTGCAGAGACACATCATCTTATTAACATACATAGAGTCCCCTACGTAGAGAGACACACATCACCCTGACAACACAACCACAATGACACAATTACAACGACACACATACTCACAATGACCTGAAGAGTTGCGCTGATGCACATCCGCTCAGTAACACATGGTCCCACGGACACACAACACATACAATGACAGTGTTACACACACAATCCCACCCTACACAGCAGTGTTCAGACACACACAATAACAGTGACACGCATGCGAGTCTTCCCTTGACACACAGCAGAGCACAATGGCACACACAATCACAGCGACACAACATACCTAGCACACTACACCACAGCGATGATACTCCGATGCGTCCAATCACACCAACACAAGGGAACAATGACCCAGCACTTTTACAAACACTTCTACTAACACACACATTCCCACACATACGGTCCCCATGTCACACCAACACACCACACGGACACACACCATCTCACCCGGGCACACCAGCCCACTGCACAAAACAACACACCGACACACAACACACAGACACACCAGAACATCACACGGTAGCATACTGATGCACAACCCAGTGCACAGTCAAAGACACCCAGTGGGATGAACGTAGCAGGCTGACACACCACACCACCTTCCTGACACACAATAGTGCACTGACAGTCGCACACACCCACACACGGCACCCTGACACAACCACCACCTTCATATGTCAAACCTCTTGACACACAGCACACTGACCCAGAAGAGCCCCAGAGAACTCCCCAGCACACACACACACACACACACACACACACACAGAGTCACACAAACACTGCCCCCATCCTTGCCCTTGCCCCAGTAATATGTGTGCAATGTGGGATGCTGGAGGGGGTGGGTGTGCTGAGTGGGCTTGTGTGTGTCTGTGTGTGTGTGCTTCTGCCTCCTCTTCCTGGCCCTTCCTGGGGGGGCGGGGCCATGCGGCAGCCGCTGTTACCGGGTAAACTTCCCCGCCCCCCCCAGCGCGGCCATTAGTCAACCCCCCCCAGGATGATGTCATCGCCTCATTCTGGAGGCTGAGTAATCCTCGACTCCGCCCCCCCGCCCCCCCCCCAGGTACCGGGGTAGGGGCGGGCCGCACCTGGGCTCACTAGGGTCTGGAGCTAGGGGCTCTGCTCCCTGGGTTTCCCTGGGGGGAGACTGAGGAATCTGAGCCTCTCTGGAGTGGCCTGGGGACTCACATCAGGGTCCCTTGAGGCTGGAGGCTCCCAGTCCTGGATCCCTGGTGGCCAACTAAAGGCACTGGAAAGCCGGAACTTCCAGATCTGGGGTCCAGAGCATCGGAGGGTCCTGGAGCTGGGAAGAGGCCCCCTGCACCGCTGTGAGGGGTTGGGTCACCTCGGCAGGTGTCCGGGGGGAGTGTCTGAGAGACTCCGGGTTTAGACTCCCGAGTCCTTAGCACTGTGAGGCCGGTACTTTGGGGGGGGGGCAGGGCGATGGGTGTCAGGGAGTAGAGGGAGTGGCTGTGGGGTCAGATGCCGGGAGTCCTGGGAAATCAGCAACTTGACCCTGGGGAAAAGGGCTCAGAGGGGAGGGAAGCTAGCAAGTCTGCACCCTGGATCTGGGCAGGTGGTCATCTGGATGAGCTGGGACACCTGAGGGTCTGGTGACCGTTGAAGCGGGGGGTGGGGGGGTGCTTCTAGTACCGATACAGGTGAGGGCGAGGATGCCCAGGGTCTCTGGGCATCTCAGGGCCTGAGGTCCAAAGGCCAGAGTCCCCTTTTTGGGAGATGGAGGGCGAGGGGGTGGGGAATGCTGCGTCCTAACTTTTATAGCATAAGACAGGCCTGGAGTCCCCTTTTGGGGGCACCCTCAGCCCTTGTTTCCTGGGGCTAGGGCTTAACACCCCCTGGGGTGAAAGGGCTCATATCTTGATGTCACAGGAGAGGGCATGACTGGGTCCTTTGGGGAGGGCGGGGGCACTTCTTAATGGGGTCAGGACGCTGGGTCCTTTTCGGAGGAGCAGAGAATCCTCAGCTTCTCTTGCAAGATGCCTGAATCCCGTTCTGGGGTGTGTGTGTGGGGTGGGGGAACAAACAGCCCCTGCCTTCGTGGGGTCAGGACGCCCACGTCTCCTCTGGGAGGCGAACGCTCGGTCCCTGTGTTCACAAGGCCAACTGCAGCGTACCTTCCTGGCGGGGTGGAGGGACGGGATGCGCAGCCCCTGTTTCCAGCCCATCCCAAAGTGCCCATCCTCGCCCGAGAGTACGGGGCGGGGTGGAGGGGGGTGGGGATGGGACGGTGCCCAGCCCGGGCCTCACCCCAGGCGGCCGCAGGCTTGCAGGCCGTGCGCCCGGCAGCTCCCCGGGGCCCGGCTCCCCGCCCCCCGCGCGGAGGGCTCCCCCAGATCCGGGCGGGCGGGCGGGCGCGGCGGCGGCCAATGAGCGCGCTCGCCGTCTCCGGGAGCCGGGCCGGCTCTGCCCGCCTGGCATTGGGCACGCGGTGGGCAGCGGCGGGCGGGGCCTGGGGGGTCCTCGCGCCTGGTTGGGCCAGGCTTGTTGCTGGGTAACGGGGCGGCGAGTTTCCCCTGGCAACGGCGGCGGGTACCGCTCACTGGCTGGCCGGGAAGGAGGGGGGGCGCGGGCGCAGGCAGGCCCCGCAGACCCCAGCAACAGCGCGCGGCCCCCGCCCCGCCGGGGAGCGGTAACCTTCACACACGCCGGCCGCTCGGACCCTGCGGACACCCGCGCCCCCGCCCAGCCCCCACCCGGCTCCGGTCCAGGCTCCGGGCCCGGGAGGCCGGCCGCACCGAGGAACCCAGGAGGCCCCCTCCCCTCCGCGGAGAGCCAGGACTCAGGCCCTGCAGTGAAAAGTTAAGTCCTTCCCAACTCCCTCTCCCGAGCTGCGAAATCTACTCACCCAGAATGGCATACAAGATAACTGGGAAGCTGGTGGGTCTGCAGTAAACCAGCTGGGACGTTTATTTTCAAGATCCGACGAGTCACACGGAGTCTACTGCTGCGGGCCACTGTTCTGAGCGCGTTACAAACAGAAACCCATGTAATCTTCACAGTTCCTTTTGGGTCCCGCGGTGACCCTCTTTCTACAGATAAGGAAACTGAGACAGAGAGGGAGAGCTACTCGCTCAAGGTCATCATTTGAACCCAGGCAGCCTGGCTCCGGAGTCTGGGGATTTTAGCACTTCACTGGGCTGAATGTCCCTCTGAGAGGCATTCATATTCACAGCTTTCTTTAAAATTATTTTTTATCATTTCTATTTTGTTTAAAGATTTTATGTATTTGACAGAGAGAGACACAGTGAGAGAGGGAACAGAAGCAGGGGGAGTGGGAGAGGGAGAAGCAGGCTTCCTGCTGAGCAGGGAGCCCGATGTGGGACTGGATCCCAGGACCCTGGGATCATGACGTGAGCCGAAGGCAGACACTTAACCCACTGAGCCACCCAGGCGCCCCTATCATTTTTATTTTATTTTTATTTTTAAAGATTTTATTTGACAGAGGAGAGAGATCACAAGTAGGCAGAGAGGCAGGCAGAGAGAGAAGGGGAAGTAGGCTCTGACACCAAGATCATGACCTGAGCTGAAGGCAGAGGCTTTAACCACTGAGCCACCCAGGCGCCCTTCATTTTTATTTTTTAAGTAACTCTGTGCCCCCAACGTGGGGCTTGAACTCATGACCCTTAGATCAAGAGTCCATGAGAAATTGCAGGTCAAGCAAAACCCACTAGTGGCTGGCCTGCGGACCCCTGGTTTGACACTGCTGCCCCAACTTGAGGGTCTTGGCTTGAAGTCCTTGTTTGGATTCTCCAAGAGTCAGTGATCACTCACCCTGGTAGTATTCGTGATAGGTAACATGTATGAATCACCCACTAGCCCCTAGCGCTCTCTTTTTCTTGACCTTCTTACTCTGCTAAATCTTATGAGGTAGGAACTCGTGCTGTCCCAACACCAAGTGGAGGAAATTGAGGCTCGGGCCCATGACTGCTGGCCCAAGGCCACACAGCTAGTAGGTGGCAGAGCGGGGGATTCTAACTCAAGGCCATTTAGAGCGGAGTTCATTCTCTTTGGTGAGCTCTGCAAGCGGGCTTTGGTGGGGATGGGCCACAGCTATGCGGATCCTGACTGATTGCCCTTAGTTGACTCTCCAAAACACGGGATTATCAGGCCCCAAACAGAGGAGGGTGAGAAACCCTGGTGTGCGCCAAGTCTGACTCCACCACCATCACCACTGCCGCCCCCCCACCCCCGCATCCACCACCCCACCACCAACCCCTCTCATCTCTCCAGTTGGTCTCTCTCCCTCAGTCTCTTTCTGACTTTCTCCACTTCCCTGAGCTGAGTCATCCTGTCTCTGTTTGTATCTCTTTTTACCTCTATTTCTCACCCTCCATCAGAGATGTGGGTGAGCCCTCCAATCTTAACAGACCCTTGGCCCCCACCCCACTCCCCAAAAAAGAGGCCCTTGTCCCCTATCCAAGGGAGCAGGGACCAGAGGCAGGGTTGGAAGGAGGCCCAGAATGCTCTTCGAGGAACCTAGAGAGGAGGGAATCCCTTGGTCCCTCAGGGACCCTTGGTCCCTCCTTCTGGTAGAGGTGGAGGTAGGGGAAACGTAGTCAGGAAGATACAGGTGGGGCCTTCTCCTTCCCTGTGTCCCTAGGGTAGGGGTCTCAGAAGGGCAGCCCTCGAACTAGTCACAAACGTTCTTGGCTGCACAGCATTTAATCTGGAGTTTGTATGCCTCTAGAAGGAAAAATACTTGCTTCAATTAGCCCCAGTCCCCACCACGCCCTATTGTCTGATGCTGCACTCCTTTCTCTCGTTTATTTAATCATGAGGTTGAGCCCCCTGGTCCAGGGGTGATAGGATGCCAGAATCTGGAACAGGATCTGGACTAGGCAGTGAGAAGGATCATGACCGGTGACAATGCTTATGACCTGCTAAAACTCTTGTCCCATACCTCTACCCACCGGGCCAGATTCCTACCATTCTTCACACTCATTCCCCACCCCCACCCCCAGCTCAGAACACTCTAGCACATCTGGTCTCCTGGTGTCCTGTCTTAGATTGGGCAACCGGAGGACACAGACCCATGAGAAAGGGGTACTGGATAGACTGGGAGCTAGCCCAGGGCTGGGGCCTGTCTCCCAACTTCATCAGTGCCAGGCACAGAACGAACACCCACAGGAATCAGTTATACTGGTGATAATAGCTACCATTTATCAGGTGCTCACTCTGTCAGACAACGCACTTGGTGACTTGCAAGCGTGATCTCATTTCATAAATGTCCATCTCTCACACACCTTTAAACTTGGTCTATGGTCAAAAATACACTTTCTCTGTGACCTTATATGTATTCACTAGGTATAAGCAATGTTTTCACAAAACAATGTTTTCTTCGACTTCATAATTTTTTAATGATGTTCTATTTCGTATTTATTTTATTTTATTTTTTAGATTTTATTTATTTATTTGATGCAGAGAGAGAGATCACAAGTAGGCAGAGAGGCAGACAGAGAAAGAGGGGGAAGCAGGCTCCCTGCTGAGCAGAGAGCCCGATGCAGGGCTCCATCCCAGGACCCCGAGACCATGACCTGAGCTAGAGGCAGAGGCTTTAACCCACTGAGCCACCCAGGCGCCCCAATTTTTGGTTTTTTTTAAAGTCTGGTCAAGGGCCCCTCAAGTCCCAGGTAGAAAGATTGACGAGAAAGGGGCACCAGGGGAGTATGGGGAAGGGTGACAGAAATATTCCGAATCTTGCTTGGGGTGGTGTGTACAGTCATTTACACACCTGGTGGACATTTGTCACAACTCACCAGACTGTGAACCTAAAAAGAGTGAGCTTCATTGCATGTAAACATATCTCAATAAAGTTAAGTGAAAAACAGTAAGATCCACAAAAGTCATTCCACAATGCGTGGTTTGCTCATGAACCACAGTTAGAAGAACGCTGGGAAGGAAGGGAGGGGGGATAAATGAATGAGGGAATGGAAGGAGGGAGGGAGGCTGAATTAGTCCCCGTTGTGTATGTATATATTACGTAAGTAAGCTCTACATCCAGTGCAGTGTGGGGCTTGAACTCAACCTGGAGACCAAGGGACTGAGCCAACCAGGTGCCCCCCAACTCCCCAATATTTAAAGTAGGGAGATTTCTTTCGCAGATGTGCACTTCCGGCTCCTCTTGGGAAATGGAGGGATCTGGTCCCGCAGGGAAACATGTATGAGAACCTGGAGAAGCCCAGTTCCGCTCAGGTCTGGCATCCCTTCTCATCCAGCCCGGTGCCTCCTCGGGCGCTCAGATGACTCGCCCTGTGGTGACTCGCCCTGTGGTGCCGTGTTTGGCTAAGGGTGTGACATAGAGGGAATGGAAGGTGCAGAGGAGCCAGAGCTCCCGAGTCCTGGGGGCAGGGAGGGAGATGGGGTCACCACCGCTGAGCAAGGGAAAGAGTGGCAAGGAGAAACTGTAAAGGGGAAGTGAAAGCCAGGAGGCAGAGTGCGAGCAGTCCCTGCAGGGGCTGCCCGGGCATGTCCCATCAGGTGCCAGGGGTTTCCTTCTTGCCCAGAGTCCCCCCGCCAGATTTGTGGCAAGTGTGGCCAGGTGTGTCTGCTCCAGAGAGCGTCCCCGGCAGTGGGCCAGTTACCAGGAACCTGTTACAGGTGTGCTTCGGGACTATTCCGGGGGGTCCGTTTTCGTTTGTGTTTGACTTGATCTGTGTTCCTGAGGGTCAGTTACTGACAGTCGTAAGGGGTCAGCTGTGAACTGGCGTGGGTGCATTTGTGTGTGTCCCAGTAGGAGTGTCACCTAGATCAAGCTGTGTGTCCAGGGGTCCCCGTGACAGGTGTGTGCGTGTGCGCGCGTGTCCACCTGTGCCTTTCAGGAAGCCTGTTTCCTGAGAAGCTCTCAGCCTCAGCTCCTGACTGAGAGTGTTTGCTGGGGGAGCCCGTTCCGTGGCAGTGCTGGTGGAACACAGTTTGTGGGTCCCCGTGTGCTCATCAGTGTGGGCGTTAGTGCAACACAGTCCCCTTCCTTGTGTCAGTCGGCGTGCCCCGGGGACCCTCTCAGCGAGTCGGTCTCTGGTTGTGTCTGGGGACGTGAGTGTGCGCCCCAGTCAGCGTGGGAGCTGGCACATCCACGCCCCGGTCCAGGGGGTGCATTTGTGCGAGTGTGGCCATGCGCCTGCGAGTCGGCTCGTCGCCGTGGCCCTGTCAGCACGTGACTTTGTGTACCCTGGAGCGCCAGCCGGTCAGTCGGCGTACGCGTCTCTGGGCGCGTGTGTCTGCGGGTCCCCAGTCAGTGTGTCAGTGTGTCAGCGCGTGTGTCCGGCTGTCCCGCCGGCCGAGCGGCCCCTGTCCGCACGCCTCGGTCCTCCTTGCCGCGGGCCAGGCCCCGCCCCGCCCCCGGCTGCAGGGAAACCCCCGCGCGGAGGTAGGGGGGCGCGGCGCGCGCCTGCAAGTCCCGACTTGTCCGCGGCGGGCGGGCTGGCGGGCGGGGCCGTGGCGTCACGCGGGGGCGGGGCGTGGGACCCGCCGGGCGGGGGCGGGGCGGGGCGGGGCGGCCGCCGAGCGGGCTAGGGATCCGCCGGGCGGCCTGAGACGCGGCGGGAGCCACATGCGAGCGGGCGCCTGGCGGCGGCGGCGGCGGCGGCGACGGCGGCGACGGCGGCGGCAGCGGCAGCAGACTCGGCAGCGGGAGCCACGACGCGGACGCGCCTGCAGCCCGAACGGGAGCAGCAGCAGCCACAGCCACAGCAGCCGCCACTGCAGTTAGAGCAGCAGTAGCAGCCGCCGCCGCAGCAGCAGCAGCAGCCGCCGCAGCGAGCGGCGCTCGGCGGGCGCGCCCTCTCGAAGGAAGCCGCCCGCCCCCCATCGCCGCCCCCCTCCGGCGTGTTCATGCCCCCGGGGTGAGTGTGCGCACTCCGAGTCCCCGCGGGCCGCGACTGGCCAGGCCGGGTGGGCTCCCTGGAGGAGGTGGCAGGAATGCGCTGGGAGAGCAGTGGGGGCGCGCTGCATCCCCCACCCCGTGCCTCCTTCTCTCCCCACCCTCCATCCCGCGAAAGACCCTGGGTTGGGGTCGCTGGGCCGGAGGCACTAAGGGTCCGGGAGCGCAGGTGCCTCAGCGGTCCGGCGGGTTTGTTTACAAACAATGGGGTGCGGGCTCGGCAGCGCCCCCTGGCGGCCAGTGCGGGCCCGGGGAAGTGAGTCGACCCCGACTGCCCCGGCCCCCGCAGTCCGGGAGGGGCGCGCGGGGGGGGGGGCGGGCTGCTTGTAGGGGCAGCCACACCCCAGGCGCGCGCCCGCTGGGGGCGGCGACGCGGGGGGGGCAGCTCGCGGGCCGTGGAGTCTGCGGCTCCTGCGGGCGGGGGCTGCGCCCCAGCAACAGCCGGTTATTGGCCCCTCGCTCGCCTGGCGGGCGGGGCGGGCGCACGTGGCGGCGGCGGGGTGGGGGGGTGTGCTGTGACAGCAGAGGGGGGCGTCTGGGCCCGCCGTGGGAGCGCGCGTGTGAGGGGTTGTGGATCTGCAGGTGTCTCGCCTGGGTGTGTGCGTGTGTCTGGCTCCGAGTTTGTGCTGGGGTCTGCAGGGGGTGCTGGTGTCAGTCCGGGGGAATGTTGGGGCCGTGGCCCGTCGGGGTGTGTGCCTGAGTCTCCCCGTGCGTGTTTGTGTGAGGGTCTATGTATGCCGTGCCGAGGGCTGGGTGCTGTTTATGCATGGTGTGCCTGCATGTGTGTGTGGGTATGTGTGTGTGTTGTGTGCTCTGTGAGTTGTCAGTAGGCAGTGTTTGGGTGATTATCTGGGTCTGTGTTGCCTGCGTGAGCTACAGTGTGTGGCTGGGGTGTTTGTGTGTTGCTTGAGTGAGCTGGGTGTGAGGGTGTGCGTGGTGTGTGTGTGTGTGTGTGTCTTGCCCGATGTGCTGTGTTTGTGTGTGCTTGTGTGTGTTGACTGTGGGTACGGTCCATGTCGATCTCCAGGGCATGCGTCTCAGCTAAGCGTTAGTGGTGTGCCTGCTGAGCGCAGTGTGTTTTCCGTCCAGGTGCCCGCGAGCGCGTGTGTATGTGGGAGGGGGGTTGTCTTGGTCTGTGTTTGCCTTGTGTGTCTGGCATCAGAGTCTGGGAATTGAGGATCTCAGCTCGGCAGGGTCTGTGTGGTGCCATCAGCGGGTGTTGCTGGCAGCGTGGGGCTGTGTCTGAGCCTGTGCGTGTGTTTTGTGTGTGTGTGTGTGTTGGGTCTGAGGGGCCTGTCTCTGCGATCGGCTGGCTCATGTGTGTCATGTGGGCTGCGTGTGTGGAGTGTTTATGTCGGTCACGTGAGACCAGTGTTTTCTGTGGGTGCCTGAGGTGTGCGCGCCGCCTCGGCTGTGTGGGATTAGAGTTGGCTGGCGCGTGTGCGTGTGTGTCCGGGTCTGACAGTTGGGGATGGTGTTTTGAGGTTGGTGCTGGAGCGGGAGCTGAGGTCTTCTCTTCCGTGTGTGTGCTGATGACCTGGGACTGATGACAGGAGTCCGCGTGTGCGATCGTTGCGGGGTCTGAGAGTTGGCGATCGGGGCCGGGCGGGTGAGGGGGGGGCATGTTTCGGGTGTGTTGGTCTCTGCGTGTGTCCACGGGTGTCCCGAGGGGTGTTGGTGTTTGTGTAAGCCCTGAGGTGTGCGGGTCTGACCTCGTGGGTGTGTGTGGGGGGGGAGGGGTGTATGTCTGAGAAAGGGGATGGTGCCTGTGTGGTGAGTCTGTGTTTTCGAAGGCTGCACTGTGTGTGTGTGTGTGTCCACGCGCACACCCACAGCGGGTCAGTGGGTGAGGTTCTGACAGTTTGGGTGTGTGCGTGCACGGGGATGGAGGGGCTGGGTTGTGGCTTCAGTCTGCATTGTGTATACACTCTTCCGATGGTCTGTGTGTAGGTGTATGTCCACGGTTTGGTCAGGGTGTGTGTGTGTGTGTGTGTGTATGTGTGTGTGTGTGTGTGTGTGGGTCCTGTACTGAGTAGCGATCCTGGAGACCAGAACCATTTCTGTGCCAGTGGGAGATGAGGTGGGAGGTCAGGCTGGCCAGTCGCGAGGGAGCCCTTACCTGTGTGGCATGCACTCCTCACCGCCTCCCCCCACCCCTGCCGCAAGTAGTGTTTGCCATCGGGGTCCTGCATGAGTCTGTGTGTGTGGCCATGGCTGTGCTGCGAAGTCAGCCCCACCAGCCCATGCCCTGGGTGCCTCCCAGGCTGGGTGAGTTTGTGTTCCTAGGCTGTCTCTCCTCCCCGAGCGCGCGCGCACACACACACACACACACACACACACACACACACACTCTCTCTCTCCAGACAGAATCCTGCATCTGGGGCCTGGGTGAGCCCTTGGACTTGCTGTAGGAGCCGTCCTGTGCCTTCTTGTCCCTCGTGGGCACCTATCACGACGTGCATGGCAGGTGGTCCCCACCTGGGGGTCCCTGCAGCATACCCTCGTTGGACATGTCTTGTGGGGCCACTGCAGTCACCTACAGTGCCCCCTCTGGGCCCTGTGTGTTGGGAGACCTTCCCTGGACTTCCCTGCCCCCCAAGGGCGCTGATGGCTGTGTGCAGGAGTGGGGGTGTCCCTGTGTCCCCCGCACTGCCTGGCTGACCGCACCCCTCTCCCCCTGTCCTGCAGGCCCCAGGGAGCGCCATGGCCCGAGCACGCCAGGAGGGCAGCTCCCCGGAGCCCGTAGAGGGCTTGGCCCGCGACGGCCCGCGCCCCTTTCCCCTCAGCCGCCTGGTGCCCTCGGCTG
>CM053620.1:40568318-40597424 GCA_028646535.1 Procyon lotor | reverse complement strand
TGGGGGAGCGGAGAGGTGGCGAGTCGGCCGGGCCACAGGGAGGGTGTGGCCAGTGTGGTCTTTGTGTTGCAAGAAGCAGGAAGAAGGAGTGGGAGGCTGGGGGTGGGGGGAGGCCGAGTGGGAAGTCCCTCCTGGAATCTGACTGCAGTCCCCGAGTTGCAGCCCACGGCCTTTTCCGGGCCCGGGGCAGCAGCTGTTTCCCAGCCCCCCGTCCCCGTGTCTGGGTCTCCTTAACCTCCCCGAGGACTGTAGTTGGAGGGAGTGTGGGCAGAGCGAGAGGACTGTCACTTCGGGACTTGGGGGTGGGGGGTGGCCTTTTGCCTTTATCTGCATCCCCGGCCGGGGCCGCCCTCTCCGCAGTCCGGGAGGAGGAAGGAGAGGGGGAGGGGCCATTGTGTGGGGAAAGTCGGGGTGGGGGAGGTCAGAGTGGGAAAGTAGTCTTGGGGAGGGAAGGGTTAAAGGTCCCCGGCCGGATGGGCTCTTAACCCTGTGGTGCCCTGCCAGCCCCATCCCAGCGAGCACCCTCTGTGGCCGGGAAGATCGTCCCGCTTTCCCTCTCCACCCCAACCCCTCACTTGTCCCTGGAGCCCGGGGACGTCAGGGGAGAGAAAACTTCCCTGGCTGGGTTCCCCGGCAGCGGAGGCAAGAGGGGACCCGATTTCAAGACCACAGGCACAGGTGTGGAAACTGAGGCCCCGATTTTAGACCTGAGGATCCCCCTCGCCAGGACCTGGTGGGACTCTGGAGGGAGGCAGAGACTGCGGGGCGGCCCAGAAGGGGGTGGGGCAGGAAGGCACATCCCGAATCCCAGCCCCCCAGGTCCAGGCTCGCTCGGAGGCAGCCAGTCTGGCCTTCTGGTCTCCGTGCCCCTGCCACATCCGGGGGTGTGGCTTCGCTGTGGTTGGACACCAGAGGGCAGGAGACCTGAGGCTTGTGACTGGGTTTAGTCAGTCGCCGTATCCCTATGTGACCTTGGGCCATTTCTTAGGGTGGGCCTCAGTTTCCCCATCTGTTAAATGGAGTCGGCAAAATTTGGTCCCGTTTTGGAATAGCTGGGTCGGATAAGAGGGAGGACTTCCAGACTAACACGGGTGGTGGGGGGGGGGTGGTAAGCTGGCTAGCCAGGTAACCCCGAGAGAGGCCTCCCTAGAACGTCCTCTTGCTTTCTGGCGCCTGGGGAGCGGAAGCTGAGAAATCTGGCTCTAGGAGGGGAAAAACGGAATCGCTAGAAATGAGGCGGGGAGCAGAAAGGAAATCGGGAGGCTGGAAAAGGGAGAAGCGCGGGCCCTGGCTAATTGGTCCCTCGGGGCCGCCTCGGGCCGGACCGGGTTGGTGGATGCTGACCACGCCCCCCCCCCCCCCCCCGCTCCCCGGCTTTTCCCAGGTCCTCAGCCCTCACTCTCGCCAGCGGAGCCGCACCTGGAATCGCCGGTTCCCAGTGCCCCGGGGGCCCTGGCGGGCGGCCCCACCCAGGCAGCCCCGGGAGTCCGGGGGGAGGAGGAGCAGTGGGCCCGGGAGATCGGGGCCCAGCTGCGGCGGATGGCAGACGACCTCAACGCGCTATACGAGCGGCGGGTGAGTGCTGGGGGCGGGGTAGACGGCAGGTGGGACTTCCCGCCCGGGAGGGGGCTGCGGGCGGGCCCCGCCAGATGTGCGGCAGCTGCTGCCCGGCGCGGCGGGGTCGCGCTGGGGACAGGAAGGTGGGAGGGGCGGCGGGCTCGCGGACCTGCCGAAGGGCCCGCGCCGCCGCCGCGGCTGGCACAGGCCGGGCCAGGGCCGGGTCCGCCTCGAGCGCCGCGGCGCGCCCGTGCCCCGCGGCCGCGGGGACTGAGGGCGGCGCTCGGCGGAGCGGCTCATATATCCCGGGCTATTTATAGCCGGTGAGTCAGCAGCGGCGGCGCGGCCGCGCCCGCCCCTCCCACCCGCCGGCGCGCGCGGCCGCCGGCGCGCCACACCGCTTCCCGGGCGGCCTGGGCGGGCCCTGGAGCCCCGCCCCCCCGGGCGCGAGGCCCCGCCCCCCAGCCCACGCCTCGGCCTCTGATTAAGACCAAATTTTGGGAGCTTACGACGGCGTAGAGCAGAGAATAATATCAGGGCGCCGAGCACCCAGCTCTGTCCAATCTAAACATTACACCCGTGCTCCTTGCTTATTGAAAGAAAAACGAAACCCGGATGTTGTCAAGCCCCTCGCTCCCCTCCTGACTCTCTTCTCCTCCTCCTTTCCAAAGGAAACCTCTCAAGTTGACATGTCCCATGACTCCGCAGGTGTTGATCCTTCTACAAACTATTGATCAGGCCACTAACAATGCTTTAGGTTGGCGGGGTGTTTTGGGGCTTCGTATTGGTGATGTGGTGTGTTCCTCTCCAAACTACCCCCCCAAACCCCGTATTAGGCTTTGAGGTTGATCCGTGTGGGCAAAGCATTTTCGCTGTTTCTGTAGCATTTGTTGGATCAACATATAGTATCCTAGTTCATTTTCTCATTGATGGATAGTTAGGATTAAAAAAAAAAGAATGCTTCAAATTTCATTGGCTTGGTTTTTGGGTTTTGTTTTGGTTTGGTTTGGTTTTTCTCTCCTTCCGGGGACGCACATCATCGGTGCACTTGTGTGTATCCCCAGAGTAGAGGCCTGGGTGCTCTGCCCCCTTGGCTTTCCTCGGTGATCGCTAGCGTGCTCCCAGAGATGACTGTGCCGGGTGGTACCCCAAAGCAGTGAGACATTGGCAGGCTTTCCAGCTGATGCCATTCCGATATGCCCCCTTTGCTACCTCTGGGCTGTGAGAGTTGGTGGGGAAGTGAGGAGAGGGTGGGGATTGGTACAGGGCATCCCACAGCCTGGCACTCACTAGGGTCCCTGGGATGGTTTATCTGACTTTGTTCTCATCAGTGGGAGGAGCTTCTCATCTCATGGGGATGAGACTAGGGGTGCCCTGCCTATTAGCAATGGGCCTGGCCATGCATTCAGGATAGGGGGTGCGAGACAGCTACAGCTTACCTTTCCTTTGTACTGGTGGGGAGTCTTTTCTTCCATGTGGCTTCCTTCTTTCGTTCTCACTTGCCTAGCCTTTGGAACTGAGAGGGTCCTAGAGGCCACCGCAAGCCTTCATCCTGTCGCTGGAAAGAGGGCAGGGGTTAGCTTTGTCTGGGTAGATTTCTGTGCGGCCTCAGCACAGAGGGTGAACTGTAGTTCTTGGGGCTTGTCCTTCCATGGATCGCTCTAGAATCACTGACACTATGCGCTCCCCGCTCCCTTCTCTCTCACTTCCCAGCCTTTGAGGGGAGGGCAGGAGGGGCTGCCATCCAGCCTCCCTCCCACCCCCCGCCCCCCAGCCCTGGCTGACTTTGGTCCGGAGACTAGGGGAGCACTTGCTGGGCTCAAGCATTGTGCTGAGGACATTGGGTCTGTGTCCTCACCATCCGCCCTATTCTGTTCTAGATGAGGATGCTGTCCTCCCTTGAGGTGAGGATTTGGACCCAGGTGGGGGGAGGAGCTGGGATTTGGACCCAATCAACAATGGTAGCGCCTACTGCTGAGGGTTGGTGGAGAATGTAGCTCATTCTTAGCACTGTGCCTCCCTTCTCGCGGCCCTTGGGCCTAAGCACCCGTGCATCCCGTCCCCCTGTAGCAAGCCCACTCTAACTTTCTCTTCTCCCTCTCCCTAGAGACAAGAGGAGCAGCAGCGACACCGCCCCTCTCCCTGGAGGGTCCTGTACAATCTCATCATGGGACTCCTGCCCTTACCCAGGGGCCGCGGAGCCCCAGAGATGGAGCCCAATTAGGTGCCTGCACCCGCCCGGGGGACGTCAGGGACTTGGGGGGCAGGACCCTCCCATCTCCTGATGCCCTGGCCAGCGCGGGGGACTTTTTCTGCACCATGTAGCATACTGGACTACCAGCCCTGCCTGTCCCAGGGGCGGGCCAGGGCCGCCACTCCAGCCCCAGCCCCGGCCTAGCCTGGGGGCACTGATGGAGATGTGGACTCCTGGGTCCCTGGCTGGGAAGCCAGGGGAGAGAGGGCTGACGGACTCAGCGTCTGAAGGCAGCGGTGACGGAGAGGGTGGGGACGGAGCCACCCGCCTCTGCCGCCCACCACCATCTCAGGAAAGGCTGCTGGTGCTGGCTGCCCGTTCCAGCTGCAGGGGTGACACTGGGGGTGGGGAGTCTCCCTCCCAGTGCTCCTTCACTTTGGGCCTGGCCTCAGGCCCCTGGTGCTTCCCCCCCTCCTCCTGGGGAGGGGGCCCATGAAGAGCAAATGAGCCAAACGTGACCACTAGCCTCCTGGAGCCAGAGAATGGGGTGGGTCTGATGGCTGCCCCAGCCCAGCGCCCAGCCATCTTCCCTGAGCCAGCCGGCGGGTGGTGGGCATGCCTGCCTCACCTTCATCTGGGGGTGGCCAGGAGGGGCCCAGACTGTGAATCCTGTGCTCTGCCCGTGACCACCCCCCGCCCCCATCAATCCCATTGCATAGGTTTAGAGAGAGCACGTGTGACCACTGGCATTCATTTGGGGGGTGGGATATTTTGGCGGAAACCGCCCCAGCCTTAGTCCCCAGGGCGAAGCGCTGGGGGGAAGACGGGGAGTCAGGGAGGGGGGGAAATCGCAGAAGAGGGAGGAGTCTGGGAGCGGGGAGGGATGGCCCAGCCTGTAAAATACTGTATATGCGCTGATGTAGATACCGGAATGAATTTTCTGTACATGTTTGGTTAATTTTTTTTGTACATGATTTTTGTATGTTTCCTTTTCAATAAAATCAGATTGGAACAGTGGATACTCTTTCTGCTTTCTTTCCCCGCTGCATGGTCTGGTCCCAGCCTCCGTGACCCCTATTTGGGATGAGGTGGGAGAGGCGGTCCACCCGCAGAGCACATATGGCTGTCCAGCTGTATCCAAAGGGAGGCTGAGGAGCACAGGCACCACTGAATACACCTGGCCTCCATGCATCCCTACACAACTCCCATTAAAAGCAAAGCCCCAGGAGGGCAGGGCTTTGTTTTGTCTTAAGAGTTTAAGTCATCTCCACACCCAACGTGGGTCTCGAACTCACAAGTCCAAGGTCAAGAGTCCCAGGCTGCAGCCAAGTGCCCCGAGGGCAGAAGGGTAGGGTTTTGGTGCTTTATCCTCACTGGATAAAGAACGTCCTGGGGCACCTGGGTGGCTCAGTCGTTAAGCGGCTGCCTTCGGCTCAGGTCATGATCCCGGAGTCCTGGGATCGAGCCCCGCATCAGGCTCCCTGCTCTGTGGGAAACCTGCTTCTCCCACTACCATTCCCTCTGCTTGTATTCCCTCTCTTGCTGTGTTTCTCTCTGTCAAATAAATAAAAAAAATCTTAAAAAAAAAAAAAAAAAGAACGTCCTGGAAGTTCCATGTTTGCTGAATGAATGAATGACCTAGAACTTCTTCAGAAGCACCACCACTGAGTCCTGGGGCACATGTCAGCAATGAGGCTGACCTTGTCCCCGCCCTGATGGACGGAGAGCACCTCAAGCTAAGATCAAAGTGAGGCGTCACCTCTGCGGCTCCCCTAAGGCCTAACACGCTAGCTGGCAGAAAAAGTGTGACTAACTGATGTAAGGAGGGGAGTGCCTACCGTTATCTTCCTGAAAGTAGGGCAACTGGGCAAATGCTTTCCTTATGCCCTGTCCTAGACGACTGAGGTTGTGATCCCAGCTCCTGGCCCTGCTGGTCGTCCTCACCGGTAAAGGGGAAATTCGGGGGAAATGGCCCTCCTCACGGATCGGGGCAAATGGGCACGATCACTTTGAAAAAGGAATCTGGCAAAAGCTTGTCAAGCATCGGATGGGCCTGGGCCAGCAATTGCCTTCCTGGGTGCCCTCCCTTTGAAGTGCACGTGCACAAGTGTCCGAGGGTTGGCAACTCTGAGAGAACTCACTAAGTCTCCAACAGCAGGCGAGAGGGTCTCAAGTCTGCTCTAGGCATGCAACAGAACAATCGACAGCAGGTAACCGGAATGAACTAGAACTCTACCAATAAACAACGGTGAGGGGAAAGAAAAAAAAAAAAAGCAGGTGGCAAAATGATGACAGGTACCTGGGTGTTTATTATATTATTCTCCATATTTTCCATCGGGGCTTAAATGCTGTGCACTGAAGCCCAGGCTAGGAGCGTTCACACCTAAGCCATCTGCTTCCCCGCAGAGGATGCTTCCTGCTCCGGGAAACCAACAGCTTCCCCTTTCCAGGAACGGTTCGTGGAATTACTGATATGGCTGAATTAGGTCTTTTGATTTTATTATTTGTTTTCCCCTTTCGTTCGGTTTCCTCTCTCCTGCCTTCTCTTGGATTATTTGAATACTTTTTCCAGTTCCTTGAGATTTCACTCTCGGCAGCTCAGTCTTGTACTGCTCTAGGGACGACACACACACGTGCACCTCTTTCTCGGTCTATCTGGAGTCCGTATCGTCTCACTCACTTCCACTGTGGAACCTGCCAGTCCTCCCACTTTGTGCTGTCGTTGTCATGCGGCTTACATCTCCGTTCACAAATCCCGCAAGGCAACGGCATAACTTTTTTGAAGATTTTATTTGAGAGAGATGAGAGAGAGCACAGGCAGGGAGAGCAGCAGAGGGAGAGCAGGCTCCCTGCTGAGCAAGGAACCCAATGTGGGACTCGATCCCGGGACCCTGAGATCATGACCTGAGCTGAAGGCAGACACTTAACTCACTGAGCCACCCAGGCGCCCTGTAACTTTTGCTTTAAAATTATACAGATTTCAAAGAAATGAAGTGGCTAGTCTTTAGCACTCTTTCCCCACTGGGTTATCATTTCTTCCATGCAGCCTGAAGTTCCAAGTTTCTCCAGGGATAATGTCCCGAAAGCCTGAAGAACTCCCATTAGCATTTTGTATAGTGTCTTTCTGCCGGTGACAAGTTCTCTTAGTCTTCTTTTATCTGAAAATACTTTTCACTGGTTATAGAATTCTGGGGTCGATAGTTTTTTTTTTTTTTTTCAGCCTCTTGACAATGTTGTTTCACTGTCTCTGGTCTCTGTTTCTGGAGAAATCCAGGATTAACTGAATCACAGTGGCCTTGCTTGTAATATGTTGTTTTTGTCAGGCGGCTTTCAAGACTTTTTTTTGAAAAATCTTTGCCTCTTTCTTAGAGTGGATAATTCCTATTCACATATTTCCAGTGCACGGAGTCTCTCATCCCCATTCTATTAGGTCTACCAGTGGATCTTTAAAAATGCAGATACTGTATTTTCGGTGTCAGAACATCCATTTTGTTCTTTAACATTTTCTCTTTCTCTGCAGAGACCTCCTATTTTTCAACATCACACTTTTACCTCAGTGAGCACAGTTGTAATAACTGCTTTAAAGTCCTTGCCTGCTAGCTCCAACACTGGGTGTTTTGTTTTGTTTTGAACGCAGACTCCACGCCCAACATGGGGCTGGAACTGACAACCCCAATATCAGGAGTGGCATGCCCTACCCAGAGCTGGCCAGGCGCCCCCCCAACACTTGGGTTCTCTTGGTCATCTTGTCTCTTCCCTTGAAAAGGAGTCATTTCCCTAATTCTATGTGTATTAGGTAATTTTGCATTGTCCAGATATCATATTAACGTTGTAGACATTCTAGATTCTTTTACATTCCTCCAAAGAAATGTGAAAGGTCTTGTCATGGGGCTATTTGTACTTGCTAGACTCAACCTACTGCAGTGGGTGACTGTAAATCTCCATCGCTTCAGTCCTGCTTGGAGTCGGCCCCACACGTCCACAGCCCGGTGGTCAGCAAGAGACTAGGGCTGAATTTATACAGGTCACTTGGGGGGCGGGAACTTCCCTGGTGCTCTCCTTTCCAGTGGCTGTGGTTCCCCCAGGCTCTGTCATCCTCTGGTTCTTCAGGCCAGGAAGACAGATGGTTTGCTGAGTTTTGGCCGCCTGGTGCCGGGCCAGGGCTGTAGCCCACCCTTGGGCTAACAATGTAGAAAAATGAACGCACACCAGAAACTCACCCCGTGGCGGGCTCTTCCTGCAACGTTCAACTCACTCTCTCCCCAGCCTTCTACTAGCTTTGGGTTTTTTGGGTTGTTTTTGGTATTTTGTCTAGAATATATAGTATATTTGCAGGGGGTGGTTGTGTGTTAGAAACTTACTCCACACCAGAAACAGTAATAATAAATCTATTATTTTTAGGATTGAAAGCGGGGAACCCTACTCCACTATACGGGGTAGATGGAAAGAGCCAGAGACCCAGGGACAGTCAAAGTCAGTGAGGGCCATATTTTATTAGCAAAGTCCACAGGGCTCCTAATAAAACAAGAGAAGGATCAGTTGTTTCAGGGGGAAAAGAAACACCTAAAGTCATCTCTGTTGGCCTTCTCTCTTGGGACCAAGGTGCTGAGTGGTCCCCCGACTTGCCAAAGCGGACACCCAAGAGCACTGGGCAAATGAGGTCCAGAGCCGAACCTCTGCTGTTGGCAAACTGTGCCCCCTCTAGCAAACTAATCCCCAACTTGAACCAGCACTCCTCACCTGCCTCCAGTAATGCCACTCTGCAATGGTTGCTTCTGGAAGGGAGAGATTTACTTTTCATTGTTTATGTTGTTTTTCCTTCCTTATGACTGCGTGTCTTTTTTTAAAAAGATTTTATTTGACAGAGAGAGAGATCACAAGTAGGCAGAGAGGGAAGCAGGCTCCCCGCTGAGCAGATGTGGGGCTCAATCCCAGAAACCTGAGATCATGACCTGAGCTGAAAGCAGAGGCTTTAACCCACTGAGCCACCCAGGCGCCCATGACTGCGTGTCTTTGTAAACCTTTCAATTCTGCACCACACACACCTACTACCTATCCAAACAACAAATGATATGTAAAAACGCTACCACGCTAGTCTTTTGAAAGGAAACAATATCTCACGTGCATTTATATACTCTGCATATAACCGCGGCCTCAGGCTTTGGGGAGTCTTTCCCAAGGGTGTGTGAAGGAAACCAGCTCAATGTCACTCAACAGCAGACTGATCAAATATTATGGTTCATCTGTGATTTTGGAATTCGATGCACAACGCACTGATAAGGATCTCCAAGACACAGCGAAAAAAGGCAAGTTGCAGAAAAAGTTATGCGTAATAGCAGCGAACATGCAGCAACTTCTACTCACAGAATTCCCACATTAACAGAGGAATGCCCCGCTATTACCCCATCTCACACATGGGGTAACGGAGGCACAAAAAGGTCACTTGTCCAAGGTCACACAGCAAGTCGTACAGTCTGGGTTTAAACCTGACAGTCTGGAAAGATTCACTGTCAAAGGCTGCCGAGAGTGACCTCTGGGAGGTATATATGAAAGTGGATACAGCTACCATATCCAAAAAGCATCTCACATTTCTGCCCCAAATCCTGAGTTTAGCTAGAAGTCAGCTGCTCCTGCTACGTGGCCGATGTTGAGCTGTCAGGCCCTAAGAGGCAGTGGGGAGGAATCTTTTCACTCCTACATGTGTGCATTACTCGAATGTTTTACTTACTACGAGCTTACAAACAAAATCTACCTGTCCTTCTGGATCCGGCTGGAGGCCCTCCCTCAACACCTGGGCCTCCTGGGCCTGCCTGATAGCTTTTCAGCGGCAACTATTAGGTCTCAGAACCTTGTGAAGGTAAAGCCCGAGCCTCTAACAAGTAGTGGCACCACTAAATAAATGTCCACTGAGAGTCTTGCATAGAAGCCCTCCCCATCAGCCCGCATTCTGCCCTTCC
Organism: Procyon lotor; assembly: GCA_028646535.1. Lineage (NCBI taxonomy): Eukaryota > Metazoa > Chordata > Mammalia > Carnivora > Procyonidae > Procyon > Procyon lotor. Next base: position 40,587,716 of record CM053620.1, on the reverse strand, counting down.
TTGTCGGGTCAGGCTGTTCCCTCTTCTGCAGTATGAGCGCCACAACAGCACTGACCCCCCATGGGGCTGCTGTGGGGATTCAAACAATTTAGCTCAAGTACAGGCATTCGGAAAGGTACCAGGCAGGTAGTGCGAGTGCGTTAGCTATTATTAAACTCTTTTGACTTGCCAACTCCAACTTAAGCCTCCATTTTCTATCTACAAAGGGCAAACAGGACATACTTCAATAGATACATACATGTTTGTATTTACCAAAAAATATGCAAGAAACTGATAAAAAGGGTCTGCATTGCAAAAGAGAAGCCACAGAATGTGGGGCTCTGATAGGACTGAGAGCTTTTTATTGTAATTTTTTTACCTTTGCCTGCATTGTTTTTTTTTTCTTTGAGGAGCACCTGTTCCACTAGAGTGTTTTGAGGCTTCAACCTAAGAGGTCTGGCTACTACACATCATATGCAGACAACAGAAGCGGGGTACGGAGTGGAGAAATCTGGCAGCCCCAAAGATAGCCCACTTCCTCTCATTTGGTAACTCTAGCATCCCGAAAGTATTTGTTACCTTCACAGGTTACATCCTCCTTCCCGAGTAGCTACGAAGTCTCCTGGAGGTGTGAGAAACCACAGGACAAGCACTGTGCTTTTCCTGGAGACTTGGAGAAATCTATTTTTATGATAATACAAACACGTAATATGGGAGAATATGAAATTTGAAGAAATGAGAATAAAGACAGTTTTCGCCTGGGGCTGGCAGCTTCCAGCGCCCACCCCAGATTCCCAAGGGGTCTTTTCCGGATGACTCAATTTCTGCCATGAAAGGTACGGGGGGGAAGAAAGTTTGAGAAGCTTCCGAGAAGATTCTATGATGACAATTTTGTTTTTATCCATCCAGACCCTCCTGCTCCCCCTTGTGACCAAGGCCCCACACTGCAAAGTAAAAGGGTGTAGTCGGCTCAAAATGTCAAAGAATGGGTGACACTGATGAACTGCTAAAAAACACTGCCCTCGGTGCCCCGGAGTTGACACTGATGGGGTCAGGAAAGGGGCCTCACCAGAAACACAGTCCTAGCCTCACCTAGGGAGGAGAAGAGGGGACTGCAGAGGGTCAGGGAATTGAGCGACTCCTCCTGGGGAGACCGACTTTTTTTTTTTCCTTTCCTTTTCTTCTGGAGGACTGAAATAGGAAAGGAGTGGAGTTTGCTCAAACTGGCCAGTCCCACAACTCACACAATTTTACAAGGAGGAGAAAGCCCAGGACGGTGACGAGAACTGGAGCACCCTTGAGCTGTCAACACAAACCTGCCACCCCGAACCAATGAAAGCTCTGACCCCTGCCAGCCGTGGGACCTGAGGCACATGACTTAAAGTGTCGCTGAACTTTAAAACGGGGCCCCTGCCTAAGCTGACTGCACACAGTGCCTGCTGCACAGCAGAGCCACACGGAAGGCAGCATCGGTATCACATCTTTTACTGCTTTCCCATTAATTTAATTCTTGTCACTGAGAAGAGCCACTACGGAACTGAATTAGTCAAAAGACAGTTGAAACCAGAAGCCTCTATGCACTCTAGAATTTGAGCAATCTAGCTCTTGTTGCATTACCCAGAAAAAGAGTGGCAGGAATGGTGATGGAGGGGAGGAATCTCTGAGTCACGGTGAAGCATCCAGTGATAATTTCTTTAGGTTAAAAAAGGCCACTGATAGGATCACTCCCTTATCACAGGAAGAGGTTTGTAATGTGGGAGGAAAAAAAATAAATCCTAAAGCAAATAACTTTATTTCTATCATTCCTTTTTAAGAACCAAGGACATATAGAAAATATAAAAAAACACACAAACAGCTGCAATTCGGGGGGTAAAGGAAGGAGTGACCCAGCCCTTGAAAGCAACAGCCTCCAGGATGATCTGAGTTACATCAGGGATGGGGGGTGGACAGGGCTCTGGTAAGACAGGCTCCTATGTCCTAGCCGGGGCCCCAATACGTAAGAATCCTCAGGAGGTGGCACCCTGGAATCTGCCTTTTTAAAACAAGTCTTCCCACTAATGCTCATTTTGCAAGGTCTCGCCCTAATGCCTAAGGGAACTTTGGTAACATTTCCTCTCTTCCAAAATCCAGGCTGAAACCCAACTAATCCTGAACTAAAACTCAAGAACAGCACACCAGATGCCACCTGTTGTTTTTCAGGATCTCAAACTCTGGAGGAAATACATTCCGCCTGCCACGTCTTTTCCTCTCTGGGGCACCTGTCTGCATTTGGAACTGTGGCTCCGCTAGTGTTTCATCGGGCTTGGCCTTATTCCCCACCTGGAGTCATGCTCTTTGCTGTATGACAGCAGGCAGGGAGTAAGTCCAAGGAGGTGGCAAGAGGATCCCAAGCAACAAGGCGTGCTGGTTCCTGGTAGGCGTCCCCCAGCGGTAGCCCAGAGGGCTGGCGACGCCGTGGCGGCCCCAGGCCTGGGGGATGCATCAGGGGGGCACACAGGTGACCGACGGCTGGCACACGGCCCTTGACAGTGCGGGAATGGAGATAGCCGGTCCCTACGCCCCTTGCTGAGCAGCTGCTGGTGCTTGGAAGTCGTACATCTGTACAAGCTCATTGCTCACAGGAAATGGTTTGTACTGGTCCAATGGCTTCATTTTTCCCCCCGCCTGGAGCGGCCTTCGTGGTGGGGAGGGGACAGGGCACACGTGCGGTCAGGCTGCAGGTCAGTATCTCCAGGGCGGCCAAGTCTTGGGTTCACTTGGGGCCGAGGCACTCCACAATCCCACTGCCCTTCATGCCATCAAAAAAGAAGAAGTTGTTGTGAGGAGGGTCCCTTTGAGACAGGGCCTGGGAAGAAAAACAAGACGAGGGTTCAGCTCAGATGCTTTCCAAAGGCTAATATGGAGAAAAAAGAAAAAGACCTCAAAAACCAGATCTTTTAGAACTTGGCAGCGGTTCTCAACAGAGGCTGATTTTGCTCCCCAGGGGCTCACTGGCTACGTCTGAGCCACGACTGTGACTGCCATGTCTCTCTGCACTGTCCCCAATCACCTGTGCGCCTCTGGACAGATCCTTTAGCCTCTCTGAACCCCACTTTCCCCACGTAAAATGAAAACAGCACATGGACTCAGCATTCAGAGATGCTGTTCCTTGGCCATGTGAAACGACACCCCACGCAGAGCAGCACCGCCAGCAGCACGGCCAACGGCAGTGGTAATCATTCATGACTATCGCCCTCATCAGCTGCGGGACACACAGTGGCGCAGACGCGGCTCTTCTAGGAGGAGACGTGCCCCCCACCTTCGTCTGTACGACGGGCCGGGGCTGGGGTCCCGAGAGCCTCAGAGGTGCTATTTAGCCTGGAAATGGTGATTATCTTGTGGGGTTAACAGGGCACTTTAAAAGATGGGGCTAGACCTCCCGAAATCAGGTCGTGAATCATGTGTGTACATGTGGGTACTGGAGAAAGGACTCATAGGTGTCAGTGAGTTTTCTAAGAGGTTCTTAACTCGAAAAGGGCTGCCATTTAAAGACGAGGGCACGCCGCCGGCCAGGATTTAAAGGCTCCCAGGAGTGCCAAGCTTGTCACTCACGGGGCAGGAGCGGCTCTTCGAGGGCACGAATGCACTCCAAACACCCTCAACTTCTCTGTGAATCGAGTGCCAATCTCAACCTGTTTCTTCCTCTGTAAAATGGGGATAATTATATCTCCTTCAAGGGGTTATTCAGCCATCCGTCCGGTGGAAAACTTCTAGAGATCTACTTCGTGCCACGCATCATACCGGGTACTGCGGCTTCTGAGGCCCGGTTAGGACAGAGGCCCCTTCCCTGGGCTCACATGCAAAACGGCAAATCAACAGCACATGCCTGTTACAGTTTTTGGTGAACATGAGATGCGATCAAGCTTGTGATGCGTCTGGCACATGACAAGTTCTCCCAAAGTGGGAGCTGCCACGACTGTCAGGAGCCAGGGATCCCTTACCGCCATCGGAGGCCCCGAAGCACCCAGCCAGGTGGAAGGGCCCAAGAGCCCACAGTTAGAACTCCCAGACCCTAGAACTCGAGTTACAGGACATGACACGGTTGAAGCCAGCAGGGCGGCAGTCGCCGCCATCCGCTATACTGCAGACTGGGAGGCCAAGCAGGGACGGTGGGAGACAAAAGACAAAAGGAAGAGGACTGACACCTGAGGAAGCGTGACAGGACAGGGGTCGTGGATGGAGTATGTGGTGTCTGGAATGACGGGAGGAAGGAAAAAGAGGGTTCGGAGGGAAGAGAGTTAAGTGTGCCCTCCATCTCCTAGTTTACTGGTTACGGGTGGTGGGATGGTCCTCAGGAGAGGGGGAGGTTCCCACGGCCTTCAGACTGTGGGACCCTGGTGCCAGCTGGCTGAGGCTGAATCATGTTAAGTAAGGGGCGAGGGGTGGCGGGGACAAGACACCAGGCCATGGGGTGAACACGGGGCAAAAGGTAAAGTGCTTCCCAAGCAAGATGGGGGTAGGGGGAGATTCCAAACACACCCAGCAACCAAGAATGCAGAGTCCTCGGGCTGTCTGGGATAAACAGAAACAAGACGCGGGCAACAGCTGTCCCCAGCAGGCAGGAAGGAGGGGGCTGCATCAGAGGTTAGGACGGGGACGTGGGGAAGCCACTGCAAACAATGGGGTCAAGGCCAGCCGCCCGCACCCCTAATCTCCATCCCACATGGACGTCGCAGGGAGCAGCTTCTTGGTGAGATGTACAAAGTGAGGCTGAAGGCACGAAGATAGTGCCCGCGTCCACACAGATAGCGCCTGAAGCACAAGGGCCGAGCAGCAAAGGGCACAGGCCCAGAGACCAGACTGCCTGGGCTCAGATCCCGGCTCGGCCACTTCTCTGCACCTCAGCTTCTCTATGTACTGGGTGCTCACAAGGGTCCCACCTCAGAGGGCTCTTTTTTTTTTTTTTTAAAGATTTTATTTATTTGACAGAGAGAAACACAGCGAGAGTAGAGGGCTCTTGTGAAGAAAAGACAAGTGTATCCAGAACACAGGGCAGGCATTTCAGTGAGCGCTGTTACTGTTTTTGTCATTGCAGGCTACAACAATGAGTATGTTCCCTTATGATTCCCCCACCGTGGTCCCCTTCCTCCTGAGTCTGTCCACAGGCGGCCTCAGAATCCTTCTCAACACAGTCTTCTGAGCAGCCACAGTGGACTTCTCACACTGGGCGCATAAATTACAATTTTCACAGCAGTCTGAACTAAGCAGAAGGCATGAGCAAGGAAACAGTGTGGCCATCACATCCCTCTCTTCTCCCTCTGTATCTCCCCGGGGCTCGCCCTATTCTGACACAGGAAGTTGGATTTAGGGAGAGAATTTGGTCCAGAGAAAAGGATCAGGAAAGAAGAGAGATAGAAAAGAGCCTTAAGGATGGTAGGACTATCAAATTGAGTCGAATGTCTCCAGAGCAAATTTACTGACTTCAAGACAAAGTAGTGAGAGCTGGATCTCCAAGTGGTCCCCTTAAGCTCAAACACATAATGTAAATGAGCATGGAAAATCATTTAACCAGGCACGACTCTGCTCCATGAAAGAAAAGGACAAACCATCATCGCAAATCTAGTGAAGCAGTGGAGAACGTACAAAAGGCAGACTGAGTGTCTTTGGGCAAATATCAAAGCCCCAAAGAAAGTATCTGGGAATGTGCTATAATTCTGACAACTGAAATGTTCCAGAAGAGACTCAAAAGGCTGGCTGTGCTCGTTACTGGTTACGTGACCCCAAGTGAAATATTTCCCTTCTGAGAGGGACAGGACACTAAACCTCATGTGGTCACAGGTCACCCCCTCTAGAGCCTTGTGGGGCTCCTGGGACAGGACACACGCCCCCTCCTGAACAAATACCCTTGCTGCGTGCACTAACAACAAGAAGCTCTGATGCCACAGTCATGGACAGAGAAAACCCGCACAAAGCAGAAGTGAAGAGCACAGGCTGTGGTGCCCATCTCCAGGCCTCGGTGTCCCCCACGCCCCTTTAAATGGTGATCATAATAGTATCCAGTTCAGAGCCGTGAGAAGCAGGAGACACGGCACGTCCCATAAACCCCACGTAACTCATCAGTACAGTCAGGGCCGAGTCCGCAGTCGGTACCTGAAGGACACTATGCCCAGCTCTGGGCTCAGCGCAGAGCAGACACTCAAAGATCATTTGCCGTATGCTCCTCTGGATGGGCCAGAGAGAACAGGACAAGGGGGAGAAGCGAAGAAAGGAAAAAGGCAGGCACGGAATGAGAACGAATGGGGTCAGAGAACGCAGGCAACTCTCTTAGGGCGGCCACGGGTTCTCCCAGTCGGCACACTGGCAAGACCGCGGTGGATCAACGATCTTCAGCTCCAAAGGGTCTCTTTACCTTCACAATTTCCTGGGCCAAGATCCCTCCAACCACTGCACACACTGGGGCCATCTCGGAGAAGCAGTACCTAGAAGAGAAGACAAATGAAACGGAGCCCTGAGGAATGGGAAGGCCAGGAGGACACTGGACAAAGGTCAGTAGTGGGCTCGCCTGAATGCAAACACCGACCAGGAAGAGTCAATTCAGATCGCAATCCTAATGCTGGCACCTAGGCGTGAAACTGAAATCTGCTCCACGAGGTTAGCTGGGAAAGACCTCTGAACCTTGCGAGGCAGGCAGGAATTGTTTCACAACATTTTTTTGTTTAAGTTAAAGGAAAGACTATATCTGTGCTTCCTAAAAATAAGGTCCAACAAATATCAGATGTTTCCGTGCCCCGGTCACATTCTCGCAATTCTCTTCTTACCCACAATGGGCAGTGGGGTTCTATCTGCTATTCCCAGACACATGTCAGGGAGAAGGCCTGTGTTAACATGTAGGAGGCATGGGAAATCTGGGGCCTGAAATGAAGCATGTGGGCACAAAGTCTCTGCTATTCACATAGATACCAACCCCTGTGGGCCGAGATGGGGCATCCAGAGGACGAATCTTAGCTAATACTGTCACCTGCCCCTTCAAATCACCGCTCCTGGGCAGTATAACATCTTCCACAACCACCCCAGAGGCAGTGAGCTCTGCCAGTTCCCAGCAATGAACACGGAAGGTATTTTTTAAGTGAGCAAAGTAGAACACAGAGAAGTTAAGGGAAAGGTTCCCTAAGGAACCCTACCACCGGAAGACTACCTCCAATCTTCCCAACGTGGTAAACATCCTTCCTAATTTTTAAAAGTTCACATATCTAAACATATATAATTTAAAACCCAAGTAATAGTAATCATTATTCATTCTGCTCTGTACCCTCATGATGGATAGATATTTAAGCTGTTCAACATTGCAAACATACATCTTTGGCATAAGTGTCCAATAATTCCTTATTCTAAGATTTTATTTATTTATTTGACACACAGAGAGAGATCACAAGTAGGCAGAGTCAGGCAGAGAGAGAGGGGGAAGCAGGCTCCCTGCTGAGCAGAGAGCCAGATGTGGGGCTCGATCCCAGGACCCTGAGATCATGACCTGAGCTGAAGTCAGAGGCTTTAACCCACTGAGCCACCCAGGCGCCCAATAATTCCTTTTTTTTAAAAAAAGATTTTATTTATTTGACAGAGAGAGAGAGAGAGAGAGTGAGGGAGTGACCATAAGCAGGGGGGGGGGAGCAGCAGGCAGAGGGAGAGGGAGAAGCAGGCTCCCCGCTGAGCAGGGAGCCTGATGAGGGATTCAGTCCCAGGACCCCGGGATCACGACCTAAGCCAAAGGCAGACACTTGACTGCCTGAGCCACCTAGGTGCCTCGGCATCCAGTAATTCTTTATGACAAATTCCTAAATATGGAATTTTTGGGTCCTGACACATTGCGCCGAAGTGCCCTCCAGAAAAGCTTTAGCATTTCAACTCCCACCAACTGTGTGTGAAGCAGCCCGTCTCCTCACACTCTGGTGGGACCAGCATTCCCATCTGTGCCAGAGGTACCTTTTCCTCTGGATTATCAAGTTCCTTTATAGAACCATAAAACAAATAGAGAACTATACCAAAGAAAAACTGGTCACTCATAATCCCACTACTCAAAGATAACCAAATGTAGAATACTCCTAGGGCGCCTGGGTGGCTCAGTTGGTTAAGCAACTGCCTTTGGCTCAGGTCATGATCCTGGGGTCCCGGAATTGAGTCCCACATTGGGCTCCCAGCTCCATGGGGAGTCTGCTTCTGCCTCTGACCTTCTCCCCTCTCATGCACCCTGTCACTCTCTCTCAAATAAATAAATAAAATCTTAAAAAAAAAAAAATACTCCTATATTCTGTGCAATCAAACCATACAATTTAATATTCTGCTTTTCTTTCCCCCTCTTAAAACATGCATTATCTCAAAAAATGCTAGAGAACCTAACCAGGAACATACGGAAAGGATTATATACCACGACTAAATGGGATTCACAACCAGGAATGTAAAGTTGGTGTACTATTTGAAAAAAATCGATGTAGTATTGCTATATTACACAAATATCAGTTTGTGATATTTGTGACACATGATCATCTCAACTGAGGAAGGAAAAAAAAAAAAAGCATGTGACAAAACCCAGCACGTCTTCATGATAAAAACACTCAATAAGCTGGGAATAGAGGGAAATTCCTTCAACCTGATAAAGAGCATCTATGAGAAATCCACAGCTAACACATACTTAATGGTAAAAAGACTGAAAGCTTTGTTCCTAAGATCAGGAATAAAACAAGGATGTCTGCTCGCATCACTTCTATTTGACATTGTACTAGGGGTTCCAGCCAAGGCAATTAAGGAAAAAACAAGACTGCCAGATTGGAAAGGAAGAAAATACATATTCAGTAACATGATGTAGCATATAGAAAATACTAAGGAATCCACAGAAAAATTACTTTTTAAAGACTTATTTGACAGAAAGAGAGAGAGAGAGAGAGATCACAAGTAGGCAGAGAGGCAGGCAGAGAAAGAGGGGGAAGCAGGCTCCCGGCTGAGCAGAGAGCCCAATGAGGGGCTTGATCCCAAGACCCTGAGATTATGACCCAAGCTGAAGGCAGAGGCTTTAACTCACTGACCCACCCAGGTGCCCCCAGAAAAATTATTCAGCAAGGCTGCAAGAAACAAGATTAATATACAAAAATTAATTGTATTTCTATACATTAGAAATGAACATTCTGAAAATGAAATTAAGACCTCCATTTACAATACCAACCAAAAGAATAAAATATTTAGGAATACTTTAATAACAGTTGTGTAAAACTCATATTCGGTAGACTACAAAATATTGTTGAAAAAAATAAAAGATGTAAATAAAAGGAAAGATATCCCATGTTCATGGGTCGGTACACTTAACATTGTTAAGGTGGCAATACTCCCCACATTTAATCTATACATCTGGCACAATCCTAATCAAAATTCTTGCTGCCTTTTCTGTAGAAATGCAAATTTCTACAAGCCTAAAAATTCATTTGGGAATGCAAGAGACCCAGACTAGTCAAAAGAAGCTTAAGAAAGAACAAAGTTGAAGAACTCACATGTCCCCATTTTACAACTTACTACTACTACCACCACTACTGCAAAACAATACTAATCAAGGGGCACCTGGGTGGCTCAGTCGGTAAGCGTCTGCCTTCGGGCCAGGTCATGATCCCAGAGTACTGGGATCGAGCCCCGCATCGGGCTCCTTGCTTGGCAGGAAGCCTGCTTCTCCTGCTACCATTCCCTCTGCTTGTGTTCCCTCTCTCACTGTGTTTCTCTCTGTCAAATAAATAAAAAATCTTTAAAAAAAAAAAAACAATACTAATCAAGATACTGTGATACTTGTATCTGTATGGACACGTATAAGTATCAATTAAATAGAAACTTGAGAATCCAGAGCAAGTATTACATATATGGTCAATTGATTTTGTCAAGAGTTGACAATACCATTCAATGAAGAAAATCTAACCAACAATACTGGACAACTGGGTCTCCACATGCAAAAGAATTAAGCTGAACCCCCACCTCACATCATGCACAAAAGCAGACTCAAAAATGGTTCATGGACCTAAATATAATAGCTAAAACTACAAATAAGCAGTAAGTCTTCATGCCCTTGGATTAGGCAAAGGTTTCCCAAATAATATCCTAGGAAAAGCACATGTGAAAAAAGAAAAAAAACACACAGATAAACTGTATTTCATAAAAACTAAAAACTTGCACTTCAAAGGATACTTTTCACTTCAAAGAGAGTGAAAACACAACCCACAGGAGAAAATTTTATGAATCATGTATCTGATGAACAACTTGTATTCAGACCCTATAGAGAATTCTTTTTTTTTTTTTTTTAAGATTATTTATTTGAGAGAGAGGAGCAAGAGTGACAGTGAGCATGAACAAGGAGGAGGAGCAGACGGAGAAGCAGATTCCCTGCTGATCAGGGAGCCAAATGGGGGGCTTATCCCAGGACTCTGAGATCATGACGTGAGCCAAAGGCAGATGCCTAACTGACTGAATCACCCAGGCACCTCTCTATAGAGAACTCCTATGATTAACAGTAAAAAGATAAACTGATTAAAAATGGACAAATGATTTGAATAGACATTTTGCTGAAGAACATATATAGGGGTGCCTGGGTGGCTCAGTCGTTAAGCGTCTGCCTTCGGCTCAGGTCATGATCCCAGCGTCCTGGGATCGAGCCCCGTATCGGGATCCTTGCTCGGCGAGAAGCCTGCTTCTCCCTCTACCATTCCCTCTGCTTGTGTTCCCTCTCTCGCTGTGTTTCTCTCTGTCAAATAAATAAAATCTTAAAAAAAAAAAAAAAAAAAGAACATATATAAATGGCCGGGAAGCACATGAAGAGAGGCTCTACACATCATCAGTCACTAAAAGAATGCAAATCAAAACGAGTGAAATATAACTTAATAGTCACTAAGGTTAAATTAACAGATAATATAACACATGCTGGTAAGGATGTGGAGAAACTGGAAACCACACAAAGTGCCGGTGGACTGGTAAAGTGGTGTGGCTGCTGTGGAAGACAGTCTGGCAGTTTCTCAAAATGTAAAACACAGAATTACCATATTAATCAGCAATTCCACTCTCAAGTATACAAACTCCAAAGAAATAACATCTTATGCTCACACAAAAACATGTGAATGTTTATAGTGACTTTAGTCTCTTTAAGAATTGCCCCAAACTGGGAACAACCCAAATGCCCTTCATGTGGTGAACAAACTGGTGTATCCATATAGTAGACTACTGCTTGGCAATACGAAGAAATGAGCTCTCCATTCATAGAATAAATTTCAAATGAATTAAGCTAAGTGAAAGAAGCCAGACTCTAAAGGTTACACATGCTGAATGATTCCATTTTATGGTGCACTATTGGAAAAGGCAGAACTATAGGGATAGAGAACAGATCAGCTGCCTTGTTATCAAGGCGATACAAGGGAATTTTTAGGGTAAGGAAACATTTCTTTCTCTCTTTTTTTTTTTTTAGAGAGGAAGAGGGAGAGAACGAGAATCTTAAGCAGGCTCCACGACCAGCGTGGAGCCCAAGACAGCTTGATCTTACAACCCTGAGATAAGGCCACAAGCTGAAATCAAGAGTCAGATACTTGACTGAGTTACCCAGGCACTCCAAGAATATATATACACACAAACACACACATACATACATATATATCCTATATTTATATATAATATATATTTTATGATATATATATTTTTTCTCTTCTAATTTTTTAAAGGTTTTATTTATTTATTTATTTGACAGAGAGAGAGAGAGATCACAAGTAGGCAGAGAGAGAGAGGGAAGCAGGCTCCCTGCTGAGCAGAGAGCCCGATGTGGGGCTCGATCCCAGGACCCTGAGATCATGACCCGAGCTGAAGGCAGAGGTTTTAACCCACTGAGCCACCCAGGCGACCCTCTCTCTCTTTTAAAAGTAATCTCTACACCCAAAGTGGGACTTGAACTTACAACCCTGAGGTCAAGAATCACATGCTCTACCGATGGAGCCAGCCAGACACTGATTCATGGAAACTTTCCTTTTTTTAAAGATTTTATTTATTTATTTATTTATTTGAGAGAGTGAGGAGGAGAGAGCACACGAGCAGGAGGAGAGGGAGAGGGAGAAGCAGACTCCCTTGCTGAGCAGGGAGCCTGATGCGGGGCGCCACTCCAGTACCCTGGGATCATGACCTGAGCTAAAGGTAAATGTGTTAACAAGTGAACCACCCAGGAGCCCCTGAATTCATGGAACTTTAAAAACTGACAACTATGTGGTCAACTCATCTTTGACAAAGCTGGCAAGAATATCAAATGCAGATGACAGTCTCTTAAATGGTGTTGGGAAAATTGGACGGCATTAGGTAGAAGAATAAAACTGGACCACTTTCTTTTAAAGATTTTATGTATTTATTTGAGGAAGACATCCTGAGAGAGAGCGAGCACAATCGAGGGTGGGAAGAGCAGAGGGAGAGGGAAAAGGAGAAGCAGACCAGGGAGCCTGATGCGAAGCTTGATCCCAGGACCCTGGGATCGTGACCTGAGCCGAGGCAGAAGCCCAACCATCTGAGCCACCCAGACGCCCCACCATAAGGGACTCTTAATGACAGAGAACAAATGGAGGGAGATGGATGGGGAACAGGCTAGATGGGTGACGGGTATTAAAGAGGGCAGCTGGAATGAGCACTGCATGTTGTATATAAGTGATGCATCACTGAATTCTACTCCAGAAACTAACATTGCACTAGATGTTAACTAACAAAATTTATATAAATAAAACTTAAAAAAAAAAAAAAAAGAATTCTTAAAAATTCGACAAGAGAAATAACCCAATTGAAAGAAAAAAACAACCCTGGGGTGCCTGGGTGGCTCAGTGGGTTAAAGCCTCTGCCTTCGGCTCAGGTCATGATCTCAGGGTCCTGGGATCGAGCCCCGCATCAGGCTCTCTGCTCAGCGGGGAGCCTGCTTCCCTCTCTCTCTCTGCCTGCTTGTGATCTCTCTCTCTGTCAAATAAATAAAATCTTAAAACAACAACAACAACAACAACAAAACACAACAACAACCCTGGGACACCTGGGTGGGTCAGTCCGTTAACTGTCTGCCTTTGGCTCAGGTCATGATCCCAGAGTCCTGGGATCAAGTCCCACATCAGGATCCTTGCTCCAAAGGGACCTTGCTTCTCCCTCTGCCTCTCTCCTCTGCTCATTCTCTCAAATAAACAAAATCTTTTTTTTTTTTTTTTTAAGATTTTATGTATTTATTTGAGAGAGAGAGAGAGAGAGAGAGAGATCACAAGCAGGCAGAGAGAGAGGGAGAAGCAGGCTCCCCACCAAGCAGAGAGCCTGATGATGTGGGGCTCGATCCCAGGACCCTGAGATCATGACCTGAGCCGAAGGCAGAGGCTTTAACCCACTGAGCCACCCAGGCACCCCATAATACATATTTATTTAGCTACAGGCCAGCATGGAGCCCAGTGTGGGCTCAAACTCACAACCCTGAGCTGAGATCAAGAGTCGAACGCTTAACCGACTGAGTCACCCCACATGCCCCATGAATATCCTTTGTACCATAAATACTTGGTTCACATTATTTCCTCAGGGTATAGTCTCATCATCAAGGAAAATGACTGGGCCCAAGAGAGAACACTGTGATGACTCCTGATACATATTTCCAAACTGCTTCCTAAAAAGACTGCACCTTTTCCCATCATCCTTATGAACAATGATATGGGTCTTTTAAAAAATATCTACAAAGGATTTTGTTGATTTTATATATGCTAAGAAAATGTGTAAGAAGATATAATACCAAAGGGTCAGTGGTTTTCCCTGGGTAATGGAATTATGAGTGCTTTTCATCTCTGAATTTATTTTGTACTACATCAGATTTTCCATAATATGCATACTATTTCTGTAATTTAAAAACCAGTAACTTTACAACAGGATAAATATGGTAGGATTCTGCTTACACGAAATACCTAGAATAATTAAATTTATACAGCTAGAAAGCAGAACAGAGGTGACCAGAGGCTGGGGGAAGGCGGAATGGGAAGTTAGTGTTTAATGGGCAACGATTTTCAGTTTAGGATGATGAAAAAGTTCTAGAAATGGACAATAGTAATGTCTGCACAACAATGTGAATAAACTTGGGGCCCTTGGGTGGCTGAGTGTATTAAAGTCTTTGCCTTCAGCTCAGGTCATGATCTCAGGGTCCTGGGATCGAGCCCCACGCTGGACTCTGCTCGGCAGGGAGACTGCTTCCCCCTCTCTCTGCCTGCCTCTCTGCCTACTTGTCATCTCTCTTCTTTCTGTCAAATAAATGAATAAAATCTTTAAAACACACACACACACACAATGTGAATAAACTTAATGCTGATGAATCGTATATTTTTATAAGATTTTATTTATTATTTTTTAAATTAATTAATTAATTTGATATTTGAAAGAAAGACAAGGGGAGAGAGGGAACACAGGCATGGGATGTGAGAGAGGGAGAAGCAGGCTTCCTGCTGAGCAGGGAGCCCGATGCGGGGCTAGATCCCAGGACGCTGGGATCATGACCTGAGCCAAAGGCAGGCGCCCAACAAGTGAGCCACCCAGGCACTCCTTGAGATTTTATTTTATTTTTTAAAGATTTTATTTATTTATTTGACAGAAGGAGAGAGATCACAAGTAGGCAGAGAGAGAGGGAGAAGCAGGCTCCCTGCTGAGCAGAGAGCCCGATGCAGGGTTCGATCCCAGGACCCTGAGATCATGACCTGAGCCGAAAACAGAGGCTTATTAACCCACTGAATCACCCAGGCGCCCCAGATTTTATTTTTAAGTAATCTCTATACTCAAGGTGGGGCTCAAACTCACGACCCCGAGATCAAGAGTTGCACACTCCACCCCCTAAGCCAACTGGGTGGCTCAGTGGGGAGTAGGCTTCAGGGCTCTCTCCTGCCCTCTGCCCCTCCCTACAGGCTCTCTCTCTAAAATAAATAAGTCTTAAAAAAAAAAAAAGGTTTAAATGGGGGCGCCTGGCTAGCTTAGGGAGCAGAGCACGAGACTCTTAATCTCGTGGTTGTAAATTTGAGCCCCACACTGGGTGTAGAGATTACTTACAAATATATATAAAAAAAAAAAGAAAGAAAGAAAGAAAGAAAAAAAGAAAAAAAAAGTAAGAAAAAAATGGTTAAAATGCTACATTTTTAATGTGTATATTTTGCCAAATTAAAAAAAATTTAAACAGTAAAAGTTATATTACATACACACACATTATGCATGTTCATCATACATGTTTATAGTAGTGAGAAAGTATCAACAACTTAAATACCCACCAACATAATGGTTAAATAAATTACCACCTATCACACAATGCACAAGTGAGGCTGTCGATCTGTACATTTGCTGCAAAAAGGCCCATGATATACTGAAAAAATAAGGCTATCATATACTAAGCATGATCTCATTTTTATATTTAAAAAGGGAAAAAAATGAATAAATAGTAAATAGAGAAGCCTGTGAGATAAAACCCCAAAACATGAGCAGGGGCCGCTTCTCAATGACGGGATTATGGTTGATCTTGTTCTTCCTTTTAACACTTTCCGGAAATGGGCAACTGTTACCTTCGTAATCAGAAAAGCAATAAAACTTTCTGAAAGAGAATAAATGACCTGACATACAGGACAGTGTCCGAGAGCACAGACAGATGAGGGGAAAGTAGACTTGTGCACAGCTTTCCCGACTCGAGTGGGCACGCGCTGCTCAGAGCCGGCCTCGGGCAATTTGTGAGGGGAGCGCAGCTGCCAGACGGCGGCTCATTTCCTCGCCTGCACCCGACCCCATCTCAGGCCTCGTCTCCGCCTGTCTATCCACAGACACTCCACGAGGCCACCAACGCCTCTTACTTACAGGCAATAGAGCGGAAGCGCCTGAGCGCACAAGGGCCTGGACAAGGGAAAGCGGTTTCTGCCAAGCGGTGGGGAGAGAAAACCAGCCAGCAGCTAGTTAGGCTACAGCTTTTTTCCTTCTGGGGAGGCGAGGCCTGCTATACACTGGCAAGCCGTTCTTCACAAGATGCCCAAAGGGGTTCACAGAGCCGAATACTCAGCCTGGCACCCAGCGCCAGGCTGCCTGGTGGCCCCGGGCGGCCCGGGCCCTCCTCCCGCCATGAAGCACAGGGCAGATACCACGTTCTTCCTCCACCAACAGACGTGTGTCCGGGTATGGGCAGGAGACAGGGGTCCCACCCCAGCCTTCGGTGTTCTCAGCCCCGGACCACACAGTGCCAACTTAAAAAGTATCCTGTGAACTGCTGCCCCCACCCCTTTTTTTTTTTTTAAAGATTTTTATTTATTTGACAGAGAGAAACACAGTGAGAGAGGGAACACAAGCAGAGGGAATGGTAGCGGGAGAAGCAGGCTCCCCGCCGCGCAGAGAGCCCGATGCGGGGCTCGATCCCAGGACTCCGGGACCACGACCCGGGCCGAAGGCAGACGCCTAACGACTGAGCCACCCAGGCGCCCCCTGCTGCCCCTTTTTGGCTGACGGCTTGGCAGGTGGCTCAAGGCCCACTGCTGGGCCTAAACTGGTTGGGCTTCGGTAGGGTCTACATGAGGCTCCCCTGGGGCGCCTGGGGGGCTCAGTCATTGAGCGTCCGTCTGCCTTCCGCTCAGGTCAGGGTCTTGGGATCGAGCCCCACATCGGGCCCCCGGCTCGGCAGGGAGCCTGCTTCCCCCTCTCCCACTCCCCTGGCTTGTGTTCCCTCTCTCTCTTTCAAATATATTTTTAAATAAATAAATAAGGTTCCCAGACACAAGTAAAGTTAAGTAGGGACTGAGAGCGGAAGGAACCTTGATTTACTTTACTGCAGAAAAGAAACCAAGGCAGCAGTGTGGTTAGACTGGGGTGCGATCTTGGTTGGCTGTATACTAAAACCTTGGGTAAGTGATTAGATCTTTCTGAGCATTCATGTCTTTATTTAACTAATGGGAAAATAGTAACCATTAAAATAATAAGAATAAGGGGCGCCTGAGTGGCTCAGTCGTTAAGCGTCTGCCTTCGGCTCAGGTCATGATCCCAGGGACCTGGGATCGAGCCCCGCATCGGGCTCTCTGCTCAGCAGGGAGCCTGCTTCTCCCGGCTACCATTCCCTCTGCTTGTGTTCCCTCTCTCGCTGTGTTTCTCTCTGTCAAATAAATAAAATCTTTAAAAATAATAATAATAATAAGAAGAAGAAGAAGAATACACACTTAAAGGAATTATTTTGACAGTTAAATGTGGTGGTACAGGGGGCTCCTGGCTGGCTTAGTCAGTTAAGCACCTGCCTTTGGCTCAGGTCATGATCTTGGGGTCCTGGGATCAAGCTCTGTGTCGGGCTCCCTGCTCAGCTGGGGAGTCAGCTTGTCCCTCTGCGTCTGCCCCTGCCCTCCTCGTGCTCTCAAATAAATAAAAAAAAATCTTTAAAAAATGTGGCTGTACAGGTAAAGCACAGAATATCCTCAGTATATGGTACTATTGTTATTAGCTGTACAACGTTGGACTAGTCCCTTAACTTCTGAGTTTTCTTCCTTATTTTTTTTTTAAGATTTTTATTTCCTTATTTATTTGAGAGGGAGAGAGAGAGAGAGAGAGAGAGAGCACGAGGGCAGAGAAGAGTAGGCAGAGGGAGAGGGAGAGGGAGAAGCAGATTCTCTACTGAGCGGGGAGCCCAACATGGGACTCCACCCCAGGACCCTGAGATTAGGACCTGAGCTGAAGGCAGATACTCAACTGCCTGAGCCACCCAGGCGCCCCCCTCTCTGAGCTTTGACTTATGGGTTGTTGTGAAGAGAGACCATGTACGGAAGAAAACCACCACGAGGCCTGGGACCTAACTGCTGCTCAATAAACTCAACAGAGCTACCATCACTAGTGCTACAAGCTGGAGGCATTCCGAGGAGTCCTCCCCAAAGACACTGAAAGAATGAGAGTGGGCGGATCCCAGAACTGCCCAGAAAGGGGTTCCTGACACAGTCACCGTCTGGACCTCTCCTACTAAATCCTAAACCTGCCGAGTAGGAGAGCAAAAGACTGGTCACCTAGGGTGAAGGCATCCCAGGATCCAAGGTCGTGGATGCTAGGAACACGGATGCCCTTGCTGCTGAGGGCATAAACTGGTAAGTGATCAGGGGAGGGCAATGGGGTAACACGTACCAAATGACCCGGTCACTGCCTTTCTAGTGATGGATCCTGCAGTTATACATGCACGCCTACAAAATGATACACACGAGGTCTACACTACACGGTAACAGAAGCCTACCCACAACCTGAGTCATTGCAGGACAGCCTCAATAAACTACAGTGCTCCCGAGCTGAAATAATACAGAGAAGGAGGAACCTAAGTACTCATCTGGAAACAGCCCTAGAAGAGTCTAAGGGACATGGAGAAATGATAGAAGCTCTTGAGGCCAAGGAGCCAGAAGGACCGTCAGAAGATGAGGACATCTCTGGCAAGACAACAAGTCCAGAGTTGGCCTCCAGCACCACTGAGTTTCTTCAGGCCAGGCGACCTCCGTTTCCTGAGCCAGGCCCACCGCCTAGCACTGCAATCTTATCTTCAGAGCCTCTGGAGCCTCTGTCAGCCAGGCATCCCCCCAGGGCCCGAACGCATGGCCCCAGGCCCCGTCAAGATCCCCACAAGACTGGATCGAGCCACTATGTGAAACTCCTTAGCTTCTATGCTAAGCTGCCCACGGAGAAGAAGGCTCTTGAGATGGTGGAGTGTGAGATGGTGCCTGGAGAAGTATCTCCAGCATCTTTGTGACGACCTGGAGGTATGTGCTGCTCATGCAAGGCCAGAGGACTTGGAATTGCTGATGCGACGGCAGGGCCTGGTCCACAACCAAGTCTCCCTGCACCTGCTTGTGGAGCGGCACCTGCCCCTGGAGCACTGGCAGCTGCTCATCCCTTGTGTGCTCAGCGGCAACTCTGTCTTCCCCACCCAGTAGCGGCCAGGCCTCAGCACCTGCCCAGTCCCCACCGAGGAGACTGCCCCACACACTTCTCCATGTCTCCCCCGACCTCACCAGCATCAATAAAGTGTCACGAAGGGTGGGGGGGGAGTGAAAAGGGAAAGGTAGAGAGTAGTGTATACAGATTTTACATTATCTTGAATTTTCAGCCATGTGGCTATAAATGATCTATGACAAAAGAAAACTTACATCTCTCTTCTGTCTCACATACGGGTGCTACACCACAGATCAACAGGGGTAGGCAGAACGCCGCAGAGGCTCTCCTTGGGGCTTTTGTGCTTAATAAGGGATCTGCCCAAATCAAGGCAA
This sequence comes from Procyon lotor, assembly GCA_028646535.1. Lineage (NCBI taxonomy): Eukaryota > Metazoa > Chordata > Mammalia > Carnivora > Procyonidae > Procyon > Procyon lotor. The sequence goes on along the minus strand of CM053620.1, from coordinate 40,568,469 downwards.
ATACTGAAAGCAGACATTTATCAATCCAGGCCAACCTGTGATAAACACCGAGACTAACCTGACGAAGTCTTCAGGAAGCAGGTCAGGACTAACACCCAAGGAGTCAAGCACGTCGTTTCGAATCTGGAGCAACAACTCAGAATCTTCCCCA